>CM029123.1:4177500-5377500 GCA_016859345.1 Istiophorus platypterus
GGATCGGGGATATGGAGGTGCTATGAAGAGCAGGCACTGATAAGCTGATCTTTAATGGAATATACAGTGTCACGCAATCTTTTATTTTCAATCATATTTCTTCCTTTTTGATAGGGACAAAAATATTCTTATCAAAAAGCTAATAATAATTTGAATATTATCTTTACTCATTATATGTATATGTTCAAAAAACACATTTCTATAGAAGTTTCTATAAAAATAATTTATATACGTTCCGGGAGTATTGGTTATATTCCAGATTGTCATTGAAGGCAGCAAAACAGTTTGCGCCTGACTGGCTGTGATGTCACAGTCCTCTCCTGTATTATTAGTCCTTCGCTATGATGTCAGTGCAAATGTACCTGTAAGTGCTTGAATCAGCATCAGAGTCAGAGGCGCAGAAGATGTCAAATCTAGATGGAGTGAGATGTACTGCAGAGTGATCGGTGCAATAAATAAATAAACAGGAAACTGGCGGGTGTTTATCCGTCTAGTTTAGTCTACAATGGTCCAATTTGGAATAATTTGGCAAAACATCTAAAAATGTGTATAAACTAAATAAAAATCCTAAGGTTTTTGCTGGCCTGAAACATAATCATCCACTGCCTAGTTCTCTTCCCCACATGGGGCGGCAGTGACTCTGCATGTGGCTCTGAGCTAGTACAATACTGAACTTGTTTATGTAACACCCTGATGGATGAATACACACCTCCATGTAATATCACATCAACATTTCCTTTGGCATATAACCACGTGATAAAGGTATAAATATGACCCAACAAAAAAAATATATCACAATGTTTGTTCTACAAATAGACCCGAAGGCACCGACTTCAATTGCTGTGTCACTCAGCTCTGTGCTATATTTAACGGCACATCGAAAACTATTTCTGGGGTTTTTCATCTCTTCTCTGTAAAAGCTCGGAGTGACTGTTCCGAGACGGCACCAAACACATGGTGGCATGAGCTGCACTGCATTGCTTCAAACACACTATTGTTATTATTATCTTAAAACAGGCTGGGAATTTAAAAAAAGCAGTATAGCCCAACAGATTGACACTTACTTGGTTTATTTATAAAATCAAATGGTGTAGACCTGGCTCAGTGAATTTCAAAATGCAGTGTGTAGGAAGAGATACAAAATAGTACAATAGTCAACCATCACTGACGTTTCTATACAGGAAGATCAAGATAACGACATTCTCTACATTTGAGCAAGGATCTTTGAGGAAAAAAATACAAAAAAAAAGAAAAACTCATTTAGACAACACTACCTGATAAAGGGAGTAGGAGAGTTATGCCTCCCAAAGGACTGTGCCCAAAGAAGAGTAGAGCGACCCAGTGAAACACACAAGTATAGCAGACAATGCCGCATCCCAATCTTTCAGGACATCTTTACATCGCGACAACTTGAAAAGTTAAAAGGCACCACACAATACAAGTCACAAGGAGATTTTGCCACACATTTGTTATGCTGTAACCGACAAATTTTTAAGGCGGATGTCATGTGCAAAAAACATCTTGAATATGTGTCACACATACTGCTCAGTGTCCTCTCCGGGGAAGTGTGCTTTGAATCTTTCCTTTACTGCTGACTTCTTTAAAAAATATCTGAAATGTGAAAGATTTAAAGAATGATTGCATTATCACTATGTTGCTTGGTATCACAGGCATATTCCAGGTTTTCCAGATGTGGCAAGTGAAGGGGGAGAGAGTGGTGGAGGAGGCTGCACTGTGGGTTTAGTTCCTGTAGCTTTTACGTCCCTCTCCCTCCTTGAGGAAGGTCCATATGAGGGTGTTCACGATGTCGGGCTGGTCCTGCTGCAGCCAGTGACTGGCCCCGGAGATGATGTTGAGACGGAAATGGTTCCTGATGTAGAGGCGGCATGCCTCGGCCATTTCCTGCTCCAGAAACGTGTCGCGCTCGCCCCACAGCAGCAGCACCGGAGACCTGACATGGTTTTGGCTCAAAGGGAGGGAGCTGTGGAAACAAAGGAAAATAGAACCTGAGTTGATCTGAAGTTTTGTTGTATGAGGGCTTTTAGAGGGAAATATAATAGATAAACTGAGTTTACGTTGTGATATATAGTTTTTTTTTTTTTTTTTTTTTTTTTTAATTTCTGTTGTGACAAAAAAACCTGAATGACTTTGTTTGCAGAGTTTGAAAGTGACACACTCATTTTCAAAATTTTTTTATTATATATTTATATATAGGCACAGGCACCAGCAGTACTTCCATCTAGAGAAACCAAGTGCAGTTGATACTGTTGAAATAATAGTAAGTCATCAATGGTTTGTCCACAGTAGAAGAAGAAGAGGCAGGTATCGAATCAACAGAGTCTATTTGAAAGAAACCTCTTTCCATAACCTTAAATCGCATCTTCACTTTTTTCGACATGGCAACTTTTCAACCTCAGCCAAGCATAAAAACTATTTCAGATATTCCACCATTTTATTCCAAGGTACTGGCCTTTCCACTAAGCTTTTTTTTTAACATGCAAACATACATGAAAAGTACATAAAAACAAAAGGATGCACATATACTGTCTTACTCCACTTTTTAACTTATTTACATCCTTAGAGCCTGGTTTTTACTCAGAAAGACATCATCAGTATCAGTTCAAATGCGATCACATACAAGTGGATCTTTAGAATTCCCTCTCAAATGGCTTTCATGTTGCTTTATGTCTCACTCAAATTGTGCTGGAAAAGGCTCCAGCCGCCAGCACTCCAGGAAGGATAGGTGGACGTATATAACATGTATGGATGGATGGATGTTGCTGTGTGTTTATCTATTTTTGTTTCCCTAGTGCTTAGGTGCAATGTGTGTTTGTGGAGAGACTAATTGGGCATGGGTCAGTGATGTTTCTTTTACGTAAGCATATAAAAGCTATTCTGAGATAACTCGTTGCTTGAGAAGGGAGCAGATGGCACGTTCAGCCATGCATGTGCAGCTGACATGTCAGAAATTCCTGCACTGAGATTTTCTTTTGATCTGATTTGTGTCGATCACCCTCGGCCGGCTAGTCTTAGCTTTAAGAATTAAGGTGTATGTTAATATATCTATTTGACTGTGACCTTGACTGAGGGACAGGTTCAATTTTTCTGCTCCTTCAGAGCTCTGACAGTAGATGGCACTACTAAATTTGCATTGAATTACTGTATGTGTCTCCATATGCACAATACTCAGTAAACAGTAGAACATAAAGTATCAGGAAAGTAAACATCATAGACACTAAGGGATTTTGCTATCAAACTCTGCAATAACCAATGAAAACCAAACACTGATACTGACTAAAAAGCATCTAAAAGTGCCATAGTAACTGAGAAATGGGCTCTTATGGCAACGTCATATCTCCTCTAATAGCTACTTTATTGTCTTTTTATCTCATATATTACTACTATTAATTTATATAAAAAAACAAACAAACAAAAAAACCACATCAGATTCAACTGCCAGCTCTGTTTGAGCTATTTTATGTATAATGACTTAAGTTTGAACAAATCTATGCCTTGGTGAGCAAACTGTTCCCCACCTGAAGACATTCCTATAATAGTTGAGGGCCCCAGTCAGAGCTCCGGGCTGCGACAGAGCATACAGATAGGCCTCCAAGTCCTCTGCAGTGAGCCACCGGCCTTTCCTACCGATCCCTGTGCTGCGGCTGGTGAACAAGGCCTTCAGAGCCTACAGTGGAGACAGCAGCAAACACCGGGGTGAATTTATGTGACTGGTGCGATGAGATCTAGAAAAGCATTTACAGCGGGACGCCCATGTCAGTGTAATATGAGTCGGAAAAAGGTACTTCAGTGGTGAAATCGGCCCTCATGACCTTCACTCGCAGCTCTGGCACCCTGACTTACTGCTGCCTCAACAACTATAGGTGCTATGGTTCTGCTTCTGAAAAGTCCATCACAAGCATATGGAGACATATGTCATCTTGTATTTAATTAGCAAAAGTCCTTTATACAACTGAATACTTCTGACATGGGTTCAAATTTAAAAATGCTTCACAAAGCTTGATTGTTACAAGATGAAGTCATTAAGATTCAAGAAAAGAGACTGTTCAACACTTTGGAGAACGTGCTTGCTCTTTTTATTGCCTGTAGTTAAATGAGAAGATCAGTAAAAATATCATGTCTGTAGTATAAATTCTGAAGCTACAGTTAGCTAAGCTTAGCTGAAAGACTCGACACAGAGTGAAGCAGCGAGACCTGCTCTTTCCAGATGTAATAAAATCCATCTACCATGACCTCTAAGCCTCACTAATTAACACGTTGTGCTATCCTTTTTTTTTTTTTTAAATCTGCACAAAAACCTGTCTGTTTTTCAACAGAGCCTATTTTTGCAGCTTCATGCTAAAATAACCGTTTCCTGGCTTTAAGGTTATATTAGATAGACAGATGGGGGTGTTTACTATGATATGTGATATGTCTCATCTGAGTCTTCATTTGGCCTGGGAGAATGGAAAGGAAAAATCTTTATCTATTTAGATATTTACTGAAACCACTGATGATTTGATAATAATCAGTCATTTCACATATCCCACAGCAATATTAGCTCATCTTGTTTAGAACAGGTATTCTCTTTCATAGCAGTCTGTAGAGTTTGCACTGACGCATACGCTAAAAATAGATTAACACTGTAAAATCTGCGATATAGACCAATGCACATATATAGAAACACGCTGTATGCATTTACACACACCACACACACAGACACAAACACACACGACCTTGACCTTGAAACCGCCTAAGCCCCCACATAACAGACCACCTTGAAATCATTGATGGAGAGCATGAGCTCCGGGAAGCGGGGAAGCTGGAAGAAAAAGAAATGACTGGATTTCAGCAACTGGCTCGGGTGACGCAGAGCGTAATCTGGGAGAGGGGAGGAGAGAAAAGGAGAGGAGAGAGAAGTTCAGTTGTTTGATTTTAATTAAGGGCCAAGTCTGCACACGCTGCCGGGTTCTGGACGTTACATTTCTCAATGACTTTGCCTCTGTGTGTGTGCACCAGTTAAACCAGCTGTTCCAGCTCCACATTAGCCTCCTGTAATTAGCTTCTCATCATCTTCCCCTTAAGGCAGAAGAGGATTTGCCAGATGGATGCAAACATGGAACTGAAGTAATAATACCTCCTAATTATGATCATTATTGTGGTAATAATCCAGGAGCCAAACCAGAGACTCTCTAATGAGTATGATTTTTTTTTTTCACAATATAAAGAATAACATCAGAAGATTTGTCTGTTTGCACAAAGTGAGATCGTACCTGTGAAAACTGACGGGTGGGGACAGTTCAGAACGATGAGTTTTGTCACCATCTCTGGGTAGTGAATGGCAAAGAGCCACGCTATGGTCCCCCCCCAGTCATGGCCCACGAGGCAGCATCTGTTGTACCCTTGGAAGAAAAGCAAAGGCAAACATTAGAAAATGTTTGTAATAGAAGACAGCGTCCTGATGATCCCAACAGGAGGTGGATGTTCATGCTGATGCTTTGCTGTTCATTAATCAGCATGTCAGTGCTTAAAATCAGTATTGTTCAGTGTCATTATCGCTGGCTTCCTCTCTCAGAAGACATTTACCCTCAACAAATGATATATTACATGACATACAGCCAAACACAGATCAAGGTCAGGACATCAGTTGGAGGGATTCTCATCACATTACTGTTCCGGTCCCTAAGAACTAATCTCCTTACTTATGCTGCCACCATTTACACCTACTGGTATGAATCATCCAAGCAAGACTCATCCCAAATTGATATCACATAACGTCAAGTCTGGGAGCCCCTTTTGGAAAATGATAGAGGGCCATTGCTGTTTCTGCTGTTTGCTGTTAGCACTGATACTTGTCACAAAATTGGGAAAAGGGGAATGTTATATGTCACACATAACTAAAGGCCAAATGTCCGATTGGTGTAGAGCAACCTGGACTCTAAAAAGTTGCTTTGAAACCAGCTCTGTATTCAGGTCACAGATTAGAGCACAGCGGTTAACATAAAATCGGCCTCTAATGCCACTTAAATGACCAATGAGAAATTTACACAGCAATTAGGCATTAGTGAGCTCTTAGCTCCTGAAAGCCTGATAAGAAATACTAAACAGTCAAAGCTGGAACAATGAAAGAAGCTACAAAACATCAACTTCTCCTGAAAAAAAAACCCATTAAGACAATGTAAATGTTTATAAGGGATGTTTTCAAAAGCCCTTTGAGAACACCACATATGAAAATGGGAATGTTGTAGGATTATGTAAAACTGCACTATTCAATATTTTTTGATAACAATGGATCAAGTGATTATGTGTAACTTGAAAGGTGTCATATAAAAATAGTTGTGACCTGATACAAGTCCCATTGACCTGCAACTTCACTGTTCTGGTTGAGTCTCACCACTCTCATCAACATAGTTTCTAGATGCAGCAGGAAAAACTTTTCAGTGAAAAGGCTCTGATTAAAAGGATGTGCACTACTGGTCCAGCACCAAACACTAGATCACACTAGCAACTAACTGGTAAAAAGAATAGGGCATTTAGCAGCTAAAGAATTAGTTATAACCCTCAGGAGACCAAAACAGAGCTAATATTAGAGTTAACATTGGACCAAAATGTTGCAGTTATTAGATGATTCCAGTTTCTCATAACTTGGGTCTCTTTTTTCATTGTTCTAGCCTTCATTCCCTCTGGTTATTATAACACTTTACTCACCAAAGTAATAGCTGAGACCTGGGAACAAAACATCATCACTACATTGAAGTCTAGCAGGGCAGGACATGTGAGGAGTCAGATAATTACACTGGCTGTGAGCAAGCCAACTGCTGAACCAGGTAATCTAAGTCACTAGGTTACCTAAGTCCCTTTATTTAGGGGTTAGTCTGAATGTGAGCACATTTTCTGATTGCACACAATTTGTTTTCTCCTCCAAATACATGTGGATAACCTGGAGGAGTATGATCATCTGCACATTCAGGTTTTTTCTCCCACTGGTTGGATTTTATTCATGTCTCTGTGTTCCCAGATCTGCACCAACGCTGAAATGTTGATATTGGCAACTGGACAGATGGTCAAAACGATGAAATTAAGACACATGTTGTAAAAACCATCATTTTCCTTTTATGCTGAACACGGGAGGACAATGAGTGTTACAACTCTTTAAAGATTGCACTAAAATGATAATTTTAACGCACATGAATATGAACTAATGGGTGTCAAAAAGAGGACAAAGATAGAGTCTCAGACACTATACATGGCACCTGGAACTTTAGAGGATCCTCAAACGCTTCATTGCAAAGACAGTTATCTCACAGTGTGTAAGTTCTGCCAGAATAACAGAAAAACTGTGATGTGCTGGCCAGTGAGAGAGCAAAAAGTGTCCTCCTGGATGGATAATTATCAGTGGATGCTGGTGTGTGCAGACAGCCACGGGCTAGCTTTCCTGCCAGTGTTAGCATGCAATCAGCAGGCTGTGGGTTCTTTATCTTCACAATGTCCCATGTTCGGTAAGAATGAGTCACAGGAAGTTTGTCATGCCGTGCCGCAGGCCTGAGGGCTGTCCACAGCTTAAGACTGAAAAACAAGCTATTTTTGACTCTGATACTGTCAAAACAGTGTCCCCCCTCCCTGGAGCTGTTTTAGATTAGAGACACACAGTTCTCCTGTGTTCTCTCACCTAGGTATTCCACGATATCCTTGACGTCAGTAACCAGGTACTCGAAGCGGTAACTCTCAGTGGAGAGCGGCAGGTCGGACTCCCCGTAGCCCCGCATGTCGATGGCCACCACACGGAACTCACTCTTAAACTCTCGCAGCTGGTAGCGCCAGGAGAACCTGAGGCACACAAGCAGATGCAGAGATGACTTATATTCTTCATTCTTTCTAATTACTTTTACAATGAGACAGTCCTTCATCTGTTTCTTCTAAAGCAGCTCTACAGCCTACGATCCTTTAAAAAGGGTACTCCAGCAGTTTTGTATCACACTAACATATATTTGGGTGAATTGAAAAAAGAATTGTCAAGATTGATGCACTGGATCCTACATTCTCCATAGTGCTATTCAGTTTAGTTTGTTCCTCTCTCCTGGGTAAATCCATGTCTTTTAAACTCCATGCCTGTGGTTTGTAATGCAGATTTTCTTTTAAACACTTGGAATCTCCGAACCCAAACATTTCTGAGTCCCATGGAACTACACAACACATCATATGAATTTTCATTGGCTGATCAATATTCCCCATTATAATTTGAACTGATATGTGAAATCGGAGTAGTCCCCATTTAAACTACCCTTTACTGCTCTTTGGAACTCTTACACTGTGCAAATTTGAAACTGTTACATGTTAGTTTCAAAAACTTTTTTGTCTTAAAGCCAGCGTTCAGCTTTCTTTTCAGCTGAGTGAAGGTCACCTTGGTGTAAGAGATGTTTTTCTATATTCCTGTCTGTCTACTTATAATGTGGACTGGGATGACATCCTAACTGTGTAACTGAAGAGCTTGTCTGCTGTAGAGGCTCCTCATCAGGCCTGAAATCCCCTCCTCCTCCTCCTCCTTCTCATTCCTCCACTGAGTGAGGGGAAGGAAAACGCAGAGCTCTGGTTGTGATTCTGATGAGTCAGGATAAGATCCCAGCAATAAACCCTCAGATGTTAGAATATTGATGAGGTTTAAAGCAAATAAAGCCTCTTGGACCTCTCTAGCCTCTCTATTTCTAAGAGGGCATTAGCGCATTTTAAGGAAAGTGCTAATAGTTCTTTCCAAACATCTTTCTCTGAGCACAGGTCATTATTCCCATGAAGAATACAGCCAGTGAAGCAGAAAGAGCTTCCCTCTACCATTAATTAAATCCTGTCTTGTCTGCAGCTGAGATAGTATGTTGGAGATATGGACATGCTTACAGCTCTTGACAACCTCTTTGGCCCCAATCCAGGAGCAATGCTCAACATCATTTTTCATTTCACATCAGGAGGAAGAGATCTTGAATGCTTTGGACCCTTCTCCCCCGATGGCAAATCCTGTCTGTGAATGAGGACTGCTTGCTGCTGTGGATTTGTTTGATGCAGCCAAAGAGCCAGACAGTGACAGCTGAAACATTAGAGCCAAGGACTCCTCATGGACAACTTTAGAGAGTTGACCGATGTAAAAAACACCCACCAGCTGAATAAAATACAATCTTAATATCTAGTTGTATGCTGTTACTGCTGTATGCAGTGGGTCTGCAGCTGTTACCATAACTGTTCCCCACCCTGATCTCCCCTTTGACCTACCAGAACTCGGGGAAGCCGTGTAAAAACAGCATGAGTGGCTTTCCTCTCTCTCCAGCTGCAACATAGTGAAACCTAAGGCCAGACTCCTGAGTGGAAAGAAGACAAAGGCATTAACAAGTGAGCGTCACATCAAGCTGAAAGTCTCATCCAAAGCGACTTAGTGAACACTACAGAAAAAATCTGAATTTTTAAATGACCATTACTGAGTGTAGCCTTATGAAAAATAAGTGGACAATAATGTAATTACTAGGAAAACAAATAAGAAACCCAAATGAGAATCTGTATGTTATGACATACCTCTTTTCTATAATCTGTTAAATATTCTCTTAGAGCTACAAAAAGCTCTAAATTCTCAATGTATGTGTTCCGACATCAAACTTGTGTGATTTGCATATAACTTCCAAAGTAGTTGCAATGTCATAAAATCACACTTGTGGTTACACAACTTAATCTGATATTTAAACTGAGCACGGAGACACTTTCCTTCTACAGAAAAAGGAAGTAAAGGAAGTCATCCATGATTCTGCAGAGTGAAACTCAAACATCCAAGAGAAGTAACAGAAAGCAGGAGATATTTCTCGGGGGGCTTTAAGTTCCTTTTTCAGAACAATTTGACATTTCTGCTTAGACACTTTTTGTATCATCACTACTACAGTGTCACCTGTTTTTTGTTTGTTTCAATTTGGAAAGGTGGCACAGTTGCCTGCACAGCTCAAGGTAAAACAACAGAGGCTTCATCATAAGTACAGTATCGTGGATGAGCATCCTCCTGTTCACAGATAACAATGGTTCATACCGACATACTTTTTTTTCATTCTCGTGCTGCACTGTGACACAGCCGTCCAATAAATATGAACTAGACAAGGTCAGGTCAGAGCATATTTATGGAGTAGGGTGGCAGGTTATTAATGAAATCACATTTGAGCTGTTAATTTTTTTTCGTTGTATTTTGCTGAACTTGTGTGGATACTCATTTTCTGGTTTAGCTTGCACCGATGTAGTTTTGGTTTTATGAGCCTATATGTCAATTTTATGTCCCATGTTTTATGCCTGTCTTATAATAACCTAGGTTTATGTGTTCTCACTTTAACATGTGCCCATTTTTATTTCAATTCACTTGTGCGGTCTTGAAACAAACGGGTCACCTTTGTCTAAGTTTCGTGACTACATAGTGTATGATGCCAACATGAGGGCAAAAATGGGCTGGATCAGATTTATCACTTTTACAAAAGCTCTTTTAGGACTAAAAAGCAAACGATCAACAGCATAGTTGAATGATCCTGAATGAAAACATTGGGTTGGTTTGTTAAAATAACTCTGAGCAGTGGTGGCATGTAACAAAGAACATTTATTCAGGACTGTGCTTAAGCACAGTTTTAAGGTACTAGTACATTACTTGATTATTTCCATTTCCATTGTACATTTCAGAGTGAAATACTGTACCCCTGTTATATGGCAGCTGTACTGTGGTGAGTGTTAAATTTGCAGATAAAGATTTTACATAGAAGAAAAAAAACGATCAAGTTGTCACACATGATGCACTTTTATAGATTCAACTGCCAACAGAGTATAAAGGTATTAAAACGTGCTGACATGTTAATCATCAATGATTATAACTCACCACTATAATATACAATAACGTAACAATGTCCGGGATCAGTCTGCTGCATAATAAGTAATTTTACTTTGGAGACTTTAAGATCCAAGTACATTTTGCTGCAACGTGCATATGCTTAAGTAATATTCTGTATGTAGTGCTGCAGTACTACTGCACTGTAGTATTGCCAGACTTAAGTGATAAGTAATGAGAGTCGAGGCTTCGCTTCAGGCTTTTTGTGACACACATGCCTCGGTATTTGATTGCACGGTGCCGGAGTCAGGCAGCCGGTCGGAGCCCGGCAGCCCGGACCCGCAGCCCTGCGTGCGGGGACGTGAGGCGGCGGAGCTGTTCCTTCAGCACCACCTGAGCGCAGCGGCACCGAAAACGTCTCGGAAAAAACAAACAGATCAGGCCCGATGGGCTCCTCACGACGCGACACCGCAGAGGAGGTGTCGGAGCAATTCACGCCGAGCGAGACGCACACGATGGGCTCTCGCCCCTACGGGGGGCCGACACCTCCCACGTCCGAGGGCAGGCGTGTGCGTGTCTTACCTTGATCCTGACATAACAGTGGGTTCCCAAGGACGTGTCACTCAGACAGGCCGGGGGAGTTTCCCGGGTCACCCATCGGAAGGTTGTCGTCGGCCTCAGGATGATGTTCCACCAAAGTTTCAGCAAAGCGACGATGGCGCAAAGAGCACAATACCCGTAGATCAGTGACCAATACCCCCAAACTCTGATCTTCCGCGCGAGTCTGATCAGAAACAATAGCAAGTTGTGGAGCACTCTCGCCATCTTTACATCGCCGCAGGGAATCGATCCCCGATCACGCTGCCTAATGATCTCTGCCTGTTACGCGGTGGTCTCTGCCCGAACGCCGCTCTGACAAAGCCCTCGTTCCGCCGCCGGCGCACACGCACGACTGTGTGAAGGGAGGATCCCGGCGAGCGGCTGAATGGGACGGTGGCGAGAGCATCACGTCAGATTTCACGCTTGCGTGTGACAGCAGCGGTTGTTCGGCAGGAGACGGTGTCGTCGACTACAGGCGAGCCCGAAAATCAAGCGACGAGCCCGGGGGACGCGGAGCTCCGCGCCGATCTCAGCGCGGCCGAGAGGCGCTGTTATTCGCGCTCTGCCCCGAAAATCACTGCACAGCGGCGGGGGCTTTACCGCTGTTATGCCGCTGTTATGGCAACGACGCCGTGCACACGCTCGCTGTCATTTCACGGTTAAAATAACTAGGATCGTTTCACCGGTTAAGCGATCTCACCGACCACCTCCCACTGTCGTTAGAAGTGGTCGTCAGCAGGTATGAATGGCGCATTGATATTTTAATCAGCTGTAATGCGGTCACAGGTGCACGTCGCCTCGTGCCGCGAACGTCGAGCAGGCCGGTTAAGCGAGAAGACGCATCTCGTGCCAAGATAACGCACCATTAAGACCATTAACCCACCTGAGATTAGCCTAATCCCACACGTGACTGGATATGTAACAGAGGAAAGCCTCGGTGCTCTGGATAAAAGGTCATCTGACAAGTCAAAGACATAAATCAGACTGTCAGTTAAGTGATTGTAATGGAAAGTGAAAAGAGAAATAAAGTTTTGCACTTTAACATTTGGAAATCCTGGAACAAAACCACTTTTTTAAAACTCTACCACCAGTTTATAAAATTTATTAAAAACTAAAACCACTCTTCTATATCACAGCTGATTAGGGCTGAAAGGAAAAGCAGAGAGCAACCTTTTTATACTCTATTTAAATTATGTAACCAACAGTATTATTTATTCATGTGTTCGGTAATATTTTTGAGTTTTCTGATAAGCTTTTATTAGCTATGAATAAGTCTCACTATAATTAAAACTCAAATATCAGGCAGCTCTTTTGGGCTGTAGGTCAAGGCTGGTATTTGTAAACCCACTTGACAGGCAACAGGACACATGACGACCAACAACAAACTTAGGGTGCCAGCTGTGTACCTGAACGCTCTGTTTTATTTATAAAGCAGGGGCAGAGCCAGCAGCTTTTCAAAACTAAAGGGGGCTGCCCGTTTGTTGGCTGCAAACAAATGAATTGCTATGACATTAAAGAAAGATCATCCACTTTCCAGAAATGAAACCATTTTTGATAACCACTGGAGTGACATTAAGCAATCTTTGGCAACCACTTCACACTCAGTAGCATAGGAAAGCATATACTTTCGCAATTATTGTATATATATGTTCAATATGAGTGGATTTTGTTCTTTATTTTAAGATATAAATTCTGACTGCAACATTGTCTGTTTTCATTTTACCACTGGGGGAACTACAGTAAGCAACTTTCAGATTCTACAAGTAACAGCTTTAACAGAAAAGGAAAAAAATATATATAAGCAAAGCAACATCACCTTGGCATATCACCTGTTAGTCCTTTCCTGCACTGGTTATCTGTGCTTTATTATTACAGGAAAAAGCCAAAAAAGTAGGATAAGATATAAGAAAACTAAAAAAATAAATCAAATCACTAAAATCATAAGAATTGTGAATCCGCAAAAATTCAAAGTACATATTCTGTACCAGGCCTAATATCAACCAGTACATAAAACTGCTACCTTTTCTATATAATGTATAAGGATATACAGAACTATGCAAGAGTTGATATGTTTAGACTCTTGTCCATCATGCAAGGCTATCAGGGAGGCAGCTGGTTAGTCTGAAATTCATTCTCCAGCATGACAGCAACCCCAAACATACAACCACAGCAATAAGAACTGTGGTGGACTCAGCCTGGCATTGCATGAAGACACAGAAGACACTGAGAAAGACTAATGCCATAGAAGAACTAAGGCAGGTTCTCCAAGGTGCTTGTAACAACCTACCTGCCACTTACCTTGGGAAAGAGCAAGTGTAGGAGAATCGCTGCTGTTTTAAAGTCAAAAGGTGGTCACGGCAAATACTGATTTTATTTATTCATTTATTTATTTTTTACTTTATTGTTTTTTTATGTAGTTAAAAAAATATGCAGGTCATTATGTTTTAAAGCATCCTCCCTCAGCAGCATTTTTCCACTGGTGCCTACAACACAGTATTGTAGCTGCAGGATGAAACCAATTTACTGTATTGATTATACACCCATGGAGGCTTTTGCTCCAGTTAAGAAAACACCTGAAATTATTCAAGTTCTAGCATATTCTAGCATATTCAAAGCAGGATGGTTAAAGCAAAGAGTAGAATACCAGTTTTTTGATCCTGACTTACTGGGAGTTTCAGATAAAAGTTGCATGGGATTGTAGCAGATAAACTACTAAATGAGCCCAAATCTTCTTTATACTGAACCCATCAGCCTTTTACTGTGGTCTGTACAGCCACAGGATTCTGATCAAGTTTCATTTTGGGTCTTGCAGGAGATAGCTGCCTGGAAAAATGAGTCGCTGTTAGTTTCACTTCAATATTGACAGTAAGTTAACTTCTGAAATCAACTCTACAATTCTACTGTATGTGGGGAAAATCTGTATCTGATGGGTTAATCTCTGAATTACACTGCAATAATAACTAGATGCAGTGATGAAGTGATTTAAATTGCTTAGTGAAAATACCTTTATTATTTTGAATAAAAAAAAAAGAAAGAAATTCTTATCTATACTAGCATATACAAACAGTAACATACAGATTATGCTGATAATGTCCAAAAACAACTTTGGAACAGCCAGAACAACAAAGTGCAGTGCATTTCCAGTTAACACAATTGTATGGCATTTCAAGTGGTCAAGCAAATAAGGAACTGAGATTATTGAGACAGTCCCACACTGGAAACATCTGTGAGAACTAGCTTCAATCTCTGTTCAAAAAATACATTTTTCTTTTGTGCAAAAATGTTTCATAAAGAAAAAAAGTCACAGGACTTGTGCATGTAACTTTTACATATAAACCAGTGTCTTGTCTACATTTAACATAGTTTTGAGTCAGGATTAACTGGCGAATGGTGGTTAGAGTTCACTGACGCAGAGAACACAAACACAAGAACAAAACACTGCACATTTCAGCAAATAAGACAACAATGTGGCATTTTTCACACAGTGTATGGATGCAGTACGTAGCTTGTCATGCACAACTTTCAGCTGTAGGAGAACTCATCTAAATGTGAAAAGAACAGAAAAACATGCATGCTCCACATGCTCCAACCCAATCATCCCAAATTCAAGAGTGCATCAGTGCAGACATTTATTAACCATTTCAAATACAATATAAGGGCAAGACACATTTATATTTTCTTTAAGGCCCCCCCCCCCCACTAATAGCTTTTGCAAAATGACACTCAGAAGTGTGGCACAAAGGACAGATTTTTCAAGTAAATCAAATTTGATTTTTAGTCCAGGTTAAGCTCAAATGTAGTCATGATCTCCCGTTGCATAGTCATATCAATACCAGACATCTATATAGAGAGAAAGAGATACAGAACAACTGTCAATATAGGATTTACCAGTACCACAAATAACAGTATCACAATAAAACATGGACAAGAGCTACTCACAGCCTCTCGCCTGCGACGCTCTTGTTCCTTTTTGCGGGCCATCTCCCTTTCCTTTTCTACTGAGAACTGTGTGGTGAGAGGTTGTATTTCCTTGGGAGACGTTGGCTTTTGCCGCTCAACATCTTTGGGAGCTTCTAAGGTAACATCTGTGCAAATGCTCTCAGGTGAAACAGGATGCTCTTTAAGAAGTTGTGGATTTTGTTCTGATGTACATGGGCCTGGTAGGCTAGATGGAGAATGTCTTTGTTACTTGGAAGTTGCTCTCTTTAAAATCAGCTATTGAACCTCTAGAGAGAAAATCTAGTTTGGATTATCAACTTCCTTTCACAAACTAGTTTTGGAACACTGATCATGCAATGTAGTCTTGGTATCTTTTAAATTTAATCTAATGACAGCAATTTTAGTCAGAGAAATTATGTTAAGAAACACGGTCGCTGTTTCTGTACGAATACCTGCAGTTTTCAGGAGCATCTTTGTCCTTGTTTTCTTCTATGTGTTTCTTCTTCAGTGCTTTTTCACGTTCCTCTTTTTCTATGGCAGCCTTACGGAAATGCTGGAAGCTCTCCTTTGAGGATTTGATTGCAGCTGGCGTGACAGACTGTCTCACCAGTCTCGCCCAAGACTCAGCATTTTTCAGAACAATGTCCTAAACAAGACAAATTACTGTTTTCATTACAATCTATTTCAAAAGCGATGGGTGGCACCAGCATGGATCAACTTTAAACCAGTATTAATAATTTTCTGGCTGCTAATGAGCAGCATAACATCACATGCCATTAGATGTCATGGCTGATACTCTAATGCCCTCTGGTGGTTGAAAGATAAATTGTATGATATAAGTTTGAATTGAGACAAAGTATATGCACTTCTTTCAAATTAAATAAAAAATTAGGATAAATAAATAATTAAGGATAAAATACAGATAAATATTTTTGGCCTGATATTTAGATAAAAAACAAAAACAAAAAACAACAACAACAAAAACATATTGTCCCATTTGCAGTTAAAAAAAAAAGAAAGAAAAAATGTTATTGTAAAGTACTGTTGTTATTATAATAGTAGTCGCCCATTTAAAAAAAAAAAAAGATCAATTCGTTGGTCTTACTACAAAAGAGTCTAAAATAAAAACATAGTTTGACAGAGCTGATTTGAGAAAAAAACAAACAAACAAAAAAACCCCAAAACTATCTCCAATTTAGTCCTAAAGTTGAATTGCTTCCTTAATGGTTCACCCTATCCACTGCATCCTGATCTTCAGATTCCTTCTTCAACATGTCAGGCAGATATATCTCTAATTTGTAATAGTAATCACAATTAAACAAGACTAACCTTTTTGGGAATTTGGAGTTTTTCCTCTTCAGCAGATTTATTTGCTGTGTTAGTGTAAGGCACATTAGTCAACTGACTGTCAAGGACATCTTCAGGATATCTGAAATCTGGGATAATCACTTTACAAATGAATGTTCTGCTGAAGTATAAGTTATTTGGAAAAAAAGGTTATGTCAAGGTAAAGATCTTGTGACTTACTGGAGCTCAACTCATCTTTGGACTGTAGTGGGCTGTCTCTCAGAGGGGACAGTACAGGGCCCTGCTGGAAGGTCAGATTATTTTAGTTTACACATTTAAAAATGTGCCATAAGAATTAACTTAAAACCCCCCTGAAAATCTTGGTTTTGTTGACTACCTTTAGTAGTTTAACTTCCTTGCCACAGTGATGGCACAGTGATGTACAGGTGTACTGTTAGAACCCATGACATTATGTTTGGATGTGGACACAGTTGCAACAGAGCACATTTCTAACAACATCCAACCACATCCATCAGTGATGCTGGCTGTGTTAGAAAAGGTCAAACAGGTCTCAAATATTCCAGTAATCGCAGCACCCCAGTGCAATTCATTGTGTATATAGATATAAATATACATATATACATAATGAGATTGTTCTTTATCTTTCTCTTGCACATCCCAAACTGAAATCCTAAACTCCTGGAGCATCCCTTTAAGCAAAATTAATTTGACTGTCTGTACTGAGTGTCATACCAAAATCAGAAGAATAGCCACAAGGCATTTTTGATTCAGAACATTTAAATGTTATACTGTATATGCAGGGTTCCTGCTTTCCTGAACCAAACTATCTAGAAAACACAACTTAACTGTAACAATTCAACCTTGAGATCTCTGCTGATCTGCTGTGAAACAGCAAAACAATGGGCTGATCCTGTTTGATGCTTACTACAGGTAGGCCTCCCTTGGCGTACTCAGAGTCCTATCAAAATCAAGACCCCTCTCCTTGAAATAAAACTTGAACTAAGGAATGAGAGAACATGTACTCATGTTCCATAATGCATATGTTCTAGGTTAATCACACTGCAAAATAATCCAAAAGGTCAGTTCAGACTCTACATGTGAAAAAAATGACCCGTCTGACCTTATTGATACATCCTGTCCAACCTAATTAAAGGAGTGGTTCAGAGCCAACTGTCTATAGCAAGATTTATCCTGAGAAGTGTGTCATACAATATAAAAAAGTTGCCATTTAACAAATCAGAGCCAACAGTGTGTGTAGAGTTTTGCTAGTACCTCAAATCTGGCAGTAGCCCAGTCCAGTAAAATTCCTGGAGATGCCATGGGGGATAAAAGGGCAGACAAATCTGTTGAACAAGAAATGACAGGACAGGTCTACAACATATCACAACTATGTGAGGGGCTACTGTGTGTTTGTACAAACATACAACAAAAGCTAATGTACACAAAAGGGAACAGAAGCCAGGAGGAAGCAGCAGGAGATGGAGTTTGAATGAAACACAAGGAGTGTCATACTCAAAACCAGGAAAACTGGGGGGTGGGGGGGGTTGGGGGGCTGATTTGTCACTTGTAACCCCTGTTATAACTGAGAGTAAAAGAGCCAATTTTCCCTCCAGGAACCTGTGTCTCTGAAGGACAGTGAGCATATGGGAAAATATGAGGGGGAAATGCTGGGGCAGAGGAAGGTTCACTGGATGTTGTTCTAATATTTATGATGTAGCGCCACTGGCAGTGAGAGAGGAATTAGGAATCTCAGTGAGAGATATATGTTAAAGAGGCTGACAAAACAGATCTGTGAGTGCACAGTGGGGAGGTGTTGATGCTGACCCCCCCCCCAAAAAAAAAAAAATAAAACAGTGTCAATTTATATCATTTGAACTCTCACAAGTTTTCACTTCAGCATCATGAAAGAGTACAAGTCTATCAACTTGAAATAATATTAAAGTTGAATAATATGGTGGCCCATGCCAAAGGCTTATTAACATACATTTTCTTAAAGAAAATAAAACATTAGCATTAATTTAAAAAAAAAAAAATCTTAATTCACTTAGCTGGGGCACAAAATGGACAAACATAAGCATTACCTGGGGGTGATATAGTCAGCTCATCACAGGTCTGGTCTGCAGAACAGTTTGTTGGGAGGCCATTAGTGACTGTTATCAGGGACTGCACAGCAGGAAGAGACTGACAGGTCTTGACTGAGGCTTTTGTCAGATCTTTTGTCTCTGTTTTCTCCTTAATACAGGCAGCACGTGTGACCTTTGACTTAAGAAGAAATTACATTCTTACTTTTCAAAGTAAACAGCAAGGCTATCTCACAATGAATCTTATAAATTACTCTGTACAAATAGTGAATGTATTTACCTTTGTCTTGATCTCTTGGCAAGATTCTTTACATTTCTGCTTCTTGGTTTTTGGCCCTGAAAAAGATGCTCATTAATAATTCATACTCTACAGGGTAAAACACCATTTCACAATGTTCATCTTTAGCAATGTAGAATGTGCGACTATGACATGATAGTTAAATCTTGTATATTTCAAAACCCCCTTACGTAATGACCAAGTAATTTGTAATAGTTAGTGTTTCACACCAGTTTCCAAAAATCAACTATTTCCAACCACCAAAGAACATAAATATGTAAACAGTGAACCACTAAATATAGGGTCTACACATTTTTTTTTTTTTTAATGCGGGTTAACAATTCACTTAAGTCTCTATTCAAAGATTTGCACATTTTTTTTTTAACATTCTGATCTGTTGTTAAACATTTAGTTTTGAGTACATCATCACTCAACTGCTCCACACAATCTTGGCCCAACTCAACAAAAAGTATGATGATCTCCATTCTATATAATTATATAATGGTGTATCCTGGACACATGATCACCCATGTACAATGTGTCTAGGTTGCACAAAAGATGTATCACAGAACTTTTCAATATCATGTATTAGTTATACAAAATTGAAATGCATTGCTTTCCCTCAGTTTGGTCAACAGTTTCTATGTCCAGAGCAATGACTGTATATGAGAAATAAACAAAGATGACATCGAAACACATAGAATAGAGAAAAAAGAGGTTTCAAGTAGCCATGTTGGAGGAAAGGGCAGCATTACATTTCTATGCAAAGCCTCTTAAGAACAGAGCAAAACTAAGTGAAACAGATAACAATGAGCATGGCAGTGTGATGTTAAACTGGCTTTGATAACCTGTAAGAAATGTCACAAGGATTGATGGTGTTATCCAAAGGGCCCCAGTGCTAGAGAATGTTCAAAAAGCAAAGGATGAATAGCAACTTTACAGTGACTGTAAATCTTCTTTTTACCCAACTCCACTGTTATAACTTCACCCTTTGCTGTAGTGTTGACGTGTTCTCCATAAGGAGTCTATACATTGAAATATCACTATTGGAGGTGGTTACAGGTGCAACAGAGCACACTTCTGATCAAAAACAATCACATCTATCAGGGATGCTGAGTTAGTCCTGAGGTGCAACAAAATTTAAGGTTTCAACTACAGAGGGCAGTAAAACACTGCTCTTCAGCCTGATACTAATATATTCTTTAATGAATGTCCAGTACAATAAAACAACCACACAAAGAGCAAACACCTAAATGAATGTACAAAATTCTTAAACAATATTTGGTGTTCAACTAGCAGAAATAGGGCTTGAGGCGTAGTAGTAAGGCACTAAGGAGAATGGTGTCCATAGCGCATCTGCTATTTTAAAAAGCAGAGGACGCAAGGGCAAAACCAAGGTAAATGAGAGAGCAGCTAACCTGATTCAGAGTCGCTGCCATCAGAAGTGCTTGAATGACTGCTACTATTGCCGCTGCTGTCAGAGCTGGATGATGAGCTACTGCCGCTATCACTGAGGCGTGGTTGGCGGTAGAGGTCAGAAGACACCATAAATTTAGCTGTTAACAAAACAAAAAAAAAGAAAAAGGCAAGTTTAAATTTTTACACTCAGTGACTCACACTTAAAAGTGTAATTATGATGATTAAAAATTTAATGAAATTCAGGTCTTACCTACTGGCTTTTCTTTCTTTATCAAGTGTTGCTCTATACTGACAACTGCAGGTCTCACAGCATCCTTTTGTTTCCCAGTCTGCATCCCTCCTATGGGCTTCATCATCTTTTTTTCTGCAGGTCAGATGAAATAATAAACTTCTATTCTCATAGCAAAAGTAAACTACAAAAGCCTTAATCTTTAATTAAATCTAAGCTGTATTTTGTGACAGAGAAAGTTTTGGCAAAGCAGGACTGAGGTTTACTTACTGCTAATTCTCTTGTTTTTCCTCAGACATCTTGCAACAAATGTCTGCAGGGCTCTCAGTGTGGAAGGCTTGAGCATTTCAAAATCAATCTCAATCTCCTCTAGACTGGAGTATGGCAAAGAAGACTCCCTGGAATGAATGATGTTGACCAACATGCCCAGTTTGTCACCAGGCAGCTTGTCGATGTCCACTTTCAATTGCTTCTTCTCCTGGTAAGTCATTGGTATCGATAGGACTTGACCCTCACATTTTATTGGCACTTTGTGATTATTGTGTCTGTTGCTATCCCTAGAAGTACAAAAAAATCTAATATTAGCCATTGCACATATTGTAGCATACTCAATTCACCATTACTTATACTAAGTATATAATATAAACCATAATAAATGATCGCTCACAAAGAAGAGTTCTTGCTGTGGGTTATTTTTTCTACAAGAGATTTGATTTTTGAGGATTTGTGCTGTAGTCGAGCAATATCCTTCTCTTTAGATCTTTTTTCCTTCTTCAACTTGTCTTTTTTCTTTGGTTTCATCAGTGGGTCTTGTGAAAGTTTCTTCAGCTGATTGCTGACAGCTTTCAACTGAAGAGTCAGCCATTAATGAGACAATTAGGTGAAATGCACTGAAGTGAATAACTTCTCAAAAGCCATTTGCACCATTACCTACCCGCTCCTCTAGGTTGGCCAGCTGTATGGCCACCTCTTCTGATGAACTTTCTGCCTCTGAGGAACTTTCACTTACAGAACTTGCTGAGGTTGACAGACTGCCAACTCTCTCTCCTTTTTCCTTGACAACTCGCTGACAAGGTATGGAACAACCCTCTGGTTCTTGGGGAACCTTCAGGTAACGAGCCTCAAAAATTTCCTGTGGTGATAAACACAATTGTTTTATAGCATTTATAGAAATTATAATATTTATACAAGTACTTCAATGTAGGGGTGACCTAGATCAATCTACACAGTACAGGTGCATGTCAATGCATTTTCTAATTTACCAGTATTTTTTTAATAGGCCCATTCGTTCTTGATCCTTTCTTTATTATAACTCTTTGAGTTCAGGTATGCCAACTGCAAAATGCCCCACAGTTCTCCGTTAAAACAGTGGAACTGATCCATACTGAACAGCATTACAATCCTCAAACTCATAAATGGCATTGACCACATTTAGTTAATGAAAGTGTGCATAGGCAAACTAAGAGAACAGAGAAAAATGGTCACTTTTAGGAAGCGAGTATAAGAGTTCCAAATTCTTTCAAAATTGATTTCGGTATGTGTTTTAAGAGGAAGAAAATACATTCAACATGTTCAATAGGCCTTATGGATATTCACAATGCATTTTCATGTGAAATCCCGAGTATAAACACAACTTTATCTACACACAAAACTCCACATTGTACCTTTAAGTATTGCCTTACTGATTTGGTAAAACAATGAATAAATAAATAAATCTATACCTGCAGTTTTCTTGCCATGTAGACCACCTCATGCGAAGGTGGATTGTATTTGTAACAGTTAGAGAACATCAGTCGCACATCAGCAGCAAATTCCTTTGCATTTGCATATGCTCGTTGATCCATTTTTTTCTGAGGACATAACATTCTGTGTCAGGAAGACTGGTCTGATGTATACTGAGAAATACTGGTATATACTCCAATTAATCATCATCATGATCGTTTTACCCTGATGGTGCTCAGGTCCATAGGCTGCTTGATGACGTCATGGTAGTCGTGCAAGCCCAAAGCAACCGCGTCAACAGGGGTATAAAAGGGCCATGCATAAGGATAATGCCTCTTTGAGAGCATCTCCTTCAGGATATCACTGCAGTACCTGAGCTGTTCAGACAGTCTGACCTTCCTTCCCTCAAAGGTAGGCAATTCTTTCTTAGGAGGTTTGATGGGCCTACTACTGCCTCTCCTGAGGAATAATGTACAAGGTGCTGAATGCCCCTCAGCAGCGGATGTCTTACTGCTTGGGATCACTGAGGTGGTGGAGGCTGTTGTGGGGTTTGCTTTCCTCTTAAAACCTTTTTTTATCTGAATATTTAGAAGAAGGTTGATCAATCTCTTTTCTGTGTTTTCACACTCAAAAACAGTGAATGTATTCAGTTAAATTCAGTATATATATATATAATATGCAAGCTGTTTGCAAACCATCAAAATACTTACTGTTGCATCAATTTGTGAAGACAGCTTCATGGGTGCAACGAATTGAGGCACATCAGGAGGAACGACTGTCACTGTCTGTTGGAGTACAACTTCTGACACTAGGGGTCTCTGGTTTAATGAACCTGCATGACAGGAGGTAAAGTGCACAAGAAACAGCTACAATATATTATGGTAAATAAATCAGCACTACTACTGTCCAGAAATTCTTCAAAGATTTATGTTCTAGCATAGCAGTGTTTTTGGATGTTTGCTGTATTCATTTCTCATTGGCAAAAACAATAAGGCAGCACAAAATGTTTGTGGAAATCCAGTTCTATAGACCAACAATATAATGTGCCATTTCCAAAAAATATTGCTTGCATTTCTTATTGTGCAATATACCTGTGTTCTTCTTTCTCACTTTTACTGGTTCCTTTGTAGTGACTGCTGTAACTTCACACTCTTCCTTAGGCATTTGGGACACTTTCTGCAAAAAAAGCTTCTCCAGAGTCTGTGCCATTAAAACAATGTCATCTCCGGGCTGTGGAAAGAAAATATATATATTCTAGTAATGAAAAAGCATTCGATGTAACATGTACCCTTATGACAATCCTGTCTGAGCTGCAGATATACTTTAAAAAATAAAAAAAAAAATTAAGTACTGTGATGTCTGTCCCTCTCGGTGGGTAAATGATAACTACCTCATTTGCAGTCAAACAACTGGGATTAGTGAACGTTATGTCACTTTACAGACCTACTTTTGTATTATGAAAGTTCCTCACAGCTAATTTTCTAGGTCAATTATTTTTTGAATTTAATTTTCAGTTGTAAATGCATGTTGGCCTGTTACACAGCTTAACAAATGGTAGTTTCTTACCCGATTGTACACATAGCAGTTGGTAAACATGGTGTTGAAGTCTTGTATACAATCAAGTGCTTGGCAGTAAAATTTGTTCTGAAGACGCTTCTTAATAGTGCCAAGATCCATAGGATTTGTGATAATTGTATAATAATCCTGAAAAGCAACAAAGACTGGCATAAATACACCAAAGCCTTTCCTCTCCTGATTGCATTCTAATGGAGCTTGTCCATTAAGACAGAGTATGTTACTGCATTTTAAATGAAAGCCAGAAAGAAAACTCATTACTAAAAACCTCAGCAAAACATTTACAGTAATGCTGTGTTGCTCCAACTGATCTGCTGATGAGATTTTTTTACAACTTACTGGGAGATGCAGAGTTACAGCATCAACAGGCTGGCGAAAGGGCCATGAGAAGTGATGCCTCCATAAAGCTTTGATTACCACCTTCTCCAGATACTGTAGCTGATTGGTTACACGTCCAGGCCTCTTGGAATTCATGACCTCTGGCGGAGGAGGGTTTCCACACACAGTGGGACAGCCTTTCACATCAGACATTGTGACATCCAGAGGCAAAGAATGCGGAAACTGTCTGAAGTTTGCTTTGATGCAACTTAGTGCTCATCACACACTCCTAGACAAGAAGTGAAGAGTAGTTTCCAGTGCTTCAGTAAAAATGTTAATTATAATGGCATTTTGAAAAAAAGGCATCAGTCTCTTCTTAATACTACATCAATGCTGAGATATATACTGCCTTTACGCCCCTGACACTCTTAAGAACATGAACAAGCATTTATGCTTAGTGTGACTGCTTTGGTCAGTACATTCATATTCCTGGCACAATATCAACACAACATTAACTAGAGGTGTGAAGCTTTAAAGGATACGTCTAGAGATAGTCTATACTTCTTATTGTCGGCAAATCCTATGAAAAGATCAAAACTAACAAATAACTGATCCTACTAACAAGTAATGTCTTTGTTGCTTCATATACAGTTAGGTTCATAAATGTTTGGGCAGTGACAACTATTGTCTGTGTAAAAAAAACACAACAAATTTGAAACAAACGAATCAAGATGTAATTTAAGTTCACTTTCAGCTTTAACTTAAGGGGTTTGACAAAAATAATATATTAACAGTTTAGTAATTACAGCTATTTTTATACATTGTTCCTCATTTTCAGGGACTCAGACGAAAATTGATCAGTTTCATGTCCAGATGTGGCCTGCTCTTGTTATTTTAGGACATATGAAGCAGATAAAGGTTCTGGAGTTGATTCCAATTGTTGACTTTGCATTTGGTAGCTGTTCATGGGATATTTTAATATGCATTCCAAAGATTTTTAGATGCAAATGAGGGAGGCATCATTAGGCTGAAAAAAACAAAAAAAGGTCAAGAACCTAGTCAGGTCAAGAACCATCCAGGAGAAAGGTGAATCGTTGTCAAAGTCTACAATCAAGAGACACCTTTATGAATGTAAATACAGAGAGTTTAACACAGGGTGCAAACAACTGGTAACAGTCAGGAAAAGAAACGCAGATTAGACTTTACCAGAAAACATCTAAAAAAGCCTGAACTGTCCTGGAACAAGATTATTTGAACAGATGAAACCAAGATGAACTAGTACCAGAATGATGGGAAGAGAAAAGAATGGAGAAGGAAAGAAACAGTTCATGATCTAAAGCCACCACATCATGTCAGACATGGTGGAGTCAGTGTTATGGCCTGGACATGTACGGCTGCCATGGAACAGGGTCACTGGTGTTTATTGATGATGTGATCGCTGATAGAATCAGCAGGATGAATTCTGAAGTGTACAGGACTCTACTGTCTGCTCAGATCCAGCCAAATGCTGCAAAACTCATAGGACAGTGCTTCACAGTACAGATGGTTAATGACCCAAAACATACTCTGAAAACAACCCCAGAGCTTCTCAAGGCAAAGAACTGGAATAATCTTCAATGGCCGAATAAGTCGCCTCAACCCAAATGAGCAATCTTTTCACTTCCTGAAGACAAAGCTGAGGGCAGAAAGACCCACAATCAAGCAGCAGCTGAAGGCAGCTGCAGTAAAGGTCTGGCAAAGCATCTCAAGGGAGGAAACTCAGCATTTGTTGATGTCCATGGGCTCCAGACATCAGTCACTGACTGCAAATGATTTTCATCCAAGTATTAAAAATTATCCTTATATTTATAATTATGTTGGATTGTCCATTTGCTTTTGAGCTTTTGAAAATGAGGGACTATGTATAAAAATGGCTGTAAGTCCTAAACGGTTAAAGTAAAGTTTTTGTCAAACCCCTTGAATTAAAGATGAAAGTCTACATTTCTATCACATTTTGATTTGTTAATTTTAAATGTTATGGCTGTGCACAGAGTCAAAACTGTTTAAGTTGTGTCACTGTCCAAACATTTACAAACCTAACTGTATGTATTAATCTACAGCTGAAACTGTTCCCTAGCAAATGTACTATGTAAATGTAAATTATTTCACTATTTAAAAATAAAGTCATTCATTTGTTACTTATTTCTTTCATAGATTTTCAGTAGGAGCCTTGTAGGTTGGGGCTGAGGATAACATACAGAGAAGGGAAGAGAGAAAATACTGTTTGTTTTGCCTTTTATTTGGATTTGTTAGCAAGAAAAATGATGAACAACATCTGCTTACTTACCAAGTACATAATTATATGAAGGCCTAAAAAGGTGTCATGTTTAGATTTACAGTCACTGCTTTAATGTTGTTTCCAGTTTAAGATTAAGAGGTAAAGCTACTATCCTAATATATTCCATCAATTTCATTAAATATTAAACTAGGTTGATTTTGTTGAACTGAAGTAATTTGATTTCAGGTAGGCACAACTTCAAGATTGATGATCACAGCCGACAGGCGGGATGTGACTACTGGCATAAAAAAAATTTTGTGTTATTTTGCCCCAAATGCTGACTGACTAAATCTACTTGAAACTAATCAAATGGAATGAAGATAAATGTCCCAAGATGTAAAGTGTCAGTTCTCATCTGAGTAAATAGCTTGTTGATTATACAGGTCAATATTGCTTACAATGACATATTCAGAATATCACTCTGAGAAGCACAGTGGATACACAAATGGCAAGACATGGGTACTACTGCCACCTACAGCAGCTCTCAGAAACTATACCAGTCAGCATTTTAGTTCTGCAACATTTGACCTTAACAGATCCATGTTTCTAAAAAACACTATATTTGAAAAGCTAAAGTACTATGACACTAAAAGGGAACAAATCATACCCTAAGCTACGGTATATCTCAGAAACACTGTCTTTAGGAGTTGACTACCCATATAATTATGTAAAACAATGGTTTGAGTAGGCCTGAGGCACAGGTTTGTCTTACAGTATATCCATACAAACTGAGTCATAATAAGCTTCAAGGATTTTTTGTATATAAACAATATTTTGTTGTACAGTGGAAAGAGAAAACATACTTTTTCAAATTGCAGTTTGCTGTTAAACAAAGAATTTTAAATATGATGAAAAAGACCAAAAGTTTGTTCTTATAAGCACTTTCAAAAAGCAACTAAACTACTTAAAAAGGGTTAATATAAAGAGCCAGGCAGGTTCAAAAAAGTGGGGCTATAAAACGTGCCTCAATCCACACGTTCAAGTTGTTTTCCTGTCAGACAGATTATTTTCTTTTGTAACCAAACCCAAGTAATTTACATTGCAAGTAGTCTTTATCTTAGTTGCATTTTATTTTATGTTTATAAATATGACAAATGAACACAACACTATCACGCATGAGTAAATGAATGGAAGTCCAGTGTATCTCACTTTGGTCCATTTCTGGGTACATTTACGTGCAAAAGTCTGGTGAATTTCCAGTAGCATATGACTGACACTTGAGTAACTAAATGATGAGCTCGTCTGCTACGTCTTGCTGTGACAATGACCTATAGATGAGTTTGACAGTCAGCTGCAAAATCGGGGGTCATCTGTTATTAGATGTTCAGTTTGTCATACAAAAAGTATTAATCTAAAAAAAAAGATGAATCATCTTTTTGGACATAAAGAAAGCAATTATTTGGGGCACTAATATCAAATATTAAGGGCACAGAATAAATGATAAAATCATTTAATTGAAAACCTAATCAACAGCAAATGGATTATGACAACCCTTGCCAATAACTCGGCATAGACTTTTAAGAAGTTGAAAGGTTAAGATGTGTCATGATCCTGTAAAAGTATGGTATGAAAAGGCAAATATTTCCTAACTATAGGTTGTTTTCTGTCTGACCAACACAAGCATCCAGAGATAGCTCCAAATCAAACAAAATATCCTTAGATCATTGCGAAACTCTTACTTTTCAAGATTCAAAAGTATCATTGGAGTAAATACAAACAGTTTTCACCTCCACTTCCACTCAAAGAGTCAACATGCTTCAACAAAATAAAGATGGTCTAACTACGAAAATGCACTTTTCAGGCAGCCTCAAGAAAAACAGCGGGATGGATTAAGGCTATCTGTTATGGCACACATTGAGATGGCTTCTGAAAAATATCGGTGGCTGTGACAGATTTGTTATAAAGAATCTAATCAGGGATGCTGTAGTGATGTTCAAAGCTTCAGCACACTCAGATCGGTGACTTCATCACAGATATTGGAGACATGAAAGTGAGCACAAGATGAGCAGATCTGCCATTAAATATGAAATTCATGCCAAAATTAGGAGAACTTCTGTGTTAGATAATTTGAAGCCAAGCCAGCCCGCATAGTAAACATTTAATCACGGACTTTCTGTAGTTTAAACTATGTACGTGTACGCTGTTGCATTCAGTTATCAAAATGACAAACTGTTTACAAAACCTGGCCCTGTATGTCTATTCCTAATCTGCAATATTATCTAAATTACAAACAGAGATGAAGAAGACATGTCACAACAAAAACAAATATATGAGGCTGTTTTTAAAAACTTATCCAGGTTCCCCGTTATCTGATAAACGTTCCTAAAAACAGCTATTACTGCAGGCACACCGCTGCCTGACGCTGTGTGACTGTTTGCATATAAGCCTTAACAGATTTAAGTCGCTGTGTTACTCCTCTAGTAAAGTTATATCACAACTACCTCCTGTTTTAACTTCGTGATCCCTCTATTTTAAGCGTTCAGTTAATGATTGCAACAACCCAAACGTTTGAGAGAGACTGAGACGCATCCGTCTCCTCCTGAGGGTCGGGGATTGATCCCGTCCGGCTCTGAACCGCACGCTTGTCTGCGGGCTGCTCTGTTGACGGAGCTGGGGCCAACACGTGAGGCCACCGTCACGCCCACCGGGTGGTTCAGCTCACGGCGGCGGCCCCACGCCGCTTCCTCACACCGGGACCGTGAGGTAGACACGGGGAAGGCTGAGGGAGCAGAGGAGCCGGAGGAGCCGGACGCCGGGACGCCGGGACGCCGCTTTCCAGTTTCTGCAGCTCCGAAACATTAGGTCATTGGCGCAACGGTAACTTAGCCTACGCGGTAGCGTCAGCTAGCGTCCGCTGATATATGGATCGGTCTTTAAAAAATGCGAACCTTTGCGTCGCCGAACCCTTTGCCTGCTCGCTAGCTAGCTGGTATTCAGTGTCTACCGACTGCTCGTTGTTTTCACCTTTCCGCCGTTTGTGCAATTTTGTTTTCCCTGTCTAAACAAGGCGTGTGTGTGAAAACTGCCTTTTCGGGGGCAGCTCTCTCTCACACACTTCACGCAAGCAACAAACGTTAGCATCGGCAACGTTGACACAGCTAAAGCGAAATTCTGACCGGCTGTTGACGTGTGGTTGCGTTTACACTTTCTCGTTACATGCTCCCAACTTCAGTTTAGCACTGGCAGACGTTTGACTCGTTAGCCAGCAGAAACACCAGCCACTGTAATGGACGTTCGTACTAGGTAACAAGGTATTTGACGAGCATTGCCGTGCTAGCATTACCTTCGAGATATCACGGGCTCTTGCGTTCAACTCCTCGGTGGCAGACGTCGCTACGGCAACCGCCTCAGATTTATAGCCCTCGGCTCGAGGCTCCAGAACTGATTGGTCAAAGTGCTACTTACACGTGTTACACTTCGCTTTCTGCAGAGAAAAGCGCTCGCAAATTTCTCTCTCATGCAAACGAGCGCAACCCATCGCGTCCGCTCGCCGGTGCGTAGCTGACCGTGGCTAGAAATAATTCAGGTAAAGATTTCTTTTTTTTTTTTTTTTTGTGCAGTTGTTCCAAACAAAATGGCAACTCGATGTCATGGAAGGAGCCTGATGTTTTATCAGTCGATGCGAATAGTGGCTGACAGGTGCAACGGTAGCGACCCTCCTGTTGATCGATCCCCGGCCTGGGTGTCCGCCTGTCGACCGGGCCACCGGCCTGGGTGTCCGCCTGTCGACCGGGCCCGGCGGCCGACGGACCGCCAGCGGGCCGGTACCGCGTCCCGGAGGCAGGAGGACCGGAAAACTGAGTGTGGGCGGAGCGGTGCTTTCAAGCGCTGACCAAGAGGCGGAAATCGTGCGTCCGTTGAACATATGCTTTTAAAAGTTACCAAACCATCTCTACCAGGGATAAATGGTATTTTAATGGTAAAAGACACCACGATTAAGTGTCTCTTTTACAGATACTAGAAAACGACACGTTTTAAGCAATAACAGGGATCGTGTGTGGCATCCCCCGTGTTCCCAAGTTCTCTGTTTTGTATTGTAAACGTGGAATCTTAAAAGTCAAAATGAATGAATGAAAAAAAAAATCAAACTGTAGCATCTCAAAGGTTTAAAACTGTTTATCTCAGACTACAGAGATTTCACAGTATTAAAACCAGGGGAGTTTGGACTTTCCCAGGAGCCTCGAACTAGACAAAACTTTACTTCCTGTCAACTGGAAATTCGGAACAACTCGGCCGCGTTTCGGTGTCTAGATGAAGCTGGATCGCTGAGATCAAGATTATGATACGATTTTATTTTAAGACATTTTCATGCATTAATTATTGTTGTAATTAATCAAACTCATGCAAATAGTCAAGATTTAGAAAAGCCAAGACATTGGAAAAAAGCCTTCTTGCATGCTCTCTTGAAAAGTAACAGTATCTGAAGGGTGAACTTAAATTTGGACTGGGCTACTACAGTGCTGTTAGCTAACATTAATTATCTTTCCAGCAACACAGCCATTAGCAGAGTTGCAAGAGGAACAGGTGTTAGCTACAGGCTGTTTGGTCGTAAGAGGAGAGAGGGAAATGTAAGAAAGACCAAGAAGAAAATACAAAACAGCCAGGATAACATTAAACGTGGCTTTGCTTGAACTATTGACCAAGTCGGAGATCAGGTACCAATGTGTACTGTATTCTCAAGGCGGCTTTCAATTGAAGCCATGAAGCCGTCAAAACCATTGCGGCACATGGAGACAGCACAGTTTCTTTAAGACAAATCCCACTGAGTATATGAAAGACATGTTGTGTGTGAGTAGAAACTGGTTACCTGGCTGTTTCCATCCCTTGAGGAGATTTCTGACAGAACTGAAATTAAAGGCGTTATCGGGGCCAATTTTACGAAGGTTGTGCTTGAGTTCAAAAAGTACTGATCTGACTGTGCTGAGTGGCATTTTGACAGTAATTGGATCCTGCTCCCATTCAGTAATGATGCGGTGGCAGGGTCAAGCTTAACTACTGCAGAAGGGGATTGGCTCATTGAGGTGTCTACAGACTCTGTCAGGAGGCACATGTATGATACACAACTCCCTAAGTAAAGGGCAAGGTTTGAGATGAGAATGTCCTTATCCACCACTATATTGCGAAGAATAGTCAGACTGTGGAATTCACCGCACCCTGAAATCGCATTTACAGGTAACAAAAAACCCATCTCAAGCCCTTTTATCACACCCCACAGCAGTGGTCTTCAGGTTGCTTCTTAGTCAGAGTGGTGGTCCCTGGGTCACTCTCAGATGAAAACTCCTGCCATTCACAAAAGGACTTGAAACCAACACCTTCCTAATCATTTACACCTTTGTCCACAAGATGGAACCAATGGGCAAAAATGTAGGGTTTAAAGTGTGCTACCAAAGGAGAGAGAGACCTGATGACAGAGGCTTCAGGGAAGTTGTGATTTGTGTTTTTTGATAACTGAAGGCGATCAACTGAACTATCTGCGATTTTGTATAGATCATTTTAAAAAAATAATTGTAATATAACATAATGTTACTAAAATCCTCAAAACAAGTGCAAGTAGTTGTGTAGAATCTGTAAGTAATGGTGTAGGTTTTATTATGCAAGAAACAGCTGTACATTTTTGAATGTGTACAGGAAATGATGATTCAATGGCAGCCTAAAGATTTTTAAAGAACAAGGTGTCTATAATTTATTTGCTAAAAACTAGTAACACATTTTTCTGTCATTTCTCACATAATTGGTGAATATTTTTTTATAGTTTCTCTTCTATTTTAAAATTTAGCTAGAACCCCTGAAAATCCTACCAAATACATTTAGTGTCATACTGTAACAAAAGCAGTGAATAATTTATGCAAATTTGGAGGTGGAGAGCAGTGAAGATTTGAGGTGATGGGTTGCATGCACAACAAGGCAGTCTACACTACAAACAGTATACAGAAGACAAAGTCCAGGGAAGTTTAGAAAGGGAAAGGAACGGGTGGTTAGTCAGATTGTCAGAAGTCCTAAATGAGTTTTGGATCAGACCATAAATACTGACACAGTGTCTGTTCCCTTGACAATGGCAGGAAGCTTGTTCAGGAGGGAGGAGGTCATAGAGGAAAAGGCTCTGCCCCCTGATGTTTCAAATGTGAGGAGTAACAAGGGGTATTTGTTTGTGAACGAGTAAATATAAACTCCTCAAAACAAGTGAGGGAACTACCAAAGTTGACATTTAGTACCTCTACTGATTAATGTTGGAAAACTCAAAACTCAAGCCGATACAACTTTAAATTAAGTAACTTATTAGTAATCATTTAAAGGATAATTAAATATATGTTTATGTAAAAATTACTTGGACCAGTTCCTTCCATACTACAAAGCACATTTTTCTGCTAATGGGTCTTTACTTCTACCTCTGAATGCTGGACATGTACTTGTAATGGGACATTTTCACATGGGGACATTGCTACTTTTACCTACGAGAAAGATCTGAACACTTTTTCACTACTGCTTCTGCTGCTACTACTAGTATGATATGCTACTAGTAATAATAATATATAGTTTTAATTCTCTTAATTTAAATAAAGAATATTTAACGAGAATTGTGTGAAGTAGGCTGACCTTTTTGCAGATAACCTTGATCTAAATCATCCATAAGAGGGCAACAGAAACCACATATTTGTGTTTACCAAATGATTGCATTGCACTGTGTGTGTGCTGTATGGGATAGATATCTTCCAATTTTATTATTCAGTTTATTGGAAGCATAAAATGCTGAATTATGATTTATAAATGATTCTCAATGTACAGCACACATGAAGGCACTTGAAAGCCTAACTGTGTGAGAACATTACACTCAATTTGGTGTGGACATATAGTGACAGCAGGTGGGAGAGGCACTGAAAGAGAGTGGTCTGACTGTTAAAAACTGAATTTCAAAATGTACTATTTTTATGGAATAGACAGGGACAATATGCTCAATAAACACAAGAATCTGTTATGAACTGACAAGTTTATACTTAATGTGACTCGTGTTGTCGGTAAAAGATGAGGAATCTGATAACTAAAGATGTTTGGCATGGTCCGGTGGCATGTGGTTTGGTTTTTAAATGAAGTAAAAGGAAAGGCCACATTTAAATAGAATTCAGATGTGTTCTTGCGATGATTCAGGGCATATAACCCTGTATTACAAAAAAATGAATGCTGTACAACAATAAAAATCATCTCATCTTTCCTGCTACTGGTAAGTATTTTAAAATAAAAGGCAGAACATGTGAGGAACTGTCCTGGTCCATTCAAAATCACAGAGCGGTACCAAGAGCTACCTGCAATAAAGCTTTTTTTGTTGCCTTTATGTTATTGAGAAAGTCAGGCAGCAGATCCCTCTTCATTCTCTCCATCTGATAACTCCCTGCAACTCAAGTCAGCAGCAGTCCAATAACAGTCCCTGCCTGAACCAAATATTTAGAGTGTCCCAAAGACATTGCGGGAAGAGGGACAAAGCAAAAGGGAATCTCACTGTGATGAAAAGTTCTTCTAATCATTAGAAAACATCACTGGCTAAAAGTAAAGTAAACATGAGAAATTCAAAGTAAAGTAGTTTGTTACAGCATGTATAGCAGGCATCAGGAGTTCTGGTTCTTTCAATATTTACTTATTCATTCCATTGGCTGTACAGTGCTTGCTCATGTTCAGTAGTAGTCACAATTAAAGGGTTTATTTAAACTCAATCTAATTTACGTTTTTCAGATTATCAATTAGTTACCTCAACCTTGCTTAATTTTAAGTCTTTTCAGTCTCTTTGGCTATAAATAACCTTCATGAAGTGATACTGTACAGTCTTAACTTTGCTATTAATTATACACTCCTGTTATTCTTAATCCAAACTTTGCTATAATAGTATAACAGTATCTTCCTGTCACAGGACTACATCATGGTTGATTAAAAGTTCAACTGTAAATACAACATACAGAATATTCCCATGAAATATACTGTATAACTCATGTTATTCAATTAGCTCTACTATCAATGATAAAAAGTCTGTGGAACAGCACAACACTATCAAATCTAGTGACTACAATTTTTGTACTGGTATTAACATTGATATTTATTCATCCTTTGAAGACGGAATGGCTGCATTTATTTTCATTTTTTACTGCACAAAGACATAACCTGATCAGTGTTTCAAATGAAAAACTGCAAGTTTCTGTGCAAGATGACTACGCTTGGCTCTCTAAAGCACTTTGAATAATTTTGTATGAGATTGTTCTCTAAACTGGAACATACTTTATGTACTTAAATTTCTTCATTGTGACTTAAATTTGCTTTTAATGCATTTTGATGCCTTAAGTAAAGCACTTATAATTCTCTCTACACATGTGCCATACAAATAAAATGAAACTGACATGCTGGTGTGAATCTTTTCTGCTGTAACTTCTGGTCACATGGAACTTCAGCATATATTCCTGTTAACAGCTGTGGTCACATTGCATTTTCTATTTTTGACTTTGTTACTATTTTCCATCATGCATTCACTATGAAAAGCTAATAGTTTAATGCATAGCATATGGTAGCATATCTGTGAATGCTATCATAGAACAACAATAAAAAACAGTACACAAAAAGAAATGAGGAACATATACCTACTCGTTGCATGAACTCTGAGTAATAACAGTGACACATAACCATCACATAAAACAACAAAGATGGACACATTTTTTTCAAAATGATATTTCTCTGAGCATAAATTGTCTAAAAAAAATGCAGCATCTCTATCATCTCTGAAAAAAATCTCACCCGGTGGTGGGATCATTTGTTAGTATATACAGTGAAGCGTGGTGGTGCATGCAGTGAGAACAGCATATTTCTGACAGAGCATAGTTGGACTTGACAACTAGTGCAATCAACTGGGTCAATACAAACCCAAGGACTCCAGTTACATTGATGCAATGTGAAGCTGCTTCAGATTGCACGTATTTTTGATGCACTGTTGTGCTTTCTATTCCCCTTCATCTCAGCTGTATTCACAACCCCAACACATTGTAAATAAACAAAGTGGAACACTTTAATAGAGACATGCATATGTATGAGATGTAAAATAATTTGATCCCTTTGAGCGTTTCCTTGTCAACCTTCAAAAGCGGCACACCAGTGTGTTCTCTGCAACAAAAGTTTCCTTCCCTCTTTTCACAGGTGCCATCTCATTAGTGGTAAATCACTAAGCTGACATTTAATGTTGTACCCAGTCACACAGCATCTCCTTTTCAGTGGAAGTCTGATATCACAGCAAGGCAATGCAGTGTTTGTTCTGCAGGGTACGAGAGACTTCACACACTGAAATCATTCCGCGTACAGTTTAGTGCTTGTGATTGGGGGTTATGGGGTGGTGAAATGAAAGGATGTGACAAAAATGTCTTTTGAGAGCTGTAAAAAATTATTTTACAACCTAATATTAGAAGCCAACTAAAATTTAGATGTTTGAATGGCTGAGAAGCCAAATATGCAATTGATGTTTATAGGGATATCATACCTAATATCCATCCTTGTGCTAATATCAGCACAATAAAAAAACTTAAAATGAAAGCAAGTTACTCCCAACTCTTCTTTGCCTAAAATCAAAATGCTAAATATCTAAATATGAGTTTGTTCATTGTAACAAATCATTTATTTGAGCAAAAGCATCCAATGAATTGAATGTGTCCTAGACAAATGCTTTCCTCTCTCTAAAGCCAAACCTTACCTACACATTGAAATAACCAATGAACCGATCCATGAAAACATTGGATGACAAAATTGGAAGACATGGCTTTCCATGTTCCCTGTTCTACCATTAGACATCACAACATACAGTTTAAGCATTCTCTTTTATTCCAAAGGCATATACATCAGGTAAATTAGAAGAATTAGAACTCTCCCCTAATATGGCTGCCTCAGTTTTAGCTCATCTGATAGTTTGACGACTTTATACCTGCCTCGGACCACTGCATATTGAGATAGGTCATCCCATCCCCACAACAAAACTGGAAAATTGACTAATCCCATAGGCAAACAAATACAGATGTTTGATAAAACTTTCCCTGTGAATTAGGGGAATCAGAAGGTCCCAAGACCAATTTTGGGTCATGGCCTCTTTTATACAAATTTATGCAATTTTAAATGTATTTTAATGGAATTTATACACTAATTACTGAAACTTTTAAAACATGTTTCTTTTAATTAAATAAGGATGGCAAAACTACTAGTTTTCATTTCATTTTAGGGAAATATGCTATGTTTTCATTATCATTGTCTGAATCTGCACTGTATTTATGTGTCAGCCTTGTACTTTATTATAATTGCAATTATCAGTGAAAATAACTGATACAACTTCTTTAAAAATATCATTGGTAGAAATACTATCCCCCTTGCAGGGGAGCTGGCAATAGGGGTAATCTTGCCAAGTTGGAAGTATCACGACCACAAACTACAAACTAATAAGTTGGTAGTTAAGTTTGCAGGTAGTATTGTGGATATTGTCAAGTATTGCATTGTACAAAAAAATGCTCATGTCTGGAAATAGATGAACACATTTTCACTTTTCGATTTTGGTACAGCATTTAATGAGACTGTTAGTAAGAGATTATATCAGTAAGATAACATGAAAACCTTCCGGTTTAGCAATTTATTTAGCAATTGCATTTAATCTCAGCATCTTCACTGGTCCACATACAAATGTTTCTGGGAAACCCAAAGGTTGGATATGGCTGAAATGAAGCAATGCAAACCAGTCTACACTGCTCCCAGTCTACTAGGGTACTGGAGTGTATCTGTGTGTGACGACATTGCATGATGCCAAATACCTAAAAATACTGTCAAAAGGCTAAAAACTTACATTCAGTATGGGTTAAAACATAATAAAATATAAGCACAGATGACTGTTATGCTTATACTAAGATGCTTATACTATTAAGATGTTTTCTGTTCACACTATAATATTTCGGTCGTAAGCCTTATGCTCCAACTTTAGGCCCTATAGCCAAAAATGTTCGGGTTTTTACATTTATTGTCCTTAAAGAGACTGATTTCTACCTGTTCACACGTAACACACTAAGTTAGAGAGTCATTTGAATGGGGAAAAAAGTTTTCAGATAATTCGCCTAAATGTAATAAATAATACTATGATTGCATTTACTGTACACATTATGTAAAGGTCTTGCATTACATATTTAGGCAAAGTTAGTAGTGCTCTTTTTGCAATATACCCCCTTTAAGAGTGTCATATAGTTATACATACTTACTACTACGTATAGCAGAATTATTACTGATATATGAATGTGCAATGCTAATTGTCATTGTATCTGGTTGCTGCAAACTTGATCAATTGTACATAATGTTTAAATACTGTACTTCAAAGTGTAACAATCGTCGTATTTTATAAAGTAGTATATGGTAATATCAGCTGTCAAATGTAAGAAGTACAATAAGCACAAGGGAGCTTAAAAAGAGAATTCTTAAGTCAATTCAAAACATTATTTCTCCATCAAGGCTTATTTCTCTACATTCCCATTATCTTCATCTGTGTGCACTGATTAGTAACAAGACTCCTGCTTCGCCAGACGTTTCCATAATCTGGCATCAAGGGCCCCCATATAGATACAGATCAGTCCATGGGCCCTCATGTGATAAGCCCGGCAATACTACACAGTATTAATAAGAGCCGCTCACCTGTCCGCTCTCTCTAAGCGGGGACTGAGTGCCTGCACACCCGAACTTTCTAAGGTTTTATTACTGGAGGACCGAGTGACGGCGAGGCTTTGGCCCCTCCGGCAGCGACCCCTGAGGGGACCCGCGCACCCCGCCTTGGGGAGCTCCGCCGCGGCCCATCTCTGGCGCGCGGCTCAGCCTCCTCCCTCCAAGCCCCGCCCCCAGATGAGGCTCCTGGAGAAAAGGGCGATAGATAGTAGCTACACTGTCAGAAAGTCTGAGCGAGAGGGGCCGTTTACCACACGGTGGTAAAGCCGCTCGTCATCCTCGCCCACACCTCTTTTGTTTTCTCTGTTTAAACGAAAGGCTGTGAATGTCCAACAGAGAGAAGAAGAACGACTCTGATATCCGCATCCACCGGAGCGACTTCAAACTTCTACCAAGGAGTTGACTTGCATTTTCGGGAGACTCTGCATGGTACGTCCGCTAACGCGGGGAATAGTCACCAGTTCGCTTGTTTCTGGAAAACTGTTTGTCAAAGGACTGTCCCTCCACTAGAGCGGTCCGTGGATGGAGTGAAACTGTTTTTACAGATAGCTCGTGTTTACTTGAGTCCAGCTCAACATCTGTCTCTTGAATCCGTTGACATGCACTTATCCTCCCTCCCCCTGAAGCTACGAGCCGTTAGCTTATAGCCGCTCATGTTGATGTTTACTTTCTTACCGTCGAGCCGGTGTGTTTTATCAGAGCAGGGCACGTATCCAGCTCGCAGAGCTAAAAGCCCTCAGTTAGACAACGGTACGACACCGTGTGTCCGCTGTTTCCTCTCGGTTGCTGGCAGCACAGACGCTCCTGTGGAAGGAAACGTGACTGACAGAGGGAGCATGCATGCGGTGTATTAGATTTAAAAAAGAAATAAGAGATAAGTAAGTGGGAATTCGTTAATTTGCACATGAAAGTTGGACCTACCTGTGATTAGCTTGTGCATTGCTGTGTATTTTGAGCATCAGTTGTTAAAGTCAGCGACGCTGTGTCTAACTGAGGTTGGTAATGGTTTTGGACTAAATGAATGTGATTATTCAGCATAACTATCTGATGGGTTACACTGAGGAACTGACCCAAACTTTAGACTGATATTGATCTGCATTCATAGTGAAAACTTCTGAACTATCAAGGGCTGCATTTAACCACTGGTTTTTATAATTGATTAATCTTCCAATCACCTCTTGATTAATCAACTACTGGTTTAGTCCCTTAAATGTCGAAAAAGCTGTGAAAAAAAATACAAGTTTCTCAAGTGTGCAGGATCTCTCTGCATAGCAACTCAGCTGTCAAATGTGCACACCATGTACGGGAATAAGGGTCCAGACCCAGACAACAATCTTTGCAGCATGAGGTGTGTTTCTGTGTTCTGAAACACACCTCATGCTGCTCCTCAAGCACTGTTTGAAATAAGGCTGTGAGAAAGTCTTGTTATCAGTCATTCAGTGTTGTGTTTTTGTGATGGAAGGGAAGAGAAGTCAAATGCTTGGAAAGCTTGAGCTTGGACACATTCACACCGAAAGGGAAGAAAAGACTGTTTCACGTTACTCTCATAGGTCATCTGACTGTACGAACATCTACATGACTTACTGTTATGAGGCAAACAGGTATCAGATTAATCAGTCTTTACATCTTCCTTATGTATCACACAATGATGACTCTGCCTCAGCCTTTTGTGTTTCTACTTTTCTAATGCAAGGCTTTGTGATTATAGAAGCATAGTATATGCCCTCTGGATTCAACAAAACATAACCGTAGTGTATGCATATGTGATGACACAGATATAAACCAGGCCTTTAACACTGACGTGACCACAAGAATGTAGCTTGGTTTCTGTAATGTGCAGTATGTACACTCTAGGGTCTGCATGCTCTGATGTACTTTCCTGATCTTCTCTGAGTGAAATAGTTGCTTGGCTTAGACAGTCAGGGTTGAAGAGAAGTCACATGAGGTGATTTGAGTTGTTGCTGCAACAAAACCAGGACCATGGCACAGAGCTTTTGGTGTAAAACCATTACACTCAAACCTCAAATGAGTTTGAAAGGTCTCTGGGTAAATATTTCAGTATGATAAGAATGTCTTTCCATCACCTCCTTTGATCTTCTACCTCAGTGTGAATTCCAGCTTGAAATGCACCCTAAGAACAAGATGCTATTTTGTTTTAGTTTTGAAAGTCACCTTCCTTTGCTTTGATCCGGGTATTGCAGCACAGTTTACTTTCATTTAGTTAGTGAGGAGATGAATGTCATGGAGGGGCATAAATCAAACAGGGCACTGGCTTTCCTTCAGTAGCTGAAAGTGTAATATTTGTCATGATCCTCCAAAATGACTTCCCAGCTCCTGCAGCTGCCACTCATGAAAGGGCCTTTTGTCCTGTACAAGCAGCCTGCACTGCAGAGCAATGCACCTTAGTACTTTGTGCATCACTTCCCATACACCCTCTTCTTGAGACAGATAGATGCACATCTGTTTCTGGTCCTTTACTTGTCACACTGGTAGCCTCTTAACTGAACATATGCAGTTCCTGTCACGGCACCTTTACCACATGGGTCTTACAATATATATGAGTTACAGTTAAAGTTTTGTTGTCATAAGATAGCAGATATTACTCAGAGATGTAATTTGCACAACTTTGCCTGTGGACTGCATCTTTCTAAAACTGTTTTGGTTGTGACTAACTATCTAGAATTAGAGCCAAAAACACAGTTTAAAATGATTCTTCTGAATAAACTGGTGCCAGTTTCATCTTTCGATAAACCACTTTAAACCTTGATTCACCCTTTGAAAAAACACAGTCCTTGATAATTTGAATGAAGATGCTCCTGCATTATTTTGGAATTTACAGGCACTAAATTTACAGTTAAACAGTTTGTTTTAATGCCTTTTAGAATGTCCAAGTGGCTACTGTTTATGTTCCCAATCTGCTTTGCTGCTTTTAAGTATTGAAAATCCACTACGTCTCTCGTCTGATTCTCACAACTCACTGCTTTGATGCAATAACAATAATTTCTTTCTATCCGATGTCTACCCTAAATGTTGTAAAAGTTTTTTGAATTGTGTTAACCAAGAAAATGAAGTGAATATATTGCTTATTTTAGATTAATAGCCAATCAGTTTACATACTGCCATATCTTCTTTTTAAAAATTCAGGATGCATTTCTAATGGTCAAATCAAAAGTCAATTACTTGCCAATCCCATCCATTCCAGTCTTTTCAAAAATGTTACCTCCTTATTGAATAGTACATAAATAGTAAACAGTGACATTTACCTATCGGAGATAGAATGATACTTTGGCTTGCCAAGTATATAAACTGATATTAGCTTATTTCAGATACATTGTATTGATGTATTTGTTGACCAATAACTTAAGAAAAAAGTTGACGTCTATGTTATCTGGTTATATAGATCAATGACTACTGGCTGATATATCATTATTGGATTTTTAAAAAAAAAACTCATATCTTCATCACTATTGGCTTAAAATGTCCAGTATTGGTTGAGCTATAATATGAAAAATGAAATGGAGAAATATTAAAAAAAAGTAATGCGAAGGGAATTCATTTTCATTCTAAATCATCCTTGTTTTAAGATTTGTAATGTCACCTCATTTTATACTGTCACTAGAATGCTGTTACTATTAAAGTCAGTTATAATTTAAACAATTGAAACTTTATGTGTAAGGAAATATAAACTATAATGCGCAGCTAATGTATGAAAAAAACATCTAAGCTGTAAACCTCTGGATAGGTTTCTCCATGGCGGTAGATGGCTGACATGTGATGTTGCTAGGAGAGAACACTCACAACTTCCGTGGTGCACCACTAACTGGAGCATGTTATAGCCCTAAGTAGCCTATGAATATTGATACAAGAGGGGGTCTAGCTAGCATTAGCTGTCTGTCCATGGATGGTAAATGACTAGACTTGCAGAGCAGACAGCAACAGGCCTGTGTCCTGGAATTACAAGTGGGACTAAGCAAAGACTAACAACATCAGTCCATGCCGCTGGTCAACTGCCTGTGTGGCCATTGTAACTGAAGTGATAAAACAAACAATTTCTAGTGGCCACCCCTACACAGATATTGCACCAGTCAAATTATAGCACTGACACTGTCAGTTGTAGCCAAAAGGTCACATCCCTTGGAGAACACTAATGAGGGGATGCTACCACTACATAACAATAAATAAAATGTCAGTTTCTTCTTTTTGGTAATTCAGTACAGAACAGAAGTAAAAAAAACAAACAAAAAAACCCCATCCATGTCATGTTCAATGCAGTTCATTTTGTCTTCATTCTTCACAGGTTCAACTAATTCTTTGTGTTAGTTATGATGCAATATATATATATATATATATATATATATATATATATATATATATATATATATATATATATATACACACACATATATATATATGTATATATATATGTATATATATATTTTTCCCCCCATGCAATGGCAGTCAATGTTTGGGGTTAGATTACTGAAGTGAAAGCTTCAGGCAAGGTCATGCTGATTAGCTTGGTGGTACTAAGCTGCTTACTCAAGACCCCACTGGAGCATCCAGTGTTTCCTGACGCTCTCGTTAAAGTGCATTAATAACCTGTGGCATGTTCCAAAGTGTTTTGCACCCAGCAAACCAGTCACCCATCCCACACTCCTCACACACTCTGACCAGCTGTGGGCATGGGAAGGTGTGTGCACCACGATCCTTTGAAGCATATGTGACCTTCAAATTAACCTTCCTGGATTAATTCCCTGGACTCCAAACTGTTGCTTCTCTTGTCTCATTTCATCATGTCCACAGGATATATTAAGCAGAGCCCAGTTCCCTGCTGTCTGTCAATGCTCAAGTACTACCTACTGCTTCTGGTTGACTTTCTCTACTTTTGTTCACTTTGCAGCTGGAGCTTGAAGCTGACTTCCTGTAGGCCACTTCATAGAGAGGGAAATCTTTGTGGTTAGCAGGAGAAAGGCCTGTTTACCCACCTACCTCCTACTGGAAACTGCAGGATAATAGTAAAATGGCTAGAAGATCCCTCACTCCCATTCTACTTCTTGCAATGTGTTGCCTATCATCTGCAGGTAAGTTTCTCTCACTGCTTATCTGTATCCAAAAATAATGTAGTCATCAGATATAAGTGACTGCTGTTTGTTTATTGACATTAAAAATATATATTTATATTAAAAAATATAAATATAGATATATGAATAAGTATATATATATATATATATATATATATTTATATATAAAATTCTTTTTGGTGTGAGCCAGAGTTTTACCCAATTAAATGACACCGTCTGTGCACCAAGGCATGCAGTGTTCTTTTGTCAGTTACACCTGTGCCCATACAGTGGGATTTCCACTCTTTTTTCCCAGCATGCCTTTCTAGACAGTGCTTGTTAGAGTCATGAGTAAGGGGGATTTACGTTTAAGAAAGTGTTGTAAAGTTCAATCTCACGACAAAAACTCAGCAGGCCTACACGTATTTGTCTGATTGATTGGAATGAGATGCAGATGCTACCAAATATCCAGTACTTCACAGTCATTAATTTGATAAACTAAAGGGAGAGGGAGAGAGGATTACTGAGTGAACAGCTACAAAGGTGAATACAGGACATGCTGGTGTGCTATCAGTGCATCACATCAATTCATGTAATGCTCTGAGTCGTGTCACTTACAGCCTCAACCCCGACCCTATGAACCTTATCTAACTGTAGAGAATTATAGTTTTGTGCTATGCTGTACCTGTCATTAGGAGGAATGTGCATGTTGCTTAAGACTTTTTATTGTCCAATAATTCCTGTCAGTGTGAGCAACAGTTTCCTAGAGTGCTGAGACTTTTATCTGTGACATTTTTCAACTCAATTTACTTTGTCACAGTCACCTCTGTATTCTTTATATTACTCAGATTGCTTCTGGCTGCAGGACACAATGACTGGCTGATGTAACTGTGCTAAGATTTAAGACAAAAGGGAATCTTGCTTTTGCTGAAAGGGCATCGACACTCTGGATTGAGGAGCATGAGGAGCTCAGACTTCTTGTAAATCTATTTTAAAACTCATGTTCATCAGTTAGCCTTAAATAATAATAATTTTTATGTTTTTGTGTAACATCTTTCCATACTTTCTAACGTGCATGTGTTAGATACTGTATGTGTTGATCAGTTTACTAGATGCAGAGAAATTTCACTGAATACAGCAAACTTTTGACCTGCAACTGGCCCCCAGAAAGGCTAAGGGACCAACAAGGGATAATGTTAACAGGATTCATCAGATATTTGAGGTTCCCAAACTTTATAGAAATCTATCCTATAGTTTTTGACACATTTCACTTAAAACCAAAAATTTTAACCTCATTGTAGCGCTGGAGGAAAAGTCAGGGGATGTCCAAAGTCACAAGGATTCATCCTCTCGGGACCATGGATGTCTGTGCCAAGTTTTGTGCTAATCCAACCAATAGTTGTCGAGATATTTCAGTCTAGATCAAAGTTTTAGAGCAACTGACTGACAGACATTGCCACTGAGCTCTGCTGCTAGCATGGCTGAAGACGATATAAATATGACAGCGATTCTTAATTTAATGTTCTTAATTTATTTTTGCTATTACGGTTCTTGGAACCGTAAGATTTCAGTTAAATTCCTGGTGAGAAGTTAGGATGTAGTCACATCTGACTAGAGGTGGGTGGAGTCTGAAGTTGAGGAGTTGGTCATTAGATGTAATCACAGGAACTGTCACTGCTGTAACGTCCACATTTGCCTCAAAATTCAGTGGTGATTTTCGTTGCTTGGTAACTTAAACAAAATATTAAATTTGCTGACCTAGACCTGACACTCAGCCACACAAAATCTGTCAAGTTGGCGAGAATCTGGCACAAACCGCACTGAGAACCTATTTTACATTCCTCTTCTATTTTTTAGATTGTGATATGTCCTGTTTACAGAGACTGGTTTTCACAATGTACGATTTGGATTTGAAATCATTCCAGATGTAATCTGCAACATCCCATGTTGTTTTTCTGTGGTAGCACAGGCATAATTACCCAGTAGGAGACATGCTAGATAACTAGCACGGCAAAAAGTGTGGTTCGCGTTTTTCATGCTTGCAGTCTGATTGCTGCCATAGGTTATTATTTCAAAAGTTCTTCTCTATTCTCTGGAGGTTTGAACCACACTCCAGAGAGCTGACTTTTACTCAAACAATAGCAGTGTAGTCAGTATGTGCTGTGGGTAGAGCAAACATAATTTCTCCCACAATGCCAGGATCTCCAACACAATGAAGTCACGTATGAAGTTTTCCTCTAAATTCTTCCTCATATGGCAAGAGGCATTGTTATACTGTGTCACAAGGGACAGATATTTACAGTTAGACAACCAAATGCCCTTTCCTCCAAAGTGCACTGGCAGCCAGTGTACTGAGTGATTTATGGACCAATCTTCAGATGCTCTTGAGTTATCCAATCAGTTTATTTTTGAATAGGTAAAATAAAGTCCATTTGTCAAATTCTGACTAAAATTTCAAGGTTAAAAGACATTCTTCCATCTGCTTTTGGCCAGTTTAACTTTTTTTACAACTGTAAATGGTAAGCTGTTCATTTATTTCCTCATCTTTTGAACTACCACCACTTCAGCCTATCTTCCAACTCTCTCACTCTCTTTCTGTCCATTTCTATCATCTCACAGCATCTGTGTAAACAGTCACATCTGCCCTCTAAACTTGTCAGGAGAGCTCTTACGTAATGTTCAGATTTGTCTGCAATGAGCCTTCTCTTAGTCTAATGCAACCCAGAATCTGCGCCTCCCATAACTCTTAAAACTCAGACTGAGAGCACCTTGACATCCATATTTCAAATCTCAGCTCTGCTCTTTCACTCTACTTCTCGGTGTTTATAACTTTTTTTCTCCATATCCTTACTACCATTTTGTGGTTGTCTCTCCTCAACTTGCCAAAATAGTTATTGTTTGAAGGATATATCATGAACCTTTGGGCTGACTTTGGGTTTCGCATTGAAATAGTCTTGCAGGAGCCTTGCCAGATATTAATTTGAGGCACTTGCCAGAAACAGCTCCGGCAGGATGCTGGTTATACTGGAGGCACAACGCCGGACTGGTCGCTCACTGAAAAACATCAGTATTATTAAGGGCAGAAGTACGTTTGCCTCCTCTTATAGCCTTATAGCCCTATAGCCTGATTTTACTTATGTGACAGCTTGATGAATGATGAAGCAGTTAGAGCAAATCTTTCTTCAGGGATTTATTGTAGAACTACAAAGTCTTACATTGGGATTGTGAAAAAAAGTGACTGGAAAAAGGAATTGAATTGTTGTTTGTACTCACAGTCTGTATGTTTAACTTCAGGATTTTTTAAAATGTATATCTTCACAGTAAAGTAAACAACTTTCTTTCTGACTGCATTTTTGTATACTCTTGGCAGACAAGAGTCCCCATGATGCCAAAAGTGGTTGTGATGTTTTTTTCCCCCTCCACATTTGAGCAAAAGGTTTGTCTCTATATCCACATTGCTTTCTTAGAGCCAGAAAGAGGGGGACTGCCAAAATTCATTGTGCAACCACTGTAATCTGAGAGGTGGGATAGCCAGGGGGAGGAGAGAGGCAGTGGCAGGCATGGGTTGTCTGGTCCAAATCGACACACTCCACACACGTACAACGTGCCAAACCAACAAAGTCCCTTCCAGCATGCTAAACCAGATGTTGCCCTGTGATTCATGAAGGGGAGCTGGAGCAGCGCAGCACAGAGGCAGTGTGCTGCTAGGCAGAGTGGTTGGGATGTTTACATAGCAACGGGAGTCCTGAGTGTGTCTAATTACAGGTCTCCTCTCCCCCGTGATGAAGCCTTTATCTTAACAGCGCTGTCAAGGAATAGGCAGCCATTCAGGCCCTATCTGTTGATATCGCTTGCTTCTTAAATAAAGGTTACCCTAGTGTTCCCCACTTTAATTAAAAAGTGTAGTGTGTAAACTGAATTGTGCAGTATTTACATACGGATTAAGTACATCTGTACATCTCACTCGTTTTTCTTTGTTTTTGTGTCTCTCACAGGCACTTTCTCAAGCAGGAGCTCTTTAATAAACTGCAGCTGACAGGTCTCGAATCTCATATCTTTGTCCAGGTTCATCATTTCTAGTCATCCTCCCATTAAGTTGATACTTACGCAAAACTGCAGGCGTAAACCGAATCCAGCCCCCTTTCCTCTGTATCTCTCCATAGTTCCAGTAAGCAGGCGTATAAATAATTTTGTTCAGTGCCAGTAATGAGAGACAGCTGGGGTGATCGCGCATTTTCCATTGTGTTTCACAGCCCTGTAAAAGAAAAATAAAAAAAAGCCATTGGAGCTGGGGAGAGTTGGGGTAAGATAGTTATGCAGAGTGTGACCTCATTGAAGAAATGGAGAGTAATAATGTAAAACTGGACTCCCCCTTTGGAAACACCAAGAAATAAATGAAAAAAAAAATATTGTATTGATTGAGATTTATTTTTCTCAACCATAACCAATGTGAGTTTATTAGAACTTTTGTTGCCTAATCATTTTACAAAGGTGCCAAGTTTTGAGTGCGTGACTCTTTATCTGCTAATATGGGATGCCGGTTGAAGGCTGCCAGGTGGTGTCTTTCGTCAGACCTGCCCCTCCTGGGGCCTCACCTTCCCCACTCCAGTTCCACCAGATGAGTCCTGCTGAAAGACCATGTCCCAAATTTGTAATGGTCCTTTGGAAAACAGGAGTGTCTGTCCAAAAAAGATAGTGAGCCCTTCTCTGAAACTGATATTTGCTTTAGATTACAAACACACATATGCTCTCCTTTTCCACTTGTTTTTCAATATTTCTTTTTGAGATATGATATGGTAGTTGTGATCTAGGTTGCCAGTGCAACCGGGTTTAATGGGAGTTGGAACATGGCCTACCCCTGTCATATTTTGAAGCCTCTGCATGATGAAAGACATTAATAAAACACTTGAAAATTCAGCTACACACCTATTTGTTGTAAATTTGAAGCATTTGCTCATGTAATATGCTATCTTTGTAATTTTACAGAAATTGTATTTATATTGTGTTTGGTGTTTGGTAACAATTCCACTTAACCTTTATTCATCACATTTAATGCTTGTCAACTGTCCCATTAAGAAGCCCTCCCAGTATCCTTGTGCGTCATTCTCCTTCCTTGCTCTCTCCCTCCTGAAGACCAAGAAGCCCAGTGGAATGTAGTCCAGATTGTGTGAAAAGGTTTTCTACCTTGCCCTCTTTCACCTTTCTGATTCCTTCACACTGGGCTCACACACTGGTTCCAAGGCCCAACATTGCCTCCTTCTTCGCTCTCTGTTGATGTCAAACCTGTTGCTTCGCAAAGGCCCCTGTTATTACATTTGAATGATGATGTTTTTGTAAAATATCCGAGGAACAAAGATTTTTTTGGACTGCTGTTTGATTGATGTTATAGAAATAATGGACTTCTTATTACTGATTTAACCTTTTCTTAAGTCTAAATGAATAAATGATGTGGTTTAAGGTTCAAGGTTCATTTAGCATTTCACTTGACACCTGGAGTGCTACCTGCTAGAAACCAATTATCCATTTTTAAACATCAAAATTGATACACAGCGCACTTCCCCTTCTACAAAACATCTTTAGCCAGGCAGACACTGTACAGAGAGCATAATGAACCATTTAAAAGCCAAGAGTTTCTTTTTTGTTGTTCAAAAAACTCACAGAATTAACATTCATTAGCTACAGCTGGTAGGAACAGTCATCAGGTTAAACTACAACTTCATAAAACATAAGACACTTGATCTCATAAGTTATAATAACAATCACGACTCTGACAAGTTGAAAACTGCATTCTTTCAAATTGTATTTTTGATCTAAAAGCAATGAATTGTTTAGCTTTGATAACCTCTACATTCTGTGGGTTCTCAGAACTTCCCAAATTAAAGACAGTAAGTGTCCCTCAAGCTTTCCTCAAGCTCTCAACTGAAGTTATTCCCCACCCTCTCCACCAAAGTGACTTTTCATTACTGCTGTGAATGATATAACGCTGTACATAGAGGAGATCTGGAGAGGCAGATGATCAGACACAAATGAAACGAGGCTGATATCAAGTCAGACAAGACAAGTGGCCCCAGGGTACACCTCCCTGCTTCCCCCTACTGAGTTTGAATCTTTGTGAATGTAGATGAGGTGACTGCTCCCGAACCCCTGCCAAGCTGCTGTCAAGAACCATGGCTTTTGCAGGCATCCATGATTGATTAGGGATATGCCCTTAAAGCAGCAGGATAGACAGTTGTCTCCATTGCCCTTTTTACTCAGGAAAGGCAGTTCTGCTTGGGTACTAGAAATACTGCTACGTAGTACAATGTGCTGGATGAGCGAATGGCTGATGCAATCCACTTCATGATAGCTCAACAAAGTCATGTCTTGTGGAAACCTTGCCATAAAACCACTATTTAATAGTGCCACTACATTGTTGGTGCCAATTCAGCAGTTTTATTCTCTTTTTGTCATTACCAATGAAGCCTTCACTTCACACAGGATATGAAAATAATTCATTAGTATCTGATTGCTTCCTCATAAAGAAATGTTCATGTGTTATATTCTTAACTTGTTGACTACAGTAATTAAGGGTTAAGTCCATACTCTTAACTACTGTATACTGGTTTAATTTTCTCACAGAGGGCTACGTTTTAGATACACGAGCAGCCAGTTCTTGTTTCGTGACTGTGATGACAGTGTTTTAGTTCTTTGATAATATAGGTCCAGACAGCACATGTCAGCACCCATCAGTAAAGACATACAGTGGTAGCACAGCTATATGCACATTCTTGGTCTCCTCCAGCTGTCTCACTTTACACAGAGGCTCCTGTGTTCCTCTGGGAATTAGCCATGTCATCCATCTCTTCAAAGCCTTGTGTTTTAATGTATGTCTGCATTTAGAGGTAAAGAGGAATGTGACCACATCCATATCCTCTGCTTGCCCAGGGTTTAATTTGCTGCTTATAATTGGTCATGTATTTTTAAATGCTGATGGTTATTAACAGGTGCCTTCTCCATCCGTCAGGGCTGATGAATAACAACCAAACTCATTTTCAGTTCTTTCAGCACTTTTTTGGGCATGGTTTTGCCTCTCAGGCAACAAGCTGTCCTATCTCCTTGATGTGAAAGACTAGGGGAAGAGTATGGACACTACTCAGGGTTGGAAAAAATACTTCAGACTCCTCAGCATGTTTGCAGGGTAAATGAGATTTTAAAACATCTGAGAAATTTATTTATTGTTTCTTAATTTTTACCCAAGTGGGTGGTGTGTCTGGGGAAGGCAATGTGTTGAGGACCATGACTTTCCCTTTAGCTTCTTGTATGGCTGTAGATCTTAGTCTTGTTTTTTTTATAATGTCATTATAATGAAAAAGTACTCATAATGAATTATTTACTAGATTGATATACATGCATATAAATGCAGGAGAGCTCATTCACTTTTTTCCTTTAACGTGTCCCCTCCCAAACCTACACCTTTGTATTCTGTGCCTTCACTGTTGCTGAAGTTTTTACATCCACAGGAATGTAATTTATTGTCTGAACACCTGTTAACTTACTTTGGCTTTACGTACATATCCATACTTGTATTTGCCCTACATCTCCCACAAGAGTAAAATGTAATCCTTTGTCTTTTAACTGTTTTTTCAATTGTATGCCAGCTGACGAGATTATGGTAGATGAATCTACCAATAAAGAGTGTTTGGGTGATATTGAGTTACAGAAAGATTTGTGGGATATTTGACTTCAGATTTCACACTTTGATGGGGAAGTTTACGACTTCCCTAATAGAGTTAGGGCTCACCCAGGCCCTCCTCCCTTCATCCCATTCCAGCTTCCTTCTCTTATGCCTCAAATTTTACAGTCCAGAGATAAATCCTTTTTCTTAGGGAGGACAATGAAGTGAACTTACACTACCCTTATGAAAGGCTTTGCTCACTTCCTGTAGTAGTGGCTCAGGGCTGAGGGGTGAGTGGGCTACGCTAATGTCAACACTGCAGAGCTAGTGATTCTTTAGTCCAAAGCCCCTTAGGAAAACAAAAGCGGGCAGAATATTATGTTCCCTAAACTGGTTTGCGTGGTTCATTGGTCATGGGAATCATGCCCTGGAGTTAAAAAGAAAGACACCACAGGATTCATTTAATCCTGTGGTTCATATGGAAACTGGGATATCTTAGATAGGGAGCAGAAATTTGAAACAGAGAGGTCCTTCTTTGTTGATTTGTATTTGTTGTAATTAAATCGGACTTATTATATGTTTCCATTACTCGAGACTTGTATTCAAAATGCATTAAGTTTCATTAATGTCCACCTCTTATCCATTGTTTTTCCATATAGGGAGCTATGGTGTCGGTTATATGAGGTATATGTTGACATTTGGCTTTCTTATGCATCTGAAGAAACACAATCAGCCTTGCTTGATGGAGGAAACTGGGAACTAGAAATGTGAGGATGTGTATACACACACAGGGGGAAGGTTCTGTTTGTTTATCTTCGGAAATGGCTTTGTGGGAATATCAAATTTGTCTCTAACTGGCACACAGACTGACATCACTTCCTGTACCCGAGTCTTGGCTCATTGCCACAGAGGGGAAAGCAACAAAGTGCATCCTCTGGAAACAGAGGCATTTATCTCTAGCAAGATATTAAGGGGCTGTATTTAAAAAAATCAACTAGCAGCGAGGGGCCTACTTTTGCACTCTTTAAAATTGAAATTTAAGGGATAAACACATTTAGGCCAAGCAAACATGTATGTGTATTCTTCACCTCATTTTTGGCTGGACCACAGCAGGAGGGGCAGCATAAAGGCAAGTGTGTGAGTGACTGAGTGATAAGGTTACACCACTGGTTGGCTGAATGCGGCATGATAGAGGGCTGAAATTACATCAGTGGTCAACCAGCTGAGTGTTGGAGTTTCCCCACTGGTCATTGCACTTTCAAAGTGCCTCTGGTTTTTAAACTAGCCTCTAGTTTTTTTTTTTTTTAATAGATCTTCTGAAGTCCCCAAATTTTTGTAATTTTTCTCCCATTTCCCCGAAGTTTCGGTAAATATTTGTAAATATCTGGATGGTTTAATACTTGGAAATAACTGCTTCAGACAGATTGTTTTCAAGAACTGCAAGTCAAGTAGTGGCCTGCACGATGTCAGTTTAGACCGGGATTGGTTTCTTCCCTTAAAATATGATGAAAATGAAGTCAGAAAAATGAAAACAGCACTTTCGATTACCTTCATCATAATACTCGTAATAATAGTCTGGAAGACAATCAATTGGCTATATCTGAAAGCGACATTAGTGCTTCACTCACAAAGAAAGTTACAGTCCGTAAGTAGCCTACCAAAGACTGTGAAAAGTATTTACTCTCTGACTAACCTCTAACACTATCACAGTCAAGCCTAAAGCCATTTTAGAAAGTATACAATAATAAAAGAAAATAATTGATATCTTTTTACAGAAAATTCATCTTGCATGTGGTCTACACTATTCAGTGTTGCTGTTTGAAACCGTGTGTGTGTGCTTAATGCTAATCCCCAAAAAAGGCAGCACTGAAGAATAAACATTTAACTGGGGCTGGTTAGGAGAAAACAAATAGGTTAAGGTGCATGTCCGTCACTGGTGTTATTTTTCATTTTCATATCTTTTACCCTTAAAATGGGGAACACTGGTTGTGAACTGTACAGGAATAGAAAACCATTAAAAAAATGTAACTGATGGTGATACTGAAATAAGTGCTGCTCTTCAGTCAATAAAGGAAATCTAAGAAAACTTACTTTCACAGGAAGTTCTGTGAATGCCTGTGTAGGATCATTTCAGCTGCTTATAGCACATTGAACTGTCACCAGTGCTCCCACTTCGATTTGAACTACTTTTACCACCATATAAACTCATATTTCATCTGCTTTCAGTGCTTTAACTTCACCTGAGAATTTAACTGATACTCCAACTTTATTCAGTGTTTTCACCTAAACTGAAACTGAAAAGTCAGCCTCTTTGAGCACTTCACCTCTAGTGAATTTTGGGCGTTTTCTTGTTTTTCTAGAAAGATACCTGCATCAAGCTGCTATGCGATGCTTAATTCTAGCGTTTGGCATCCATCTGTTTGGCTAAAATTTGGTATTATTATCATGTCTTGTCACAGTTTGTCTGTTGCAGTGACAGGATTCATTACTTAATTTTGCATATGCATGTACTGAATATTGTGTTTGGAAAAAAGATATGACTTATTTTAATACCTATATGTTTTAGCTGTATATACCTTAAATAGGGTAACCAAATTGAAGAGTGTCAAGCAAAATTGGGTCAGGCAAAAATCCAACTCAAGTCATTTTAACTTCCCGTTCTTAACTAAAGTCAGAGGTCAGAAGTAGCAATGACAATTTATGATCTGAATAAATCCTGTCTTCTCAGTTTCACATCTTAAACCACAACATGTTTTCACTATGTTACATGTGGTTTTCCACACCTGCAACGTTTCTCATACTTGTCAGTTCGGATGCCTGTCATTTTTAAAGTCTAACTTTTGATAGTGTTAGTGAAATGCCACCTGTCGTCTGAAGATGGTACTCTGTTTGTCTTGTATATATATAAGACAAACAGCGTACCACATGCAAATGTGAATATATACATGTGACTTGACTTCAAAGCTGGGCAAGAGAGGAGGACTGCTGCAATGATGAGATGTTGAGGAGTCTGTTTGGCCAGATCAGGAGCTTGGCTTTTGGTCCTAATGCCTTGTCTGTTGCTGATTTGATCTGACACAGACAGGACTATAAGGAATAGGCTTCCTTGAATGTTAACAAAAGGAACTGTCAACATTTAAAGTTAAGAAATGGATAGAGAGAGCTCCTCTGCTTTTTATTTAAGTTCAGCTACTGGGTCAGGTTGCCATGGTTGACTGAAATGAGATTAATGCACAGTGTCATGAAGGTATAAGCTCATTCATCTTTATAAAGTGTACAGTATCTCAGATATCATGGGTCAGATATTGACAGATTCTGGGGAAAGTAAACATTAACGACTTTATTCAAGTATTGTCAAAAAGATTCTAAACCCCAAAAGTATGCTGCAATTAACCTGCATTTGGTAATAGATCATTTTCATGTAACTTACTGTGGTTTGGAGATATTAGTTTTTGCTTTCCGCAATACAGTTGTATATAGCGTTTACCAATAATTATGTACTATGGTAAATGTTACTGTGGTAATCTACATGGTCAAGAAGGATGAAAGTATTTTTTTGCATATTTTGTTGTAGGGTATAGTTAGGGTTACACTCCCTCCTGAAATGTTTTATTATGAGGCAGTTGCATCTCCCTGAGGACATTTAACAAATTTCAATTACTACAAATTTTAAATTTTAACAAATTTTGCCATCTGATTTTTCTGCAAATGTCAGGTTAAGTGGGTATTTGTAATGAAGTCTTTGGAATGTCTGGTAGGCTCAGGCTGGACTTGTTTTTCTGGCAGAGTGAACAACAGTTTCTCTCATTTCTCTGCCGTGGGCGTTTGGCCTGGCCAGCTAAAAGGCATTGGTAGCAGCTGGACAGGACATACTCTGTGCTCCATCGATGACCAGTGAAAAAGTAAAGGTGGCTGGAGAGCAAGGGGGACAGAAGTGGGGGAGAAAGGCAGGCAGACAGACAAGGTGACAAAAGACGCAGAGCTGTACCAGGGCCAAACAGATGCAAGCTTTATTTCCTCTATAACTTTTTTTTCTGTCCTTGGAAGTTGTATACTAATGGCAATCGCATATGTGATGGGATTACAACTCAGCTGGTTTCAACTTGAAAGAGGAACTGAATGAGTGGTAAAAGCCTTTGTCTGTTGCTATGTATCATTTTGAAGGCTTCTATATAGACACACTGTAAATTTTCATTGTAAAACTATGCCCCTATAGCTGGTCATTTAGTTATTTGCAATGAAGGATTTGCGTGAAGCTTTTATTAACTGGATCATAAACATAAATGCTTCATTTGAAAGTATAAATCAATTGAATATTATTCAAAATTATTATTTGACAAAAATAAAAGACTAAGGTAGAAGTCTTAATGCCTATCCCTAACAGCCACACTTGGAAGCGGGGTGGAAAGCATGCCACCGTGAGAGGGGTGACAAGTACTTCTGATGTAGTATACTGATGCCTCAAACCCCCTGGAGGCTGCAGTGCAGCACCAAACACCACACAGACAAACTTAGCAGCTGAAGAACATAGGTGGCCGACATCATGACTCAAAAGTAATGCTGATGTTGCTCTGTCTACTGGATGTGTGAATAATTGACTGTTTACTCTCAAGTTTGACTTTAAAGATGATAATATAATGGGGCTGTGGTTGCAGCTTATTTCTACTTCCCAGAGGTGGCCAAAAAATAAGTATAGATTTTGGCTAAAAATTTAAAATTTGCTCTGAAACTGCCAACAGAGAAATTGCCACAGTGTCATGAAAATTAGGGTCTTTTTTTCCTCTTTTTTTCCTCTTGTCGACAAGTATGTGCTCAGTGATAGTGCTGGCCACCTGCCTAAGAGATTAGGACCTCTTTTGTGCTGAAATTACTTTTTTTCTGAGGGAGGTGCTAAAAATGGGGATATTTCTCTATCTAGGGAGGATGAATATGCTCGATAAATTCTGAAAAATTACCTATAACATTATTTTCTATGAACAAGTGTAGATTGTGGCCTAATGGTGACAGTGCAGAAAGGGTAGGGGGTCGGGATTAAGAATTATCCAAAGTTGCATAAAAGTCAGTCCAAAGTATTGAACAGACAAATGTTACTTTTTGTTGGCTTGGCAAAAATAAGACCATGAAACTTGGAATGCCCTACTTTAAAATCCATGTGGTGCCTTTTTCTTCTCTATGTCTCCCATTCTTTTTTGGTTTTGTAAGCAATTAGAAAATCAGATCATTGCCCAACAAGTATTGTAATCTTTTGGCAGTCTCCCAGAAAGAACTACGTTTTTCTTTGTTTGTCTGGCAGTTGTTTGTTATTCTCCATATGCGAGGGGAAAAAGTGAGTTGGAGTGCCCTCAGACGTGTTTGTGGGAGTGAGGCGTGATGACATGGTTATAGAGGGGGAATAGACTTCAGTCCTTTGGGAGGGGGGTTGGGGGGTGGGTGGGGGCTGAAATACTCATGAACCACAGGTTTTTGCCATTAAGCGCTGTGCTTTTACCACTATAGCAAGACCTTGCCTTGTTTTAATATATGTTTGCTCGCAATAAGAGGTTCAGAGTTAATCTCTATGGGCTTGGAGTGAATTCACAAGCAACAAGAGGCAGCACAAATTCCAGGTTGAGACATCTGAAAAGGGCTCGGGATTTCTTTCGAAAGACAAATATGGTAACAATAAAGCATCTGTGTTTTTCTCACAACATCGAGAGGGGAGCTATTCCATGATCTCTGGCTTTATGCTGATCTAACATAGGCTTACTGGACAGTATGGGAAGTGAAAACAATCGCTATGTGTTCTGAGAAAAAAAAAAGGTTTTCCCCCTGGCTGTACCCCACTGCTGAGGCACTGTTTTTTTGAGTCAGCTGGAGAGATTTCAACATTGTTATCTAGCTGTCTTTCAGTTAGACTTTAATTATTTCCAAATGTTCCATCTGATTTCTGTTGGCAACCTTTGCATCTTTAGCGTAATATGTTTGAAATTCGAGCGAGCCTTGGCTGGCACGAGGGTGTGGGGTAAATTACATGGTCTGACCCTCAGAAAAAAACTGGCCACGGACATTTTCATAGTATACATAACTTTCTAATGGAAAATCACTGTTTGGTCCCTCACTTAAACCTCAAAGCTTTGTCATTCAGGTGTAAATTGTAAAATAAATTTATAAATAGGAAGATCTCAGGCTGTGGTAAAGCTTGATAACCACCTGAAAGCTTGCGGCTGAAGGAGAGGAAGTTCCATATCATGCATGAGCTAATGTGGCTGTTCAGTGCAATCTTGTAAATATTAGTGAAAATGTGTAGTCCGGACATTTACAAATCACTGACCTGTTCATTACAGCTGACTGTACAGTAGACACAACACAGATAGAGACCCAACAGACCAGGCCTCAATGTCCTTACAATGTGCTGAGTGCTGCTTTGCTTGATTGACCAAGCTCAGTCACTTTTGTTTTTGTAGCCATGGCTGCCTTGATGTCTGTGACTATAGTGAGAGCATGTACTAGAGAATAGGATTAAGGATCACTAATAAGTGTCCACCACTATTCTTTTTTAAAAGCAATGCACCAATATGGAATTGCATGGCAGATAAAGATAACTAATAATTAACAGTTTGTTATGACTCTTACAGATAAAATACTCTTTAGCATTACTCACACAATTGCAAAAAAACGAAGAAGTCAATAAAAGTTGATAATAAATTAAAACTTTAGTTTGACCAGTTTATTTCCAATTATCATTACAATTCTCTGAAAAAAATCTGGCACCTACATTTCCCACAGTGGAACTCGGTCGATTTGTGATACCAATCAAATACGTTGCTACAGCTGTTTTGATCGTTCATTGAGTTGCCCTTCACAGTTGGACATATGCAGAGTTAGACAGTAAATAGTACTGTTGAGGTTTTTCACCTCAAATTGTCCAGAAGCTTGTCAAACCTCAAGGCAACAAGTGAAGGCCACAGCTAATGTTTAGTTATGGACTTTACAAGACTTGCACTCAAATAGTCTGCCTCTCCTGACTATTTAAAGAAGGACAAATTAAGAAATTCAAGGAAAATAAAAATAGTTGAAGATACCTTAATGAAATTATAATTGGAAAACTGTGTTTATATGTCTCACACCTATAGATAGTCAGACTAAGTGTAGGTGTATTGTTCAGAGAAAAACGTCCCTTGACTCAATGATTCTGTGTATATACAGTTTTTTAACAGTAGTGGCTTTTCAGAGTTAGGATTTACTGTACTTAAAACACACACATCATCAAAGTCAATTTTAGCATTAAAAATCACTCATCATCACTAACAGCATGCACCATGCTAGAATAACACTAGAAATGTCAAAGATAAAAATGTCAAACATATAAATACTTTTAAATTCTATGTGTTGAAAAGACAACGACTGCCTTCCCATTTCTGCTTTAACAGTGACTCCTTTTCTAGAGTATATCGTTTCTAGAGTATATCACCATGTACACTAGAACAAAGTGCTCATACAGGTTTTTCATAAATAAACATCATGCCTCTAGGTACTTACTGTACATTATTCCTTTTTTTCATCACTGCAGGGCCCTTGTCTCGCAGCCCATGTGAGCTACTGCCGGTGGGGATGGGACACCCAGTGCAGGCCATGCTGAAGAGCTTCACCGCCCTGTCAGGCTGTGCAAGCAGGGGCACTGCCAGCCTTCCTCAGGAGGTCCACATTATCAACATGAGGGAACAGGCTCCAGAGGGACCAGCCACCACCCCAGTAGAAGTGAGTCATCTCTAGTAAAAGAATCTAGACTTAAGTTATATTTTCTACCAATATAATTCACTCTTCATCTAAACCACTTAACATTTGACTTTGAGCCAAAATAGAGCAGCAGGGAAGCATTCGGCAGTTCTTTTAACTGAAATGTACTCCTTATATAGTATTGAAATATTAATAAAGCTGTATATGCAGAGTGTTTTAAATTGATATTGAGCATTATTGTTCAGCCCTATAGAGCACAAGATCTGCTGCACATGATATTTCCCCTGTCCTTTTTTGCTTGATTTTAACCAGTGACTCTGAGAATGGCGGTCAGTCCTTTTCCCTTTTGCTTAGAGGAAGCATCTTGGCCAGAAAAAGGCGGTAAAGCCCTGGTCACATATACGAGGCAAAGTGAAATTCATTTACTGGCCCAAACAAGTACTGGGGCTGTTGAACTACCAGCTAACATACTAATGTGCCCGGAACATAAGGTTAGTGCTAGTCAGTCACAAGCTTCTTCTTATTTTCTACTCCCTGATGACACTTTTCAGGACTGTATATCATTTCATTCACAAAAGACCTATTAAAAGTAGAAAAAACTCTGGGAACTAGAGAGCTTGCTGATTGTTATTTATCAAACTCATGAATTGGGCTATATGTTCACACATCTTAATCAGGAGTTTTTTTTGTACCACTGACCCCTGTCTTATAACTCTCTGCAGACCATTCCTCTCCTGTGGAGCAGTTTATACTCAGACAAAGTACGTTAATTAAAATTGGCCAGTGCTACTCAGCTAATAAGCTACATTGGCTGTCTCCATTTTGGACTTTAGGGCTCTACCCTTCCTCAGCCACACTGTCAATACAGCTTGTTATTGGTTAAAGGCACAAATTTGTGCATCAAAGTTCACCAAAGATAAACTGGACATGAAATATTTCCACAGATTTAGAGGGAATCCAATGATTATTGGAAATTAATTGAAATGAATTTATTTCCCTGCAAAATGCTGTCATTGTAAAATGCACAATTTTGTGGAGGGTGAGAAAAGCAGACAATGATAAGTAACTCGTATTTCACAACCACATACTTGTTTTTAGCAGATCAGTTTAGGGTGCTCATTCAAACTGTCAGCACATTTCCTGATAGTGTTCCAATAATTGTTGGTGGTTTCGAAACCACTCCCTGTCTTCAGGTGTTATACAGCATGTCTCATGGCATGACTCCTTGAAGTGCGCCATAGTTTGAAGGTGAATCATGGGCCCACGGCCCTCGAATATGCTGTGTCTGTCCCAAGTTCCCATCCCCCTCAGTCACAGCAGTGTGAAAGGCAGCATGTATAGACTTGCCATTAAAGTTTTGCTGCTGATGTAGGCTCAACCCTTGCCAAGGTCACATATAGAAAAACACAGTGTGTCAGTGTGCTGCATCAGCAGGTAAATAGATGAATTACTCTCTGGTGATAGTGGCTTTGCTTGATCTGAAGCTTTACTACATGAACTAAGATGATTATTTCTGTGATAATAACAATGAGATAGGTTCATCTTTGTTTTGGTCTGTCATGTTTACTCCAGGCAGTGTAATATAAGGTGGTTGAAGCAGTTATAGGGCATCGTATACATTTGAGATTTGTCAGTTTTTTTTTCTTTTTCTTACAATCTTTAACATTATGTCAGGCTGAGTGGTAGGTTATGTCAGTATTGACAATGCCAGAGATGCATTTGTAATAGACATACTTTTCTCTAATAATCTAGAAGACAGTGTAATCCAAATGATAAATTCCCCAATCAAATTTTATTTGATTATAGTTCGACCGACTGGTTTTGCATGCATACCCTGACTGCATGGAGAATAGTCAATCAGAGTCATTGAGAATCCTTCTTTTTCTTTTTTCAAATACAAGGAAAATAGTTAGCAAGCGTCTTGTGAAATACTCTGATGCATCAGACTCTAAAAGAAAGAAGACAAAAGTAACTGCCCAAATGAGTAGATGTTTGAGAAAAAAATTCTACATTGCCATTTAGAGGTATTTTAATTTTACAAAGATGATTTGTAACAAAAACAGGGACTCTCTTCAATTTGAGCCCTAGAGATGAAAAAAAATATTTATTTTTTGCAGAAACAAAAATATCTCAGTGTTTTCTTGTTCAATCTATTATGCCATGCAACTATCTGATGTAAAATTTGTATAATTTTAACCCAAATGTAGGTGATTCTGTCACAATGAGAGATTTAATGCAAGGATTTGAGGAGGTTTATCTATGACCATGTAAATCACAACATTGTGCTTCTCTAAGTGCACTATATACTAGAGGACTGCTAGAGTGTCCCAAGTGAGAGGGTTTTCTGTGTTTTATCCAGCCACAGATGTACTTGTGTCAGGGTAGATTATGATTAGATGTAGATAGACATTCACAATATGCAAACTGAATTGCATTTTGTCTACACCTCTTGTCAGATAAGATTGTTGGTCTCATGCATGCCAAACCTTCAGTTATTTCTCAGACCAACTGTCTGCAAGGCAGAGTCAAACGCAGTAATGATTTTTGACATAAACAACAAAGATCGTTCTGTTTTTAAACTTGGACACTCTTAAAAAAGGACACTGCAGAAAATCACAATCATAACCGTATTTTAGCTGAAAAATAAAGCTGTCCCAACCAAAGAGACAGGCTGGCTAACTCTTGTTTAATACTTGCTCTCAAGAGAACCCTCTGGTAGTGGTGATGAACCAAACAAAGGTTAATAGTTATAGTGAACTGGCAACGTCTGATTGTAAAAAAGTTAATATTTTCCAGTCTTCTACCGAGCTTATTCATTAGGATTTAAAGCAGAGCACTAAGTGAATCAATGATGAAAAAGTTTGACTTTCTGCTGATTTAGGTACAGCTTAAGGAGCTTAGGACTTACTGCTTTTTCAATCTACAACTGGTAGATTTTTTTTTTTCCACAACAACCAAAGAAAATGAGTGGAGTCTGAATTTTCTCTATTAAATTGTGTTCAGAAAACATATGTAAGTCTGTATATCTTTAAAATGACCACTCACATCCTTAATTTTATGGACAGCCTAGTAAAACCTTTAGTTTGAGAGTCTGTAAAATCCATCTATTCACATCAATTTATCTACTTTTTGGTAAACCATCACCTCCATGGTCAACTCAGCACTTATGCGGAGGAGGCAGAAATCCAGCTGTCTGTTCCCTTACCTACTGCCTTGGCTGCAGAAGGTCACTCCAGCTCTGGCTGAGATTAAGAGGCCCTGCAGAAGCTCGTTCTGTGAGTGAGAGATTCTGCTTGCGATCAGATAAGATCCCCTAAAGGACACTCAGGCACTCGGCCCACTCACGCTCTAGTCCTTGATGACTTTTCCACCTGAGATGGTGGGTACAGATTGGACACAGGCAGCCTCTTCCTAAGTGCATAGCCTTCATCAAGGCTGCGTCAGAGGGCACACAATGCATCAGACTGGGATCTCATTGAAAGAGTCTGACCTTGATCTTTCTTGACTGGAGAAGTCCAGTAGAAAAAGGAATTATAGCTTGAAATAGAGAGGGTCTTAAAAGGTTTAAGATCCTTGCCAGATTGGGACAAGGATACTCTCACCTAAAAGGCAGTGAAAAAGGACCACATTGTACTTGATTTTTTATCCTTCAAGAATGGGAATATACAACATGAAACCTGTTCCTTATTTATGAAGCTGAAAGCAAGTTACATCAGAAGCAAGGATGTTTGTTAGGTGTCTTGAACTTACTTTGTTAAAAACAACTTCTTACTAACCATGAAACACCACATCCTCTTCTCTTAAAATGAATATTCCACAAGGTGGCTCTCAAATGTTTATAGTTTGCTCCTTCGCATTTTAAAATAGCAAGTTGTTTAGACGGATAGTCAGTTTGGATTCAAAAAAGTTACACTGGGTTGATAGCAGCCCAGTTTCATGATGAAATTAAGTATCAAAAAAACTTACATAAACTTCCCGGGCCATCTTGCAGTATTAATCATTTCTCCTCCGTCTGTCTGTATGTTCAGCATGTGCCAAGCACATTTTTGAAAAAAACAGCTAAATACACAAGTCTCTTTGTTTCAGTGCAGTTCTTGAAATTATCCTATCAACGAAAAGATGATCTTAGTGCCATCAAAAGTCAATGGGTCTATGGGTTAAAGTTTATCTTAAATTAAGACACTTTAGGGAAATGGGACTGAGGAATGTAAATGATAACTTACATGGTAGAAATAATATATTCCAGTTGGAATCTTTCATTTATAGTTGCCATTGAGGGCACCTTCTTAATTTTAGTGTTTTAATCCATTTTAGTCTTTTGAGTTGATGCATACAAATTGATTTTACTCCCAGTAATGGGTCTTTTCCCCTGTTTGCTTTGGCACATGTATCCTTTGTTTATTTTCTAAGTCAGGAGAGAGGTGCCTGGTCAATCTCTCATTATGTAGATTTTCTCTGACTTCTCCCCTTCACCTCTGCTGATGAGGAGGAATTGGTGTCTGGGCAACAGAAAAGACTGCAGATGGACATTGTGAGCGATGGCTTGTAGTACAAGAGGTGCCTTTGGCTGAGCTTTGGTTGACTGTGTTGTGAGCCTGCTGGAAAGCACGATGTGCCCCAGTGACTTTCTACTAAGTTCCTGCAAAGAAAATCCTCGACCTGGTAGGAGAATAAATCTCCTATCGCAAATGGTGTGTGTGGACTAATACGGATAAGGGGGATCACACGGTCAATTTCAGACACATTTATACACACACACACACACACACACACACACACACACACACACACACACACACACACACACACACACACATCCTGTAGCTGCGATGTGTGAGGCCTGTTTCACATCTCTTTCACATCCATATGTGAAAGTCAGAGCTTGCAATTTGTCCATACATTCAATAAAGACGTGAGCACAATGAATTGTTTCCGGCCTCCACCGGTGAGCCCATTCTGTATAGGTATTAACCAAGGGGTATGAACTGTTATCCACAGAAATAAATGCACAGCTGGACCTGACTCAGGATACACACTTTGGCTCCTGGCCAATCTCCACACCAAAGCTGAGTTATTAAGTGCAACAGAACACCTCAGTAGTGACTGTGCATAGTATTTTGGCTGAGAAATCCTCACATTTAGAGGGCTTGCAGTCACCATAGGATAACAGACCACATGGAGAAAGTATGATAACCATTCATTCAAGAAGCAACAAGTTACCACAATAAAATTTTAGTTTTCCAGTGGCTCAGGTGGTAGAGTGGTCTCCCACCAAGTGGAAGAAGAAGTGGTGGTTCAATCCCTGGCTCCTCCAGTCTACATGTCAAAGTGTCCTTTGGCAAGACACTGAACCCCAAATTGCCCCCGACGTGTGTCATCGGTGCGTGAATGGTGTTGGTGTGTAGTTGTGCATCAGTGTGTAGAAAAAAAATGCGCTGTGTGAATGGGCGAATGTGACAGTTAGGTAAAAGCACTTTGAATGGGACTTTCTGCAGTAAGAAAGTCCCACTCTGGAGCAATACATAAAAGTATAGGTCATCATATTTTATCAAATATTCATATTCCCCCATCTTTGGTAATCCCTTTACTTTTTGTCTAGGCCCATCATCAAGGTAAACAAGGTTAGCATATTAGCATGTTAATGATAGCATTTAGCTTTAAGTGCCTCTAATGTTGCTGTAGTACCTATGAATAGTTAAAAACTGATTTCAGTAGTTTGTTCAGGAGACATTTGATGTTTCCAGAAGAGATGTTTTTTTTTTTTTTTTTTTATTTATTTTAATGTTAAATAAGATGCAATGGCTTCCAAGCCAGTGCTGCACTGGTTCATTTTGGTGAGGAAGAAGTAAACGATATTGATACAGATAATTGCTCTTGTCAGTCATTCTATGTGTGTCCTGAAATTAAAGCTGCCTCAGACCATACCCACTGAGCATAGCCAGACCACACTGAATAAATTTAAGAGCTGGCTCTACATATCTAGTTTATGATTTCAAACTAACAGTTGTTTATTTTCTTAAACTTTCTTATTTTCTAATCTTACACTGGCTTTTTACTCAACATTTATTTTAGACAGTGGGATGTTTGTTTCATAGACTCTCTCCTTTTCCATAAATCACCAGTATGGACTTGCTCGCATGGACAATCAATTTTTACTTTTAAAGTATTATTCACATCTCTCTGAAATAATGAGTGATGATTTCTTCAGATTCAGTAGTCCTGATCAATGTACCAGAAGTCTCTTTTTTCTCTCTTTATACCCATGTGGGTCTCTAAAGACAGAGAGGCTAGATTGGAAAGGCAGTAACCTTGGATAGAGCCAGTAAAGTGACTGTTGGCTGAGCTGTCAATTCATAGTAAAGCATTTACTGCCAAGGTGAGGCTGTGTGTTTCAGACGGTAGTAATTTCCTCAAATAATGGCAGAATAATTTTCGAATTTCTCAAATTCAATTATGCTGTAAAAAAGAAGAATCTTATATTCTGGAGTAAGAGAACAAATGAGAGTTACAGTCCAAGTGAGCTGTGCTGCCGAGTAGACTTGGTGCTCATATTTCATCCCCCTCGGGATTTTGAGGCAAAATAATCTTTTCATGAGTTGACTACTGACCTGAAGGTGTTGGTGTTTTGCCACTTAAGCTCTACCAAAACAGTGACCTCATCCTGGTGTGTTCTTTTCTGTTTGCTTTGCTCTTGTCCGACGGTGCGGGTATCAAGTTTGAACATTTTTCCATATGCCCCCCCTACATGCCAAACTGGCCTTCTGCACCCTTCTAACAACGCACCAGGAGATCTGCGTCAGTGCAGAGCTTGGCATTGTGGCAGTAACCCTTGTTCCCAAGTTGCTGCAAATTGTAGAGCAAAAATAAGCAAGTCAAAAAAGGAGGCCTGTCTGGGCAAACAGTTGGATGAGAGGGAGGAAAATAAACAGAAAGGGCTGGTGATATCTTGAATCGGCCATCTTTCTCTAATCATTTTACCAAAGACAAACATCAAACACAGCCACTGGCTCTGAATCAGGGTGAGGCAGAGCAGAGGATTGTTTTATCAGCTGGAATTCACAGATATCTTTTTTTTGTGAGTGACAAAGTGAGGAGCTCACCAGGCACAGACAGCTGGTGAGAGCATAGTGTCAGGTATGAGCTGAGCAGGTTGCACTCCAGACAAACTGCACACAAACTGTTCTCCTGTTTGAGTTCTCGTGATGGGAATGCATTTTATAATGAAGGTAGAGGGATGTTAGGCCTTCATCCACTTAAAGTTAATTCTTCTCACTTTTGAAAACTGAACTAAAAAGAGATACCATAGGAAGTGTCCATACTTTTCAATTTTCAGAAGACGGTAAGACTAGTTTTAGACAAATTTGTGGAAACAGCATCTATGCTTTAGTCCTTTGGGATGAGATTTCCCTTTGCAGTCGCTGACTGAATTCAGAGAGCACACATCAGTAGGAGACTGGAGCCCTTCATAGCCCTGTATAGCCTATGTACATTGACAATGGCATTAGCGTTAGCATCAGCTTTCTGTCTTTCATTGGTCTAATTATTGTGATGATAAATGAGCAAACTGTCAAAACTAACAGCAGCACTGGTCCTGTAATCTCAGCATGCTGTATGCTATGTGGTGATTCAAATAACACAGAGTAACAACATGGAGTAAAGTCCTGAATCACAAGTAACAAGTAACACAGGGACTGAAAGCAGAAATAGGACTTGGTAAGTTAGCAACAGCTAACAAAAAGACCCCCTCATGCAGAAGCAATGGTGTATACTCTATAAAAGAACACCAATGTAGGTGGTGCTGTCACTGTAGAAAAATGGATAAAAAACAAAAACTGATTTTAATTTGAACCTTCTCGTAAATCTCACCAGCGTAATCTTGGTCTGTTTTCCTTCCTCCTCTGCCTCATTGCCATGTTATTTTCTCTAGCATGTCCTGCCATCCTGCCATATCAAAGATTTCTATCCAGAGGTCCCGTTTCACTTTGACGTCTTTTGAGGCTGTTGTCCTGCAGCATGGCATTGAGCTGAGTGCAGACCGATTACCATCACAGTTCAGGTAGCATCCCCATCCTGCTCAAATATGTGGGTGGCACTGATAAGAGCATTCAACGGGTTTTGGTCGGCCTCCCCTTCGTCACTAGTGCTCCTTTGCCCTGACTCCCCTTCCCTCTGTACACTCTCAGTGATCCAGAAAGAACCAAGATCCAGACAGACAAGACATCAGCACATACACACACATCAGATAACACAGTATGATTGGTCCCAGGCAGTGTGCCTTTCTCCTCTTGCAGCCATGACTTTGTAGTTCTTAGCCAGCCCTCTTTGTTTGCAACTTTTTGCAAAGCCCCAGAGTTCACCATGCAGCAGTTTGTCCACACAGTTTCGTATGTGAAGTCGCTTTTAATTATAATTGTGTATGTTGATCTGTTTTAAATTGTACATTTTCCTTTTAAGACATGCAAGCCAGTTTTGTTGTTATTCAGACACAGCTCAGTATGTTTCTGTTCCATGCCATGGAATTCATGGTGCTGTCTTTCTTGCTTAAGTTGATTATTGTTTCCTGGGAGGGAGAGTGTGTTCCTAGATTAGTCTTACTTTTTGGCTAATTAAAGGATGTTTTGGGTTTTCTCTGAATCACCAGGGATCATCAGGCACTTAATTAGCTCTGTCAATAAAGGAAACTCCCTTTTCCTGCAAGGACGCTGAACCATGCTGATACCGAGCTCTGACTGCAGGGTGATTGCTGGTTACATTACCAGGCACAGTATTTGTCTATGAAAGTATCACATTGCAGTGTTGATGCACAGTGTTTATGAATCATACTTGAAACTTAGTGTGATTTAGCTGGCTTGAAAGGTCATGAAATTGTAACCACATGTTCAAGACAGATAAACAAATAACGTATTACAATTACAGTGTCACAGGCATCAGTTGGATCTAAATCTAACCAGCGGCTTTGTTACACGATAAAAGCTTGATTTATCTTCTGGGATTTAATTCCAGTTGGCGCTATGCTTGTTGTTGACGCTGATTTAGAGCTTAAAGTTGAAGCTGTATTGTTTTTTTTAGTTATTTATTTATTTATTTTTTTACAGTTCCATTGTTTACACATGCTACCAGTGCTAATGGTATGCTCTGTGACCGGTCCTGCTTATCCTGCTACAGCTGTCGTCCCTTGTGTAGAGTTTAATTTCAGTAATGCGATAGGTCTAGACGAGCCTCCAGCCCTGGCTGCTGGCAAATGTCCCCTAACTGTAATGTAGACTGGACCCCCAAATCCCTGTGCCAGCCTCCTGATAATCAATCAGGCGTGGCCTCCTGTCCCTAGCAGACTATCTCTGGATACTTTGATGCCTGGTGTTTCTGCACCTCCTCTCACCACACCCTGGCTGTGTGACAGGGTCCGTTGCTATGCACACCATTCATACCAAACCTCATGATGGCAGAGATACACATCAGCTGCTGTTGAGTCCTGATCATTGCTTACATTGTGCAACCTACGACTGATTTAGATATTATCAGTGTTAAGCTGTGAACCTTGAAAAAACACTAGTTATAATTACCGCAGTTTTCCCTTTTTCAGCCTCAGCGCCTCTTGGCAGTTCCTCTCCCTCCTCTTCCTCTCTGTTTATATGTGTGTTTGCAGGTGACTCACGTCTTCTGGAAATGTTTCTGTCTGGGTTTAAAATTCCTCATCTTTTACAACTCTCTCCCTCACTCTCATTCTCTTTCTGTCTCTCTCTTCCATGTCTCAAAGCCAGGGCCTCAAAGCCAAGCCAGGTATGATTATATCTTGGTTTGTTGTTATTCTCAGGAGTAATGCACACACACTTTTTCCATAGTCTGGGCTAAGGGAGAAGTAAAAAAAAAGAAAAAAAAGAAAAGATTCTCAGTGAGTCTCCGATGTGTTTGTTTGGATCACCATCCAGTTTGCCTCATAGATAAATGTTCAGTAATATCTTCCATTTTCATGTCTCTGATGGACTTTTTTTAATGATTTTTGCAGCACTTTCATTGACCACATCACTAAACACTATTTTTCTTGCTCTCCTCCAGGGCTTACATCTGTGGAGGTCTTATAATTAGGCTTTGATGCTTCGTGTTCATGCTGTCTCTGCTGTCTGTGTCTCTTGTTAAATGGCTTCATGCAGAATCATTGTGACAAGTCTTTGAATGCGAGTTACCTGTCAGAATATAAAAATCACACTTTCTTTGGTGGAATACATCTCTGCTCAGGGAGACAAGAATCTAGCCTGCAGTTGGCTTGTTGAAGTAGAGAGAATGTAAACTTTCAGTAGGCAAGATACTCACAATTTAAGCAAATTTCTAATATTAATTGTTCTGAATCACTGTAATTGCAATCAAATTCAGGTTACTGTCTGTAAATTAAACCCCAGGCTTGTATTTTTAGTTTTCATAGCAGTGAACAAGAAGGGTTTAATGAAGTTTAAAGTTCAAACAGCATTTGAGAAAATAATCTAACCTGAAGGTCTGTGCAGCAGGAGCTTTTGATCCTATCACATGACCTTCATTTGATGATTAAGTAATCCCAGTTAAAAACAAATGGACATCCTAACACAAAAAAAGGGGGGGGGGGTTCCAACTGAGTGTTACAACTCAGCGCAATCAAATCTAAGGGAGACCGAACACAAGTCAAATCCACAGAGTAAGAAATCTTGTTGTTATAAATGCCAGTCAGGTAACTGCTGTATTTTATCCCAAATAAGGTAGTTTGACAAAATGTTGATCTTTTTTAGCTGAAATAAATGTATTGGAATTATGGGAATCTGCCTTTTTGTCCAGTTGGTGCTTTAAGGAAAAATCTTATTTTGTTTTTAAATGAAGTGAATAAACTGCTTGTTTTTTTATGTCCTTTTAGGATTCCTGAACTTTTACTAATCATGTCTAGTTTTACTTTAGAAAAAAATTAAGAATTAAGCTAATTAAGAGCTCTGATATACTTGACAACAAACATAATCATGATGTTCAAAAGTGGCCACCTAATACTGATAATATACTTTTGACAGACTTCTGTTAAATTACACTTATCTAAATTTGCATGTTGGTGAAGGTAGCAATCAGAATCAAAAGATGCCAGTAATTGTTTTACCTATTAAACGCTTGTTAGGATACTATTAATGATCTATAACAGAGCCCATCTGAAGATATCACCCTTCTAAATTTCTGCCCTACTTACAGCACATGAAAATACTAGTGAGCAGGGAGAAAAAAATCAAAAATATGGATGTGATTTTGGTGGATTTTTTTACTCAGTTCGGTTTTTAGTCTGTTTCTGACCCATAACAGACTGTTATATGTGTGGGTTATTTTGCATTTATACAAATCAGTCTGAAAGAGAACAGAACTGTTTGTAAATATGATTTGTAGTAACTAAAATAAAGAGCACACTATTGTGGCAGAAATGCAATCTACCACTAAAATGGTAATGTTTACATTACTATGTGGGTCTCCATCTTGATAATACACACACCATAACCACATCAAAACAAGTTTTTGGTTTGAATATTCTCTATAGTTTTCCATGTTTCTAACTCATTCAGACACTCCTAATATGCCGGTTACTTTTTACAATCCCCATCACTGTGATCATAGATCGTTTGTTCCAATAATAGCTTCAATGGAAGCATGAAGGTTTATTTACTGCAAAAAGCAAAAGCCAATATTTTTGCAAGCCATGACTGATTAGGTTACTGTAGGGGTTTTCATATCATATAATGCATATCATTGTGGGTTGAATTAGTGATTTACAGGCTCTTACTGCTGACACACAGGATGGGGCTAATATAATTAGTCTGGGAATACGGAATACGGAGTGAAGGAAGTTTAAAGAAGAGCGTTAGACAGATCACATCACATCAGAGTATCAGTTCTTAACTGCTTTGTTTGAGAAAAATCTGAGCATTTTTAACAGGAAAGCACCAGTAAGGATAATGTTTACAAACTAACGAGAACAATTTAAAGGAAAGGATGATGGAAAGCCAGATCCCTTCCTGAGATGTGTATGGGTTTAGTGAATGCTCAGGCTGTGAACCACCTGACTAGATTTGGTCCAAATGATCCAGACAAGTCTAACACTGTAAACAAAAAAACAACAGTGTAAGTCTCAATACATCAAGTTTGTTTTTCCCCGTCTCACCAACAGACTGTGAAAATCTATTTTAATGGCAGTCTTGAGAACCAAAGGCATAGTTGCATGCTGTAGAGATGGTAACAGAGACCCACACTTACTATTTTTTTTACCCCTGTTAACAAAGACTCCACTGTGTGAAAGTTCAGATCCCACTGAGGCTACATATCAGAGCTAAGCAAGTGCCTTTTAGGGAGAACACAGCATGCCGTCTTTGTAAGTTTATCAGCAAAGTGAGTACATAAACAACCACAAAGCCTGATAAAGAACAGCCTACAACATGATAGTGCTGCAATTACACCAGGATGGTAGCTGTATATCGCTTGAAGTTTTTTCTTATATATAAGTTAGCAACAAATTGGATCATATGATATACTGTTCTCATTGTGAATTTTCTCTGTTGTTGTCCTTAACTCTTCCTCAATAAACTGATACTGTGTTGTTCCTTGATGTGACTCTTTTTGGTCTTACCAGGTTGAGTTGCATCTGAAGCCCATCCAGTCTCTTCTGCGCCACCAGAAGCCCCTGGTCTTCGTGCTTAACTCCCCTCAGCCGCTTATCTGGAAGATCAAGACAGAGAACCTGGCCCTGGGCATCAAACATACCTTTCATGTGAGTCCAGCATCTGTAAAAGCCTTTAAATCCTACTTCCTAAAACTGTGTTCATTTCCTCACAGGCTAAACCGTATGCCCATTTCAGTAGCCCTCTTCTCTGAGTAAAATATTTCAAGTAAATTTCTAAAGGAGGCCTCTCCTCACATGATAACAGTCTGATCTGGATGGCATACATGAACAGCCATTGTGGAATGGATTTAATCTCTGTATATTCATACATAATGTTTCCTCTTCTAAACTGTGAACTCTCCTCAGAACTGTTAAGATTATTTTTTTTGGTATGATAATTGGGGAGGATGGAGGTAGATTGGACATAGACTTCACCCAAGTTGGATTCATTTGAATTTTCTTAGATTCATATCAGGGATTCTGTATAATTGTTTTTATTGTTTTTTACAAATTTTATTTTGCAAAACCAGTATCTCTCGCTCAAATCACGGCAGAGAATGTATTTATCTAAAAGGTGAAATCTGCTTTGTCAGCTTTATTCACACGCCACAACCACAGAGCCATATCCCCACAGCCTCCCTCCCTCCTCTACACAGTCCTGTTGACAGCTTGGCAGCTGTTCAAATCATTCAGAGCGTATCTGTATACCACAAAAACCCTAACAACAGGGAATGTGTGGTAGCAAACACTAAACCACTAAAGCTCTGCTGAGGAAGGAGTTGATCTGTCCTATCACCTAGTGATAATTTACTGAAATCCTGAAGTACTGGAGATTTTTAGCTGGTTTGCTGGCTCTTAACAGCCAGTGTCCATCTTCACAGGGAAAAAGTGATCTAAATTTCAGCAAGACACTAAAGTAGGCCCATGTAACTTTTTCTGTATAGTGGCCACTATGGTCACAAGTAGCAATTACAGGACAATTTGCCTTCACTTCCTAAGATTCTTTCGCTGAGATTATTTATGTGATATGTTAAACTGTAGCGTAACAGGATCAAAAGTAAAGAATAGCTATAAAGTCAGCAAACTGACTCATTAAAATTAGTATCTATCAAGTTAGCTAGCATTAGCGAACATTACTGCCAACAATACTATTGTAGAGTCCTACAGGTCATACCGGTCCAACCGCTCTAACAGTAAAACTTCTCAGTGTATTAAATTGATGCATGGTGTGTTTTATTGTCCGTGACTTTTTCATTTTTAAAATGAAGTAAGTCTTTTTCTTTTTTCAAAATTTACTGTTACATAATCTTGCTTTAAACTCTTCAGCAATATCAAAATAGCCTCATAGAGGTTTGTATTAGCACCAGGGTACATGAGGGGGAGGAAGAGAAGAGGTTTTGTTGAGGGTATCTCAGTATAGTTGGAGCCAGGTCCCCTGGAGAGCCAGCCATATTTAGTAAAGGTATCAGGGGGCCTCGCTGGGAAACTTAATAAAAAAAAAAAAAAAAAAAGTAAAAATGGACTACTTCAGTGCCCTTGTTAATCACATGAGAAAATCATAGCAGAAACGCAGAAGCCTCGGCTGTTGCTGAACAATACTATATTGCTATGAAAACCTATGTCTTTGCCTTTTATGTGCTCTGAAGAAGAAGAAATCTTTTTCACATATTATTTCCATGCTGCTTACTTCTCATGTACAAAGCAACCAGACATTAAAGCCAATGTGACACAGAAGATTATACATGTAATGCAGAATACCTGTGTTATGCACAGGCTCATCTATACATGCATACGAACACACACACACACACACACACACACTTTAAAGAGCTATATGTACCACACACAGATTCTCTGTGCTTATTGAAGTTTTTACAAATGATGTGTGACTTTTATCACAAAGACATCACCTCTAGATCAAAAGTGATTACTGAACGCTAAATATGTAAAATGCACAGTTAGAGAATGGGGTATTTTTAGTCACCTAGCATCCAAATTAATCTCTCTTTTAAGAGAAATCGTAAAGAAATGTAGAAAATCGGCTCCTCTAAACAAAACCTTCTACCTTCAAAGAAATTTTGAGATCTCTGCAAAACTGAATAACCAATATAGAGGTAAAATTGAATTGAAACCAAAAATCTTTGCATCAGTAGGATCACAGCTTTCAGATAAATATACAAACTATGAGGCCTGAGTGTCAAAAACTCCTTTTAGTTATCATTTCCTGTAGTAATGGAAATGTTCTAATGTCAAAACAAATTACGGTGCCTTTCATGGAGACGGATGTGCATCTGGCCCACTTTTATTTTCCTAAGCTGTGATAATGTGTGGCCAGTGAGATGGGTGTTTTTGTAGAGAGCAGCGGGTCAGCATCACGGTAAATGCCTCCTCTTGTCAGTGGTGGAAGACAGAAAACAGCTGACAACCATCATTAATAGCTATAGTCTAGGCAGAGCTGTTGCTCTGTGTCTGATGATGTTGGACATCAGAGCTTTTGCAGGGAAAGGAGAGTTTATGTCTTCTTAATGTCAAATCAAAAAAGATTGCTCTGAATTTATTTTAGAAATGACAAGATACATGTCTGTATTACAAAAATGTGTATCTTCTGTTTAGTTTACAGGAGCTACACATTTTCACCTTTTTATCTGACTAGATATAAAAAATATGATCTTTTCTCAGACAGTACTGAGGCATTATCTTGCTCTGTTCATCCTTCAGTTTTTCAAGTGGGCGAGGAAAGATAAAGGGAATCTGAACAGTGAAGCAGGAGGCCCCTGCAGTCATACAAAGCTGAGCTAATGGCTTTGACTGACTGCATGGGCCCCTACTGAATTAGGTGTTAAGTATTTTTTGTGTTTGAGTGACAGCACTGAGGCCTCTGGCAGTGCAATTTCTTGGTATCTTATCCACTAGCCTGACTACACATAGCCGTAACCCAGAGGAGTCCCAGACGCTGCTCCTCTTCTCCAGTTCTCTCCACTGTGACATGACACTTAACATGCCACAAAACTCAAACACCACCCAACATCCTGCTGGAAGAACAATCGCAAGCTGTTTTTATTTTAACGGTTAAGATTCGCACTTTTCACAACACTTTAATGAATTGTGAATTAATGAGTCTAGCATCACCCGACTCTGTTCCTAGTGCTATTCCGGTAAAGCTTTCTTTTCTCTTATGGCACATAATGTTTACAGTTACAGGTTTACAGTGATGAAGGTGGTGGATTTACCAATTGAAAATCTTAGTCATTTTAAAACAATTGATCCTGCAGGGATGATGAATAAATCAATGATTGTGGTATTCCCGATTGTTTTTTCATCTAACCCTGTAACCCCACAAAGTAACGTAGTTAGGCGATGATGTGCCCTTTGACAAGTTAACAGTTGAAGCTTCCTTTAGAGTTCATAAATACAGCGTTTAATGTGTTCCTTATATGCTCTTGTATTTTCTCCTCGTTTTTTGGTTTTCAAAAGGCTAGAAAAAAGGACACCACCCTCCAAACTCCGAAACTGCTGAGTATCGTTGTTACTAAGGTCCAATGTGCACCACTCCAACATGTGGTTAAATCTGAATCTTGGCAGGGCTGCTGTACCTAGTTATGATTGCTATGCTATGATTGGATAATCATTTTGGGGAGGGGTTTAGCAAACAGTAAATTAAATGAAAAACTTGCATAGGCCACAGAAGTATGCATGTATTATTACCACAGCTTCAAACAAATCAGGGTATTAAAAACCTTGCCAATTCCTGCACGTATTGATTGGTACCACTCGGGTGGAGATGAGAAGTTGTTGTGGTGAGAGCATAGAGTACCAAAGTTAAGGGTAACTGGTTTTGAGATTTAACACTTTAGAACAGAAACCCTATGTCAAACTTCCCTCAATCTGCCTTTCCATTGGAGAGGCTGTTTCCTGGGGCTAATTGGACTCTGAATCGGGCCTGCCAGTCCTTGTTTCCTGGTCCCAATGCTCTGGGCTCGGCAGACACAGATGGGCTGCCTGGAAAAGCTTCAGAGACGTTGTGCACACTGTTGCTGTTGGCCACTGGAACCTGTCGGCTCTTAAAATGCCAGAATCCAGACTTTTGTTGTAAAACATGTTCTCTGCAGTGCTCCTTGTCAATCAACATATGGCAGGAATCATCATTGAACTAAAACAACTTGAAATACGAACATTGAAACTGGGCCAAATTTTATTTTACCAAGGGACACAAGGATTGAAAGTGAGACACATGTGCAGAGTGTGCTGTGTTGACTTTGTGACCAAAAGTATATATTTCTTATGGGGGGTTAGGGGAGGAAGGCTGTGTTGCATCTCTGCTTGAAAGGCTTGATCGCGAGCAACTGCTTTATGACTCCTGATGGAACAACACTGTAAGTCTTGCTGTTGGCTTGAGTTGCCTATTGTTTGTTTGCCAAGCATTGCCTCTTCACTCCTGTATTTCTCTCATGAGTTGAAGGCTGGTAGTATGAGTTCTTTTGCTCTCACATACACAAACATACACACACACACACACACACACACACACACACACACACACACACACACACACACACACACACACACACACACACACACACACACACATACTCCCCTTAGTGTAATTGTTAATGGAAACCATGGGTAGCCACTATTGGTTTTTATTCTGAGACAGGAATGGCATAGGAACACTCCAGAGTGGCGCTGAGACATATGGTATTGTTTTCTCCACAACAGAGTCTGTCAGTTCACAGGAACACATGCACATCTGCGGAGAGCAGTGTGATTAACTCCATGTATCTCATCAAGAGAGAGTTCAGCCATAAAAAACATTTATCACATTAATATCACCAGAGAGTTACTGATGCTCATATTATCTATCAAACCTTTCTGCACTTTCTATCACCCTCCTCTCTTTGCATCACCTCTTAATTTCCAATCAGCCATTTGCTATTCCCTAGGTGTAGCTCAGTTAAAATGCGGTGGAGGAATACAGCCTCATGGTAATTCATTTCAAACATTTGGTGTGCCTTCTCCCTCTTACTTCACATATGGCCATAACATGTTGATAATTATAGGCAGAAAGAGCTCGGAATATACTGTTAAATGTTTTGGACCATGCAGGATACTCAGTACAGGCAGATGTCCTTTTATCACAACAGATGATGAAGAAATGTGATCTTAAGATTTAAAATTGCATTAGAATAGTGCTTTGAACATGTATGATACCGAACTGTCAATAACTGAATAATATTTAAGTCAACAGTTAAAATTTGAGTTGCTGAAGCAACAAGCCTGCCTGCAAATACCATTACAAACATGAGTACATGAGTTTCAGTCCCCATGGTATGTAGCTAACCTCTCTACATTCTTTGTTTGATCGCAGCTGCCAAGCCTAAGAAATTCCTTTTAAGTCAAGGTAACATCCAGATTTCGTGTATTTCAAATTCAGAACACTTTACGAAGTCCATCAAGACAGTTTTTGGCAAAAATGGCAACAGTGTTTATAAGAGATAGGCTTTATTTTTATATAGTGTGGCTATGCTTTACTTGGCCAAAGGCTGCTGCTTGCCGCTCAGATGAACACTAGATAGACCTGAGATCTGTGCCGCAGGCAAATAATTTCCAATACTTTTTTGATGTTTGTCCAGAACTTTCTGATATGAGGATAAACAAAACAGATTTACTGGAGCATGCTGTGCTCCAATTTTTTCATTCATATAAATCCAATTTTTATGATTGCAGTAGTTTTCTTCAAATGTAATAAGGCTTTTTTGCTCTATGTGAGCAACAAATGTAACAGTATTGAATGGCAGCCTACATGAATAGTATGCAGTATACTATATTTATATTAATATATTATATCTAAGCCTATGGCAGAATTTGTTCTTTGCTTTCCAGCACTTCAAGACTTTTGGTCCGTCAACATGGGCGTACAAAAGGGGAGAGGGAGAGAGAAAGGGAGAGAAGGGGGAGAGAGAGTTTGTTAAAGCCCAGAGTGAGTCCCTCGCTTCCCTGTTTCAAATTCCTGAGGTTTTTTTATAGTTCTCTGGAAGGCCTGGAGCTAATTTGGCTTTCAGGCTTTCCCCTCTAATTCTTTGCGACTAATTACAGTCGTATTCCCGCAATTAAACTGATAAACTCTGCTGAGTTTGGCAAGGTTAGTGAAGAAACCCCAACCCCTCCTCCTCAGCTCAGGGCCCCACTTCTCTCCTTTTTTGCCATCTTCCTCTGTGTTCCTTCTCATCATAGTAAACACACTGAAAATTAAATCAACGTGAGTTCTTCGATAGAGTCTGTGCTCATGACCACAGTATTTACTGTCTATTGCGACAATGCCAGGAACATCGAGAGGAACGTCCAGAGGTCAGACAGATGTTGCGCATGAGGGGATTTGAATAGTTATGTCTGAAATATCTAAATACCTCAAAAGGATGCTATTCAATCATCATTAAAGCATGATTGAAATTTAGGGACATCTTCTATCATCTCAAAGCAGTGGTCTTACATATTCCTCTTGGTGTTTAAAATGGATTGAATATTTTAATTGGGCCTAGCAGCAGTGTCACAGTTCATGCATACAGATTGGATACCTTGGGAGAAGAAGAAAACAAGTATGGAAATAAAATGAGGTAGACTGTCTAGACCGTGTGCTAGGACTCATTTGATTGTTCACTAGGTTTTCCAGCACATGTGGATGTTTATCTCTCTGAAATGAAGCATATGGACTGAGCTCCATTAAGTGCCAAAGGGGTGGTCCTTCCTAAATACGACTATGACAGTTTCGCTGTCAAACACAAATCAGCATTTTGTTGCCTTCCATATAGTTAAGATTTCTCCCTGATTTTTTTTGTGTTTTATTGTGACTGTTTACAATTTACAGCTGGATTCAGTACATCAACCACTAATAGTTTCACTGTAGTATTCAGTGGTCCCAAAGGGTTTGGGTTAGGATAGTAGTGAGGCATGCAGTAAGTTAATGTCCTCGGGCAAATGTCAGAATTTATTCACAATTCATGTTTGTGGCTGAACCTCTAGGAGTATTAATATGTGGCTTCAACAGATGTGTGGGAGTGACCACCTACTGTCTTGCTGTCTGATAATTTGTTTGTCTCTCCAGTATTTGTGTCTTCTCTGTTATATCATGTAGCCATTTTGAGGCAGATATACACATTTATGACGACACACTATAATGCAGTACACTGTGTAAACACTGGAAACCAGACACCTTATTGTGTAGGGAACATGTGTAAAAATACGCAGAGGATATTTGTAGAGGCTCTGAAATAACGGTTGGGTTGGAGTGTGAAAGATAGGTTTTACCAGTGTTTAGAGAGCTGGTTTAATTTTGGAAACGCTAAGCTCTTTTTTTCAGTCTGCCTACAGTTTCATCATTTTGTAGTCACAAATTTCTTGTGTAAAACAAGGATGGATGTGGTTGAGATGACTTTTATGTGCATCTCTTCTTTCTCATAAAAAAAATTGTCACTCTTAGAGTAAATCTTGAAAAGTTGCACTTAAAATATTGGATTTTGTTTCTATGAAGGCAGACTATTAGTACTTCCTCACTAATATTTTTACTTTAGTAGATAGCTGAAATTGATGCTGGGCTTCACTGAAGCTGAACAGGTAGAAGAAAACATGCAGTTATCGCTCCTGTATTTCAGCATTTACTATCACATTGCATAGAACTGAGATAGCAGCTTATCACAGCTGCTCCTTTCGTCCCCTAACACTCTTGCCTTTTCTTGTCCTTAAGGTATCCAAAAGCTCAGAGATCCACTTTCAGCCAGGAAACTTCTCCCTCTCCTGCCAGATCCAGAAGGAGACCCTTCCCCATGCCAATGAGCATCTCCTCAACTGGGCCCAGAAGAAGTACAGGGCAGTCACCTCCTTCTCTGAGCTCAGGATGACTCGAGACATCTACATCAAAGTCGGAGAAGGTGAGTGCTAGATTCCAAAATTCCCAAACATAGCTCAAAGCCCCAAGGCACAGCTCCCCATTCCTTTTCAGCTCCCACAACTTTACTTAGCTTCTGGCTAGTGGTTTGCCTGCACTACTCTGGTAAAAGAATTCCCACCCCTCAACATGCATTTATCCTTCCACACTATCTTTTATAATTCTGAGTTGTGGCTGCTTATAGCCTGAAGGGCACAGAAGAATAAAGAAAGTGCAGGAACCATGCATTTGAGTATTTTGAGTGAATTACATTGATTAAAGATCATTTCACATAGTCTACAATTTTAAAAATTTTCAATGTATAAACAAGTGTTCTCAGTCTTGGGTGCTCTTTATGACCCCTTTATTAAAGCTGAAACAATTAGTTGATTAATTGATTAGTGGATTTACGGAAAATTAGTGCCAATATTACCCAGTTCAAGCTTCTTTGATGCGACTGTTGAAGTTTTTAACTAAGTATCTAATGTAATAGTAAACAGTGAGGCTGTTATCGATGAGACAGAATTACAGACAGTGCATGGATTACATGCTGCATTGTTTCCTGTTAAACCTTTGTGTTTAAAGGCAATTTGAATCCAGCATGGGAATGGTGTGCTCTGCCATTAAGAGTGTAAACTACCAGAAAGTAAATACATTGGATGTCATTTGTAGAAGAAAAAAAATTGACTATAAAAAGTGACAAAAAACAAGGTTCAATTTCATGAAAATCAAGGTGAAAACTTAAAGACTTTGGAAAGAGGAAATTCAGTCACTGACAATAGCAATACCAATAACACCGATCACTTACCAGTGAGTTAAAATCCTGAGAAACATCCATCATGTGTCTCCTCTGCAAAGTGGTGTAACTCATTTAGTTTCCTCTAAGACATCAATGAAATGAGAACAACAACAGGAGCAAAATGTAACGTAATGTCTTCTTGTGGAGGGAAAACTGGTAAGTTGACCAGATGTCAGTGGAAAAAAAGCAGAGGTAGGCAGGAGATAAATCATGACTTGTCAGTTTTTCCAATAAGATAAGGATGGATAAGGAGTCCGAAGTGAGGAAACATGGGGGGATTCTCAGGGGAGGCTATGATTGATCTTTACACATGTTTGAGCCGTGGACTTTTGATTCTTTATTCTCTACCGGCCGGTCCACACAGTGAATAGAAAGCATTTCCAACGTCACAATACGTCAGCTCTCAGACAGGACATGTTTTTAATGAGCATCTTTCACTACATGGAAATAAAGCAGAGCACATGTCTGGAGAGACATATTGGCTCTACTACACCTGGTGATAATTTCTCTCTGCTGTTCGTTGCTATGGAGAGCAGAGTGGTTGCTCGGCCTCCAAGCGTTTGGCTTGTGTCATTAAGGGGCTGTGGTCTGGCAAAAGCCCAGAGTGCCATGATGTTTACTTCAAGCAAAGAGGTGTAAATTTTCACTCCTTCATATCTTCAGTAATGTTTCATGAAGATGGGCAGATTTTCACTTTGCTTCCTACCCATGGCTGTACTCCAGGTCTCTTCTCAGCTCTTTAAAAGTGCCACAAGAGTTCCGGAGAGGAAGGTGCCAACCTTCAGTTTACACTTTGTCCAAGGCTCTGTTTGCCAAATAAGGAAGCATCTGTCTTGTGTTTTCTGCGTGTGCTGAGAAGGAGCTTAACTTTTAATGTTCTGAAGGTACATTCTTAGCGGTCAAAGAATTTTCGAACAGTTGTGAAAGTGGAGGAAGAAACATTCGAAGATTTAAGCAAATGTGTTTATGAATATTATTGTCCTGTTATTGTGGATATATTATGGTAAAATATCTGGATTAGTTTTCCCACATAAAATAAAAGAGAGATTTCCCTGTTGATAGGTTGATAGGAAGACAGGTCAATGCCAACCAGAACACCTCGTCCAAGAAAGGAAGAAAAGGCTTGTCCTTGTTGGTAGTGCATTTTGGATGAGAGACGATGGGAATACCAGCTGCAGGGTTGCGGGGAAACTGTTCTTCAGCTGGAAAGTAAACATCCACCCTACTGAAGTGTCTGTGAGCAGAACACTGAAATCCTCCCAGCAGCAGTTGGGTGCTGTTCTGGAGCCGACCTCGGACTCTGACCCCTCTGTGGTGGAGGGGTAACACAAAGCTGTATTTCTCCTCAGGGAGATCAAAATAGCCTCTCAAAACCCCCAAGCATAACATAAACATCTCTCTACTTTCAGATCCAGTTTTTTCTGACACCTGTCAGATTGATACCAAGTTCCTGTCTCTGAACTACCTGGGCGGCTATGTGGAGCCACAGACATCAAAGGGTTGTGTCCTGTCCGGACCTGACAAAGACCAAGACGTACACATCATTGAGCTCCAAGCCCCCAACTCCAGCAGGTGAACAGCCAAAGCAGCCAAAACCAAGAATACATGTTGTCATAGTTTATTTTTGAGGTCAGAATGCTCTCACTTATCTCAGTGGAGTTTGTTTTGGATGAGAACTCGCATGAGATGGAGGGGGGAGTTGCTTTTCACTTAGTCATGTTCTTTTGAGAAAGATATTTCAAAACTGGGTCTCAAAGTCCAGGTTGCCAGATAATCTCCTCACTCCCCCAACGGAGTGATTATTCTGTACACCCAAAAGACCACAAATCTGGGAATGTGTTGATAGCAGTGCTGTATCTCACTCACACACAGTGCTATCTGGTCTGTATTGCATGCGTCCGCTTTTTTTCTGGGAATGCATCCAGTTTTTTAATTAGTTGGCCAGACAGAGAATGCATGATAACACTATGTCGACAAACCATCCAAAGTTCTTTTCTCTCTCTCCTTTTTTGCAGTGCTTTCCAGGTGGATGTCATAGTGGAAATAAGTCCTCTGGAGGATGATGCCCCTATGCAACGTGACGTTGTCTTGTTGCTCAAGTGTGATAAGTCTGTCAACTGGGTCATCAAGGCCCACCGTTTGATTGGCAAGCTGGCTGTAGTGGTAAGCTGGCATTACATCACATAAAACCATTCCATCTACAGATGTCTTTTTTTTTTTTTTTTGCCTTTACAGACTTCACCACTAAGATTTGATATAGTCATATCACACATCACAGCGGCTTACAAGTCATGTCACAGACAAAAATGTCATCATTTTGCACCACTCACATTTGTTAAACCAGAAGGTGTGTTTAATTGGCACATGGTCCCTGCTGCATGAGAGGTTGAGGATAAAAGGTCAGGGGGATCTGTGAAAATTCAGCGCGACAGGTCCAGGTATTGTCATCGCCTGGAGCAGGAGTGGTAGGGGCATTGCATATTTTCAGAACCAAGCCTGCTGCAATACTTTAGCTGCACATAAAGTCTATGTTGCTTCCCATCAGCCATAATGTGAAGTATGAGCGGCGCTTACCTCAGACGCTTTGTCAAGCTGTTAGCCGTTAGGACCTCCTTGCCACACAAAAAAAAACAAACCCTGGCTATTTACCGCAATATATCAGAGTGCCCTTTACTTAGAAAAATGGTTTTGCACATAAACACTGAGCATGAGTATACGGTTTTGATTTTACATCTTCATTAGTTTCACTCAAGTCTCTCAGAACCCTTAGGAACTATAAGAATATGACACCTTTGTGCACTTTTGAAGAATAGTTTATGCATATCATGTTGATAGGTTATTGGAAGCTGTCCAACCCCCAGAATTTTGGTTTCTGGAACAAAAAGTTCAGTGCACGAAAATGAAGGGAAACCGATATTCTGCACTCCCAAAACATTTATTTTTGCTGATTCGGGTGACAGTTGGTATATACTCTAGGGCTGACCCATGCTTCCTGTCCGTTTCCTGTTGTCTTGTGTTTACCACTTTGCTCTCTTAGCCCCTATACCGATTTCACTGGAGGTGTGCAGGGGGTTCTGCGTTTCCTCACTATGTAATGCTTATACCCATACCAGCAGCTGTAGCCATGAAACAGTGTTTTTGCCAGGTACAGTGTGTTTGTACAGCTGCCTGCCACTGTGGTACAGTAAGTCAGTCAGGTTGTGTGAGTGTAATATAAGCTCAAAGTCTGTGAAACTTATTGAACAGCACAAATAGGTGGCAAAGCTTCTGATGGAGGTGCACAACAGAAACTACATGCATTCCTCTACCCACTCAACACTTAGACCTTGTACAACAATTGCATGTTGGTTAGGAATTTGGATCATTTTCCCTGTGTAAATAATGAATTTATTGGGTTACATACACCATAACAGATTCAAAAGTGTCACTAATTTGCACATTAGGCCTGCAACTAATGAATATTTTCATTGATGATTATTTCATTGATTTTTTTTTTCAATTAATCGTTTGTCATAGAATGAAGATGTTTCCAGAGTTAAAGGTTAGGTCTTCAGTGTCATTTTGTTTCAGTGTAACAGTCTAAAATCCAAAAATATTAGATTTGCAGTGATAACAAAACAGGAAAGAGCAGCAAATTCTAACATTTGAGAAAACAAGAACCATCAAACATTGGGCTTGTTTAGACTGTAAGAGAAAAACATGGCGGTCAATCTGCTGATCCAGAGTAAAATGTCTCAACAACTATTATGAAATTTTATACAGGCATTCACAGCAAACCAGAACCAAAGATACAACTACTGGCAAGTGCTGCTCTGCATTGTCATTTATGTTAAACCAATGACGAAGGGTCAGTCTAAACACAACGCCATTTAGTAGTAAAAATAGCTGACGTGATAACTTTTACTTGACAACAGTGGTACACAGGATGCTGTGCTTGTGCAACCAGTCTTTGGGAGAGTTTCAACTATGTATTTGATATGACAGCCTCATAAAATTGAGGCCTCCCTCCTGTCAGAAACAAGGTTTTCCTCAGCTTTGCTCGAGAGATTTGAAAGTGTGGGAAATGGCTATGAGAAATAATCAGTTCTCCCTCACACAGGGAGGGTACGCAGCAGGGCAGGACACAAAATTTTAGGAGCAAACAAGTTGGTTTCTCAGCATTGATCGAGCTGTGACACGCCCATTACCTCACACTCTTTCACATTATTCACACTTGACACTTGAACAAGTGCAGGACTGGACTTGCAGTTGAATATCCGTGATAACTCCCGACCAGCAAATCATGTCTTTTGTGACTGAAGATCTTAAAAGGAGTTGGCTTAAAAGGTATGGCCTTCTAGAAGCTACACTTCACACAAATATTAATATTATACTTATGGTTTCGATCCACAGGCCTCTGATACTATGAGTGTTAGCTCAAATACAGAGAGACTGATGCAAGTGTCAAAATACCCCAAGCAGCACTTGCCATCAGGGTCACAAGCCTTGATCAAGTGGGCAGAGGAGCGTGACTACAGTCCAGTCACGTCTTACACCAGCACTCTTATGGCTAACCACTTCAATATCCGCCTCAGAGAGCCAGGTAAGTGGAATAAACATCCTCTGAATTTTCAGCTCACTTTAGATTATACAGTAATAGTAACACTGTGTTAAGTTGAATAAAAGTTAAAATTCGAGTTTAAGTGTGTGTCAGACACACATTTTACCAGCTGCTCCTATCTTGTTTGGGACAAATATGGCACATTTCACCGTCCTTGTGGAGAAAGTAGCGTGAAATTGAGAACCGGTTTTATAGTTGAAGTTCTGTGTAATTTCCCTGCCTGTAAAATTAGCCTTACGAGGCTCTAACCTTGTGTGGCTTCCAGGTGTGGTGGATCCTCTGGAGAGCAAGTTTCCTCCAGAGCTCTCCATCCTACGTCACTCCAGTCCTCATCCAGGGGCAGGAACTGCTTCACGACATTCAGGTCTACCCTTCCCCTTCCCCCCTCCCGCATCTGACGACCTGCCCTACCTGCCAATACCCCCCACCCTCGAGGACCAGCCCAGGGAGTTTGGAAAGCCTGAGGAAGATCAGGGTGTTCTAAGCGTTGGCCTCAGCGTGCAGTGTGAGGACACCAGGATGGTGGTCAGCATTGACAAGGAGAGCCTGCAAGTGAGTGGAAAGAGTGATGTCTCCATCCTTGATCCTGGATAAAAGCAATTTCGATTGGAGGCAGGAAAAAAGTATAAATATTAAAACATAAAGGATAAATGAAAGCACTATTGATCATTTAGTTGATTAAGCAACAAATACTTGAAGCACTGAAGCAGACAGTTCAGAAATGTACCCTCCTGTGAAAAAGACAAACAGATGAGTCAAATAAATTTCTCATATTTAATGCTTGATAATACTCATTTGCTTAGTCTTAAGTGAAAAAATAATAATAAAAAAAAAGATTAAAACTTTTATTTCTGAACCAAACTTAATCTAATGTCATCAATGATTTGAAATGCCATTGCAGTAACACAATTTTTTTCTCAGTCTTATCAATCATATTATTTGGGGTATTTTGTTCTCTCATGTGACACAGACTTGATGTGGCAAACTATGGCAAGAAGAAAAGAAAACAACAAAGATGAAGGACACCCAAAGAGAATACCAGAGTCCAGTCCAATTAAGAGGCTAAATAAACGTATTCCACGCTGTGATTGGAAAATTCCAATATAAACCTCCATGTTGAAAAAGTCCAGGGGAAAAAGGGGAAAAAGTCCGAAAAAGTATTCAGTGTCTGCAGGCATCTCTTATATTACTATGATGGTCATTGTAATAATAGCAAATGAAGGAACTGATATCATTGACACACAGATTTATTATTCACTTGTAGGTTAATTGGAATAAATAGAAGAAGAAATGCATGCTGCCATGATCCTTTTTTTTGCCACAGGCTGACACTGAAGCAAATAGGCATGATCCCAACTTTTGGCGTCTGTACACTCGGACCGCTTAGTCAGCCCACATCACAGACTGGAAACTGGCATAGAGTGTAATTAGGAGAAGCTCGGGCTGGAGCTAGACCACCTTGTGGGATTTGTTTATTCCTGGGAACTTGAAGTCTCACACAGCCGCTTTGACTTTTACTATTCTGAAAATGAGCTAATAAGAGAATTTTTTTTTGATCTTTATCCAATGTTGCCATTTTTTGGTGTTTCCTCAGGCGAACGGGTTTATTCATGCCAACCTCACACTCCAAGACCCAGAATGCAAAGCAATGGTCAATGCCACCCACTACACACTGGAAACTCCTCTGACTGGGTGTCGGACCATCATATATCCCATGCAGGGTAGCCCTATGGCCCTCCACATCAATTCTGTGAGTATAATTCTGGTTATTACATTGTAGTTTTAAATAAATCATCCCAGTAGATTCCTTGTTGTGTACTAATGACACCCAACACAACACTGAGCGTGCCAGAGCCGCTAATGACTCATTCGTTATTAAAAAAAGAAATTTAAAGAAATGTAACATCTAGTGGGAAACAGTGTTAATATTAGCAATCTAAGCTGATTAGGATGACTAGCTTCCACTTTCCACCTGGAAACTCCTTCACCCAGAAAACTGAAGCTAGATAGCCTAGCTTCCAATTGATGAGTGGCACGGCACATACCCAAGCCTATATGAGCTTGTTGTAAAAATGGAGAGAAGAAACATCTTGTATCTATGTTCATAGGCTATACACGACAATGACAGTCTCCAGACAATATCTCACCATAGGAATTACATAGTGTGTCTTCTCGCAACAGTAGTCTTCAGCTGCTACAAGAAAGTCAGCTGCTTGGAAATGCCCACTTAGAATCTTGACACCTAGACCCTGTTTCCAAAGTAATGTACAAAAACTGTTTTATCCTCTTTTTTTTGGATGACTGGAAAATAGAAAACTGTGCTCTATTGCTGCAGTGTCACATTTTTATATGTTCTTACACCAAAAGTGTATGGAAACAGTGAGAGGAAAAAGGAGAAGCGAGAAATCAACTTTCTCTCCGCCTTAAAAAGTACTTTTCCATGTAATGCTGAACACTTGCTTTTTTTTTTTTATGGGATTCAACTCTCACATCTGACATCCCAAGTTATCTTCATTATTATGGAATGCATTCAGTGTGTTTGTTCTAACAAGCCACAATGAATCACTTCCCACCCGACCTTGTGGAATCTTTTGTTGGGGAAATTTGGAACACCACAACTTTTGTCCAATGCAGATTTAAATAAAGGGCACATATCCAAGGTCATCCTTTGTGTTAGAGCTTGGATGCAGGGGTAACCTCTGAGCTCTGGTCAAAAGAGATTCATTTTCATTGTCTGGGGCCCCACACATCAAAGAATCTTTTTTTTTTGGCTTCTGTTTCTCATGTTAACTTAATTAAGCAGTGGCACCAACAGCAAGTCAGCAAACAGTTGTGTCACCTTAAAAAAAACAACAAAGAAACAAAACACAACACTGCTAGAATCTTTGAAATATTCCTCACCTCATATCAAACTTTTCTTAAAGCTGCCTATATTCATCTCAGACTCTGACATGCCTCTGCTCTGAGAGAGAATAATTAAAAGTATGTTTTCTGTTTTTGTCGAGTGTGAGTCTCATTGCTGATGCCACAGGAAATTCCCACATTTTTAATCTAAGTCATTGGTCACAGAATGTTTTGGTGACCCTTCTCAAAGATTTAAATCTCTGCCTGGATTAAGCAACACTACTTCCAACTGCATCTGTTAAAAAAAAAAATAGTCTGGAAATGATCTTTGTGAAAATTTTCCTTCCCTCCATCTACCGACTGATGTATCTTAGGTTTTGTGAGTAACAGACTCTTCTGTGGATTGCAGGTCTTGATAAGTAATGCTGAGACTAAGGATGGGAGTGGTGGGCCGTTGGATTATGAGGATCTGGAATCTGGAGACGTTCTTTTCCCGAGGGACCCAGTGGAGTTAGAGAGGACATTTAGAGAGCCCACAGAGCCCGCCTATGTCATAGGGGTAAGACCTTGGACTTATTGTGGTTCTTTCTCTGTGGGAGCTGTACTTTATCGCAGGCTGAAAGGTGACCACTGACCACTGATAATCTACTTCTCTATGTAAATCATGCAGAGTTGGAAGAAAATGTTTCCCAGAGTCCCTTGCTGCTAGTAAAGACTCATCTTGCTCCTGAAATCTCTCTCTTTCCATGATGTCTGTTTTATGAACTTGACCTGACATTTTCCATTTTGAACTTTCTCCATCTTCTCTCTACTGACTTATTTTCCTTTGTCTCATCCATTCCTATTGTCCCACTTACTGATCTTGTTAATATGGTATCTCTTTGGTTCCTCTCCCTATTTTCTGAGACATCTTGATGTGGTCAAATATTGAAGTACTTCAGGGTGAGGGTGCTTAGCAATGGAATCTGATGTCAGATCCCTGCTGATGTTTGTCTTGGCTTTGTCTTATTCCCCTCCTAGTTCAATTGCACATACAGAAAAAACCAGGAAACCTCAGAAACACTTCCCAGGATTATACCGGGACCATCCAGGCAGCCGGTCAACAACATGACGTTCAGTATGGAGTTGTACAACACACTGTCATCCAACAACCCTTCACGCCAAGCCTTCTACACTGTTTCACAAAATCAGCAAGTCTATGTGGAGGTATGCTTTGCATTTATAATATATTAATTCTTGTTTCCATGTCATGTGTGGTTTGCAGATTGATGCAGTAATGTCTTATGTAACTTGTGTTTCTCTAAATTGAAACATTCATGAGACAGGGAAAACTATGCTGTGTGTACTCTGTCTGGGATTTTAGCTCTTCCTGCTTTGATCTCTTGTGTGGCATCCAGAAGGTCAATTTGTATTTTGTCTGGTTAGGGCTAAAAAGCTAAGACTAACTTTCAGCTCTTACATTCATTTTATCTCCCTTCTGTGTCTTTCTGGCTCAAAATCCTTGTTTCTCAACAGTAATTATGGAGGTCATGTAAGAGATGGCAAAGACTCTTACTCTGAGGTCCTTTGAAGGGATGATTTATGATGATATCAGCAGGAGATGTTTCGATGACAGTGTGGACGCAGAGCCAGCAGGTTACAAGGAGTTTCTTTGTCTGAGGCTATGGCGTAAGCCGCTCTTCAGAACTCACACTGTGCCGAGACCTGACCCGAGGCTATGGCCAAAAGGTGCACAAGTGTGCTTTGATGCTCAAAGAGTGGCTTTTTGTTCATTCAAAACACCTCTAACCAGTTGTGCACATGCAGTTTTCAGAAAGTATTCAGACCCCCTCCACTTTATTTCACATTTTTTTATGTTGAAGCCTTATGCTAAAATCATTTACACTAATATTTCCTCTTATCAGTCTACACTCAATATCCCATAAGCACTAAGTTAAACAGAATTTTGGACATTTTAGCAAATATAATAAAAGGAAAAACTGAAATCAAACTGACATAAGTATTCAGAGAAGGGGTATGATGCAACAAACTTTGCACACCTGGAGGATCTCTGCAGATCCTCCGAGCTCTGTCAGATTGGATAGGACTGACGTTGGACGACCATTTCGAGCTCTCTCCAGAGATGTTCCATTGGGTTCAGGTCAGGGCTCTGGCTGGGTCACTCAAGGACATTCACAGCGTTGTCCCCAAGCCACCCCTGTGTTGTCTTGGCTGTTTGCTTAGGGTCACTGTCCTGTTGGAAAGTGAACCTTTGGCCCAGTCTGAGTTTTTGAGAGCTCTGGACCAGGTTTTTAAGGATATGTGTATGCTTTGCTGAGTTCTGCAGTTGTGAAGCAATGGTTGTCCTTCTAGAAGTTTCTCCCATCTCCATATAGGTTCTCTGGAGCTCAACCAGAGTGACCATCAGGTTCCTGTTCACCTCTCTTACCGAGGCCCTTGGTATTGCTCATGATTGCTCAGTTTGGCTGGGCAACTCTAGGAGTCCAAGTTGGCCCACACTTCTTCTAATTGAGAATTAAGGAGCCCAGTGTGCTCTTGGAAACCTTCAACGCAGCAGTTGAGGGTTTTTTTTGTTGGTTTTTTTTGTTTTTTTTAAGCTTTCTTATTTCTATGCTTAGACAGTCATCTCTCTGAGCTCTGCAGGGCAGTTCCTTCGACATCATTGTTTTGTTTTTGCTCTGATATACATTGTCAATGGTGAGACCTTATATAGACGGTGTGTGGCTTTTTCAAATCATGTCCAATCAAGGTGTAGAAACATCTTATCAAGAGAAATTGGAGGCACCTGAGCTAAATTTAAAGTGCAACAGGAAAGGGTCTTAATACCTAGCTCAATGTGTTAAATCTGCAAAAATGCCTAAAATTCTGTTTTTGCTTTGTCGTTATGGCTATTTAGTGTAGATTGATGAGGGAAAAAATGAATTTAAATTATTTTAGCATAAAGCTACAACATAAAATAAAAGGGAAGGGGTCTGAATACTTTCTGAAAGCGCAGTATTGTTGTAAATGTGTATGAGTTCTGGTATACATTATAAGATTAATCTATGTTGTTTAAATATTGTTTTTGTGTCTCTGCTTTTCACCCTGTCAAGTCCATTCCAAAGAGGATACCATTACTGGCAATCTGTAAGGAGGAAAGAGGAGGAATAATAACTCAGGGTCTGTCTTGTGGTTATGGATGGAAAGTTATTACTGCCATCCTTACTGGTACTGAAATACTACTTGGATTTGTTTGAGTTTCTGTCTTGTGTCAGTATCAAGGCGGTGGTCCTTGCTGTGGTTTCCAGACATTCATAGTGGCATCCAGATTTTGACAAATGGTTCAGGGAGCTGGGATGAAAATGATGCGCATATATTCTTTAGTTGAGGACTGAATTAAAACAGTTATCATTTTACTTTTTTGGGTTTATTCCTGACTCAATATTTTCCTTACCCACCCAAATTTGTCGTATAAACAAAATGCACATTTAAATGATTTACCGTGACCACCTCAGTAAAGTTGATATGGCTAATGGGTTAGCAAACACTTGCGTATTTACTCATTCAGCAGCTATAGAGCAAGCAACATTAGCATTCATATGGAGTTTTGTTTCCCAGTGTCAATTTGTCTTTCTTTTGTTTGGTTGTTTGTTGGAGAGGTCGTTTACTTTTTTTTGTCTCCTTTGGCCGAAACAACTTCCTGCTCCCGGAAACAGGGTTACTGAGAGCGATAAAGTGATTTTGATATTAAAGTTAAAGTGTGTGAAAAGAAAACAATGCAGAAAGAAGCCCAGAAGCTATATAGAACTAAAATGTGTGACTATGTGAACTATTTTAAGCGGCTTGTTGGTCTAGGGGTATGATTCTCGCTTCAAGTGCAGGAGGACCTGGGTTTAAATCCTGGACGAGCCCTACTTTATGCAGCTGTGGCTCAGCAGCTAGAGTACCTAATGTGTCCTGTGTCTATAAAAAGCATTTTATGTACAGAAGAAAGTGCTGTATGAAAGGGTAAATGTAGCATATAGTGTAAAGTGCTTTGACTGGTACGTAAGACTAGAAAAGTGCTGTATGAGTGCAGTCTGTTTACCATTTATTCCTTTTAGATTAGTCATTTGATGTATTTTTCATTTAAAAAGACACTGTCAAAACCTAGTATATGATAGGACCATGTATGACAAATGTGTGAACTTGAGCATGTCATTGAAAACGGTTGTGGGACAGCTGTAAATTATTTTAAATGGAAAGTAGCTTAAGTAGGGAGCACAAAGTGGTGCGAAGGAAAAGGGTGGGCAAATCTGGTGTCTCTCTTCTTTGGAAAATAACTAAGGTTTGTCCAAAAAGTCACTTGATGGGCCATGGCAGGTCCAGCCAATAATATTGATAAGTGCTGCTAGGAACACCTTGGAATTTGAGAAAGACACTTTTTCTCTTTCATGCTGAGAGTTACAAGCAGACACAGATACCACTTGTGTTGTGAAGCTAAACACAGGAGATGGTTAGCTTATCTTAGCATAAAGACAAGAAGGCAAGGGGTAACAGCCTGCCTGGTTCTTTCCAAAGAAATAAAAATACAAATATTACATTCTGCTTCATGTTGATGCCTCATAGTTTTGCATTAATTTGACAAAATGCCGTTCTGGTATCCAGCACTGTCAATTCATGGAATATAAGCTACAGCACAAGTTTCTCATTCCTTACAAAGATACTGATATGGATACTCTGGCAGCCTGCCAGCTACTGCCAATCAAGGAGCCCAAGGACATTTTTCTTCCTTTTGATAATAAAAAACATTATAATTATACATTTTAAAAAATTTCGAGATTATTGACTAAAAGAATGATGACTAGTTGTGAAAGAAAATGAAGATTGTCCCCCCGGTTTATTCTAGACTTCTAGATGCACTGATCATTACTGTAGGTTTATGAATAGATGATCATGGGGGGCGGGCAATATGGTGTATAAATTGAAGTATAAGAGCAGCCAAGCATAAATGATTGTAGTGAGATAGGAAAAAAAAACAATTCAGCTAATCTTATGTATTCTTGGATAAAATATCAGTCTTGACTTCAGTCTAACTTACACAAATAGGCTTGTCATGACAAATGACAACCAATTAATGTATTTGAAGAAAGTTTTTCTTCTCTCTCATGTGCTTCAGGTCACATCAGCCTCATCAGATCTGGATCTGGGATTCACCATTATATCGTGCTTCATTTCTCCCAACTCCAACCCCAGCGTGGCCTCAAACTACACTCTCATTCAGACAGTCTGCCCCACAGATGACTCTGTCAATTTCTATCCTCAGAGGGACCTCCTCGTCCCTTACACACAGATGGATACGAAAGTTTTCAGCTTCACTTTCAACTCAAAGTTTAACATGTCCCGGCTTTTCCTGCACTGTGAGATGTCTCTTTGCTCCAAGAGATCTCAAAACAACCAAAGACTACCACCGGTACGCAACTTAATCTTCTCCACATTACTTTTATTCTTTTGCATGTTTAATGATTTTACTGTACAAGTCATTGGGGTTGTTGTAGTCTCTCTAGAGCCATACAGTATTAGCAGTTTGTTTGAGAAGAAGTCAGTGCTGTAGTGTAGCACTTTTGTTCAGGCTAAGCTTTATCAAGTCTGTACCCAAAGCTAAGCAGGAAACATGTCAATGTAAGGTTTGCCAAATCTCCAGCTGCGGAGCAAAATAAGCATCTTAGCCACTAACTGTTCAACTCATACAATCTCCTGCAAGCTCTTTCCTCACCTTTTTTGATCTTCTTTCACCTGAAAAATACACTAATGGAATTGGGGCCTGAGGCTGAATTGTGATTCTGAAGCTAATTGTTATACTCTGATAATGATCAGAGTCAGGTGGGATAATGGGGATAATAAGTTAATCATTTTTTTAATTTCCAAGTTCATAGATTTGGTCAGGTATGACAGAAAGCATTTACTTAAAGTTGAGAATTGTGAATGCTTGCCTTTGCTTTAACAGATTGTTTCTGGTAGAAAAATGCAGAGAGTAAATGCCTTTTACACAGTAACTGATTTTTTTCTCCTTTGGATCATCTCATTGTAAATGTTGAACTTTTTAGTTTTTAATTTTCTTATATTCTTCAATTTTGTCCACACAGTGCTTACAACCTATTGAGACCTGTGACTCGCTTAATGCGGACAATATCATCAAGATGATGATGAACATCAAGACATCTACCAAGCAACTGGTTGTGGTCAATGGCTATGGTCAACCAGAGATAACAGGTTAGTGAGGAAAAGAAAACACTTTTTACATCCACTTAGACCTTGTGCCACAAGCTTAGGTGGGTTTAGAAGTCTGATTTCCAAGACTGTGAATATAGAGAGTGTGATAAGGGATCGGGAGTAAAGGAATAAGCCGGTCCGAGGGCGAAGGATCCAGAGAAAGCTCAGTCTGGTACTTGGAGATTTCACCAAACCACAAAACAGTGCACATCACTTCCCCACATCTGGTCATCATTAAGTGTGGAGTGTGTCTGTTAATGTCTGTGAGACTGTGTATGCAGGTGCGTGTATATGCACATTTGGCGTATGTGTACATATGTCTTTGTAAATTCAACATCTGTACAGAAGTGTGTGTGTGTTTGTATGCATGTGTGTGTCTGTGTGTGTGTGTGTGTGTGTTTGGGTGGGTGTATATACTAGCATGTGGTTGATGGCACATGCTAGTGTAGTGTGCTAGGGGAGTGTGTTAACACTGAGGCCCAGTTCAGTTGCTCTGGTCCAGTCCATGCTGGGAAGGAGGTGGAAAAAGAGGAGTCATACAGCATCAAGCTACAGTTGTTTTCACTTAGGGCCTGCACTGTGGCCTCCCCCTTCCATTAGAGAAGAGGGAGAGGGGAGGATTGTGTGTGTGTGTGTGTGTGTGTGTGTGTGTGTGTGTGTGTGTGTGTGTGTGTTTGTGTTTGTGTGTGTGTGTGTGTGTGTGTGTGTGTGTGTGTGTGTGTGTGTGTGTGTGTGTGTGAGGGAAGTGGTGGTCCTCTCATTGGCTTCGGTAATCCAACCAGAGTCTAAAGGCCCATTCAATCATCACTTGTTTAGTTACTCATTCATTCAATTGCTGTATCTCAGGGGCTGTGAGTGCGATCGGGGGGAGCGAGCAGCCTACAGGGAGGGCTTGAGGTCACTACCATCACATTTTACTAGTTATGACGTAAACTAAGATGGGGGTGATATCATGAGTGTCCAACCTCTTGTGGACTGCCAGAGCTTTCAAATCAATGTCTCCTCTGAGCATTTACACCAACAAGAGGCCTGTGGTCAGTGTGAGTCAACATTTTGACTCAAGAGTTTGATATAAATCAGGTCATTTTAATTCAGTGTAAGCTAGAGCCCGATATATCAGCATGGCCGATACAAGCTTATTGTAGAGTTATTTTATCAGTGTATATGGCAGCTGATCAGTAACACAAAGTTGTTGTAGAGAAATCAGAAAGATGTGTTTTAATTTCAGTGGGTGCAATAGATTTTAGAAATGGGGAGGCAGAGGGTATCTTCATTTTTCTACCACCTTTACTATATCCATACAAAGATGATATAAAAACAATCTGGGGGCTTATCACCCACCTTGTGGAGAAGCAGAATCCAGTGATGTGGCAGAAATTTTGCGGTGGCTTCTTGGGTGAGCAACTGAATTCTAGGGTGGACAAGTTTATTTTTTGGCTGTAAAATACCTCACTCAGATAGAGATGAAACAATAAGTCAGTTCAACAGAACATAACTGGAAACAGTTTTTCATAACTGATAAATTATTTAAATAGATAATTGATTGATTTTCAAAAATACCAAAATTTACTGGTCAAAGGAGAATAACTTGAAGTTAGTGCTCTATCATTTTAACTGAATATCTTTGAGTTTTAGATTGTTTGACTAACAAAACAATTAATTTATATGTGTCAACTTAGACTTTTCACATTTTCACTATTTTTTGCCAGTCTGTCATCAGGAAAAATAATAGAATTAATAGACAAATCAATAATTAAAATAATTGTTGGTTGTACCAACAGCTAAGTGCTTTATGTTGGTCACAACTCTTTAACCATATTCAAATGCTTTTATCAAAAGGTTTATGTGATAAATTTTAACTCGGAAACTGAGAATTTTTATATGCATTTAACTCTCAAATATTGATATTGGTACAGGCTCAAAAATCCGATATCAGTCGGGCTGTAGTGTGAGCAGTCAGAGTTGAACAGGAAAATGCTGAAAGAACTGGGTGTGTTTATTACATTTTAATTGGACATTGCGTTTCACTGCTGGGCAGAGACCTTATGGATATAGTTACTTTTAGCACAGAAATGCCAATGTTGATTTTGGAGAAGTTATCGTTGAATTTAATTGTGAACAGATACTCTAAAGTTTGCAGTAATGAGTGAATGGGTGAACTAAGCTCGACCAAAGTAAGCAGCAAGATGCACTGCCACACCACTGTGCCAGTGCAGAGGGTTTATTTTCCATGGAGAAAAATAAGTAAACACAGATATGCAATGACCATAGTAAAAAAACTTTGTTTCAAAGTGTTTTCTAACACAAAGGCATTGCTTATGGTAGGATGGCAAACAAAATAAGCAGCCTTTTCAAGTGCCACAGTTCTGCCCTGGACAACATCCCAAAGAGCTGAACTTGATCTACAAATCAAAGAGGGCCACTTGGTGCATGGAAAAACACACAGCCTCAAAGCCCTGCCATCAAAATAGATTCACTGCTCCACAACATCAATAAATTGTATCCCTTTTTATGGCTGTGGTAATGTTTAGGAAAAGTTGAACAGTATTATTTGAGAGGATACACCAGTATAAATAGTATTACTCTAGTTTAAGTCTGCAGAGTAAAGGAAGAGAAAAAACTTTAATATCAGGGTTATTGTATAAAAAATATTGGACAGACTGAAACTACATTGTTTAAAATATACCCTGTAAGTGAATGTGTTGATCTTTATTGTCCTAAGTAGCTGATTTCAGAGATAAATATCTTTGATGTTCCATAAATTTAAATTGGCAATGTGTAAGATTTGACCAACTTTCAAATTCCCTATCAACTCTATAATAAGACACAAGGAGATGCACTCCTCTGTCCTCCCTTCACCTCCCTCCCCTCCCCCTGTGCCGTTGTCGGACTGGACATTGGCCATTCCAGGACAGACCTCGGTCGGCTGCCACAGCAGTGGGACAATGGACTGTCAAAAAATTCAGAAAGTTTTTACTGGCCCTCTATGTACCTGCCATTCGGGGTGCACATGAGCACATGCCGCGTTAGCTGGCCAATCACAACCAGGTTTCAACCCTCACCCTCACGTTGAGCTAATGTTAGTTTTAATAAATCTAACCTCAGCATAGGGAAGTTGATGACATGTTGTCAAAACTGCTTGGATATGGGAATAATGTTCTCCTCACTGGTTTACCTTGCATTTGGATTATTTAACTGGTAGGTGGTTTTCTTAGGTTACTGTTAGACTGACAACAATGATTTCATACCCAGTCTTCCCAGTCAAAGAGACAGGAAAGATGTAGTGGTGATGTAGGATTAGAGGATGTTCCTTGAGGAGAGGTTGAGGGAGAGCAGCTGGAGCAGCAGCATCAGTAGCTGAGCTTGAGGAAAGAGTGGAGTAATGTTGCAGAAATTCCTGCATCACTCATACTTATTACTTCTTCATTCTGTGATATTGGACTCAGGGCCGACTGGACATTATAGTGACTTATTGTCGCCTCTTGAAATACAATGTGGTATTACGAGACGGGATGGGGCTAGCTGGTTAACATGCTAACTTAAGTAGATTTCTCTGTATCACAAGACATAGATGTCTTTCTTGTCTGTTGATAATTGTAGTTAATTTGTGTGTGTTTGAAACTGATATACTTACGTATTGCCCCTTTAAAACTCGCACAATACTGTTTCTACAGTTAAAGCCTCAAAAGAAAAAGATGTTTCCAGTTGTAGATGAGTTAGTATTCACACCTCAGCATATGGTGGCCATTAAAAAGTATATTTTGTGTGTGTGTGTGTGTGTGTGTGTGTGTGTGTGTGTGTGTGTTTGTGTAAGTATATTTTACGACAGATAATTTCCTTTCATCAAGGATATAAACATCATCGAGTTTATATAGATTATAAGAATCCTGTTAAAGTACTGTATATGATCAGTTGTACAGTATGTGGTGCTAAAGGCCTTATGGACCTGAGCTGATTGCACTAACCAGCTTTGAACTGTTGAGTTCATCTGTAGTACATATGAAACCGTCAGTGTCAAGAGTCTTTCAGAGGTGACATTATTGGTTTCTGCTCTCCATGATGAGGGGTCAGAGGTGAACAAAAACAAGTCATTACCCAGGAGTGCTCTTTCATTCCATAGCAAGCCACCTTACATAAACAAATGACATTCACACAGATATCAGTGCTGTTCCAACTTTGTTATCAGCAAGTTGCCAACATAAGTCACAAGTTTAACTTCTAGAGCACTGTCTGTTTCCGATAAAGTAGGGAACATAAATCAAGACTTGACAGATGCCCAGTGAATAATTGTTCCCCATAGACGTCAAAGCATTGTTTGAACATGTACTTGAGCTTTCAGCTTGATTACTATGTACATTCTTAGAGGGGAGTCAAACACATTTTTTCAAGTTAAGTTTACAAGACATAAGTTTTTAGTTTAGTGTGCTTTTCCTCTCTCTTCTGCTTATGGGACTGAAAGCATACTGGCCACTCTATTCTTAGCATAACAACTCACACCAGACAATATTTCACTGGAGCGGAGGAATGGGACTGGAGAGTGGCAGAGAGGACGTCCTCTGGCTGTCGTTCCCTCTGAAATTAAAGTCTTCTCTGATGACCTGTCATCATTTGTTATGCAAGATAAAAACTCGGAGGTGTTCTTTCAAAAAAATAGCCCCCATTGTGCCATAGACTTGGACATGTACCAGGCTTGCCCCTTGAGTTCACCCGTACACAAGCGCCTTTGTATTGTTTATTAAGGCATCATTACAGCTAATTTCACTTTTGAAAGCATTCCAGATGGCTTGAAATAAATGGGTAAGCAGAACTATTCGATGTCAGTAAGCCCGTCCTGTAGGACTCTGACAGCTTACAGAGTAGCTGGTCTTACAGCATTTTCCTGGCTCAGGTTCCTGTATCACATTCCTCAGAAAATTACTTATCAACACAGTTCATTATCAGCAATCCATTGATCCTCCTGTCTGTGGCTTACAGACTAACTCAGAGCAGTTATTGTTTTATGTTTTGATCAATTTTGAATCTAAACTCTGCATACATGCATTAAAAATAGATTTTTTTTTTATTTTGCAGTTATTCCTACCCATAGTGTACCCCAAGACCCACAGGATCCTCATGGATATAGTAAGTTGTCTTACAGAAGTGTCATACTATTTCATTCTCATTATTGTATTTTACTCTTCTTCTTTATACTCTTTTTTCATACTATACTCAGTGAATAAATAAGACATAAGGTAATAATTAATTATGTGAATAAACTGTGTAAAATTTATACATGAGCTAACTGACTGAATTTGGGAGCAATTGTTGTTTTTGCTAGCTCAATATTAATTAGTGTCAATTTATATATTATATACAATTTATTAATGTAATAAGTTAGTTAATAATTTCTCATTTATTTATTTCATATTGAAAACTTTCCATCTGTACAGAGGTTGTGTTTGAAAGGTTTTAAAATATGTCTAAGTTGTCATTTCAGAATATATGAGGAGTTTGATTTTTTTAATTTTTTTTTTCCCCAGACACACTGTACGTGCTAGACACTCCAACAGTCGTGGGAATTGCCTTTGCGGCCTTTGTGATTGGGGCTCTTTTGACCGGAGCCCTGTGGTTTATCTACTCACACACAGGTAGGTCCTTCACCTGCTGCTCCACAGCCCCGGCTCACCTTTCTACATTAATGAAAAGATAAAATGCAAAGGAATGTTGGAGTGTCTCAGGTCCAGAAATGTACTGCTGGGATTGCCAAACATCCTGCTGCTGACAGAGGCCAGTTCACAATAACATATTGCCTCCTCTACTGTAAATATATCCTGTTGGTCAGCAGCAAGAGCTCTTCTCTTTCCTGCCTTTGAATGTTTTGGGGACTGCAGGGTGGTCAGCAAATATTCTCAGTACAATGGCTGGAGACGAGTTGGAAATTCCCCTTGCTGGGTGTAGCGGCTGCTCAGAGGAAAAGACATACAATCTGTCCATTAGATGCCAAGACTTTCCCCATCATCCCCAGCCTGCTGACCCCAGCTGACCCCTCAAAGGAAGTGTGCTCCCAGCAGCCCAGTGAGTTAACCGTTGCATAGAGCTGCCCTGTTCTTGTTGGCCTTAGTGTCAACTGGTGATCCGCTATGCCACTGACCTGTTGCCCCGTGGCTGATGTGTTCTCCATGGACATCTTTCATAAACACGGTCAGGATGTTTGAGTGTAGAAGTTGAGTCTTTCAGAAAATACAACAATGTGAGTGTTTAAGTTTACACTAAATTTACAGTTTGGAAGGAGGTCACAGTTTGACAGCATTGGATCGTTGGAGTAGTAAGTCATTCTCCTTGTTAGCTGTGAATTTAGCAGCGACACGGACACTTGTCAAAACGGTAGTAGTTTTACAAACTGTTTAAAACTTCAGTCATGCTGAGTCATAATGACAAGTGTTTACTGAACAGGATTTAATTTAGCAGGAAAGCTCAGCTGTCAGATTTTAGTACCCTTATCTATATCACAATATTGGTATTGGCTCCTTTTTAGAAGTTACCAGCAATGAAAAACTGGCCAATTTTCCAAATACATTAGGTTGCAAAAGTTAATATGTATAGGGAACAGGTGTAAGGATAGGAGGAAAAATACATGTGGCAAATACTCAGGAATACAGATGCATGTTCCTGTTGATGTTATTTTAATGACCTTATTGTAGGGTAACTTTATAACATGAAATTACCTTATATGGCAAATTAGATAAGGTGGTTCTGCTTAAACCCCAAGAATGTAGATCCCCCAAAACAACCACCAAAACTATCAGGTCAGAGTATATTTTAAATCACTGTACAGAGTGGTGAACCATAAAAACAGATTTGGGTCAATCCCCACAGGGTCTGACGACAATGTTCCTGGCCTCTCAAGAAACAGTTTTTCCTCTTTTCAAGTTACATATACTCATTGGAATTATATTTGGAGTTTTTGTATCCATTACAGATTATTTCCATATAAGGCAATTAGAAATATAAACACTTTAAAAAGCACCCCACAACATATTATTTGACTTTTTGCTCATTATCTTGGCACATACAATAGGTCCATGTTCTGCCAGGGCTTCAGTCACGTCTGCCAAGAGATCTGCTCTGCTCCTCTTGGTGAAATAACATACAAATGAAAAATTCAAACCAATCGTGAAAACAGGTTGAATCACTCACAAAGGGAGAAATTTCAAACACTATCTACTCTGAAATCCAAACATATGCTCCAAGATTATAAAATAACGGGGATCACGCACTACACAAATGTAACATGAGCAATCTTATCAGAGAAAACACCTGCTCTAGGGATGGTAGTGTCGGTTGGTTGGTCCACTAGTTGGGTGGTTTGACCTTTAATTCTGTACAGCAATTCATGGTACTCAGTGGATTAATCCTAATGACTTTGATTATACCTTGACTATTTCTCTATGGTCAACAAGAGGTCTTTTGCAGTTGTGATTGAAATTCTTTGACAGCTGGTTTATTTTTGTTTCTCGATTGCTATGAAATTTGCTTAACAAATTTATGTTCCCTTCAAGATGAATTGTAATGATTGGGTGATCCTTTCACTTCTAATCTAGTGCCATCATCATTTCAAAATTTTAATGTGTCTAATACTTTGTTTTATGACCATTAGATGCAAAAATGACAATCCTACTTCCCTCAGCTGTATGTTGTATTCAGTGCAAATACTAAAAGCCTAAACCAGGATTGTGATCATGGTAAATATGATACCGTGCCTGCTAAACATCAGCATTTTAGCATTGTTAGCATGTTAACATAAGCATGTAGCTCAAGTACAGCCCCATAGTGCTGCTAGCATGGCTATTTACTTTAGTCTTGGTCTCCCCGGTATGCCGTGTAATCTCTCTATTCCTGTCTCTTTCTTTCTCACCTTTTGTGAGTTGCCAGAACATTTGTCCATACAGACATGATTTTTCTTGTAAGACAGATTAGTTCCCGAGTTTTCCCCAACTATCTCAGTTTATGCAGCAATCCATCATGTTTTTAGGAGCTTAGTGGACCAGAAAAAACTCTGAACTTCTCCTCTTCTCCGAAGTTAGTTTAGAAAATAACTGGAGTGAGCTGAGACTGGCAAGTCTGATGGCTGAGATTGAGACAAGTGACAGACAATAGATGTCGCTCTGTTTCTATATTATTGAGTTTAAGAAATGTCATGGCCTTCAAAGGCACTTTATATTATCGATCCTTGGATATATTATTGAAGACATTGTAAGTTTGGAGTTTTGACTGAGCTTTTTTTCAAGATAACTTAAGACTGTGCTTATGCATTTGTGATCCCCTGTCCAGAAGTGAAACAGAGTATGTTCAGTATGTTCCTGTGACATAAAAGCAGCCTTTATCTCTACTATCTAGAAAGATAATATTGGACTTGGGAATTTATATTTCCTCAGACAGATGAGGTGAATCCAAGTCCCTTTGTTTTGTGGAGAGTTTGATCTTGTGAGGGATAGACTTCTGGCAGCTCTGCTCTGGTAAACATTATCAGAACTGAGGGGCCCCTAAGAGGGAGCGGGATGCAGGATCGCCTGTGGACACATATGCCTGTTGCATTGTATATGCCAGCACTCATAATTACACACATTAGTTTCAGAACACACTAAACTATCATAGATAGTTTAATATTAGTGTGTGCTCTGCACTTTTCTGGGAGGAAAGAAGCAATGAAGTAACTAAGGACAGACTGCAGTAATAACTGTGCCAAAAAAAAATGAAATTAAACACAGACTGGGCCTTGTTTCAAAAGCTGTCCATTGTCTATAACAGACATTTTTTGTAAACAAATGTAAGCACTTTTATTTGGCCCTTCATTTAAGACTTGGATCCCGAGAGTCTTCGAAATGACATGCTTATTTAGACACAGAACAATAAACCAGTTGGTCGCTTGAGCTCCAGTCAGAAAGTCCTGTCTTGTTTTTGTTCTGCTTTATCTACTAAAGCCAGGCTAAGTGATTCCAGATAACAAAAGAAATGAACTCCATGAATGGGAAACCTCATCTTTCTTTGTCTTAAATATCATCTGTCCAAGAGCATGTGACTGATTGTTTGGGGCTCTCTGAAGTGACATCTTTAGGGTCCTAACAGTTGAAAACATCGTGAATCTGCAGCAGATTATGCTTTAAGATGTTCAAAGATGGGGCAGATGCAGTCCAGAGTTCTTGTTGCATACTTTTGCACGTTAGCCATGTGCTTTTACTTGAGCAAGAATGAATTCATATGTGCAAGGATAAGGTAAAGAATAAAGAATTCTACTTGAACTACAGTAAAAGGTTTATGTTGAGCATTGACAGTCATAGTAAACAGAAGAGGATTAACGTTTTTTTTTCCTTCAAAATGTAAAGGAATAGATGAACAACGGGGGCTCCAGAGTCTTAGAGTGAAATTTGTAGCTTCAACCAAGTCAGTTTGTCATGTTCCTGCTTACCTAATGCTTTTTCTAATGCATATACATTTTTTCCATCTTCCTTTGGTCCAATCCCCTCCCTCCTCCTCTCCACTCCCTCTCCTGCTCTGTGTCTAGGTGAGAAAGCTGCCACACAGCATGTCCAGAAGTCTCAATCCGCCTCCGAGAACAGCAGCGCAGCCCACAGCATTGGCAGCACACAAAGCACGCCTTGCTCCAGCAGCAGCACAGCATAGCGTAGGACGCGCCCCAGCGGGATGCACAGCCCTGCCATGGCATAGGAAGGGCCTGTCGGTTCACAGGGACGGGTTTGTTGATTTCCTTCCTCTAAAGAAATTATTATGGAGATGCTATATGAAGTAAGAAAAGTAAGATTTTAAAAAAGAAAACTCACAATAACACCCTTCATCCTTATGGAAGTCCCTTTGTGCCACTTAAAGTGTGTGCAGACAAATGTACTGTCCAAGTGTTTTATGTGTGTAACAGTTCTGAGACCCTCACCTCATATTTAGTAAAAGAAAACCACAAGAAACAAATATGAGTTTATACCAGGCATTTCTTTCTAATCAAAATGCTGCTATTTTTCTGACCAGAATGGAGCCTTTAATTTGGTCTAATGTAGGCTGTTTGTAACAGGCACGTGTACTCCAACGGTGAGGAATAGCAGTGATGCCAGTATTAATCAGTGAGATGTTGATGGCTGGACTGTTAACACGCTGCTTTATGACACACAACCCCCCATGGCAAAGAAGCATAGCAACCACTATTAAAATGTGGACAAAATGTGCAGTAAGAACAGAAGTCATCATCTTGACTGAAAGAGAGATAATGGCTTTTAAATGATACAAGACAGTGTAGGTATTGAATGTATACAGAAGAGTAAATGCCAAAAAATGTGAAAGAAAAAATGTGAAAGTCACTCTGACAAAATTCCACATTTTATAATGTAATCATTTCACTAATTTTTTACCCTCATAATGGATTTATATACACAGGTTGGTAAAACTTGTTTTACCAGTACTTTCTATACAGTGGTTATAGTAGTGGATTTCAGTAGACGGGGGTCTGAGTCTAAATGTCATGGATGTTGATGACACAACTTCGCGGGGCATTATGGGTTCCCTTTTATTGGTTATTGTCAATGGAATATTTCAACATTTTGGGAAGTGCAATGATTTTTATCCAAAAGTTAGACGACAACATTGTGTCTCTGTGTTAAGTGTGGAGCTCAATACAGGAGGTGATAAGCCTAGCTTAGCATGAGGACTGTAAGCAAAGGGAACCAGTGAGGTCAGAGATAGTGCAACATTTTTGAGAGAAAGCCACAGAACATACCCCCCCAAAACACCTCATTGTCCTCATTGATAAAGAAACATGTTAATAACTGAGCTTCAGAGGCACTGGTAAGTGTATTTTATTTTGCACAGCAGAGCTAGCTAGTTACCCCATGCTTTTATTTTAATGCTGAGGTAGGCCTATAAAACCAGAAAATGCACCTACTGGCACCATTGAAACTCACTAATTCACATGTGATATCTCGTCTGTTCACAAACGGAAAAGTAAAAAAAATCTGTTTGGTGTTTCAGGAGGAGATTTGTACAGTAACTTTTCTTTAAAATGCTAAGCCAGGCTAATCACCTTCACCTCCCAGCTACTTAAAATCAAGACAAGACAGTGGTTTTAATCTTTTTTATCTCACTCTTGGAAAGAAAGCAAATAAGCACATTTCCCAAAACTGTTCCTTTGAGATGTGTATATATTTGTAAATATTGTAAATACACCAAAATGTCATGGCTGAGTGTGAAAATAATGTTTTTGTTTTTTTGGTGTTTTGGAATTTCTGGATTTGTGAGATCAAAGTTATTTTCATATTTTGAAACTTATTAAATATGCACCACAGTGTTGAATGACAAAATCAATGGGGTGTAGTTGAGGACACAAATTTTTAATCATGGCTTAGTGTAGTTGAAATATGGGTATATAAATGGGTAAATATTGGAAATATGGGTCCCACTGCCTGTCCCTTTACATTAGGGCTACCACTAAATACTGTTTTCCTAATTGGTCAATCTAATGATTACTTAATAGATAATGGAATAATCCTTTACTTTAGAAAATGTCAGATATTAGGGAAAAACACTCATTGGATTAAAAGCCCAAAAACCTCACATTTTAGAGGCCAAAAAAAAATAATAGTGGGCCTTGATTAATAACTGAAGTGATGATTAATTTTCTATCGTTTGACCAACTGATATTTAGCTAATTGTGGTCTTATCAGACAGAGTCCAGGGAAGAAAGGTTTTGTTCTTTTAGAGAGTCATATGTACAGTGTATGGATATCCTTATTGGCTTTCGTTTTGTATAAACCTTGGCACTCACAGTGCGTTGAATAAGCTGTGGCATAAGCTCTTCGCTATGGACATACAGTTTTAGGTGTTCCTCAATTTACAACACCATGACTACCCCACCGTCTCAGAATAATATGAATGTTTGCTCTAGTGCCTTCATTTATTAACCTGTATGTGTTTTGTCAGACTGTGTGTGTGACTAACTGGGGAATTCAAGAAAGGATGTTTCCCTGTAACAATTTAACTGTGTCTCTGGTAAAGAGTAACAAGAAAAACAGAATGTATGTTATCTCAAAGCTTTTGATTTTCTTTTTCTTTTCATATGTAAACATGTATAAAGCTTTCTACAGAGGGAACAGAGTATAAAGATATATATATTTGTGTATAAAATTATATTTTGGAATATATTTACCGAGAGAAATTTATTGCCTTCTATGTGTGTAAGTACTGTGAATTGTGGATATGCCTATACATAACACACACTCGCTGAGGATTTATTAATACTATGCATAAAAGCCTCATAACATGTTTTATGACACTTTGACCACTAAAAATTAATACAAAGTGATTGAGCTCATTTCATTTTATTGAGCTTTTATTGAGCTCATATTTTTTTTATATAATCACACTTTGATTTTATTTTACCATTTTACCAGTAAAGTTCCAACTTACATTCTACAAATTTTTAAAATATGCAAGCAAAGCAAAAAAATATCTAGTTGATCTTAAAAAGTTTTGAAACATGTAAATATCCGTTTTTATTAAACAGTGTGTCATAAAACATGTAGAGAGTTTTTAATAGATATAACATATAAATACTTTTCAAACAAGCATTGCCACCAGATTATTTCTTCTGTACATGGAAGACATACTTCCCAACTTCGTATGTTAAACATTATTATAGCTTGTCATCTAATATTGGGTGGAATTTTTCTATTCCCACTTGGCAGTAATGACTCATTCCTGAAGCTATTGCATATTGAGTACTATTTTGTATAAATCGTGTGTTTACTAAAATATTTTCATATGAAGCAAATAAATCAGATATTCGATTTATATATTTGAATCATTATCCTAAATATCAATTTCATATCTTTGCAGATAAGCTGTAGCAATGACTATTAAACTTTATTTTTATCATAATATTGGTAAGGTTCAGTTGTCTCCACATGGCAAAACCCAGATCCCAAACCTGTTTTCTTCCTCCTATCATCATAAACAATGACATTTATCCCCTTAAAATAATGAAAAAAAATGTCCTTTGGTCTAAACCACTGGTGGAAGCAGTTTAACCAAATTTGAAATAAGAAACTGGATTAAATAATATATTTGCATACATTCAGTTACAATACAGAAAATCAAACATTCTCTCATATTTTTTTTCTGGAAAGTCATCTATTTTCACTAACACTTGAGAAATAATTTTTATGAAGTTATATTAGAGCCACCAGGTTTTGGAGCAACAGTAGAACTTGAATGCCAAGAGTGTTTACTCACTATACAGTAAATATAGAGCAATCAGATGTTGTGCACTGTCGCTGTTGTTAAACAGATTTATTGTGAAAAACAACAATGTATCCCACTGAATACGGAATATTCTTGTGTATGATCCACATCTTAAAGAGTGGAAATATAATCAGCAGTCATTGTGGAATCAAGGCTCTCCAACATTCCTGTAGTTTTATGGTTTCTCTTATCGAATTTAGCGAACCCATCTTCCCATATGTAATTATCCCCTTCACCCCCTCCTGTCATGCTGCTAAGTGGCTGAGCCTCAAATTATGTTGTGGATGTAAACATCTCATTTTAGATCATTTGGAGATATTCTTTCACAGTTCAGAGTTGCTGTTCAAATATCAGCCTCTGCCATTGTCCCAGTGCATGCTGGGAAAACCTGCAGCAACTTTCCCCTCATGGTCGTGAATAAGCATAAGCAGGTTTATGCTAACAGTATGAGAATTTTACAACAAGTGTGCTGAAGTAGTGACAGAGTTCCGCTGTATGACTCATGGTTAATGCTGATCTGAAAACAGCTATATTTGGAGCAAAAATCCATATATGTAGTTATTGATTGTATTTTTTTTTTTTTTTAACCATTTGACTACCTCATGTTTTTCTATGAATGTGTAATTTGTCTGTTTGTATGTGTGCAAGTGTTTTCAGTGTCTATGTTTGAACTCAAGAAAAGTTTAAAAGCCTATAGAGTGTACTGCAGTTTTAGGATTTAAGGCCCCTAAAGTGGTTTTATTGCAGGTCATAATTAAATTTTTCAGTCCCCAAGCAACCAATGAAGAGCTTGATATTTCCCCTGATGTGAGATTACCTTGTTTTGGGTGTTGTAAATGTGTAAAACTTTAGTCAGCAGTTAATGTTTCCTTTGGATTTTGAAACTTTCTATATGCTGTAAATAGGCATGAAATTTGTATACCTAGTATTTTCAATAAATGATCATTATAATTCACAAGATTGTTGTCTGAAGATTTCTCTGCCATTTGGGAATTTTTGGACCTATCGGAGCCAGACGTGTGTGAGAATACACAGTGTGGATGCCCCCTGTATGGATTTGCTTCAGAACAATGAGCTGAAATAATGATGTGTTAGGCTTGGCTCTGTTGCATTGAAGTCATGACTCGTCTGATGAGCTCATAGATGATCCAGACCATGTGGACCTCTGGCTAGAGGTTTTTTTTTGGGGGGGGGGCTACTAGGATGAGTAATAGACAAGTCCCTGACCCCCCCCCCCCCACACACACACACACACACACGCACACACGCACACACACACACACACACACACACACACACACACACACACACACACACACACACACACACACACACACACACACACACACTCACACACACACTCACACACCAGCATCTTTACTTTTGATTAGAGCTCCCTGGAGACGGCTGTACGCAGCATGCCTTGGAGTAGATTGGAAAGCTCTGTAATTATAGTATGAGAGAAAGAGGCCAAGGGCGAATGGTAAAGCGGCCTCTCATTATGCCAGCTCAGGTTTAGGTGGCCCACATGTCCCAAATTCCTCTGACCCCTTTATGGCCTCTGTGATGTCACATCTTTTTTTCCCGAACTGCCCTCACTGAGGCATCCTCAGACAGCAAGGCTCTTGTCCAGCTATGACTAATTTATTGAATTCCTAAAGACATGCTCATTCACCTCATCAAGCTGTAGATTGTGATGTAAATGTTTGGATTTTTATAGCTTCCCCCTTTGGTTACTGGAACAAAAATTTGTTTTTCTTCAGCTAATCTATTTAGTCACTGGTTGCATATGCCCCAGACGATAGTGCGTGACAGATACAACCTCAAATTGAAAGAGGCTTTCTGTTTTTTAGCTGACATGACTCCGAATTCTGATGCTGAGGAGAACTGGAGTAATTAAGACCAGACCTTTGGTCCTAAACATGATTACTTGAATTAAGTTAAACAAGATGCTCTGGAACTTTTTTGCTGGTTTACAACATCAGAAGATGATGACACCAGATTAACAGCCTGTGCATACCTACCCTCACAGTACTTATTCCAATCCCAGGGCAAATAAATACAATTTGGCCAACTTTGCTTCACATGTTGTCCTGAAATTGCACATATGAAATGTATTTAAAAAAAACTGCATTAATTGAGTTCATACACAAGTTGAGAGCACATCTGACATATTGCGTTATTGACTAGCCAAGTAAGAAGACCTATTATGGGCACCCTTGATTGTGGAAGGGGTGATGTGATAAATTCTGCCTTTTTAAGTCCTCATACACATTTGAGCCGTTGTTAAAATAAAACACACGGATTTGTGGTGCTTGGATAACTTTTCAGAGGCTACTCAGTAACATCAACATTCCCAGCAGTCACATGTGTAATTCAGATGTACAGTAATATAAGTAGGCCAATTTAAAATCTGTGCAGCCAGACCGCTCTCTTGATCTTTTTGAGATAGTACTCAAATTTGAGTTTCAACAGGTTGAAGATGTTGAGCAATAAAAGGGCTTATCTGGTCCGGTTAGCAAACCTTACCTGATTGGCTAGTTCTTTTTCAGCAATAGTGAAACTGTAGCCCCTGACTGAAGTGTGCTAACTTCAGCCTCAATCACAGCTGCTTCCTATGCTGCACACCACATAACTATGCTACATTTCATATTGGTGCCAGAATCCATAAAAAATAGTCTTTGTTTTTTCTTTCCTGAACTCAGTTTTGATTGTGGCATGTGGATACTGCATGTGTATATATATATATATATATATATATATTTTATTTTATTTTTTTTTTAATTTGAGGCTAGCATACTTATTACTGGAAAACACTTGAGTGTTTCCAGTTGGAACCAAAAAAAAAAAAAAAATCCTCTGAAGCCTAAAATTAAACTGCTTATAATGAAAAAGCTAAATCATAACGAGCTTTATACCACAAACATCTCCCGATCACTTGAAGTTAACATTTTTTTTTTGTACCCTTTTTTCTTCATTTCCTAGCCCCGGACCTTTGCTTACATATGTGCAATATGTTTGTACACATGCACACACACACACACACACACACACACACACACACACACACACACACACACACACACACACACACACGCACACACACACACACACACACACACACGCACACACGCACACACACACACAAACCAAAGAGGCTCATTCCCCTATGCATAATTTGAAGTGATTTGCTGCCCAAGCCACAAATCCAAACTTGAAACATATACAAACTAGAGAGAATGAGCCAATGCTCACTCTTCCAGTTCATGAGTCTGTACTGTTTGGACAAACTGTCTCATCTGAGAAAATGACAGTTTTTCAAATGGAAGACACCAGGCACCGCAAATAAAAACCAAGGCTGACCTCCAGCATTGATTGGTATTAGACTTGTCACAAAAGCCCCATTTACTATTGATTTCTTTTCGTTCCACTGTATCCAAATCATATGCACACCTGGCCACCTCTTCCCTCTCACAGCACAAGTGAGATTGCATCGACTCAACAGTTTCCTGTGAAAATAATTCCTTTTCATACAGGGTGGTTTATGTTTCCGCTGGTGTGGCTCGAGTCGTAACTTTTTGGGAGAAGCACAGCGGCACACGTGGCTCGTGCTGACACTTCCTTCATTTACACTTTACCAATTTGTGGCCTCAAACACAAAGTGGCCCAAACCACTTTGGGGGGTGGGTTTTTAATGCATATGGCAGATAACTATCTTAGAATCCTGAACCATAATGTGTAATTGTTGTATTTATTCTTGGCTTTTTATCACTCTGATAAATCCAAGAGGTAACTGTGTAAATAAGCTGATACATTTGTTCATCTTCTGTTTTGAAAAACTTTAGGTGACAGACAGAATTTAAACTTCAGCGAGGTTTAAACCATTGCGAGTGACTGTGACTAGTCCTACAGCCATAGAGAGAAGGACTACCACTGTTTGTTTTCAAGAGAAGAAACTTTTGCTTTGCTCATTTGGATTCGTGCCAACACAAGCATATCATCTGTGGTGCAGATGACATTCATGCAGCAGATGGTGCCTCCTTGTGTGTTTGCTTTTTCCATGTTTAAAATCCTACCTTACACCTTAGTTTTTCAATCAGCATTTTGATTATACAGATTGTTAAATAGGGCTTAAATGCACATTTATTCCTTAAAAAAAATCTCCTATTTACCTTAAAAGTTGTCAAAGAGAGTTGGGGAAATGAATTTTGGGCCTTTGGTACTGAGTGTACTTGGTAAATTTTTTTCTTTTTGTAAATATCTATTAATTGGAGAAGAAATTAAATATCCAATGTAGTCAGTACACGGTTTGTATATTTAAAAGTAGTGTAAAAGAGAAATAAAATGAGGAATGCTAAAGTGAAACAACAAATACTAAACAAATGAAACAAACAGAAAAATAAGAACAAAAACATCTGCCCCCTCCCAACTCCTGTCTACTGCTGTTTGGTGTTCAGACAAAACTGTCCAAAAGCCTCAAGTCATCTAGGGGATTACTAGAAAAATCCCTAGGTATTGATTACGGAACTATTACTTACTGTAGGAAGGAACATTATATTAATGTTGTTAACTGCAGTGTTTAAAGAAACAAACAAACAAATAAAACAAAAACAGAAAAAAATACATTTAATTATAGATTTAATAATTATCAGTAAAAGCTGCAGGTGTTTTTTTCTCTGGATCACAGTAGGAAGTAAGTTTGTAGATACAGTGAGTTTTGTATGGTCAGAATCAGAGTTTCCAGTTCACTAACTGGAATATCTTTAACACCTACAACTGTAATTGTTACTTTCTATTACAATTATTCTATAAATCAGACGTTGAATTAATAATATTCTTGCAGATCTTTGCTATCACTGGGCATTGCCAAATCACAGATCTGTGTTGGTTAGTTTACATTTCTGGGATGCCGGTGAGATGTTGTATGTTGTTGAACCTACATTACTTTAGGTTTGGATAAATTCATACATAGAGTTGTAGTATGCTCTATGCAATATAATGCATTAGTCTGTGCTTTTTGGAAATTAAATAAAGATGAACATATCATGTCAAAATTAATGACATATGTGCATATCAAAGAAACATTTGGCCATTAATCCCATGTTATATGTTGCTTATCTAGAAGCCAGAGGTCTTTATTTGCAAAGATGAAAACCCCTCCCTGGCCATTGAGTTCGGCAGGTTCAAAAATACTCAGGACGAAAACAGATTGTGTGAGCTGTGAGATTTGACTGAAGTGGAAAGTGAGTCTCATATTCCTCCGTACTGCATGAATTACGATGATTTAAGGGAGCTAATTTTCCATGAAGAATCTTGACAAAAACCTGAAATAATTCTGGTGTCAAGCTTTTTGAAGGTTGGCATGGTTGTTTAATTTTGATGTGAAGTTTTTTAACTATGTCTCGGAAAGCCTGGAGAGGAAGGCAAGATAGACTATTTAATTCTGAATACCTCCCTATTTTTGGACTTTTTCCACTGTTTCTATTGCTTATTTGAATATATGGTGTCTTATGAGATTGTATTTTTGGGGTAATTATTGAAAACTGGCAAATATATGGTGGATATATAGACTTTAGATCATTATAGTACCTTTCAGTCCAGTCCTTAAGTGTTAGGGCCACGGTAGGGTTTGGGATGAGGTGTGTTTCTGGATCCATAGTCCAAGGAATGGATAGGCATCTTACCTATAAGTGAATGTTTTAAATATTATTATGTTCTTATTAATAGAACGACATTTTGCCTTGTTACCCAGGAATTGTACAATGTTCAGTGGAAAGGCATTCAATTCATGTTGTCCAGTTGTGATCCACCTGATTCCACTGTCTTCACAATGAAGCCAAATCCATTTGCATCTGAAACAGACTGCAAGATATAAACTGGAAAAAGTTTAAGTCAACTTAGAGGTGAATATAGATTTGACATAAAGCTGATACAGTCTTGCAAAACCACAAAAATAACCATTCTCTCAGGGGACAACCAAGTGACATTTTATTTTCACCACTGGCAATCTGATTTCTGGTAAATTATCCTTCAACCGTCCCGATGAAAACACAGCTCTCCTCGCTGCCAGGGCCCTTAAGCGACACACAGCACAAGTGGCAGGAGGGAAGGCCAGATTTCATCAAGATTTGTTTTTCCATTCAGGATCCTGTGCGGAGAACTGGCTCGCCAGGCCTCCAGAGTTCAAATCTGCACTGCAACCAAACCAAATAAACCAGGTCCAAGTACCCGCTCCTAAATACAACCAGATGTCTGCCCTCCACTAATAACCAGTGAAAATACACACCTTTCCTACGACTGGTCCAGTAGAAGCCCCAGCTGATCAGTGAAAGCTGTCATCCAGAAAACAGATGTGCAGACTGTGCAAAGAAATTGCACTCATAGCCCAAGGCAGCACTTAAAGGAGCATGAAGCAGAGGTGCAGTTGAAGAGAATGGTAACATATAGTGTAGAGAGGAAAGCTGCAGCAAGTTGCTCTGCAAAACTCTGCAGCTTTCCTCTCCACACTATATGTTACCATTTTGCATATTGTCTCAGAGAGGAGCACTATAAGTTTTAGGGTTTTAAAGTAGGAAAACTCCTGGTATTCATCCATGTTCTCTAAGTAGAATATCACATTTTTCCTTGTCAATTAATTCCTTGTCAGATTGTCAGGTGGATGTGACAGCAGATTAACAACCTTAGTTTTGGTCAGTTGGGAACCACCGTATCAAAGTTCACACAGTGGCCCAGAAAGCCTGAGGCAGCCCCGAGGCCGAGTGAATTGTTCAGACATAATCACCATTATTTGTGTTATTTGTGTTCACCCAGCACCAGGTTCCAGATAGACCTGAGTGGAGATGATTAACTTTTTATAATTTTACACAAAGTGAGAGTTGACTATGACACATGAAGGAATCTGGTTATGTCTGTGAATTATCAGAATTTGTTTGTGGAAAGACACAATGCCATGAAATTTCTAAGCCTCTTTTCTCAATGAGGTAAACACTACAAACACAATGCTATTCACCTCCATTCTAAAGAGATTGAGGCTGGCATCTTTGAGATGGAGAACTCAAAACCCGAAATAATAAATAAATAAATAAATTTTTATGAAAAATCTTGACAAAAGAATAAATAAATATAAAAGAGCTTGACTTAATGTGAATGAAACTTTTTTAATTTTCTTATTTGGGTGAACCAACCCCTTAAATTTAGGTCCTCGGAGGACCACAGATTAAAAACCATAATTATAAAATTACAGATTTAAAAAAGAGTGCAGCAAACTAATTCTCTATTTTTCTGAATGGTGACATTTAAAACATTTGACTCAAAAATCAGAAATATAATCATTATTTACTGTTCCTTTATTTATAAAAATTTAAATGACAATAAATTTGGTAAACGGAGCATAAGAATTGTTAATATAAAGTCTTGGTCTTGATCTGGCTCTTGTTGGTCTTGACTTGGAACCTCATAGCACATAGCAAAGACTTGAGACTTACTTGTGACTTGCAGAACAGTTGTTTTCAGAGCATGATATCTGAGATGAATGAGTGAGGTGACTAGAGAGAAAACTGCTCTGTTTTCTTATTTCACAAAAAAGAATAATTCTCTGATATTGCTCATATTTGACATAAAGCAGCTGGCAGTGGGTCAGAGTCTAATAAACTTGCAGCTAGTGGTACCAATCAGCCTCAATGGGGAAAGCTGACCTCTGTTTTTGGGGTATCTCAAGGACAGATGTGGATCTTTTTTTGTAATATTTTCACATTTCTGGCAAAGAAAAACACCAGAGGTCAGTTGTCAAAGGTTTCCCTGAAAGGGGCCTGCTGTAATGCCTGGACTGAACTAAATTCCACGTTGCCATAAAGACTCCCTGAAGAGTTTCGTCTCTGCTCAATATTAATAACAGACTCTTCCATGCAGCCCAGACCTGGCTATTGTTTGCCTCTTCTGCAGCCTCCCCCACCCCTCCACCCCTTTTATCAAACAATACAATTTATTTTTTTATGCAGCCTGCTGCAATTTGTCCTCCAGCATTGATATAGAGATTCCTGGTGTTTTGAAGGGAGACATACAGTTCGAGAAGCTCCTCATAACGAATCCACTAGTTTATACAGTCCAGACAGCTTGGCTTGACATGCTCTTGAGTTCCAGTGAAGCTCAGTAATGTCCTGCAGACAGCGATGGCAGTATTACATAAACAGCTCTCATGATGAGGGCCCCATACACAGCAACATGACCCTGTAAGCCTCAGAGATGGAACCCCTTTTATATCAAGATTTCTGCTTCTCCTACTCTGGAGGCTGTCAGGAGTGGAGGGGCAGCAGTCATGCTAATTTATTAAAAGAAGCCCTCCGACTCTTATAAAAGTCCTGCTGGCCTGATTGCTCTGGTGTAAATAGTGCTGTCCCTGCTCTGCAGATCCAGCCATGCTCCACTGCCCTGCGGAGTCTACACCCTATATGGTCAGCATAGTAAAACACTCAGGGTTAGAACCCAAAACAAATTATTCACAGGGACCTCTGTTTATGGAAGTGTCACCGTCTTGACGTTTCACATTTTTGTGAAGGTTTCTATCCTCTGCTGGAGCCCAGCTGCATGAAATTTCAGCTTCAAAACACAGGAAAGTGAAACATTAGCCTCTGCAGCAAGACTGCAGTTAGGGGTTCCAATTAAACAGCTCTTTTCAATTCCATAAATCCCCTATGCTCTATGTGTCACATACACAGGATTAAAGTTGACGTCCACAAAAACCGGCGCCAGTGAGACCTCCTCCGGCCAGCAGATGTTACTCACCACCACCATCAGTTTACGTCAGCTGTTCAGTTTATTATGCATGCACATGTATTTCTTTTGTTCACCATTTTCCAGTAATAAGGGGAATTTACTGGTGTGCTAACACCTCAGTGCTGGTGTAAATTAGACGTGGATATCAAGCAGGGCAGAGCATTATCACCTTGCCTGGCAGAAGTGAGAGCTACTAGACGTACAGAAAGTTTTTTAGTTGATCTGCTAATGCTTTATCCAGCTTTGCCCTCCACCTCTCTCTTATTATAGAGGTCTTGGATGAATGCCCTTGGAAGGTTGATCCATTCAAAAATTGAAAATCCTTTTGTTATCTTCAGCTGAACTATAATATTCTAATAACAGATGCTTTTGATATGATTTGAGAGTGTGAAATAAAAAGCCAAATTCTTTGTGACAAAACAAAAATGTCTTTATATCTCTTTGTCTTTTAAAACATATTAAGATTACTATGCATAGAATATTTTTGCAAATTTTGGTTTCAGCCCATTCATCCCATGGTGTAGTGGTGTTCACTGATTTCTGCAACTTATCATCAACAGTAACATTTGAAGCCTAAAGTGTCAGTCAACACTTTAGGTTAGCTAAGCAGTTTGAGAATTTAGTCATAAAGTATAATTACCCTGAAAGTTGAGAACACTTTGTGTCTTCCCCTTCACCCAAGCTTCCACAGCTTTGCTTCAACCTCTACCCTGGTCATGAGGAAGATTTCAATATTTTGGGCCCGGGGCTGATATCTTTTCGACTGACACCAGCTTCACTGCCTTCACCAAAATATTTAATTCCTAATTCTTTCTCCCTCACGGAGAAATTCAATTGTACTGCAGCATTCTTCTCAATTATCAGAAAATGCAGACTCTTCCTTGCTGCCTTGAGCACTTGACACCAGCACAGTGTTCATCTGGTTGTATATTTGTGGTGACAGCCGACCATCACTGGTTGCATCTGTTATGAATCATATTCAGTTTGCCTCCATAACCTGCGACTCCCTCTGGCCAGGATTTTTTCAGTCTACATTTCCATTCAGTGGCCCTGTCTTGTCAAAGACAACAGCCTTGATGCACCTTGATCCGTCCTCTGAACAATATATTTACTCTACAGCCTTGATAGAGGAGCTTTACGTATGAAGGCTGCCATATTTCTGGCTATAAGTCTCCTTTTATTCTTGTATCCCTACTGTCTGAGCACTGTCTGACTGGGTCACTTGAGTTCCATTTTTGCCTCGCTGCTATTGCAGGCACTGTTCTCATAAAGGCTAACTCTCTTGATTCTGTGAGTGTCATCTCCAGCTGTTCTTTTGTATAGTTACCGTTAACTCTGACAAGAATGATTATAATTCCTACATCCTGTTGGCCCATAACTATTTTCTTTACTTTCAAGATGAATAATTATTTCTCCTTTGCAACATAGAACACTGAGAGCAAACTGCAACAGCACCAGTTCTGATTTTCAAATATTCCTCCTTTGGTGCAGCTCAAGGCTTTAAATGCCAGAGCAAGGATGGGATAGACTTTTATAGCTACTGCCACCTGGATTCTTAATTTATACATATAATGTGATCTTGGACTCTACATTAAAACCTGAAGTTATATTTTTTACTAAATTCAACTTTAGCTGAATATGTTTAATGTGGCTATTTATTTAATGATTGCCTCAATTACTACTGTGGAAGGAAAGCTGTGCTTCCTGCTCTGACATCTGTCTCCACGTGCTGCTGTTCAGCAGCAAAACATTAAAGCCAGTATGTGTTGAACTGGAAGATTGTTTACACTCTCCAAACATACTTCAATAATACCTATTTTTCCTCAGTTGATGATAGTAAGAATAAATATAGAATAATATACAGTATTATATTCAAAAGGTGTATTAAATAATTCCATTTATCAATGATTTAATTTATTTAAAACACAATTAATATCAATTTACCAAACAATATAATGAACTAAAAAGTTTAAAAAGTTTTTCTTTTCACAGAAAATGAATTAAAATGACAGTTTTGCCCACATTGGGACCTTTCGTGACAGTGTAGGCCTCAAGAGTGATGCATGTATGATGCGTACTTGAGGATTCAAAGGGGCCTTTGAGGCAACACACAGAGTTGCAAATGGGGGGGGGGGGGGTAGCCAGTGTAACAGTTGGCCCTGTAGTCCATGTCGTCGGGTACATGGATAGTCCGCTTTGATTTGACAGGTTCCCTGGTATCCCATTGGGGCATGTGTCCTCCTTCAAGAGCTTCATTAGTGCCCTGTAGGACCTAACTGCATCACTCCTGCTCTTCATCTTGTGCCTTGCTGTTGATTCAGAGACTTCAGTGGTCAGTTACTCACAGACACAGTCTCTTTTATGAAAAGTATCAAACATCAGCAACTATTCCCCGTATTCCCTCTAATCCATATGAACCATGAACTTTTCTTTGAATGGGCTAACATTGTTGTCAGTCATTGAAAGTAAGCGTGCCCTTAAAATTTCTTTATGCAATCCAATTAGAGAAAGAAAGGCTTTGATGTGAATAGAGTGCATAATTACAGTAATTTCTGCACTGTAGAGTAGCTGCCCATAATAATTAACCCCAAGAATTTACAACTTAAGAAAAAGAAAATCTGCTAAGAAGAATAGTCATTTTTTTCTTGGGGTGGGGAGGGGCAACAATCCTGTTTGTACCAGCTCTGTCATTTGCATGCCTTCAGGGTACAGAGCTAAGAAAAGAAAAGATCATATCTGTATGGGGCACTCAGATTCTCAAATAAATAGCCTTTTAGTTGATATATTTAAATGGAACTTTGATACTAATCACATATATTCATGACTCTTAACAGGGTTCAGTGTAAAACCCTCACATTATGCCAATTTAGTTCAGGTCTGCATAACAGACCAGTGCATGATTACAGCCCCTGATACACTGTGGTGCCAAGAAAATGTAGTGTGTTGTGTAAAAATGCAGGCCGCTTGCTTATGGTGGGCTCGGAGCGGATAGCATCCTTCTCTGCTATAAACCGCATGGTTAAAGACGCCAACAAAGCTCGTGTGGTAGTGTGGCCACACTAAATCTCTGTTCCCAAGGGTGAACATAATCACGTGGGCAATCATTAAAATTCAGCCTCTGTAGTGATCAAAACTGCGGTGTACACACAAAAAGCTCCCCCTGCTCTTATAAAGCATATTTAGACCATTAGACTAGCCACAGCTGACAATTAAGTTTCTGGCTGGCTCCACACATTTTCCTGAGGCTAGTTCAAGTATTAATCTCTGCACAGAGCGAGAAAGGAGCTTCCTTATCAAACACTTAAAGTTTTTCTAGCTGTTGGAAGTGTTGATTCTCTCTAGATCTACGTAGGGAATTAATCCTCTCACACAGTAAATTGTGAAATTTCGGTTCAGTTTCTTTGTGTGTGCTGATTTGAATGTGCATACTATATAGGCCATCTTATCTGTGCCAGATGTTTCCAGCTTGGGGCCATTTTAGTACATGTGACTTAAGGGGTGTTAAGTAAAGGAAATTACATCAGCTGTCTGACAGACTACTGTCACATGTATGCTCACATTTGGCCCAGTAAACAGGAAGTGGATTTAGAGAGCAACAAATAATTTTGAATGAACTCCAGGAGCTGCAGAGAATTAAACAAAGGTTCTTTTGTTATTCCATGGGTAACTTGGAAAGATTAATTGTTTGAAAAAACAAATGTCCGACGAAAAAATACTGCAAAAGCATTTCTGGGAATAAAATTACATATTTGTGAATGCAGTGTCTGTTACCTGTGGAGATCGTCTATGACTTTGAAGCATAACATGGCATTTTACCAGACCGCTCCTCCTCCTGAAGCTGTGGCCTAACTGCTGCCAATGGCCACCTATTCTTCCCCACCGAGCAGAAAAAGCATCTGTGACCAGGAGAGATTTTGGCTGACGCTGTAAGCTTGGTGAGCAGACACCAAATCATAAAGGGGAGAGAAAAAATACGGAGAAATAAAGAGAAGCTCACAGATGTTGCATTGCAGATTAATGTTAATAACCCGCGCAAGGACAGCAAAAAATAAAAAATACTCAATGATCCAGATGTGTGGAGGATGTGACTCCCAAGGGGATGCTCCTGGCAGAGGTGTGGCGTCTCCTCTAGACGGGACAGGGAGGAATAATTCATCCTTGCATGAATGATGCAGACACTGCTTGCATCGTGTTTGGGCCAAAAGGTCGCTGTGGATGTCTGCTGATCAGCTTCAGATGACTGTTCCCTCAATCCATCCACTGTCACCTTATTTAAGAAGTCTGGTGACAAATTAAATGACAAACCTAAATAAATGATGGCGGAAATATGTATGGCGCAAGGGTATAGTGAATGGCTTGATCAGTAAGAAAATGATGTGAATCCAATGCTACTGTACAAACATAGCTTATCAACTATAACTAGGCACACTACGCCTATCAGTTTTACCAGGTGCCGAAAACCAAATAATTTTACAAAGACTCCAGATTCACTGTATTTCAAGGGAACCTACTGGACATTAAAATCAGACTGCTGAGTTCTAACTTTAGAGTGCCAGGAACTTTAAGAGTTTAAAATAAGTTTTTAACATACGTGAATCATAATGATGGGTGCTTTAATGTCTGGTGTGATTCTTAGTACACGCATTGGTTAACAAGTTGACTGTTATGGGCTCCGACTACAGACAATCATTTTTTTATGCAGGCTACAGGTAAATATTCATGTATTGTAAATCATACCAAACAAAACTTAAGTATGCCTTAATCATAAATAATCAACTAAGAAAGTTTGTTGGAGACTGAATGGAGACAAGGGCTGTCTCATGAGATGTCAGCAGACATGTGTATGGATCATGAATGACTGATACAGAGTCAGTTTTGCTTTATTGACATGGTCAGTATACAATCAATAAAAAGGCTGGTTACAGATCAGCTTTATAACGTTTCACTCTTGTCGAAAACACTTTTATGCCATCCAGCATTTAGGGGTTGTTAGACTTATTAATCATACATGGTATAAAGGGCTAAATTATTGCACATATATGATTAAGTTACTCCTGGTGACGCTGGAGCCTTGTCAACCTTTGCATTTCTCCATGTCAAAGTGCTACGTTGGGCATGCAGCTGTAGGCATTTTACATTTGGTGGTGTCTTATAGCACAATATCATATTTGTGGCAATCAAGTGCATATTTAAGATCACTTTTACAAGATTTGTATTTCATTATGAGATGGCCTTTTCAACTAACTCCTGGAGCTAACGGTAGCTTGTTTAGCTAGCTCTTTACAGCTAGTGGCTAAAAGCTACCAGTCATTACATCAGACAAATTCAATGGTCGCACACAAGAAATAAGATGTCTGCTTGTGCTTAACAATGAAATCAACCACTACTTGTCACAAAAAATGACTATGAATCATCAAAGTGGTAAATCTGCCACAGTTACTGTGAACAGCATTGTGCTCTGCAAGAACAAAGATTGATAGTGTAGCAAAACTAAGGGGCGTAGGATTTAGCAAAACTGTCAGTTGAACAGATTTTGGATCAAAATGTTAAGCGGTACTCTCCAACATCAACATGGACCATTAAACTGTTATGGAGGCTAGTGATGAAGCAACATTTTAATTTGTCACTGATGTGAATCCAGGTCAGGGATGCAAAAAGAGGCAGCTCAGACATCTACACTCTCCCTCCTGCAGCTTCCTCCAGTTCATCCTGAGCCAGCTGGGCAATGTAGTCCTTCAGTCGGATTCTGGCTGAGCCCCAATGTTTCCATCCAGTCAGTTGTGCTTGGCACACCCCCAAAAAGAGGAGTCGCATCATCCAGCACCTCAAATAATTCTTAATAATACTACAGCTGGGGACCACTATTCAATGGCAGAACGAAAGGTCAAAGAGGATATGGCTTGCGTTCCAACATAAACAATTACAAGCCCTGTTTATTGATCATTTAAATCTGTTCACTTTAAGGGGGCAGTGAAGACATTGCTTGTTCTTGCTTGCTCAGAGAAATCTACCCGAGATTACAGATGGCATAAAGCGTAGTTTCTGCTTCAGCCTGAGATGTGTTCACTGGCACTGCAGAGGGCTGTGGTAACACTCTGTAGAGGCAGAAAAGGTTTGTGTTGGATAAGAACCAGCAGAGAGGGTTGCGCAACATTAAGCTGAGCTCACTCTGCGTAATATCTGGGAGGGACAGAGGCAGAAGATGAACCATCAGACTGAAGCTCAGAGAGGAATGGAGGCGAGGGGGGAGCCAAGCTGTCCCAGAGGGCAACTGGTCCAAATCCTCCTCTAATAAAAGGTGATGAGTGGAGTGTAACTCAGGCTTTGTCACAGCAACTTTGTCAGAATAAGCTGAAACCAGGGCTTCTAGGGGTTGTTCATGATGTGTGAGTGTGTAGGAGAGAAAACTATTGCCAGGAGATGAAACTGTAACAATGACCTCATTTTCATTAATGTCAGGTCGATCTGTACAATGAGATAAAACCCATATCAACTTTCTCTTTCAGGTTTATGTGCTGAGGTCAGGGCAGTTTCACTATGCATCAACACAAAATTCAGGTGTGTGCACACAAACTGGCAGCGGCCCAGTTCTTTGTAGTTGCACACACATGCTTGCCAGATGCACATACAGTGCACACATACAATAAAGCATACACTACATATATTGAACCAACACTGTTATGCTCAATATTTTCGATGCAAGTTTGCACAGGCCTGAACGCATGCAGTCAATTCAGAGATGCAGCAGAATTATCAAATATTCTTCACTGCCTACATACAATATATGTTACATACACGTAGTATACACAGCTAACGCAGCATCAGTAAAGACAGAAATAACATTTGTTACAGCGTGTTTCTGTATTTAACTGCTGTATTCTTTAGGTAACCAGCTGTTAAAGGGAATGCGGTAGTGTGAAGTCACCAGATGAATTTGCTCATCTGCACTGCCCTCTAGTGGAAATAAAATGTTATTAGAGCAGGATCATAGAATATTGATATACATAATAATGCACATTAAAGGAGAGTATTATCAGAATCATCATAATTATCAGAATTAAAAAGACCAGAGGAGAGTCAGCCAAATCACCAATAAAGTAAGGATTAGATTCATAGATAAAAGGAGGAGTAGGAAGTATGGGGTCTGTGTATATTTGTATCAGTGTATGAATGAATGTCTGCATGTACATCTAAAGCATGGATGGTCTAATGATAATGGGCAGGAGGAAGTTATATGGTGAGATCATCTCCCTTACTGATCCCCTCTCCTGAAGTTTGTCAGTTTCTGAAAAGTTCACGTTCATGTACAGGCTTAGTGCTAAGTACAATAGGTAACATATACTACAATGTCCCCAGTTTGATTCCAGCTGGGAATATGTATTGCTAGATATAATCTTTGTCCTCTCTCCATAGTTTCCTATATGTATTAAGAACTATGTATTAAAAAAGGATAAAAAAACAAGTACAATAATACGGAATGAACACACAAGGAATACAAGAACAACAACATGCATATACATACATACATGTAAAATAAATGCATTCAGATATTATGAGAAAGTACACATTGCTACATTACTGTTCATTCAACGTGCATGCATTAAGCATGCAGATCAATTCAATGCAATTCATTAAAAACAATAACCTCCATTAAACTCTCTCATTAAACTCAATAAAGTCTAGTGATTGTGTTCTTGTGTCCAGAGTCCAGTTCCCATTTGAAAGTCTACATGGAAATCAGTTGGTTTCCATGTAGACTTGTCCAGCTGATTTCATACGGTAACATCACAATACTGCAGGCTGAATGCAGCATCGTTGGCTGCAGGGATTTCCAGGAACTTTGGGTCCGGGGTTTTCTAAAACTTGGGGCAAGTGGTGGACCGCACTTCCATTATAAAGTTTTAATAAATCTTTTGCTCATATTAGCATCACTGCTCTTTTTGTGACATTTAACCATGCAACTTTGCAAAATGAAATAAACCTAAAACTTATATTAAAATGGCAGGTCAGAAACAGTTTTAATGGTCAAAAGTAGTTTTGACATGTGAGGCTGATCTTTCCTCAGAATATTTGTATTCTTTGAATTCATGCATTGCACAAGCCTTTCCTGACTGAAATTTAGAAAAAAAGAAAATTAATGGAGAATTAGACTTTGAAATGCATCTGAACTTGACTGAACCTCTGCAGCCCAGAGACACTTTTGCAGTGAGAGGGATGAGTGTGTAGAGGAGTGTAGACTGCGATCCCAAGCCAAAGTCTGCATTCCAAAGCAGTCCACTACATCTATTACAGCAGCTGGATGTACAGGAAGCTGCTTGGCTGGTTGAGTGTGTTCACCATGCCAAAGTGTGGGGAATAACTGGCTGAGGTTGCTGAATGAATAAGTAAATTTACTGAAAAAGTACATCATATGCTGCCCATACTCCTGCTAAAAACAAGTGAAAGTCCTGCGCCACTACTGTCTGGAAAAGAAAAGAATTAATCTGTGATATAGAAATTGACACAAAGTGGCCATCTGGCTGTCACCGTACATATAACCAACTGGGATGGGATTTCACAGAACAGATGATGACTGTGAACAATAAAATCACTCAGCGTTCTGTCATTGTGAGATCAGAGTGCAGAGAGACTCAGTTCACTGTGGATCTAACTTTTCTGGCCGGGGAATCATTAAAACAGTCCCATCGCTTGATTTCCCCTATGGCGGTGTTGCCCTTATACCCAACTGTTTCTCAATTAAATTGAAAGTGTTGCAGCATGCAAGTGCAACAGTAAATAATACAACTGTATGAAAGCTCAAAGACTGTCAATCAATTATCCCATTACTGAAAAACTTTACAGAAGAGCCCAAAGAGGCCTTGTTTGTCTTGTGTGATTACTAACTCAAGCTGGCTAGTACATTCCAAAGGGCCACAGTCTGAAGCTGGCTCATCTAATCCATTTGAGGCAATGGCCCTGATAACAAGGCGGACGGGGGGTCCTGCTGTAACCCACTGTTACCCAAACCAGCATCTGTTATTCTTTTGTGCAAAAAGCATTAACTTAACAACAGAGCCAGGGTCATCCACTATTCTCTTTATAGAGCAATCACGGGCGGCAAAATGGGCTTATTGAAATAATGAGCATGCACATACAACATCTGACACAGACTCACAAGATTTCTCTCTGCTTTGAAGGAGAACAAACGAATCGGTGAAACTTTAAGCATTCTCTTTATTTCTCTTCCTCAGATATGTGGTGAAAAGAAAACAAATATCATCACAGACTCCAAAGCACTTCTCATCTCCAGTGTACAAAACTAATCAGCCTGTGTTACTTGCCCAAGGTCTTCCCATTTTTTATTAGCAACATTCAGCCCCCAAAGTGAGAAAACATGAAAGAGAAAGCAGCACACTCAAAAGATGGCTTCGTCTTTGCAATTTATGTCAATCTCACTTGCTTTAGCGTGTTTACAGAGAGATCAATTCCCAAACTCCAAGGGCCAACATTGTCAAAAATGAATAATTTAATAATTATAACCTTAAACTTTCTGTGTCTCCATAATTGCCTGTGTAATATTCTTCCTGATATTTTTCTGTGCCAAATAGACATGACTAGAATCAAAGCAGTGTTGCTTGTTTATTCCATGGCAGTGACAAAAAAGGGATTTTTTTTTTTAAATGACTTTGACCTTCAGTTGTTCACAGATTTGAAAAAGAGGCTTGCAGAGCCTTTGTCTATGAACCCCTGATATCTTCAAATCTTTCCTAATGTGTACATAGTTTTTAAATTACTTTGCTGGCTGATTCTTAAGCATTTTAAATGAAGAAAAAATTCACACAGATTAGTTTTCCTGGCCCTCTACTTAGCCCTTTAAATCAGTCTGAGGCACCATTAAGTCCAGCAGCCCAGCACCATATCACTCTGTTATATCCATCCACAACCGAGAACTGTTTAAGATCTTGCATAAGTATTAGGATGTGAATATCTGGGCTCCACATGGCTCATCAATGAATTATGGCCCTCTGCTTTCCAAAAGATACCACTGTGAGAGATCTGCTTAGCCGATGAAAAATTACATCAACATCAAAGAAGTCCTCTTAAAAGAGCAAGTTTAGATGAATTAATATTTGATAATGCTGAGAGCCTGTATAAGCACACAGGCATCGAGTGCCTGATAATCTCTTAAGAATATTAAAAGCTCTAATATGGCATATTTACTCATATTAAGGATTAAAACAGCATATAATATGCATTTAAAAATCGTTTTGCATATCAAAATACAATTTGTGAGCAGTGATTTAATGGTAGTTAATAAGACTTATTTTAACAGACATACTAGAAATGAGCACAGCAGGCTTCCCTCTGCCACCTGGTGGTCATTTGATCCTACTGCAGGAATGAAGGGGAGAGGAGGTGTTAAAAACACTATTTCATTATCATTATCATTAGTTCATATTTGACATGGTGCATGTTGCAGTTTTTTAACTACCTTATAAAACATGCATGTGAGGGTTACTTGCGCAAGGTCTATAGCTGTTGTTAAAGGTGTAAGTTAAAGGGGCAAGCCATAGATTTCACACATGAAGAACATTGAGAAAAGCATTGCTTCACATGTATATGGTTTTTTGTGGCTCCGGAGGAGCTTTGTCAAGTCTGAAAAGAAAAACCAAATACTGTGTTGATTTCTCCATGGGTGTTCCAGAACACTACTTAGCTGTATTAACATCTAAAGAATCTATTTAGTTTGAATTTACAAATGTAAGTGTTAGTTATTTTGAATTTGCCAGTGAACATTAGCATGTGGTATTGAGCCATATGCTAATGTGTTGCTAATATTGTGTTGCCAATCTATCAGTATTTAAATGTTACTAAGTAAGTAATGTACATAATTAAACTTCTGAGGTACTTGCATCTTATGCTTCCATACTGTACTTTGCTGCATCACAAATGGAAATATTGTACTTTTTACCTCACTACATTTATTTGACAGTTATGGTTACTTTGGAGATTAAGAATTTACATATAAAACCAATAACCAGTTATATATGATGCATTTTAAGATAAAACTAAACAATTGTGCATACATTTGTTAGATTTATCTTCCTCTCGACCAACTACAACATTAAAATACTGCTTACATGTTGTTACATAAAAAGGAATCAACAAATAATATAAGATACATACATGAATACAACACTTACAACCCCTCTGCTCTATAATGAATACTTTACGTATTGATACTTTATTCATATTTTGCTGTGTACATTTACTCATGTGTAGTTTTAATGCAGCACTCTTACTTGTAATAAAAGATTTTCACATTGTGTTACAGCTACTTTTACTTAAGTAAAGGATCTAAATAATTCTTTCACTCACGCAATTCCTTTAATGCATTGAATAATGGATACTGTTTATATTTTTGCACTGGCTGTTTTCCACAGTGCACTAGTTGTTTGCTGCTTATTTTCCAGATTTAGTTTAAACTAGGTCTGTCATCCGCAGTAGCTGCATCTCATGTGCTATAGTGCAGCATCAGGCAAAGCTCCCCCGCTGACTCTAAAGTCTATAACCACAGGGGACTTCGTATACTTTGGATTTATTGGCTTTGAAATTAAAATTTCTGTCATCTTTTAAATCACAGATAAATCATGTTTTTACAGAAAGCATCAGGCATTTTTCTTGAAAGACACCATGACATGTCAGAGTAGGAAATTTAAAGGTGTAAATAAAGCTTTAATAAATGTCTGTGAAAAAAAGGTCATTGTTGGTTTTCAGTTGATGCAGACATAGGACTCCCGTTGGACTAAAGCCTAGTTCAGAAAAGAAAAAAATGATTTTAAAATAGTGAATGGTGGTCGGGTGCTGACCTTGAATTCTGAGTGAGGTCTGAAGCAGCCATTATTAGTGAGGCAGTTCACCTGTACAACTGGAGAGAGACAGACTATAAAATGCTGCATCTGAAGTAAGCGAACACAGTAATTCACATACTGTCTTGTGCCCTGTGATTTAAACTGGTTCTCTGCCTCTCTTTGTTAACTAGCTTCAGTATAATGATGTAGTTTTCTGTGATGTTCCAACACCATGGCTGGAGGCAGGAGTTTAGTCAGCAGCGTGCAGGATCAAGAAAAAAAAAAGTGAGCCACTGAAAATGGAGAAAAATGGCTTGCAGTACCCCAAGGTAGGAAATAAATTGCAGACGATAACTAGTGAAGCGAGGCACAAACAGCATAATAAATTGTTCGAGATTTTTGCTCTCATTTTGCAGAGCAAAATCAAACTTTGGAGTGCACAGTTGGCAGGCCATTAAAAGAATTACTTCATGCTCTGAAAACAGAGGGCTTGTGTCAATCCCTATATCGCACACAAAAAGACAATGCACTCCTTGGAATTGCTTTGTGTTTTCTGCCATCTAGATGTGTACAATGATAAGCTCAGATCGCAGCGAGGCAAGCACAAATACAGTAAGTGACTTGGAAATAGCTTTAAAAGAAACATATCTCTGTTGAATAAGGAGCTAAACCAAGAGTTAATACACACTGGCATGGAGTAGATAAATATTTATGCACAAATATTTATGTCTTACAGTTTCTCAATATATCAATATTAATGATTAATGATCTGCATTCCACACATTTAATAATTTAGCAAAAATAAATAAGTCATATTTTGCCCACTCTATAAATATTAAACAGATCTGGAGAAATTTTAGTTGTCTGCAGACTATTTTTTATTATTAATTGCTATGTACATTCAAAGATTTGTTAGTTGTTTGCTTAATCCTATTAATATTTCACATGTTTATGAATATGAGAATTACCACTCCAGTCACTAACTGCAAACACAACACATATACTATATTTTCCTGTATGCACTGGTCAGAGACATACTAATGCTACACACAAAAAGAGTATATTATGGTTTGGAATTTCTACTTTTATCTCACTTTGTTTTCTATAGAATAATGATAACACTTCTTATAGTAGAAGTTAAGCGGTGAATTATGGCAACCTCACAATTGTCAGACACAGTAGACACAGTCCCATGATTGGGAAATGAAAGATTTTTGAAACAACCAGGACCGGCCAAAGTGAGCAACCAAGCAAAAAGGGCCTTGGTCAGGGATGTGACCAAGAACCCAACAGTCAGTCTAACTGTGCTTCAGAAATCCTCTGCAGAGATGGATGGAAGCTGAAGGATGACTGCAAAGTACTGAACTGGGCGAGTAGATTTGGGGGGGGGCATGGAGTACTTTTGCAAGTAATAGGTTTTTTTTATATTTTAATACTTTGTGAAGCCAGTTTAATTGAATAAACCAGGCTTTCAGTTTGCAGTCAGTTTAACTTTTGATAGAAATTCCTCTATACATGATCAAGATATGCGGACTGTCTTTTAATAGCCTAACATAGAAGGGACACAAGGTGCTATATTAATTCATCATTGTGGTAATCAGAAATAAAGTTGTCTGTGCTTGAAGCTCTTGTTGTGTGTGATTAGTTAAGTAAAGCAAAGAAAATACCAACAATTAATAATTAAAAAAATGATCACTGTGACAAATAACACCTCTTCCAGAAGACACTGATGATGACATGATTTTTTCCCTGACTCTTGAGGTTTTTTTTTTGATACGAAAACATGGAAATTACACTGGGGCAAGAAAAACCATGCAACAGTATTAATAATGCATTTTCAACATGCATTCTGCATCATTATTCTAAAATTTAAATGAGGGTTAAAGCTCACTGCTTTACTTGCACCAGAGCTATTGAACATTAAATATACAACAGTAGCATATTTTCACCCCTGGATCTTACATTGAGAACCATGTTGTGATTCAGTTCATGGTCAAGTGGGACGAATGTATCCCTCTCTGTCCTGCCTTGCTTATAGCCCCAAGTTCCTGCTACGGTTCGGATGACACTGTTGTGGTTTGTTAAACACAAAACAACCAGAACCAAGCACCAGAGCAACCGTGCACTCGGCCACAGACATAGGAGATATCTGGTGTTTATTCATCTTGGCTTACCCACTGTATGGCACCGACCGAGCCCCTGTCTACTGCTCTGAGTCTGTGCCTCCAGTTAAAGACCATTCATTAATTACGTAGTTGATGTACGTAGCATGCAGTTCAAGGTCATGAGCCTCATCCACAAACTTCAAAAATGGCTGTGTTGTCACCCTGTTATCCTCCAGTTACACATCTGGACACATGCGTCTCGCGTTAATACTGTCGGTGGGTTCCTAGGCTGACTTGGTTCCAGATGTGCTGCTCCTTGGGACTGGCGGAGGACTGAAACGGACGGAGGGGGTCGGTGCGGGTTGGAGGACGCTCCCCTCGCTCCCTCCGCCGTGAGCATCCCTCTCCCCTCCGGAACACAGAGCGTCAACCTGCGCGGTGTTAAAGCAAGATGGCGACACCCTAACCGAGGGGAGGACGAGGGACGATGCTCGGGCGCAAAGGCAAACTCTCGGACGGGAGCCGCCGTCCTCCGGAGGTAGGCGTCCGCCGCGCGGTCCGCCGGGCGCAGGGACGCGCTGCGGCCAGGCGCCGGGCGCCGGGCGCCGGGTCGGTGGTGCGGAAACACCGCAGTGACGGTGAAAGGTGCAGCGCGGGGGTCATGGCTTCACCTGTCAGGTTCACCTGTTCTCGAGGCACATGTGCGGCCGCGCCGATCATTCTTGACCGTCCGATGCGGGGCTACGCGGTGGCAGAGTCAACTCGGCTCCTCTGACTCCCCTCTCTGACTCCCCTCTCTGACTCCCCGGCCTGTTAGACGCACAGGGATGGGGAGGCAGCGGTGAATGCGGTGTGTGTTTGCGGGCACGTTGTCAGACATTCGACCCTCCTTGTATGCGAGTTGTTAAAAGCCGAGTATTAACAGTGGCTAAAGTACAGAAATAGCTCCAGTCGACCCGCAAGTCAAAATTAGATAACAAAGGGCAGCAAAAAAAAAAAAAAAGGAATCTAAGCATATATCTAACACGATCAAAAATTGGGTTTTGAATATTCTGTGGATTATAACAGCTAAGATGTAGCTAAAATAGATAATAGAGGAAGCCTTTTGTAGCACTGCACACCTGTGCTCCACCCACACAGGTGTTTTTGCTGAATTTACCTGGAGAGACCTGCAGGGGTGAGTACAAACTGCTGCTGATCGACCCCCCCCCACACTCTCTAGTTAGTTATTTCTCACCTGCTAAGGTGAACAAATTATTGTCCTTCTTACAAATACATGGAATTTTGTGACATTACATAATTCCCAGCAAAACTTCACACAACTTCTACCTGACTAAGACTGTGTCTGAAATCCGTCCCTATTTACTGTGCAGAGCACTAATTACCCTCCCACAGAGTAAATGCATTCTGCTATTGTGCCACTTTCTACTAACAATCACAGAATGTAATATATGTGATATTACATCAGTCAGTAATGGTGCTTAGTCACATTTGTTAGTGAGTAGTGAATTCTTAATTTATTGTTCACTATAAAGTAAACTACTACGTTATTGAGACATGTCAACATAGTCCTGGCAGTTACATCAAAATAAAATCAGCGATTAACGCTAATACAATCATTTTGGCTAATCTTATGGGAGTTATACACAATGTGGTATCGGTTGGGAATGAACGGCTACAACTACACAACACAACAAATGCAAGTAACTCAGGCTGTTTGATGTGCCTACAAGGTTTGATCTTGGATTAACCAACCTGAAATAATGCATGAACACTCCCAAGTCAAAATAAGGAGTGTTTATTCTGTTCTTCCCATTCTGCCAACATTGTGTGAATACTCTGAATAATCATATACACTTGTACGGGGCCTTTAAGTGCATTTTTGTTTAATTTTTAGTCATTATTATAGTCCAAATGAATGTGCAGCAGGGTGACTGAGAAACATTGCAATGCAGTCTTCTGGTGTTTAAAAAGTTTTTTTTTGTTGTTTTTTTTAACATGGCAGCATTTAAATTACCTTAATCACTCACTGATCATTATAATATTATTACTTCCAGTAAGAGTGAAAATTATTGTCATGCTAATTTTTGATTTTACTTTGGGGTTTAGTGCAGCTGGTGTTTATAACAACTACGACAGGCTTATGTTGAGGAAAAGCTGAGTTTTAGTATAATCATAGAAATGTTTTGATTATCATGGCTGAGTTGTCAAGGGCAAAAGACATCTTTGGAAGAAACATCGCTGAGGAAGCATTTGATGACTGATAGAAAAGTCTGTGCTTAAGTCTCCCAGTTGACTGGTTGGTCGATATGCTCTCGTCCGACTAAATTCTCATTGGTCAGACAATCCCCAGTGTTACTTTCATTTGGAGAAACGTGCCTCATCAATAGTTTTCCAGGATTGATCTACTACATTGTTGCAGGAGGGACAGACTACCTGTCCCCCAGACTACCACCAAACCCCTTTTCACAACATTGAACTTGCATCACAGCTTAACAACCAACATCATTTAAAAACACTAGGCTAACTTGTCTGCATCAACTTTATGCTCCATCAACTTTTATGTTCGGTGCTTGAGGCTTTCAGTATATATTCCTCGGTGATTCTTGTGTTGGGATCATTTGTTTATATGGTATTGTTTTCAGAATTCATATGTATATGGGCAGTTGCACGATAGTCAGCTCCAAGTCTGTTTTTGTCATTTCAGTATAAAAATAATAAGGTTAAAACGATTTGATATTATGCAAATACTATGAGAATAATTAAACGGGAAATACTTGTATTTCATGTGCACTGTTTTCTCCATGCAACCAATTGATTGGTTGAGGGGTAGGTATGATTTCAGTCAACTAAGCTTTTCTTTTGGTTGACTAGCCGGAGAGATTCCCAAACACATTAACATATTCAGATGGTTGGTTGTTAAGGGTTGATTGTATTTGACCTGGACTCATAGCAGTGGTTCTGAATTGCAGAAATTTGCTATTGCATTTCTCAGATTTGAATATTTTTCCGTGGAAAGATTATGAGCATTGAATATAACTGAAAGCAAATGATGTGTGAAGGAACCAGTAAAACTTGCATTAATTCCTGGGATTGCTTGATCGCATACAATATTTTTGTGCGGTTCAGTAGTTTTGTCATTAAAGAACTTCCATAACATTAGATCTACAGAAGGTGAGTTTATTTACGTTGTAGTTTGATTGTGTTAAACATTTTACATTATATTTTTTTGTGTGTTTTGATAAATCTATTTAGCAAGAAATACTGTCAGAACATTAACCCAAATTAAAATGAAAATAAGGACTCCAATGTACTCCAGTAGTTGAACTCAACTGGGGGTTTGTCATGCAAACTGCTCAACCAGTAAATAATAGTAAAATAGTAAATAATAGTGAACTGGTGATAACAGTTTTCACTCAGATAAATGGTGCTTAATCCATCCATAATTCTGTCCATCCATTCCTGGTCATCACTCATCCCTGGTGACCATAATTGATATAAATATATCAACAATCAGTGAAAAATAAGCCCTGATCTGTATTTTTTGAAATATGTTTTTTCACAAGACAACTATCAGTCATTAAAAAAAAAAAGTGACAGCAGGGATAGCACGCATATGTAGCAAAATCAGGACGTTATACTGTTTCTACCGCAAGTGTGCATGATGTCCCTGTTATCAGCTCAGCAGTTGAGGTATTATAAAATTAAAGTGGAGACCTACATAAGTGAGTCCATCACCCCTTGCAGGTGTGTGAGGATGAGCTTACATTGGCTATAGGAAGAAATAAGTGACAGCTTAACAGCCTAGAGTAGGGTTTGCTGCATTAGTATACCACAGAGAGTAAAGGAGTCAACTGGTCGACTAAATAAATCAGATGGTTGAGGCATGTTATCCACAAATTGATTATATGTCACTTGACAAGGTCAAATATTTTAAGCAAGATGCCTGAAGTCCCTGAGTGCTCAGCATAGCAAACAGTTATGTGCTCCCTGTCGGCCTGGCTGGCTGCTTACACAGCTATAACTGAAGACACCTGGGACTACTTAAATGGGAGTACACTGGCCTGAATTAGCAACTCAGCTGAGGAACAGCTGCAGAGATGAGATATTTTAGTAATCAGGTGGATCCACCTAGAACACAGAGGGCTGCGGAGACATACCAGAGGTGAGGAAATAAGGGCGACATGTTCGTAGAATCACATTGATATCACAATCAAATCATCTGCATGAAATTAATAACTATTACAGTTATTTCTCTTGGTGAGTAATATATGAAGCTGTTCAGTTTTCTGTTTTCTATTGTATAATATGGAAACAAATGAGATTTTCTATTAGGGCTGCAACCAGATATCATTTTCATTGTTGTGTTTAATTGCCAGAAAATAGGGAAAAATTGTTCTCACAGTTATCCAGAGGCCAGGATGATGTCAGTGAAAGCTTTGGTTGTCCGACCAACATTCCAAAAGCTGGTTCTTGTAAATCATTCCAGCTCTTGATCCGACCCCACTGAAACCGCATCTCCTTGTGTACTTGTGTGGATGTATTGTTAAGGAAATAATGTCAGCATCTTTCTGTTATGAATCCCAAAACAAAGATTAAATTTGGAGGGACAGATTCCCTGAGGCAGGGTGCGTCAGATGGATTCACAAAATTTTACTGAAATCTCATTGGAGTTGTTTCCCATGTTATCTGCATAGTGTGCTGCTGATGAGCTTCATTAACAGAGTTTCAGAACATTTACTTACACTTTGTCTCTGTCGCAGGTGTGTTTTTCAGAGCCATTTGGTGGAATCAGTGCTTCAACACCGACTGGTGAGTAAACATTGACTCGTGCTTTTTATGCCAGCAACAGCCGTGTCCTAGAGGGAATTTCTTCAAATTTGGCCCAAATGTTCACATGGATTCAAGGATGAACTGATTAGATTTTAGCAGTTGACCGTCAGAGATCAAGGTCACTAGGACCTCACGAAACACCGTTTTTGGCCATGACTCAAGATTTCATACCCTAATTATGAAAACATTTAACACAAATGTCTAATTGGATAAGATGATGAAGTGATGACATTTATTTTCCAAAAGGTCAGCTTCAATGTGATATAATGGTCTGCACAAACATTTTTCTGACCATTTTTCAACGCCCTAACTATATGGACCAGAAGGGAAGATTGACCATTTTTAAATTTTTTTTTTTACATTCGGTCAGATACTGAATTGGTACAAAACACGGAGGATAGATTGTGAAAATGAATATATAATTGAAAGAAAGAAAAGAAGAAAGAAAGGCAGCACAACTGCAGCTGTCTGTCTTGAGTTCTCGTTTGGGCCTGGTCCGCTGCACTGAATCCACTTTATGACAGGATTGACACTACGTCACTTTCATCGATTTGAAAATGAAACGTGGGTCAAGCTGAAACCAACGAATACTTGAACAAACACCCGACAACAACAATGACAGCAGAAAGTTCACAACCCATCTTGGCAGCAGAGAAGTTGATATGCAATCGAGAGATCTAAAAACTCCCATTTGGAAATTGGATTTTGGATTTTGGTCAGTAGGCGGCAAAAATCTGGAACCTCGAGGTAAAGGTGTATGCGGGCTACAGAAGCTACAGCTAGCTGTCTTTGGGTAAGCTAATTATTTTGTTATGTGTGGGGATGTACCTCCTTTAAAAGAGATGCTTATGTTGAAATAAATATACCTTTAAAAGTAGTTAAGTCTTCTTATGACTTGTTTGCCCTCTGATGAATGTAATGCGCAAAAATAGATGTTCAAATGTAAGTGTTTTTTAGAAGGAATAATTGCACTTCATTTTTGGCCAAGTTTGACAATGCTAGTATGTAAATCTTCTATGCTGCTCTGTTGAAGCATCCACATTTTAGAATTTGTAGCTTCTTTGCAGTAACATCCATATTTGAAGCATTTCCTTCTGTCATGGCTACAATGTTATGTTCTGTCAGCATCAGCTTTAGTTGCCAAGCATGTGAACAACTACAAACAATATGACTTTGATTTTTGTTTCTCTCAATGACCTTAGATAGAGTAAACATAGTGCAACAACAAAGCTTAACAAAGCAATTCAACACAGTTTTATTTATATAACTTTATATAGCACATTTACATACTGAATTATATTTTATTATACTCCTTCAAAGTCTACTACATATGTTAATTGACTCTGGACAGACATGGTTGTAAAGTGTAATGTGATTGATTGGCGGAGGCATACAACTGTGCGGTGGTAATTCGTTTTGTTGTTTTATCTTGATAACCATACTGCATAATTATTCAGCTACACTTTCTCAACTTTGACAAATGGAGGACATTTTAGTGGAATATTATCTTTTTTTAGAAGTTCTATAATCAATGCATGGTTCATGAATCAGACAAGAATCCGAACACTATGACATGAAGTGAAGTGACGTATGTTTTATAATTCGTTTGAAATAGCCATTGAATTGAAATGAAACCATCTAAACAGAGGTCAAAAATGAGTGTTGGTTGTGATTTAATTGAAAATAAGAAAATGAGTGTTATGTGGAGTCTAATCTTGTTAGTATTATCGTTATTATAATCATAATGGCAGAGCATAAACCTAAAATGTGACTGTCTCGGAAGAGGTGTCATCATTCAGAGGCACAGTTTTATGTCTCCTTGCCGGCTTAACACCTGAAGCTGTAGCTCAGATGTGTGAAATGCTCTGAAACTATAGCTGGGTGTGATTATCAGTCAAATTAAATCTGAGATGTCAGTTACATGTGTCAGTGCCTCCACTCCTACACTTGGCAGGTTGTAGGGAGTGACAAGCTGGCTGCTGATTATTCTCCAGTGTGAAACAGAATCATTGACATGCAACTAGTGTTTATAGTGCATCTGCCTATGTTTAATTTTCTTAAAATCTAAGCCGCTATTGTGAATTTTAATATTGAAATATTCACCACATTAAAATAGTACTGTCATAGTTTGATTATTAAATAAGTAGCTCAATCGTTGTTCAGAGGTCATTCTTCAGTATTTCTCTTAATCCAGGAATTTCTTCTACATTTTTATAGAAAAATACCTAATAAATAGTTATTCTGCATAGTTTTCTCCAAGTTCATTGAGATCCCGATGCTGGTCATTCTCTTCAAATAACCGACTGGGACACAGACTTTTGCATACACAAGAAACATTTTTTTCTCTACAAATTAATTTCCATCTTTTGATATTTATATTTAATTGGTATTCTATGATGTGGGCACTTTAAATGAGGATCTTTGTTAAAGATTCCATGTTGTTCATTGAGGACAGATCCTACAAACACAAAACACTACCCTAAACACATTAATTTTATATGACAGAACACTAATCATCACCATTTTTGTTAATCAGTTATTCATTTGAGCCCTTTTTCCAGCAAAAATTACAATAATTTCACAGTTCCATTTGCTAAATTTTGAAGATTTGATGCATTTCTTTCTCTAATGTGATTGTATCTTCGAGTTTTGGACTGTTGGTCAGACAAAACACGCAGTTTGTAGAGACGACCTTTGGCTCACAACTGATTTTTGACACTAGGTTAATCAGTGATTGAAATGAGTGTTAATAGCAAGCCAACTCTTTTGATTTCAGTCCTTTTTACAAGAACAAACTCAATACAGTGTAACTTTTTAAAATGTTGGTGCAATGAATGTGATAAAGTTTAATATGAAAAGTATGTATGGATTCATGTATGGAAGGGATTAGTTAACATTTTCTAATTAACAAGCCATTTAGAGGAATCCAAAGCTTTATATATTTGAGCATTTTATGCCTTATCGTATTTGCTCCATCTTATAAAGTTTCCATACTTTTTAATCCATATTTGTATGAGTGAGGATTGGGTTTTTTAATTGTAATGTACTTAACGACAGCCATCTCTATAATTTATCCAGACGGATTTTACAGATATCCTTTTTTGACATTAGATTTTATTTTCAACCCTCATACAGTAATTTCAGCACAACTCATTGGTTACATGTCACTTCATATAAGTGAACATTCACTAGTGTTCCTTTAGCAAATGGTACAAAGTATGTGAAAGCTTTTGTTTTCTTCATTTGTGATGGCTGGTCTACTGAAAAGGATTTGCAGAAACATTTTGGGTGATTTTCTATAGATATGTTTCATTCTCAGCTTCTGATTCTGTGACACATGATGGAGACTGATTACATAAAAAGCTTCAAACTTGCAGCTTTATAATACAGCGTACATCATGACAACATGAAAACTTAGATTTTCCATTCTTTTTAGCATCTAGGTTTGGATACCATTCATGTTGATAGACATGAATTTCCTTTCCTGGTTAAGGGATTATATGTGAATTAAATGGCAACACCATTCATTCCTGGAAGGAAATTGTTTCAAAGCAGATATAGGCCTAGACTAGTTAACTCTTTGGACCATCAAAAGGTGGATGATGCAGTGGATGAAGCTGCAGATGTCCACAATCCAGCCTGCCGTGCCCCCCATAAAGCCTACTGTTACCCCATTTCACTCAGGCTATGGACCATTTCCTCCACTAAGGGGCAGAATATGATCACTGATACTCACAGTCTTAACTCTAAGACTTGGAGTATACATTGAAAGGCAGCTTCAGTTAATGTGGTCTGTGTAATCACATTATACTGAATAGATGAAAAAAGAGGGGGTGAATGATGGACAGAAAGAATAACTCACCATTTGAAAATGTTTATACTGTGTACAGGGTTGTTATTATATGAAACCTGAGACCTGAGAAAAAAATCTATATGCATATACATGCAGTTATGACTAGAGAATGTACAAATGTGTACAATATTATAGTACCAGTTATGTAGTGCTTATTTTTGAAGAATACTCTAGTGCACCTCCATTTTTGATAATTGCGTTAATTGTGGTTTCATTTGTTATGCAGCATAACTAAATTTAAATAAATAGAGAACCTAAAAAATATGTGCTCTTTTTGGTATATTTTAGGTCTAATCCAGATACACCTAATTCTGCAATGAGGGTCAAATTAGTACAGTCCCTCTATTATTTGTCCCCTTGAACGTTTCACAAGTCCAAACAACCTCTTATCGAGCTTCTGTTGTACACGAGCTGTGAGACGGCTAACCCTTTCTGTGATACCTACCTAAGGTTGAGCTCAGCACTTTCCTCATTAATCTCCCATTTATTCTCAGAGTTGGATGTGATATTTTAGAGATTTGAGCATGTGGGGCACAGGTTAGGCACAATTATGCTGACAGAGGGTTTTTACAGACATGCTCAATGAAATCTAGAGTATAGGATTATACATGTAGAAAGTTATATAGTGATTAACCTTCATTTCAGTACCCTCGGTGATTTCTAGGAGGCAAATCCTCCTCCAGTCAGCTGATGACAGGTATATTTCTCCAACCTAATAAATGACCTTCAGAATGATTCGGCGAGGCATTCCTTCTTCTACGTGTGCTTTAAAAGAGTACGAAGAAGAAGGAATATAAACTACATCCCGTTCCGTTTTTCTTGAGTGGTAAGGCCGTATGGATTCGGAGGTAACTTAAAGGCATCCTGTGTAATTTTTTGACCAGTAGTAGCGCTATGGAGCAGGGTTTTTATGGGTGGGCCCCTTTTTTGTTTTTGTTGTGCACAATGAATGTAAACATAACTCTGTTTGTCAATAAGAAAACTCATAGGGGCACCTTTAAAACGTAAGCGTGTTGTTTTATCACATTTAGAGGAATGTATCTGTCACCACTTAACATGGCAAGGTGACTGAACTAAATGATCATAGGAAGTGATGGGAAACCTTTTTTTGCATGAGGGAAGTTTATCTTGTGCCATTTTGGGGTGTGTTTCCATTTCGTTTCAAGGCCACAGATACCAAGGATTTGGTACAGTGTATTTTCTGGCACTGGTTTTCAGGAAACAAATATGACGGCTAAAACAACAACACATTGAAAGGAAGATGAATATATGTATATATTTATGTTTAGTTTTCCTCTGATACTCCACTTTTTTGGTTTAAGCTGAACCAAAATAAAATTAAAAAAAGATAAATAATTTATTCATTGTTAGGTTTGATTGCTGCATACATGTAGATCAAGGTATGGCTTGATCTGTATAGGGTCAAATGTTTGTTTATACACATGAAATTCAGGTTTATACACCAGAAAAAAAACAACTTCCGTGTAAAAGGTCATTTTGTTTATTGATAACTCTAATAGATAAAACAGTAAAACAAAGTTTTACTCTGTCACATGATTTTAAAAAGTTGGAGACAGGTGAGAGGAAATAACATATTTGGAAGTGTCTTTTTGTATATGTCGGTGTGGGTCTGCGGGTGTGGATATGCATCATTTGTTTAGGGTTTTGCTGTGGAATCAGGGATACAGTAACTGAAGGTGTGTTAGCTGCAGCATTGATGCTGCTTCATATGAAGTGAACTAAGTATTCCTTTCTAAAAAGAAACTGAAAAAAAAACCTGTTAATTGGCTAATGATAATGAAAAAAAATCAAAGCTCAAATGTTATAGTTGTTAAACCCTGTAATTCAAGGTATTGATGCCATAATTTTATAGTTGATTATGCAAATTTATTTAACACAATTACGGTTTAAATGTATATTATATCATGTCACATCATTATAATCATCAGTAATCCCTTTTTTTTTTCCAAATCCAGCATGACTTATGAGGCGTCTTCTACCTACTGCTGTCTTTTATTTTTCATGTGTTTATATGTTGATGCCGAGGAAAGCAGTCTTTCCCAACAATGGCAGGTCCCTCCCTCACCCCTCAAAGAAGGGACATTTTTGAGCCCCTTTGATTTGGCCCAATTTGTTTTGATGTGAGGAGTGAGTGGTTTTTAAAATCTCCTTAACTCCCCAGGCCTGGCTCAGCCTCCCACAGGCCTAATAACCGTAGCTTGGCCTGTGTTGAATAATACAGATGCTTGCAAGATGGAAATTGGGAGGAGGGCAAGGGGTTAGACATGGACCCTCCTTTTACAGTACACCTCCATTGATAAGATTGTATTAATTGGTATGAATAGAGAGGGTCTTCTCTTTCTCCTTGTATACATTTACCATTATACTCATTAGCTTCCCGTTGCCTCCCAGCGAGTTTCTCCTTCACATCCCCCAGGCTCTCCTGGGAGGCAATTTGCATCTCTCCACGATGTCTCTCTGGGGTTATTGAGGAAATATTAGCCCCTTTTCTTCTGTGGCCGACCCTTTGATTTATTTGGAGCTGGAGCTGATAGAGTGGCACTCACATGTTAATGACTGGCGCGGATACAGGCCACGGTGCAAGACGACTCATTGATCAGGGTTGAAAAGGTAAAATTGACAAGCAGTACTGAATAATCATCTTACATGCGTCTGTGTGTGAGTGTGTGGACCTCGGGATATGACAAGGGACTCCCGCTGATGTCAAGGCTACCGCGCTCAAGCTGTCCACTGCTCCTGATAGAGTTAGATTAATAGGCTTTTGTTGGCCTCTGATTTCCTCATGACTTTTTGAGAGCCACAGTTTTGGTGTTTTCTCTTCAGAGGCTGGGTTCTTCTATTTATGTCATCTCTTTGACCCCATGTGATCATAGTGGTGCTTATTTTAGCCACTTCTAGGGCCCAATTCAAATGACACACTTGATCCAGTTTCTGTTTGGAGTTGTTTGTCCTGGTCTAATAATAGAATTCAAGGAGACTACTGGGGACTCACTTTGGTTGCAGTTAGTGGCTACGAGGCCCCTGTTCCCTGCTTTTCCCCCCTGTTCGTGGCACAGTGCACTCATATTTTGTTTTAAAGAAAGATAATGAGAGATCTCATCCTAATACCTGCGATGCTTGACATGCCTCCGTATCCAAGCTCACTGATGTCTGCTCGGCAATGTGGAGCCTGTCCTCAATTTGGAGAGCAGTTTGACACTGACTCCCTTTCATCTGAATGGTCACATGTCTACGGCAAAGCGGCAGCAAAAAAGTTTATTATATATCATTTTTTTCCATCTCAACTGAAGTGGAAAGTATCTGAGCAAGCCTAATCATAGCAACATCTTCTGTCTTGCTTAGTATTTATATGCTTTCCGTTATATGGTAATAATAACATTTAATAAAAGTCAACATCCTAACTGCTGCTAAACAAAAATACCCACCACCGCAATCACTGCATCTTCTCTGCATACTTATAACAGATTACAGGTTATGTATATCAATTGCACAGCTCATGCATATTGTTATGAAGGAGAAACTGCAGGAAATGGAAATGTGCCATTTCAACGAGCCGGCACAATTTGCCAAAAGCAGGCAAGTGGGTAGTGCTTGTGCTGATGGTCGGGTTTGTTTTCCTCTCAGTGTTGGGGGATGAGAAGTCATGTATCTAAACAGAGCAGATATGATGTTTATGAGAGCCATCTGCTTGGCAGCCCTCCTGTGCCTACTGCCCTCCTCAATGTGAGAGCAGGCTCATTAAAACGGTCACATGCCTGAGAAATTTCTAACTGCTGTTTTTTTTTCTCCTCTTCCCCCCTTTAAAAGGAGTAGAGTTTAAAACTAACAAAGCCTTGGGAAATCCCCATCAGACATCCCTCCCTTAATCCATTTAATTTTGAAAGGTATTGTCTAAAGCTTTAAAGTTTATATCGTTTAATCCCCCTCCAACACTACGGGCAGCAAATGAGGCCGTGTCAGCAGCTTGAACAGATATAATCTACTCCACACAACAGAAAATCCTCCTTCAAGACAAGGTTGCATGGGTTTCCTGTGAACTCACTGTTTGATGTTTCTACCTGCTATTGAACATGACTTCTGTCTTAACCCAACTGTCACTCGCTCCCTGTCCCCTTTTATCACTCCGAATGTTCTCGCTTCACCTTTTTTCATCAGTAAATCTACCATCACAGCCATTTCACTCATTCTCCTTTTTCAGGAGAGGGGGCAAGGAGAAGTTCGTTGTGGGCAGTTTTTTTTCTTTTGCTAGTCTTGTATCTTGGCTAAAGAACAAGATTGGGGTTTTTTCTGTTGTTTTTTTTTTTTGGTTCAGACAGCTTTACTTTTGGTTCAAGGCACTACTCTAGACCCTTGTCCTGTCTCTGTGTGCCCTTTCTTCTCAGATTTTTAAAATACATTTTTTTATAAGTTTGATATTTTAGGAAATATGCTTATTAATACCAGTCTCATATCAGTCCACTGAATATGAACTAACAGCCAGCAGCTGGATAGCATAGAGCAACGACTGGAAATGGGGAAAGTTAGCCTGGTTCTGTCCAAAGGTAACAAAAGACACTTACCATAACTTGTATATGCCTTGTCTTTTGGACTAAAACAATACAGGACATGTTGGTGAGTTACAGAGCTACTGGTGTTTGGAGGTAGTTACCTTTGGACAGAGCCCTGTTAGCTGTGGCCCCTGCTCCTGGTCTTAATGCTAAGCTACTGTGAGGTAGCCAGCCGCCGGCGGTAGCTTTATAAAGGTTAGAGAGCTGGGTCTGACGTCTCGTCTTGACTAACCTCTGTTCCACTAGCCTCTGTAACTCCATACACTCTTCTACAGCATTTCTTTCATTAGTCTCTGGGAAAAAAATGGAACATGTTCCTGCTTGCTATATATATCCTAAGATAAAGTAACATCTACAGCTACATTTTGGTTTTGCTAGAGTTAAACAACAATCACCTTGTGAACAAACAAAAAACTACAGTTTCCATCAATATTTACCAACATGGCAGCACTGGTAGTAATTTGATTGGTTTTTCATTATGAATGGTTATTAGTGCAGTTACAAATCTCAGTGGAATTTGGAATTAGTTTTTTATACATGTGGAACAGAACCTCGAGGTTCCTGTTTCACTTCAATTATGTGCATGCTTACAACCTTTATATATTTTCTAACACAATATGTTTTACTTTAGTAACATCTGATTAGTTAAAGTAACAATATGATGGGGAGATTTTTTTTTAACCTCAGAACAGAGCCATACTAACTGTTCCTCCAGTTTTTAATCTTAATGCTAAGCTAACTGGCTGCTGGCTGTAGCTTAATATTTAATGGACAGACACGAGAGTGGTATTGATCTTCACATCTGAGTATTTCTACTATTGCTTTAACTTACCACTTCCAATAATGCTTACCTGTGAGTCTTTTTCTAAAGCACTTGAATGCACACCCATATTCTTGTTGTTAAAGCATGTATTAGCATGCAATTTGTTCTTAGTATAGAGAGCACAATTTCTTTGCAACAAACCACCTATGGCTCTCATATATTTTCCTTTAGTGTATAATTTGAGTTGTGTAACTCCAGTATATATTTTCTCTCAAGCATGAAATTACATTGTTTAGTTATCAAAGGCTTTGTGTAATTACATTTGTGCAATTCAGGATGACAGGGCTGATAGTGTCTGCACAAGACGCTGGCATATATAATCACAGCCAAAATCCCATTAGGGAGAATGGAGACCATTATTATGGAAATGACCTATGGGTGACAAGAACTCAGTGGGATAAAAGAGTATGTAATCCAGACAAAGACATCGTGTGAAGCCATTCTCTTTATTTTCTCCTGTGCAAATTTAAGAAATTTAGGGTGTTTTATCAATCTGCCAGCGTTGTGTTTTTCAATTTCTCATTATTATTCAAAACAAGCCAGTTTAGCCACATTAAGGAAAGTGAGACTTGGCTTCTGGTGTATTAGTCATTTCTTCCTGCTTTTCTGCTGTTTGATACTGTGGCTAACTGCAGGGCTAAGATAGGAGAAGAATAACTTAACAGTATGTGTGTCTTTTATTTTTTTTCTTCGCTGTGGCACCTTCACTGAGAGAACATACTCACCTTGGGATTACTGGAGTGTCAAGCTGAATCTCTGTCTGTTTGTTTTGAGCCATGCTTTGATACTCTCACACTAAAGAGGCAGCTTCATAAATTCACATTGTGTCAAATAAATCAATAGATCCCATTAGCTGAGGAAGTTGTGTAGTGCGGTACTTGAGGGATCGTGGCCCCGTTGTTTAGACGTTTCTCCAGCGAAGGCGATGGCAGAGGAATATGAGGTTGGCTGTTGATCCATACAGACAGCTCTAGCAGTTGAAATGGCTTGGCTGACTGGTCCCAGTTGGTCCTCAGCGCTGTCTCCACTGTGCTGCCAGCCTGGGTCTTCAGTTGAACAGGAAGAAGGAATTTGCTTAGACATTCACAGCCTTATAAGCAACAAGCCTACAGCGCCAAACTCTTCCTGCTCAGTCAGTTTGTTGTCCTGCTAGACTTCTTAAAGTTTTGTTTTTTTCAGTTTTTGACATCAAATAACTGTCTTAAGAAAAAAAAGTCACAATGAATACATCTTTTTTTTTGAATGGCCATTGTGATCTGCAACAGGACTTTTTCTACTGTGGAGTTGCAACTAGCAGTTATTTTGTGTTTTCAATCAATAGTATTGTCTAAAAAATACCAGGAAATAGTTAAAAATGCCTAACGATATTTTCCAGAGCTTGTGCTGTTTTATTTGAGCAGCCCAAAACCTAAAGACATTCAGATTATAATGCCTTGTAGCAAACATGGTTCTTGAACTATATATCAGAAAATTGCATTGACAGGTCTTACAATAATGCTTGACTTCTGCACTCAGTGTCATTGTGATTGGAGCAGGATGTGGACTTTGGCTTGTCTCTAGTAATTTGAACCCGCTATTATAGTAGTATTGCTTTAAAGGAAGTCATGATAAAATTACTGCGTACACAGTTACCTAGACTAATGAAAGAAATAATTCAGGCATAACTTTTTGCAGGCAAATGTTATGGCATTTTCATGAAATTAGATTGTGCACAGCGGAGAATAACAGGAAGATGAAAGAGAATAGGGCATGACATGTGCTGAGGTTGTGAGCCAGTCTCAAAGCTGTACTGATGTGAGTACATGGCGTGCTTCCCAACCCACCAGCTATCAGAGCATACTACAGGAGATCATTTTTGACTCCATGACTTGAGTTGATTTCAGTTTTGCTGTTAGTAAAGTACAATTCAAAGCTTTCATTATTATGACCGTGAAATTTTTATTGTTAGGTACAGCTTTAAAATTTAATGCCAATACAAGAGCCTTGCAATAACTCTTTTTTATTTAAAGCTCATTATGCTCACTTTTTACTTGCACCATGATTCTGTACTGAGCTGCATAACTAGATGAATTATTGCGTCTTTGACAATTTTAACAAAATAAAATATTATAGGCTTTATAAAGTAATAATACTTTGTGACGGAGCTGATGTATGGGGTTGCACAAGAGTGTACAAATGTAACTAATACAGAGGCCACTTAGAGTGGCTGGTTCTTTCTAATATTTGTCCAACTGGGTGGATTATTAGAAACACCTCTTGCTCTAATTCTGTAGGTTTCAAAAAGGTAGTAATATTGTTCTGCTGTTGTATTGGGTTGCATCAGATTAGACAGATGTACCAACAAAACTGTTAATGCCAGAGGTTTATGTTTAGCAAGTACAGTATTACAATTTGCAAGCATAATTTTTCAGGTAAAAACAGACAGAAGAATGCTCAGTACATGAAGCTGTTTGTTTGTATTCTGTTATCAAACAGAACACAGTAATGATGATGCTCCTCTTAAACCTCATTTATTAAATTGAAAAACAAGGTGAATGTCTTGGGTAAAATATGAGACAGGGCTAGCAAAAAAAGCACATAGCTGATTGATCAGTGCCTACAGCTTAACTTTATTAAAGCTCATAATCCCAGTAAATATCCTCAGGTAAGGCAAAGTAAATAGAAGCAAATAAATTTTTAAAAACTGCATTTCTGTCGAACCTCAGCTCGTTATATATAGAAGTCAGTTGTGTGAGTTGGCTGCTAATGAGGCTTGTACATTTTGAACCAAGACATTTTGATGGTTTTGCCACCCTGCCGTTTTGGGGTAACAGTGAAGTTCGCTTTAAATATAGAGCGTCTGTTCCCCCTTCGAACCTCTAACACCACAACAGATGGGGAGAATATGGAGCTTGGAAGGCTTTACCTCTGAGGTGGTAACAGTGAAGCCACTCATTAACACTGAATTTACCACTTCGTTAGCAATGCAACTTCCTGTAGAGAGAGACCAGCCCTGGATATCAAATTCAGTGAGCATACACTTTAAACTAAATTAGCTTTGGACAGCGTAGTGTTCATCGAGCTTACACATGTTGAACTGTGTGCTGATATTGACTCTATTTAATCACCCAAAGCCATCAATTTAATGTTTTCTCTGAATAAATATGAAATAAAATTAAAAAAAAGAATTATTGTGCCTTCAATTTAAGCATTCTTAAAATTATTAGTAGGCCTGTCAATGTTTGTGTAAGGTGTATGTTTTCTTTGTGTGGTTCGGTGTTTGTGTTTTAGACAGACTGTGTGCCTGCCAATTTGTCAGGATTCAAGTAACAACAGTCTCATGCTGGGATCTATGTTGGCACCATCACAAAGTGATAAGACGCAATATGATCTCATTGGAGGTGTACTTTGTTCCCATGGAAATTGGTCAATTTTAGCAGGCGACTGAGAACTTTAGGTGGAAAAGCAGGAAGGTTGTGTCCCAGAAGTACGCTCACATAATTAAGCATCCTCGCCAGGGTATTCAGGGCTAACAGCAGGGTTTGTTGTGAATAGAGGTGGCGAAAGAGGGTGTTGGAAAAATCATAACGCGACACAGAATAATACCACTCTCATTTTACCAAGCATTTTTTTTAACAGTACCATATTGTCAGTGTGAATGAGACAAAAGAGCCAAATTTTAAATACCTGTTGTGCAACTGTTTCATTTTGTGATTTACATCTGTTTTATTTCATTTAGTAAATTTTCTTTGGATGGATGAATTCTGCACTTCAGTAAAGGACAATGTGTTTGTAAGAATTACTCAGGTTGCTTGCACTCTTAATAATTTTGTGATATTCGTTTATATTTCAGAAAGTACTCCAACCATGTCTGATCTGAAGCCAAATGCACAAGAGGACAAAGACGTGGAATCGGTGTCTGACAGCCCGGGTCGTACTCAGGAACCATTACAGAGTCACACATTCTCTCTGAAAAACAGTGCTGCAGGTCTGTCCTCAGATGAACACGAAAACCCTTTAAATGGAACCCAGCCGAATCCATTTGTATACAGCGGTGTCCCTGCTGTTCCCCATGCAGGCAATTCATTGCCTTCAGGAGCACTTGTTAATGGACCTGGTTCACACCCCACCTCAGAGGTACACTGTGTCCTGAACAAAGGCACTGTTTTATCCAACAATGTCCTAGATGCCATGTGGCAAGTGGAGAAGGACACGAGCCCCGAGGTGTTACCACCACCTAGTGAGCTTCAATCAGACGCTTGGAAGAACACAGCAGGGCTCGCTGTAAAAACACTGGCCACACAGCCAGGTGTCAGCACGCCACTGTCTCACTCGGACGAGAATGAGTCTAAACTGGTGTATTCCACACTGTCAGGTGACAGTGTAGAGCAAATGCACATTAGCCAACTTCGGATAAAGCAGACAGTGGAAACAGGGTCTGGATCCAGTGTTGAGCGGTCAGAAAGCTCGTCCGATAATTATGATGAAGTAGAAGTAATTCGATGGAAATCAGGAAGAGAGGGCTTCTTGCACAGTGACAGAAGGGCAGAGACCAGAGTGATGCCCCAACAAGACATGCAGCACAATACACAGGTAACCAGCGTGTCAGGCTCTCTAGAAAAGGTTAACAACAGCTTACATCACACACACAGACGTTTCTTCAGTGATCAACATCAGTTCACTTTCAACATCAGCAATGACGCTGAAAAGGTTGATATCACCAACAAAGACACATCTTTGTATACACAATATAGTATTAAATATTCTGTCCTGCCATTCAAAGATCTTTCTAGGAACACAGCTTTAGACTCTGAGCTCCATATTTATAGTGCAGAACAGGAAGGCTGTAATGAGGATAATGACCCTGAAGATGAAGACAGTTTTAGTCCAAAAGAAGAACAGCTGAAGACAGAACAACTTGAACAAGAACCCTCTTTCTTTTCATGCACAATATGCAATGTTAATTTCAAGGAAAAAAGAAATTTCCATAGACATATGATGTATCATTTAGGCAAGCATAATCAGGTGAACAGTGAGAATGTTTCACAGACCTTTATATGTAGGGAGTGTGGGCGTTTGTTCTGTGATGGCAACTCCCTCATGAGGCACATCATTATTCACCAAGACAGTGTGGAGAAACTTATGGAGGAAATCAAAGGTCTCAAAAACACTAAATTCGAAGACAGAGGCACCACAGTGTATTGCCCTCAGTGTGTATTTGGTTGTAATTGCCCAAAAATCTTTGTCCAGCACGCCACAACACATGATAATTTGAAGCACTACTACTTCTGTGAGGAGTGTAACTACATTACACTCACACAGCAGGCACTTGAACTACATTTACATGACACACATCTCAACACACACCAGCCTCAATACAGGGTAATTACTCATACTAATGAAGCAGAGGATGCAGACCGTGTTCCGTTTCAGTGTAAAACGGCTATTGTCAATAGCAGAGACCAAATTGTATTAGAAAGACATTTAGAGCTGGAGAATCAGCAATCACACTGTGGTAATTATAAAAAGTTTGCCCACCAGCCCAAAAATGATGAGTGTAAACCAGATCTGGTCAAATCTGCTTTTGGAGAAACGGCTCATTTCCCCCAGAGTTCCAGTGGAAAAGGGGACATTTACATTCAAAAATCTAATGAAAAAAACATAAATTATCCTCACTTCAACCATGTTGGTGGTACCAAAAACACATGGTCGCCATCTTTGTGGAGGATCAACAAGCATGGAAATTTACTCCTGCAACCAGCAGAAAAATTAGATGTGGCAACTGATCTCACCTGTGTGGAAGAAGATGCTGAAAAAAGTTACCACAAGGCTTTTGGCAGCTCAAAGCAGGCAAGCTGTCCTGCAACTGGTGGTTTTTTACTCTCAGCTACAAATCTTAAATTAGACCAGTTTTTCTGTCAGGGTAGCAAGAAGGACATGGAAATCAGGAGTTTACAGGCACAAGCACACCAAAAATCTCCATCAGTGAGAAGTATGTCAACACCTTTGCATAGCACTATTGACGATATGAATGGTAATATATTGCCAAGGCTTGGCCAGAGGCATAAGAAACATTCTGCACTAAGGGAGTTCGAAAAAGGCTGTGAGGGCGGCCATAACTTCAGTGATGACACCAGCAAACCTACAGGCAGCTTCTTGGAAAGCAATGATAATGAAAGGACCCCATATGCTCAGAAGTATTTCAAAATATGGCAGAGGTTTTCAGCCAAAGACCAAAGCCCCCATATACTCAAGGATGAAGACGACGCAGAACAAGACTGCAGTGACATAGAGCAACTCATAATCAAGGAGGAGTATATGGAAACTACAGCATGTGATAATTCCCCTGAGTCTACAACTGACAACTTTGATGTTTTTCCCTCTCAAGAGGTAAAGCACAAGCCGTGTCCGTACTGCCCTGCCGTCTTTACGTCTGGTGTGGGTCTGTCTAATCATGTACGAGGGCATCTTCATCGAGTTGGTTTGAGCTATAACGTCAGGCACATGGTTTCGCCAGAGCAAGTGGCACGGCGGGACCATCAGCCACAAACCCGCAGAAGGATCCCTACTGGCACGAGGAAAATGAGAAAAGGTATGAGTTTTATTTCAGTTGTTGTTGTAAACAATTAAACACTAACAAACTGGACATAAATGTTTTTTCCCCTCTCTTTTAAACAGCGGAGATATGAATGTTAAACTGATAAACCTCTCCCCAAACAGCAGTTGTCTGGCCATACCTTATTAACCTAACTGGGCACAACAGGCCCTTCAAGCTCCGGTTTTCTCTCTTTGCCATAGGGATGTGCACGGTGCTGTAGGAAGAGTGATACTTTCCATGTAGGGGTTTGGTCTTGTCCTTTTTAGCCTTTTCTCAACCAAAACTTCAAGAGTTTAAGGACACAGTGTGTTTGCCAACTCCAAAGTAAGTCCGGCCAGCAACCTAACACATTACTAAGGGTAAGAACCTTACCAGTGCTACATCCATGGCCAAGGAGCATTTCGTACAACATTATTTTGCGATGGACGGGTTATGTTATAAAAGCCCCATTCATGGTTACTTCTGACTGCTCAGTTTTAGACTGACGTTTATGAAGTCTAAGAAGTTTAAGTTTATCTGTTTGCTCTTTATTAGTTTTTGGGCACTTAACAGTCCAGCACTTCCAGCCAAACTAAAATAAAACATAAAACATAATGACCTCTGTCTTTAGCCTTCAGCCTACCAAAATCACTCTTAATTATAAGTGTCAAATTTTTCCTGTTAGCAATGTAAAAAGTGTATGTGCCATGTGAGAACTGAAAGACAAGGGGAGCAAAAGTAACTGAGGGGGTCCTGAGGGGGTTTGGTGCATGATAATTGGAAAGACCTAGTATTCTGTTACAGACCTGCATTTTATATTTGGACTGTAGTAAGCCACATTTTGCCACATGAAAGATAATTTTAGCATGTGTCCTGCAATTTCTTTGCTAATGTATGGTATTGAAATTCAAAGTTGCAGTATGGAATACTGTAAAAGAAAGTTCATACAAAATAAAGCAATTCATAAATAGTTTACACAGCTTAAAAATACTAGCTTGATGTTTTTATCCTTTCATTTCAATTGTTGTGACAAACTTATCTCATGATACAGCTGTCAGGCCAGAAACCCAAGGAGAGCAAACATGTCCCTTGAGCTGCGGTTGGTATGATACTAAGACTGGCCTCTCCAACCATGTGAGGGGATACTTGAAACAAATAAGCAGAAGTGTTACCAATACCCGTAAGTGCCCACTTTGCATCCTAAATAAATTGTTACAGGACAAAAAGGAACATCAGAACATACTCCAGGTCCTCAGCAAGGGCCCGTTCCCCTCACGACCCTCAGTCGGAGAAGGTCATCAGAAGCAGTTGCCTGGTCTTGATGCAAACTGCACTACCATTGAAACGCCAGTATCAGATTAAGAGACCACATAGCAGAGGGTATAGAATTGTACCAAAACAAGAGGCATGGGCCTCCTCAGGCACTTTAGTAGAACTGCTCAAGACAGGACAGGAAAGTATGGAGCAAGCATAGGTTTTTAGCACATTAGTAATACTGTACATAGTAACTTACATACTTGCAAAATATCTTTTTGAGTCTCTGCAATTTGGTTATTCCTACTGTAGGAGGTACAGTGGCAAATTATTCTTCAGTATTTATTTAAATTATACTTTATATGTAATTATTTTGCAGAACGAGTCATAAGACATAAGGAGCACTTCAAAACATGTCCCTCACCCACATCAAAAAAAATAATAATATATTATTAGTCATAACACTTTCATAAGTTATTCTCAGAAAATACATCTTACCTCACTTAAAATAATTTGGGGTTTGATTTTGTTCATTTGCTTTCCTATTTATTTGTCGCTTATTATCAGAAGTATAACAGTGTGCAGTGGCACTAGGAATAAGACTTATATGTTGCACCACTTGCACTGTGTATTTATACAGCATAATATTCGACCTTAAAATCTCCACATATCCCCTTTCTCTCGGTATATTCCTATTTTTAAAACTGCATCTTTTTGGGGTTTAGCAGAAACATTAATACATTATCATTTTTATTCAGGTTAATATTATTAAAGGGAAAGTTCATGCGAGCCCTCTTAGCCTAATTGTTCCTAATGTGTGTAATTTTTGATTGGCCACTGGATATTTAACTACAATAGGTTAGAGTTATTTAACTGCATACTATTTATCGATCTCTGGTGCTTAATTTGTATTGAAGCAGATTCCGTATATTTTATGCATTTAGGTCGACAACAGTGTTTCGAGACTGGAGTCAAACAAAACTGAAATATTTTACCTCTGAACTTTTTTTGGCCATGACAAAACTTGACAGTGGAAAAATAAGGACAGGTAGCATCAGACTCCAAGCACAGTATTTTTCCCTCTTGTTAACAGCACGGGAGCATTTTGAGCTTTGATTGAAAAGGCGTGCATTATTTATTGTAAAGGGAATAGCATTTGTTTAATCAATATTTTATCATCAATTTAAAGTATCTCAATACAGAAACCTGTACACCGTAGGTAGAACCTGGTTGAACAATGTGAGAATAGTTGACAACCATTTGATTTTGTGGAAGAAACACATATTGTAGATTGAATGTTGCCAAAGTGTTTTTGAAGTTCATATTAAAAAAAAAAAACCATGAGATCCTCTTGAAGTTGAGTTGAAAGCCCATCATCCATGTTTCCATAGTTTTGATTAATGTCAATCCAAATCAAACTTTTAGTCAGGTACTGAGAAAGATGTTGGTAAAGATTTAAAATCAAACTGCTCTTTGTTGAGCTTTTTTTTTCAACTAAATGGTTTGGTGCTTGTCATTATAATAGGGTTACAGTGGCAGCTTAAATGTACAGAGATATCTTTCTGCTGTCTGTATCCTGCCCTTAAAACTGATCTGAATTACTATTTGTAATATTCCATTAGCCTGATAATGACAATACATTCTTATCACTGAGTTGCTGTTCACATTCCATCATCACCTCAGGATCATAACAACTTACAAAATAATATTAGAAAAAATCAGTTGGGCACTGTTCTTAGCTCTTTAAGATAAAGTTTCTAAAGTTAAATCCGTTTTTTGTTTTTTTTTTTAATTTTGAAAGACCTTAATGGAATTACAACTTAACCATCCCGTTCTGAGTATTCATTGATAGGCAATGGTGCAGCGCAGCAGTGTCACCACCAGTTTTCTGTCATAGGACTAACAGATCTGTGATTTTTCTTGCGTAGTTTATGAATCCTTCGTGACTCTCATGAGGTGGTGTATGTGAAAATAACCCCCCTGAAGACACAGGATTGTGTTAAACTTTACCAGTAACACTTTTCAAACAGGAGAGTGCAAATCAGATGTTTGGAATGAATCCAGGTGTAAGAAGACTTTAGATCACACTGGGAGTAACAGTTTTGCTTGATAATAAAATTACTGCATGAATTCAAACACTATCTCAAACAGGGCTTTTCTACTTAAACACTATTTAACTTCTTATGAGGCCAAACCTCGATTTCATGTGCAAGTATGAGATAAACTGTTTTCAATAAAGCGTTAGGATTAAGTGAATGGAAAATATAATCACACAGCTTTAACGAGAAATAGATGCAAATTAACTTTTTGCATAATCAGAATATTTGATAAAATATCAAAATTAAATGAACAATTACAACAACAAAAAGCTTTCATATAGTGAAATAAAAATACAGACATGTACACAATTAATGGGACCACTTTGATGAATTTAAGTTAGTTCCTCAAAAAAAAACAAAACCAAAGACTCACCTGGCTTAATTTTCAGGGTTCACATGACCTTTATTAACCCATGAATGATGGTTTTACCTGCATAAAAAGGACCTAGTTGTTTCCAGTATCTTTTTCACAATGGTGAAGACAAGGGGGCTGTCTTAGAGCATCAAAAATGTTATTGTCAAAAAACATAACAATTCCAAATCTGATCTGGAGGGGTGCCCATACAATATGCTGCACACTAAACCAAGTAAGACTCAATGGATTGAGGCCAAGAAGGAGACAACTATTGAAAAAATAGCTACAGATAAACCACAGTCTTTCTGGGATAATGTTCTATGGACGGATGGAACCAAAGTAGAGCTTTTTGGAAATGTAGTGCAGCATTTTTTTTTAATAGGAGATGGAATGAAACTGATAATTAAAAGAACATCCTACCTACAGTAAAACATGGCGGAGGTTCTGTTAGGCTGTGAGGCTGCTCCGCTGCCTCCGGTGCTGGAGGGAACGACCCAAAGCAAACATCCAGCAACACAATAGAATAGTTGAAAAGGAAAAAATGGACACTTTCAAACTGAGTCCTGACCTAAATTCCATTGAAAACCTTTGGAGAGAACTGAAATCTGCCTTTGCAAAAAGGACTAATGTAAATTTAAAAGAGCTTGAACTCATAGCAGTGGAAGAGCAGCAGAAACTACCAGCAGACAGGAAGTAGCAGCTTCAAGAAGCTACAAGAAACATTTAGAGGTGGTCACTGTTGTTAACGGTCTTGCAACTATATTTTACTAAAGGGTGCCGATAAATGTGTCTGGGGTACATTTTGTGTTTGTATTATTTCACAATTATGCAAGTTTTTTTAATTTAATTTTTCTTATTCGGTAACCTTGGGCATTTTATTAAAACATCTTAATTATACAAAATGAGATAATTAGCATTTGAAGATATTCTAAATTCTCCACTTAAAATTCAGGGGTACCAAAAATTTCCACCAGGACTGTAAATGTTTTGATCTATTTGACTTATTATCTTTGAGTTTAATTTAGTTTTTCTATGTTCTTTCAGGGGATCTTTCAGAGGAATGTGATTCAAATAACATTTGTATTCAGTGTAACAGCAACTTCCCCACTGCTGTCAGTCTGTCTAGTCATTTTAAAGCCTGTGCATGCAGGAAGAGGATTGCTGATTTTGAAGAACCAGGCAAGTTTCTGACAAAAGCACAATGTCAAGATGTGTTTTTGATGCCATGCAATCAAAATTTTGGTTTAAATGTAGAAAAATATAAAAAAGAAAGGTAAAATAATCTAAATCAAGATGCACAGATTAAGATGGAATCAAATGAAGATGAGGCAGAATATTTGTGATGACTGCAGCCCTAGCAGACATTAGATGAATTAGTCTGTCACCCTAATATGTGTCTTAGTTGAAATTATATGTTGACCAGAAAAGATTTTGGCATTGGGATTATTTATTCATATTGCCTGTCTGTGATAAGTCAATACATTTGCTCAGATAAAATAGTTTGGTGTTTTGTATTTTAGGCTATGATTATAAACAGAAGAAGCTGAGACCAAGACCTGGGCTAAAGAAGAATTTACCCTCCTTGAAAGCTCAGATATACACACTCACCTGCAGGTACAGAGAATGGAAGCTTATACATGTAGGCATTGTTGTCTGAGTGAGAAGTGAAGTGAGAAATCTCTCTACCCAGTTACAGATTTCATAAATTTGTACAGGACCAATAGCAAAACAACCACGCAAGACACAAGGGTGGCACAGAAGGACGCACTGGAAGAGCCAATTAATGGTTGTCGTATCTGCCAGGCTGCAAGGGTCCACATGATGTAAATTTTGTCATCTGCCCAGGGCTGTGAAAGTCTGCATGGACCCCTGTGCAGCTGTCCACTTGCAGCCTAAAACTTGTGACTATATGGAATGTACACACAACAAGTGCATCAACTGCACATGCGCCAGAAGAGCAAACTGGATGCTTGTTTCTTCACTGTATGTTTGAACTGTGTTCCAGATCCTTGCTCCTGTTCTTATTCTCATTCTTTTATTCATTTGCCAATAAAACAACAAAGGAGCTCTTCTTATTACTGTCAGGGAGTCACCATCATGTTTGGTGTGCTCATGCGTGGGAGGTGTTGTAGTCCAGGTCCACTTCCATCAATCTTTTGTGTCAATCTTTCCACATCTGAGCGGATGGGCAGCAGAAATGACCACTGGGAACTTTGTAAACTGGTGGTGTTCCTTCTCCTTATCAGCCTTCTCTGGTACAGGGTTGCCCTCCTGTTGCCAAGACACAAGCCTGTCCTCACCTTTGAGATTTACACAACCCCACCACTTTTCCTGTCTCGCCTAACCTTGCTCTTCTGAAAGGGAGAAGGCTAAGCCAAATTATGGCTACACTCTGCTGACATGGGATGTTTGGCTTGTAGTAGGCTTGTAGTTGGGGACTGGAGAGGACTTTCACTTTCCCTGAAGGACAGGCCAGCAAGCCTCCTAGTCTTCTCATGCACTCCCTAGCTAAAAAAAGGTGTGTCATTTAATCCTATATAGTCTATGGCTGCTTTGAACACCACTTAAGTGACTTAACAGTGAAAAGGGAGAGACACTGTCAAGACAGAGTAACCAGTATACAACAGCTTCCCTTCCTCAGATTAAATTGAGGTAGTGAGTGGCAATATGAACCACTTGTCACAGTAGGACTCTAGGTATACCTTCACGAGCCCAACAGTAATAGATATAGTTGGAATTGGTCACTGTGCACATCACCTGACCTGGGTCAGCCCCTGTCTATATGGAATATGTAACTGGGTGGTGGAGAGATCTTGATTCAACAGAGAACATCTTAGATTTTCGCACCGGAAGAAAATGGTTGTGCATTAAGTAGCATTAAGAAGCAGTGACTGTTTTCCCCTTTTGCAGATTCTGTGACCTCGTCTTCCAGGGTCCCCTGTCAGTCCAGGAGGATTGGATCAAGCATTTACAGAGGCACCTTCTGCACACAAACATGCCCCACTCAGGAAAAGGGATGGTGGAGGTTTTGGATCTTTGTCACAAAATACAAACAAGCAAGTCTCATGAGCACCCAGACATTGTATAGAGTTGTACCATTCTGGAATGTGCAGATGCTTGCATCTTGATTTTGCACACTATGCATACAACTCATTATTATAGATTAATCAGCAACTGTTTAAAATATATAACCATTAATCCAGACTGCTTAACAATGGTATTTTTAGAAAACTGTATAAATTACCAAAAACTTTATTATAGGATATTTGTATGCTATGCTTTGCTTTATCTAATTAGCTAATAGAATTTATCTTTATTGACTTCTTTTTAATATCGATACAAGAGTAGCAAAAATCACAGTGGCAGCAAAAGGAAAACATATTTCTGAAAACAAAACATGGTCTGGCAGTGCAGAACTGCTATTGTTAAAAAATATATTGTTCTCATATGTTTGTCATGATAAAAAAGTGCCTTGGATTTCATCATAGCTGTGTAAGCTACATCTTTTTGTAAGACGTTGATATCACATCTCTGATAAAGAGAAAAATAGTAACTACAAGGAGACATTTCCGTTATAATGACATAATGTTGGAATATATATTTTTTTCTCTTTGTGGAAACTCAGTGTATTTGTGAAGGCTTGGAGCAAAAGGGGGTTACTTTGGTTTGATGTGAACAAGAATGTGTCGTAATCAGTGACATACAATACTGGTCAAAAGTTTTAGAAAACACAGATTTTTCCAGTTGTTACTGAAATTTACAAAGTGCAATGTCCCAGTGTGTGAAATTAATTGGGCAGTACAAAACTTACCTTTGTACCATTTAAAGCTATTCAATAGACAAGAAAAGCGTAAATGTGAATTTAAAAAATGAGGGTGTTCTAAAGTCATTGAATGTTAGTGTATTTCTTAATATTCATACAGAACATATTCATACACTACTGTCTATCAACCACTGGTACCGAACATATATAGCACATGTGCATAACCTCTCCCCTAAACTTAAAGTTTAGAGGAGAGGGGAGAGTTTATTGGGTCCACCCTGCTAAAACTAATGCAGTCTAATTCAGCAGTCCTGTAATGAATACAACCTTCATGAAGGTCATAATATTTAGTTTGTGTTTAAACTGCGTTAAAGAGGTGTTGACTCCACTGTACAGTCATTTTGGAGGATTAAGGGTGTGGTGCTGTTGAACGGTTTTACATTATTCAAAGAAGTCGCTGATGTTTAGCATTACCCACATTGATGTGAATAAGGTGGACAAAATAACACAAACACCCGTTAACATAACACAGTGTATTTCAATCAACGCATCTTTTAACACAGTTTCAACACATTATGACCCCTGAAAGTTGGATTTACTAAAGGACTGTTTTAATAGACTGCATTAATGTTAGCTGGTGTACCTAATAAACTGACAACTGAGTGCATTCTGTTGCATCATTACTGAGTGAATAGTTTTTCACATTTTATGTTGTAAAAGCCAACTTCTATAGTTAAATATATAGAAAATATAATTGTAGTTTAACCTTATTAAAGAATTTTTTACTCCGGTTTTATGAGAGGTGTAATAAAAGGTTAGGTGTTTTAGGTTTTTAATCTATTTTTTACCTGAAATGTTCAGCTGGTTGAGATTTCATTATTTTTGACACAGAAATCCCTAACATACAAAATAAAGGTCTATTCTGATTTTTATGACAAGTTTTTAAATCATTAAATAATTTCTACATAATATATATCTTCTTTACTCAGTTTTGATCATTATTAGACTTAGTGTTTGCCATTTAAAATTCAACTTTCATAGCTAAATATTTATTTAGAAATCAGTTACATTGATAAAAAAAAACTTGCATGAAACAAAGGTGTCACTACAATATAGTTAGTGAATAATACTTAATCAGCCAAATAAACTATTTTTTTTTTTTTTTTTTAGTTGCACTAAGTTAACCAGCAATTACAGCAGCAATTTTGGTAAAGTGGACAAAATGTTTGACAACTGTCTGGACAATTCAGAACGTAGTCAGAACATGTAGAACAAAAGACCTAACTGTAAGAGGATGGTGTTAATCACTTCAGATGCTGTTAACTGGATACTGGTCAATTGAAAGTCTGATAGTCATGGTGATTGATTGGTATAAGTGAATAGAGACATTTTTGATAGGTTTATTCTGAGGGCACAGCAAAAACACAGCAAAGAACAAAACTTTGAAGGTCTGGCCTCGGCTTTTCATAAAAATTAAAAAAGAATACTATGGATCACACTAAAATTAAATTTTAACGTCTGAAATGATTCTATTTTATTTCCAGTGGTTATCCATGTTTGGTTCTGCTATGTCTGTTTTGGTGTAGTATCATCATAACCATTGTCATCATGAAAAAGAGAAAAATAGGAATCCTGGTTTCACTGTTTGTCTAGTGATCTGTAGGATGTACACTGCAGTAATGATATAATGGCAAAGAACTCAGTAAAACAAAAAAAAAAAAGATGAATTTTTGGTAGATTTTATGGAGGATAATTTAAGGCTGTTGAGTGTCCATCATGTAATCTGTTACTCCCCATGCTTATGTTAATTTACTGCCTACAGTTGTAATGATAACCATAGTAGCCAAAGCATGAACACACTCAAACGAAAGAGTAATATACTAGGTTAATAATTCAAAGTCTCATTTCAAGGGAAAGTATCTAATAAACTTTAATTACAAACACAAGTTTTGGCAGCAGTGTAGGTGTAGTTTCCCCTTTCAGTATTTTAAAGGTGTGTTATGTGATAACGAACCTTTGCCTGCCCACGATACAAACTCCAATTTTATTTGTTATTTAAAACAAAATTTGTTGCAAATCTTTTGGGTAAAATATACAGATTTCGGTGTCACTTTGCACCATTATTCCCAACAGGAAGTAATTTTAGGGCTATGTGCTATTTTAAACTCCAGTTTGTTGCATCACAGGCTGAGTGTTTGATGTATCCGGTGCTTGATAGCCACTTCTGGGTTTTCTACTTACCAGTGGCAAAGGGGGCTAACCCTGCAGTTTATCTTGGGCAGTATTTAAAGCAGCGATCAAAGCTGTACAAACCAATTGTCATCATGCTTCTCCGGAGGGAATTTTGAAGTACATTAATGCTTCTTCTTTGGGAAATAATTGTGCCACTCTGTGACTTCATTAGGTCTCCTGGCTGTTTCAAAAGATGTTCTCTCTGGAGGTTGAAAGCCACATTGCTGGCAGACAGCATCTCAAGGGGCCGAATGAATAAAAAAGGAGAGATTATAATGAGATTGAGTTACCCATGACCAGAATTGGGCTTTTCATTATTCCACTGGCTGGAGAGAGAAAAAGAGAGAGGGAGAAAGAGAGAAAAAGAGGGAGGGAGAGAAAGAGGGACAAGGCTGACATAAAGAAATGGGTTGTTGCAGGACCCACACTCACCATCTGCCATGGGGGTCCACTGGTAGGCAGCCAATGCATGCTTATCATTGCCATGGGTATCAAAGGGGCCTCCTCTCTGGAGAGTGCTCCATTAAAACTGCAAACGTCAAAGAAAACCTGCATTTAATTCAGAAGTAACACTTGCTATTGATTTAGCAAATTGAAATAGGGGGGAAACGTTAAACCTTGAACAATTTTATGTTTTTGCTATGTGTATTTTTTAAGGCTGTGAAGAATATTTTAAACTCAAAATAGTAAAAAAAAAGTTGTTAAGGATATGTGTTGCATAATCCTGAAAAAGTGCACTAACAAATAGGACTTTTTTTGTCAGCTAGTTTTGTGTTTTTTCCTATTCATTGTGATTGGTAGAAGTGATCCAGAGATCGGGACCATTGATCATGACCTGTCCTTTTGCCAGTTATTCAGAAGTCCCACCGACTGCCTGTGTGAAAAAGAAAAAAAAAGGAGAGAAAAAAGAAATCAATAGGTTTCCATTATCTGGTTGGGCAGTGTCACTGGCCTGTCAACGATCCTGTTACAGCAGTGGTACAAGGGTGACACAAAGCCCACACTCAGTCGCTGCTGACAAGAGGAAAACATGCTGACAGGCACCGGGAACAAGTTGGAACACAGATTTGCACTTCAAGCATCCGTCCGAAGAGCTATCGTGCAAGGCCACCGTGCGGCGAGGGGCGAGCTCGGTATGGGTGGAGGGGTTGAGTTGTGGGGGTCGGGGGGGCTGGGGGGATTCCCAGCCAGCCTTCTTCTACTGTCTGACTGTCTAGCTCTCTACCACAAATGCTTTTATCCTCCTATAAATTATTCACCTCTGGATACACCAAAGGAAACTCAGTTGCACTGATTGTGGCTGAGGGGAAATTCATAAAACCCATAGCCCAGGCTACATCCAGTGCTTGGCCAATCCTGTAAACTTATCCAAACCCAACCTATGGTTATCATGTAAGTGTAGCATACATAGGAATATATATATATGTATATATGTGTGTGTGTGTGTGTGTGTGTGTGTGTGCTTGTGTGTGCGCGTGTGTGTGAATAACATTGTGACATCACTGATGTTTTCTGTTGCAAGTTCTCATGTAGGGAAATCACAGGTCGGTTTTGTTGGAAATGGTCACTTTCATAGTTATTATCTGTGTTACCATGTCTCCAGCATATTAGCTCTTCACCTACAATGAAAAGACGAGTCTGGCCTCATCAGTCAGTCCAGATGGCCAGTCAGAAATTAAGGAAGACATCAACTGTCTCTTGAAAGAACACAAATCAATATATTTTGACAAGGATCAAATGTGCTTCAGATGAACCTTTTGCCCCCCTCAAAACAATCTTTCTCCTCATGTCAAAACTCTTCGTTTTTTGTTTTTTCTATGTGTAATGAGCAGATATTCGATGACTCCTGATTTTTGAGATCACTTTTAGCAATTCGTTATTAAAGACCTTTCATTCACAGCGTCATGTCACCTTTAAAAAACAGTCATATATAAGAGGATAAAATGAGCATGTTTCAACAAGTAAATCTGTAGCCTGCGCATAATTGTTTTCATTCAAGCTTTTATTGTCTTAAACCAGACCTTGGGGCGTTATGACGTCACGATCCTGGTTAATGCGCTAGAGAAAAACTACTCGACTTTTTTTTTTTTCTTTTCAATTACACATACATATGTGTACATCTTTTTTCTTTACTGCTCATGTAGGCAGTTCAGGCCGTAATGACTGGGGAATTCAGGTTAATATGTTGACAAGGTTTAACAACAGCGGGTCATGTTGCTCCACACGCATGGCTGGCTCCGTTCACTGCGGCAGCTGACAGGTCCTAATCAGGCGCTGCCCTAAAGGCACTGGGGCAAAGAGGGTTTTAATCACTGAATTATAGACCAGCGCAAGGCTTCAAATTGAGACGTAATTAAAGTCAAAGTTGCAATAATGGTTTGGGCTAATTGGGCAGACAAGTGCGTTATGGTGCGATTAGATTATCTGCTGTAATTACCTGAGTCAGAGGAGTCCTCTGGAAGGAGAAGGAGTATTGTGTGTTTTTCAAATGACGGTGGTGGCGATGGAGATTTTTGCTTCTACCCTGTGTCGAATAAAAGTGAATGATGAATAAACATATGTATGAGCAATTATTAGTCATCTATTTGATTTCTCAAGGCCAAAATAAACCAGAAGGATACAAAAAGCGGGCTCCGTTTTTTTTTTTTTTTAATGTTGCAATTAAGCTGTCCAAAAATTTCAGTCGCTTTTTAATTTATCTGAGGCGATTCCAATGCACACTGTATGAATAATAGCAGTGTGGGCGTCATCATCTCCATCAGTGTGTCATTTACAGTAGGGACATTAATAATGCAGCCGACAGCAACGCGCCCGGTCCCGACGTCCTCGCTCGCGACGCCGCACCTTCACAAAACATCATCATTTCCTCTTAATTACCCGCCGAGCACGTGTCCTGAGATGCGGGGCCCGGTAGGTGCGACGGGGGGACCGGTCGGGCAGCAGCTGCCCCGCATCCCGCCGGGCCCGCACTGACCTCCTTTTCCTTCCCCCGCTTTTTTAGCGTTACTGAACCGGAGGCTTGACGAGCCGCACACGAGCTCAGAGGGTTTTTGATTCGGATGAGGGGAGAAATGTAGAATATGAGCCAGAGATGACGAGTCGGGCAGCAGTTCGGGTTTTTGCCAAAGAATTAAAATAAATAAATAAATAAAATCGAGATTCCGACGTGTCTGTTTTGGGGCACAAGTGTCTGGAGCCATTCACCTGCTTCAGTCGCATTCTGTCCATCTCTGCGCCCCATTCAACAAAAAAAAAGACGAACATGTGCTCTGAAATCCCGCAATCATTCGCACAAAAAAGAGAATATTTAGGCTTGTGGTGGCGTCCCAGCGATCAGCCAGAGGGCGTGAAACGGCTCTATAGGATTTAAAGACTGTTCAGTAACCACTGGGCCCATGAGCCCCGCGTCCAGGCGGCGCTCCGCGGTCCCGCCGTCGGACGGCGGGGGGCGCTGCTCGTTTCGTTCTGAGCGCCACAAGCGGAAAACGCATCGTCTGGGTTACACGCGGTGGCTGCACTGTAACTGATAACAAACAGTAACGGAAAAGTAGAATAAACAATGAACAAATGCTACAAAACGCGGGAGTTTATCAAAATAAAAGCCACCGATCCAGCATGAAGACATCAGAATGACTTGTGCTATATTATTTTGCCTTGGTGGTCGCAGCCCGGACGAGCTCCCCCCGCTCATGGAGGGAGAAGGACGGCGAGCTCCAGGCACCGGGTCGGCGGCCGAGCCGACTCCCACACCTCGTTCAGGGCCCTTCGTTTTCATCAGCCTGCTCTCAGGGGTCTGCAGGAGCTGCACAGATTCTCTCTGCAATCAAACACACCTCGGAACAACAACAAAAAAAAGGCTCCTCTGCCTTTGTCGCATTTGTGGGAGAAATTTAATTACGACCGCGGTTGTGTGTAGGCATTGAAAAAAAATACCAGGCGACAAATGAATATACAGAGCAAAATGGCAAAACGTGAGGGGGAATAACTGACAGATGAAAAGGCAGAGGATGTGCAGCTAACAGGCAAAACGCGCCGCTACAAAGCCTCACACACCTTTGAGAGCAAGAGTTTGTTTTATAGCACTTCTCCCGGGTTGCATCTCCTGTCGATTTGCAGAAAAGGAAAGGGGGGATAAGCGAACATGCTCTGTTTAAGAAACAAACATGCAGATTAGATGGGATTCTGACAACACACTGCTCAGACTTCATGTCCCACAGCTCATATCTCAACAATGGAAAAAAAAAAGAGGGTTGAAAAATCCGCTCAGCGCGGTTGACAACACTTAACGTCATTCTGCAGAAAAGGAAATGCAAATAATGAGGTGGCATCAGGAAATAAACTGTGGAAGTTAAAGTCAGACTAATAACCAGTCTGGCCTGCTCAAGACCCAATGGGTGGCACCAAAATCTTTATTTCAAGGCTATAGACAAAAAGCATGAAACAATACAAGATCTCTATTAGGTGATAAACGTGGAATTGATGGATTTGGTTCACACATCCCCCTTTTTTCCAAAATAGAAATTAAACCTTTAAAAAGTCTGTCTCCTTGCACACTGTGGATTTGGGTGTAGCCATCAGGAAGCCTCTTCCTGTAGAAGAGGAAAAAATAAATCAAACTTCACAAAGAACATTTGTAACATTTACTTCAAGTGCAGGGAGTTGTCACCTGTTATGTGGCACCAGGCGCCATGTCAGTAGCACCGCTCACAGCCTAAACTCACTCACCTACCTTCCAGGGTGCTGCTCCGCTTTTGACTCCCCACATCAGGCCTACATAAGCCACACTGACTACACACACCCAGACTTGCCTCACACACACACGGTAAGATGTGATTTAAACAAGGAAGTTTAACAGTCAGTGCGGTTCTGCACACATAACAGAATTTCATTATTTTTGGGGGGTTGAGTGTCTCATTGTCCAAATGCATGACCTCAAATCGAATGAACACGACATCAAAAAAATAAATGACTAAATGCTGAAATGAAATCATATCTTAGATACCCTCCTGTTTTGTTTTTATTTTATTTTTAATCTTGTCCTTCTGTATTGAGTTTAATTTTGGTCATGACCCCGCGTAAATCCAGGAAATCCAAGTAAATAGCACAAAAGAGGCGCCTCTGCAGATTGATTTTAACTGCAAGTACATTAATCCGAGTTTACAGCGATACTTTGCAAACTTAGATCCACTGGGTTGTTGGAAGGCTTTTTGAGACTGCAGATTTTTTGATGGAATTTTTTCATTTGAACATTGGTGGGGGCGTCAGACTGAATGATGGCATACAGTCACATTGTTACTATAAAGGAGGGTGCAGGGTCGCCATGGCATCTTCCAACACTGGTCTGTGATCTTGTCCGGTGGTTTCAAGCTTGGGGTCCATACCCCCAACACATCGCAAGATAAATCAGAAGGGTCATATGGTGTTCAACTAGTGAGGAAAGTATGACATAAAGTACTTTTTTTTGTTTAGACAAACAGACATACAGTATGAAGCCTGTGAGGAGGGGTCACAAATAGACATTGCATCTTTTTAAAGCCCCCTCCCCCACATTTAAAAATGTGTTATCTCTGTACTCACCTTGTACTCACCTTGTGACATCATAGCGCCTCTGGGCCAACTGTGGCCTAATATCAAATCTTGTTTTCTAGACTTTTGAACTACTTGATGAAATATGTGTGTGTGTGTGTGTGTGTGTGTGTGTGTTTGTGTGTGTGTGTTTGCGCGTGTGTGAAAAAACATGAAAAGCACAGTAACTACATATTTAGTCAAATTTAAGTTATTATCAGTTTCTGACTTCCTGGCATCTGTTTTACTGTATAAAAGACATTGTGTTTTAGAAATGTGTAATATTAATGAAGACAGCATCTTTATTTTGCAGTAGCTACAGAGCTGCCCCAAAAACCAAGTCAAAAGGCGTTTATTCAGACACTGAGCACTCTGCCATCAACCGGCAGCTAACTGGACAGCTAAATTAATACTGCTACATCAAGTAAAAGCTAGCTTGCACAATAACTGCAGCCAACCTAAGCTAAAGCTAAAGTTTAGATATTGATTTTCCCACAGTTGTTATCTGTAAATGAAAAACGACCAATTTTGATGAACTGACATTTGACTATTCACTTTGAAATTTAAGTAACACAGAAACTATGTCACTTCATGAAGGAGAAGAAAAAAACCCACCTATGCTAAAGGCAGGCGATCTCAGTAGCTGCATCGTATCCTTTGATACAAGTGAATTTTATGTGATTGGGTTTGGTTAGGCGTCCCTTAAATCACATGCCTCAATGTATTAAATTATAAACTGAAGTGTCCAGTATAAATATGACTCAGACATATAGAAACAGACCTGATTCCTCAGCTATGAACTGTAAAAATAGTCAGACTAAACTTAATTTTCTTAAGCAATCTAGTTAAAATTGATAAGAAAGCTGAGAGAACAGAGTTGGTTGGAAGACACTACGCTTTTTCTAAAGCTTTCTATGGAGATTATCCAAACAAAGAGTGCAGCATCTGCATTTCTCAGGTATTGTCTGGGTTCTATGGCGGTGTTTTTTGTGGGGGTTAAATAATCAGCCTAAAAAGACATAAAATGAAAGCATGATAACCTTCCTATCTGTTTTACAGTTTCCTGTCCTGCCTGAAAACTTAAAATGCTTTTTGTTTCAACGTTGCTGCTCCTGTAGTTTACCTCTGCCATTGTTATTTAGAGATTTTTTTTTCAATACATGAATGTGGAGACCTTTAAGTGAGGACAAACCACAAAGTTTGGGAACCACTGTTCTCTTGCGTGAGAATGAGCTGCAACGCATCGTTATAAATAAACAACCAGCACATAGTTGTTGATTTTCTAGAAGTAAGGATGTGAGCTCGTCTGAATTAAGACATTTTCCTGCACCCCTGTAAAGCACTAATGAAGCTCTTTGATTATTCAGAATAATTTCCTCATAACCTGTAGGCCAGTGTGAAAAAAAATCTTTATACTACGCTTTAACTGCTGTTCATTTTTTTGCCCAATTTGCCGCTCTGTGAACTGTAACAGTACTACAGCGTCCACATAGGCCCGAACATTACAGGCCGCTGTGCATCAAATCTCCCTGGCAGCCTCATTATTCCATTCTCCTCCACTACCCAAGGTTGATCTAATCACCAGATCAACAACTGCGATGTGTGAGAGAACAAATAATGGAGACAAAATGAACAAATGATTAGTATGCTGTGAAAAGTACAATACGTTTCTTATTTAGCATTTAGATAACTATCTATCCTGAGGAGCAGGCTTCAAAGTTGAACTCAGTTTAGGCGAGGGGGATTAATTCTCTCTACTGCATGCTTCATTGAATCTCTCATTACCAAAGTTTGTCTGTATTGATGTTAGATTTGATTGAAGATTAGAGCATTTAGCAAATCTTGCTTTTCCGCATGTATCAGGCTTTTTCAAGCACGGCACACTGCTCGCTGGTCAATACCCTCACTTTTATCCAGTGCCTGCTTCATTTAAACTTAATCAACTCCATCAATGAACTGGAACAGTGAAACGTCCCCTGGAACAATAGCTTTTGTTGGATAATGCTTTGGTCTTATTCCCAACCGGGTGGCGATAAACCTAAAATTACACTATGATGAACTATTTCAATCAATATGATAATGGAAATTGGCTTGGTGACTCTTTGCAGGGCTTAAGGAGGCAGGCTAAAGCCTATGTGACATTAATACATCTCCATGCTCTCTCCCTGCTGTTGCAACCCCCTGCCTCACTTTATTGTCCCATCTTTTCAGTGACATTGACTACACCATATTGCAAAGTGCCTGGTAGTTTAATGATCTATCTGCACCAGGGAATGCTTGTGCTGAAATGGATGCCCAAGCTGACGGTCTCATGCATTGTTCACCAGCTAAATTATAGGCTCTATGGTTTGTTTCCTGTAGTGGCTTAGCGGGGTGTAGATCAATCATTGATGGCACCGCGGTAAAGCAGCCACAGCACGACTTTTGCTGCTCATTTGGACATTTTGTCCTTGTGTGGGTTCCGGAGCCTGTTATAGGCTACAGTTCATCATATTTATATTGCTAACAAAAGACCAATTTCACAAGCCTTAGCAAAGAAAACGCATGCTTCCCATCTGTTGCATACTAATAAATATGCCACCTTCTGGGACACTCCAGGAGTGATCACGATGATCAACTGCCAAGTGATATGACTTACCATAAACCTGTTTATTTGAAAAGTTTCCCCTCAGCCAATAATTGTCAATTTATTTCAGTATCTATTATTATTTCCTGTAATGATTTATAAAGCAGGCACACAGTTGTTTTGCTCCCCACCTGTCACAGTCATTTCATTATCATTTCTGAAGCCAGTGTTGGCAAAAGGTATGAGATGGATGCCTTTGTGTTGTTTCACACAGAACTGAGCATTTACTACTGGAGCTTAAAGTCACAGCTGTCATTTAGAAAGAGAGAGTCCATGATCAACCCTATCTCCTATGAGCTACGTGCACTGATGGAGTCTATGCTTGTATTTTCCCATCCTAAAACCAACAAAATTTAAAGAGGAGGAATATCCTCCTCAGTGGTAGAACCATGGAAACATGTTGGCCAGCGCTTCACATATTCAGTGTCAGAAAATTCCTGCCTAAAAACCAGGACACATTCTTTCTGGAAATTCAGTGAAGTAAATTCTCAAATAGGGGGCCGGGCCCTATATTCACCCGAGCTGTAAAGAGAACTTGGACAAGTTAGTCACTGTTTTAGGAAGACTTCTGAAACAAACTCACCAAATGATAGGAATTCCTTTTAAACAACAAAATTAAATAAGAAAATGCCCCCCCCCAAAAAAAAATGTAAATGAAAGCTGCCACTAGTGATTAAAACAGTAACCTCATTTAGCTAGCAATTCCAGTAACATAACATTAAAGGATTACACTGATGTTTTTGCATGTTACAGCCTATTTTCTACAAATACTGTATACTGCACATTTCTACTGACAATTCTCCAGTCTCCGGTATTTTTAATTACTTCTTGCTTTGTCATAAATATTTGGAAAAATTCTTTATAATCACATTTTTTAAGGCGTGAAAATTACACGGCATGTCACTGTCTTATTTCATTTTGGTCAGAGTTACATTGTTATTTCGTTGTAGTGCAGCACAGACTCTACTTTCAACTGTTAAGCACTGTACATATGATTTTTAGTTAATTGGCTAAAACATGCAAAACACCAGTACTGCCCTTTTAGGTATTCTCCACTGAAAGTGTTTTATGTCAGAGAGCAGACATTACCAGAAGATCAAATGCTAATTAGTAATTACTTGGGCTTTATAGATTCTGTATAAAACAATGCATCGGCCAAGTTGGATAAAAATGTCTCTCATCAAGCAACTGAGTTGTTAACACTGTTTGCATTATCACTGCATTACTGATTTTAACCAACAGTAGCCTCAACCACTAGTTTCAGCAACCATCACAACACTTAAACAAACAGAGAAGTTTAGTCTGTAGTCTGTCAGGTAGTGGCTTTTTTGAGACTGGTATTGATATTTTGAATAAAGATACACTTGCTATTAAAGGTCATTAACCTGAATATTTACAGGGAGAGAGATATGTAACACTTTGCTGGCCAATCTGTGTAATGTTGACACTGTTTTTAAATAACCTCAAACATGTGATTTGCATTTATGTAATGCAATTTCTTGTTACTTATGAGCATACATGTACACCTATACCAATATATCAGTGATAAGAGAAAATAGGCCAATAATATTGGATGCTGCTGGATATGTAAGTAAACATTTGTTAGAATTACTGAATCAATTTTACAAGATGATAATGTCAGTGTTGTTTTGATTCGGTGCATTTAAGTGGCCAAAAAAAAAAATCAATGAATGCACTATTCATGATATTATAAATTTGCATTCAGTCTTTATCCTCATTTTTAAAAGTAAATACAAAGCCTTTAACTATTTGTCCACATTCTAATTAGAGTTAGTTTTGTTGGAGGACACATCGTGACAGAGATGGATACTCACTGCCTCTATAACCTCTCACCTCCTACAACAGCCAGTGTCAATTAGCCTGTCCTGCATCTTAACTGACTGAAGCTGCTTCCATGTCACAGTCATCCTGCTAACATGAAACACCAGATGTGTCGTTTGACACTTTTTGAATATGTTGTTTGCCTTTGTTTCCATGTTTTTACTCTCAGTGCTGGGAATGATTTGAGAGGACAGGCATGCACAACAGATACAGCACCTTGAACATCAAAGACCTGCACTGCAGTATTAGTAACGGTGTGTGTGTGTGCTTGTGTTTCTGCTGTAACTCTGCACATGCTCGTGCACGTCTGCGTCGATGCGTTGAGTATGTGTGCACGTCAGTGTTCCTGCCGTAGGAAAGCATCCGAGACAGCCCGGAATATAAAAATTTACAGGCCTTTTTCCTGCTTTGTCTGTCTTCTTTCCCATTCTCTTAGGTGAATGGGGCCTGAGTGATAGAGCCAGAACCTTTCATCTCACCCAGTGAGTGTAAATAGCTGTCATGTTTGATTGACGCTTTGACGTGCACATGTGATGCTCTGGAAGAAAGGAAGAGAGAGTGAGAACACAATACAAGAGGGTTCTGCTGTCTTTAAACCGAAGATGTAATGAATGAGTAATTACACAAAAACTACATCTTCATTTCCTCATATGAAATTTCTCACAGTTCAAGCAGTGAAATTAGCATAAATTCCGTAACAGCTTAAATTGAACAAGATTGGATCCACATTATTGGCTTTGAATCTTCATAGTAACACAAATCTTAGTATTTCATACTTCACAGAATAATTAAAAAAAAAATGCCTCCATGTTAAACATATAATCACATAAAACAGAAAGCGCTAATTATTGCTTGAATCTGCAGTTCCTCTCAGCTCTACTGAACATTTTAACATCTTTCAGCGCATTGTTTTGGTTTCACAGCTCTCATTAACATTGTTTCCAATGGCATCAGGCAGCTGTTTTCAGCAAAAAAGCTGATAAACCCACACTATCCTACCACCAAACGGCAAATAACAGAGTCAGTGACTAAAAAGTGGAAACAGTAGAGCATTTAGCAGACACAGAGCCTGGAGTTAATGAGACCAAAAGGAGTGGAAAAAAGAATGAAAGGTGAAAAGAAACACTACTCCGAATGAAAGTTAATGGTACTCCTAGTGAGCTGGATGTGTAAATAGGCAACTGACTGCTAAGGTCATCCTTAAAAAAACTTAATAAGGTGATATTATGCCAAAGTTGTGTTAATCGCTTCCATGTGGACAAAACAATCTAGTAATGCTGTTTGAGGTAATCATATTTAATTTTTGTTACAATTGCTTTGACAGTGAAAACCGTCAAAATCTGTGAGCAACAGACATCAGCAGACATTTGATGTCTACCCTGTTAATGATCTGCTAGGTTTGAACTGCAGCTATTTCCAGGTATCTTTTGCTTTGCGGGCGTCTTGCATTTAACCCAGTTTTCAAGTTAAATCCATAGTAATTGGGTTTGAGGTGAGGTGACTGACTTGGCCAGTCATGAGATTTCCTCAGTTTGGTCCCTTTTCTTTCTTTCTATGTTTAGGATCTATGTCGTGCTGCATTGCTCTACAATTAGTAGAGTGTGTATAAAAACAGATATTGCTCAAACTCATCCAGTATGGATGTGAAAACACCTTCAAACACACTTTAACCTGAAGTCAACCCTTAAACTATATAGTCACTGTCCCAGTGTGCTGTAATATGATACCAACAGCGTGTCAAAAAAATACTTATGGGCAGCACTTTGACGAATACCGTCTCTTTGATTTTAAAGAGTTAATGTATTGTTTTTGTATACATTATGCATCGAGCACTGTGATGGCTGTGTAGTTTGACACACATTTCTTTGTTTGGCCTCAGAATGTTAATGCTGATGTATTTTACAATGGGCTCTCGCTTTGATTTAATACACCAAAAAGCATATCACTCTTATCTGCACTCCAATGGGCTGGAACTGGCAAGAAGGAAACAATTTAACTAAAGAGAATATATGCATCAAATGAAAAGCAGATGAAAAAATATGCAATTATGTTCCTGATTTGGTTAAGTATTTCTCTGCCAGCACATGCCAGCTACCACTAGAACCTGTCCCAAATGGGCGGCGTCCAGGTCTGGGCGAGGCCCCAGAAAACGTCACATCAGAACGGTGCCATCTCCCGCTACATCTCCTTTTCCTCAGATCCATGGCCAGAGCGTTCCCCTCGTTCCCCTCTCTTGTTTGCTCCACTCAGCCCCTCTCTGCGTCCCAGATAATGGAGTTCAGCTTCTGTCTGCCAAAGGGTCCATAGCTGCCCAGGAGTAATGACCTGAGGGGGTACTTTGTGACAACCAGGGTATAATAATGCCTCCAGCCATGGACAAAGCAGACCCCTGGGGTCAATTTTTAAATACTTTTATGTTTTTCATCGAGGGTAAGAGTCATTTGTTTTTAGTGTGGGCTATATCCTACGTATACACTGCAAAAACAATAAATTTATTCCAAACAAGGGATATAAAGTGTGGTTAATGTTGTTATTTCAACAAAATGCAGTTAAGTTTTGACAGAACACTGCTAGCCCTGACCTATCGCTTTTGATGAAACATCTTCCGCTTTTCAACAGAATTCATCCAGCAAATGTCTGTAGGCCGTGGTCCCTCAGATCAAAATAGTGTTATTGAGGCACACTGGGGAGCATGGAATCACCTGCGAATAAAAGGCTTCTCCTAATAGGTTAATTGTAACAAAAGCACAGGGTCTTGCCCCATTGAACAGAAGAGGATTGTCGAACACAGGCCTGTGGAAATGATGTCAAGCAATGTGCTGCCTGTTCTCCCCTGCAGGGCCAGAGTTTGTCTGTCAGCAGTTAAATGCTTACCTCCTACCCCTCCCCTAACACTCAACAATCAATTTACCTCCTCGGGGTCTATGAACCCAAAGATTTGACCTTGCAGACTTGCGCTTTGTTTCCCCCTCATCTCTCACACCTCAAAGAGTACTTATTAGAACACAGAGGAAAGGTTTTTTGAAGTCGCATTTTTATACACACAGAGCAGATGCAAGTCAAATATTTCTGTGGCCAAACCCACAGGGATTCATTTAGTCTATGAAACCAAAATTTCCAGGCAGATCAGTTTTAATGAGAAACAATATAACAGAGGCACTGTTATTATTTTTAAGTTCCCACTTTAGTTCCTGTTATGGATCCAGTGAGCAGTTTTGCTTCAGTGAATATAATGAGGTGCTTGAAGGAGTAGTTGGACATTGTGGGATATTTTCTTATTCCATTTTAGACAGAGGCTTAGAAGGGAAGACTGATACCACGCTCTATGCTAAATATGAAGCTTCAACCAGCAGCTGGTTAGCTTAGCTTAGCTTAAAGACTGGAAGCAAGGGTAGTGGAGTCTAGCTCTGTCCAAGGGTAGTCATAAAACTCACTTTTTAACGATTAACATCGTGTCTGTTCAATTCATAAAACTGAAAACTGTAATTTTTACAATCCTGTTTCTGTATAAATTAAAAAAAGATAAATTTGTGTTAATTAGTGAGCTTTACAGGTGTCCAATTGTGTTTTTTTTTCCCTTTGGACAGACACGAGCTAACTTTTCCCCCCTGTTTTCAGTCTTTATGATAAGCTAAGTTAACTGGCTGCCGGCTGTAGATTCATATTCAGCAAACACGAGAAGATTATACCAGTTCCCCCTTCAGTGTACTAAATATAGAACTGGAGCAGAAGGCTGTTACCTTGACTTATCATAAAGATCAAGAAAACATGATACATCTTATAAATGAGCAATCTTTAAGAGACTGTCCTGTTAAAAAAACATAGGTCCTCCATGCAAGCAGCTTATCACAACCCCTATTTACATTTTATTATAAGGCGACCTATAGTGGCTTTAGGAATTACTACAGAAGCAAAGGAGGAAGTGAGGTGACGTAGTATATAGAGAGATAAAGTCCATATTAGAAGAAGGCCGGGTTGGATGGATGGGACAGGACTTCAAAAAACAAGGCTGCTCTTCATTTCCTGAGTGAAGCTGATGGTGAAGGTTGTTTTTTTAACCAATGACAATTCCGCAAACTTAACTGCATGTTTATCATTTTAACCATGGTGACAAAGGTCCCGTATACCTGCGGGTGTAGGGGCAGCATCTCAGGAGACGTTGTTTAGGTAGGAGGACTTGATTAGCCCTAGAGGTTTTTCTAGGTGTGTTACTTAATTCTGGAGTGAGCTAGGGCAGATGTTAACCCACTGTGTGGAGTCTTTTTCCTAAGTCAAGCTTTTCAGCTGCTGATTCTAGCTCCAGACTGAGAATGCTACTAATTTTCTCATCTAACTTTCATTAAGAAAGTGAAAAAGCAAATTCCCAAATTTACCAGAGTGAATGTAAAAGTAGCAAATCACAAAATACATACTGTTGCTTATCAGGTTGTGCTGACCAGCAGATGCTACTAATGAAAGATGTTATTACTAATGATTACTGAGTTGTACTCAGTCATCTGATCCAGGAACTGTATGTTTACAACAAGTATATTTCATATTTAATACAAAAAAAAGCCAGCTTGTGATTGTGCTATAGGTAATGATGTTGTTCTGAGAAATAAAAGGATGTATTTCACAGACAAAAATGTATCAAAACTCAACAGCAGTTTTAGAGCTTTGTGTATATATTATAGCACATTTACTTTTATGTTGATGGGTAGACAACCCGGGGGATGTGTCTGTGTCAATCAAAGACTTCAAATCCCAAGATTTATTCAGTCCCCCTCCCATTTGTACTGTAACCAATGGAGAGAGTGCACCCCCAGTGAGGTGCTAGGTAATTAGAAAAACTGAGACTAAAAGAAGAGCATCTTTTTGTCTTATGTGACATTTATTCAAACTGCCTATAGTTTACAACAAAGCTTTCTTCAGGGTGTGTGAGGAGAGCTTTTTAGTGAAGTGTTCCATCTTTTTTAAAAGATTATTTGTATAGCATCTTGGCTTTTCATTTTATGGCGTTTTAGTTAACAGAGAGGAATACAGGAAACAGAATATGTATGTGCCGTAGGGTGGTGGTGGTGGGGGAGGGATGCGAAATCAATCCCAAATTCAAACTGGGATTTTGGATTGATTTAACTTGTCATGATATATACCTAGTTGAATTTGAAATTGAATGAGCTGATGCAAATAGGTTAATACAGAAAGTATATAGATGGCAGATACAAAATCAATAAAAAAGAACTGAGTTTTAGGAATAGTTTCACATTTTGGCAATTATTTTATGCTCTCTGCCAAGAGCGAGATAAGAAGATTGTAAGATTCTTAGATAATAGTAAGCAGAAAGACTGATATGTAAAAATGGAAAACGTGTGGTTTCACCACTGGCAACTTGGCTGTAAACCCACCGAAGGCATGGCAGTTACATTTAAAAAAACTGCAAAATGAACACTAATATCATTTCAGCTAATTTAAAATGACCTATACACTACTATTCTTCTGTCTGGTGACGAGAATTAATGAACTACTGCAAATTTCTAACACAAAAACGTAGCTCATTTAGGTTGTGACTCCAAGGGTAGCGGATAAAATCAAAGATGGTCAATAATGTAATAATGTGTGCACAATCCAAAGCAGGAAGAACTGGAGGTTCTTGTGTTCTTCCCACTCTGCCAATATTGTGTGAATGCAGCATTTAAGGTATGGGTAGGTGGATTTTGTGATCTGTAGACAGTCTTTATATTAAACTAACAATCCTGAGTTATAGCTTCATATTCAGCATACAGATATGAGAGTGGCGTTCATCTTTTCATTTAACCCTCATCAAGACAGAAGTATATTCCCTAAATGTTGAGCTTCTCCTTTAATATTACTTATTCTATGTTGTATGTTGACTTCTGTTTTTTTGGTTACGGTGTGTTTCAACAATTTTTTGTTCACAGCTCACATTTTTGTTTTTTCACTGGTATTTCATACCTTAATAGGCATTCAATAACTAACTGTAAAAACTAAGTAAATACATTGAGATTTTTTTTCTCATCTGCACTTTATCTACTTGCAAAAAATGAGCTATGATCACCTCAATGATGTATAATATACAAAAGCTTCCACTGCACATGTTGGTGTGTAATAGCACAGTGTTTCAGTCTAAAATAGAAGCTTTTGAGATCATTGTCCGGCAGTTATGTGGAAACCTGGCCTGTTTTCACTCCTGCATTAACCATTAAGAGAACACCATATAGTTTGCACTGGTGGAGTTTTCATTTGCTGAGGGGAAGAAAGAGCAGTTGAGGATGTATACACGTGGGGGTAGAGCTGTAGTGATAGAACTCAGCTGGAGTAGGTTACTTGAGGGAATGCTTCAGGAGCGGGAACAGAGCCAAAAGAGCGAGGAAACATACTTCACTTTATTGATTTTGTCGATCGTCTTAAATGAGGGGCACTACAGGCCAAGGGCTCACCTCTGCATTTTCTCCTTGTGTGCCTGGGCTGCTCGGTGGACAACAAGCAGCAGTAGTTACAGGAACTGGGAGACAGAAATTATCTATGGGTTTGTGTTTATGTAGAGAGGGGAAGGTGTGTGGTGTGTGTCTGTGTGTGTGTGTGAGTGAGTCCACTGTAATGAAGTTTTGACTCAAGCCTATGATTTTTGAAAGCGTTGGGCATCAATTGCTTGTCGATATCGTACAGTGTTCATGTTTATGTCTGATATTTGCTGCTCATATTTTCTGTACTGTAAATAGGCCTATTGTTTGGATCATATGGATTATTTTGATATCCAGACACGAGCTGGAGTGTCCATGAAACACACGTTGCCTACACTACCCCCATCATGGATCATGACCTTTCCCTTTACACTAGAGATACGTGCTACTAATGTGACATATTCATCAACTGTGACTTGGTTATGAATGGCCTCTTATGGCCAATATTGATTAAGTCAAGAGTAACATCACTTGGCTTAAAGCAAATGTCCATAAGCAATTATGGCTTGTAGTCTCACAGTATTTCCATTTTTGCTTTGGGTGACATACTCATTTGTTTTATATCCCCATATGTCCTGTCAGGTGGGACAGGATTTCTTTTTTTTGTACAGTCGCTGTCGATAGTTATTCAATAACCAGTGCCCTGAAATTTTTACCCCTGACCCAAAGGCATCTCAGTCCTTGGGAGTCATTTTAGAGTTTTCACTCAAATTATTCTGTGAACAGATCCATGATGATATGGAAGAAAATCTTTTATTGAAGTAGCTATAAATTCATAATTTGATATTATTATATTGTGATAAGTAAATTTTCTTTGAATTCAACTGAGAAACAACACAACAGCCACATGGAAATGGCTGCTGTTGGCCAGACCAGAGAACTGAATTCCCTCTCTGCTCAAAAATGTGCCTATTTTTACCTCACTTAGTTGACAGACTGATGTATGTGCAGTGTTTCACACTTAAAAGATGTTCTCATGTTCATCTGCTGAAGGAAAAGTTTGACTGTTCTCACCGTAAAACAACCCTGGTACAGTATGGAAAACTCTCATCACACCTGACAAATTTTCATCTTGCAGTATATGAGTAGCCCTGTATGTTTGTCCTGACTAAGCCCCAAACAACCAACTATTTTCATAATTTTAAAGGATATTTCTACCAAAAAATTTGCGGTTCCAAGTTCACAATTGTGAGGATTTTCTTTCCTTTGTCTTTTGTGATAAAGTAAAAATCTTTAACTACTGAAGCATTTCTGGGCAAAAAAAGCAATTTTAAGACCTCAAGTTGGACCTGAAGATTTTGTGATTGGATTTTCTTACATTTTATAGAGTGAAAGATTTACCAATTAACTAAAAAAAGAATGGGCTAATTGATTGATCATGAAAATAATATTTTGCTGCCATAGAGCACATTGTTCTCTCTTTTCATAAGTAGCCACAAATTATTTTATTTAATTAAAATGACTTCTGCACACTAACTGTTCAGAAATCTCAACAGAATTAAATAGTGTAATTGACACCCTTTTCTCTGGTCTAATGGGTTACGTTCCATGGGTCCTTATGTAGACTTGTGCTGGCGAATTTGCCTGTGTGTTGTTACACTCTAGTACTGAAGAAAGACGCCTTTGCAGTGTTGTTTGTTGCCATTGTTGTAGATCATGACACATTTTACTGGGTGGTTGTTTGGCATTTTCTTCCTAACAGCAGGCTCAACCTGCCTGAAGTACCACTCTCTGATCTGAATGTTGTTTTTTGAATCTCTTTGTTATCCCTTATGATAACCTTGTCTGAAACAATAACAGTTAAGCTGTACTGAGGGAATTGGTATGGTTTTTACAGGGTCTTCCCCCTGCATCCCCATTTTCTTGTCCTGCAAATCATCTTCTTCTGGGTCTCTGTTATAAACTACCTAAGCTTCCATATCTTTTGTCTCTCTCATTTCATTACACAAAATCCCACAGAAACCACTGGGCAGGATCACTTAGTCCCAGCCAGCTCAGTGGTTTTCCTGTTCTTTATTAAAGTGTAATCAAACATCAGTTTAAGTGGAAAATAAATATCCAGATCTAATAAGCTGCTCAGCCGGATCATGTAAATGCAAATTTTCAAGCTGGTTCCCATCCATCCCACCGAGGGGAGAACAAGCCACAGCAATCGCCTCCTCCACCCGCGATTGTAAATCAAGGAAAATAATGGCTGGATAATGACCAGTTTGTGGTCTCAAGCAGATTGAATGATAACAAACCGTGCATGTTGCACACAGCTTTTCATTTAACATCCTATCACGGGGAAAGCTGGCGAACAGCTTGGTGTGCCTCATTAAAGGGGTTGTCGATGCCTTGTAAATTTTGTGGAGCAAGGGGTAGAAAATTCACAAGACAAACTTCCTGATAGGGGAAGACGGGGTTTATTCCCCGCCCATAGGGGCCTCCTGCGCCGGAGATCTGAGAGGACCAGCGAGCCGCCAACTGCATTGCAGTTGTCTGTTTTCTAATGTGAAGGAATAAGAGTGTGAACGAAAAGAGAAGAAAACCCACTTAGACAAGCGCTAAATAATAGACATATAAATTGCTTCGTTTTCTTGTTTGGGGAGATGCTGATTTAGCTGCTAATTGGTGACAGAAACTGTCAAATGGGTGGCAGATAGTGATTGTGGTGGCTTCTGTCAGGATTAGGTGAGAGGGAAGGAAAAAAAAGCGAGCTTTCTTCTGGTGAAGGCAAAGACAATATGACGGCAGTCCTCTCCCTTTCCTTGTCTGATATTTACCCAAAACACATTAAACGGATAAAGAAGAGAAAAGAAACAATAAGCTTGGGATTATGGACCCTGTCTCTTGCCTTCGTCTCGTGTTCTCATGTCTCTCTCTTTTCTCTCCTCTAAGCTGTCTCTGTGATTGATTAACGTGTTTGTTTGAAGAAATTCTGAATGTTGTTTTTTGAATCTCTTTGTTATCCCTTATGATAACCTTGTCTGAAACAATAACAGTTAAGCTGTACTGAGGGAATTGGTATGATTTTTACAGGGTCTTCCCCCTGCATCCCCATTTTCTTGTCCTGCAAATCATCTTCTTCTGGGTCTCTGTTATAAACTACCTAAGCTTCCATATCTTTTGTCTCTCTCATTTCATTACACAAAATCCCACAGAAACCACTGGGCAGGATCACTTAGTCCCAGCCAGCTCAGTGGTTTTCCTGTTCTTTATTAAAGTGTAATCAAACATCAGTTTAAGTGGAAAATAAATATCCAGATCTAATAAGCTGCTCAGCCGGATCATGTAAATGCAAATTTTCAAGCTGGTTCCCATCCATCCCACCGAGGGGAGAACAAGCCACAGCAATCGCCTCCTCCACCCGCGATTGTAAATCAAGGAAAATAATGGCTGGATAATGACCAGTTTGTGGTCTCAAGCAGATTGAATGATAACAAACCGTGCATGTTGCACACAGCTTTTCATTTAACATCCTATCACGGGGAAAGCTGGCGAACAGCTTGGTGTGCCTCATTAAAGGGGTTGTCGATGCCTTGTAAATTTTGTGGAGCAAGGGGTAGAAAATTCACAAGACAAACTTCCTGATAGGGGAAGACGGGGTTTATTCCCCGCCCATAGGGGCCTCCTGCGCCGGAGATCTGAGAGGACCAGCGAGCCGCCAACTGCATTGCAGTTGTCTGTTTTCTAATGTGAAGGAATAAGAGTGTGAACGAAAAGAGAAGAAAACCCACTTAGACAAGCGCTAAATAATAGACATATAAATTGCTTCGTTTTCTTGTTTGGGGAGATGCTGATTTAGCTGCTAATTGGTGACAGAAACTGTCAAATGGGTGGCAGATAGTGATTGTGGTGGCTTCTGTCAGGATTAGGTGAGAGGGAAGGAAAAAAAAGCGAGCTTTCTTCTGGTGAAGGCAAAGACAATATGACGGCAGTCCTCTCCCTTTCCTTGTCTGATATTTACCCAAAACACATTAAACGGATAAAGAAGAGAAAAGAAACAATAAGCTTGGGATTATGGACCCTGTCTCTTGCCTTCGTCTCGTGTTCTCATGTCTCTCTCTTTTCTCTCCTCTAAGCTGTCTCTGTGATTGATTAACGTGTTTGTTTGAAGAAATTCTGAATGTTTGCTTACACAATAAAACACACAGACATACAAATACATGCCGGATGTACACAGACACAAGTGCTCACACGCACAAAGACAATGAACTGGCTGTAAGCAGGGAGACAGTGAAAGAGACGGATAAAGACTGACTGACTGATCTCTCGAGGGCATCTTCCTCTAACCCTGCCTTGACTCTCCTCCCTTTTCTCTGGAGCATTAAAATGAACAGTAATTAGGCTTTGATACTCTGGCAAATGAACAGTAATTAGAGAGTGCTACTGTGAATCCTCTGCCTGGGCTGCTCATTGAATATTCACACCATTATTGAACGTTAAGATTAGCTCGCCGCTGTCGTGCACAAACAGTGTGGCATGGCAACGGCCCTTTGCAGATGGTGTTAGGGGGATGGTGGAAGCAATGTGCGTGTGTGTGTGTGTGTGTGTGTGTGTGTGTGTGTGTGTGTGTGTGTGTGTAGACAGGTCGCCCAAGCCCGGCGGATCCTCAGAGGGGATTTTCTGGTTATTAGATCCTTGCCAGATCATGGGCCAATTATAAAGAAAACTGTCAGTCAAGGCAAAGTGGCTATGTGATTAGCGGAAAAGGACAAAATCAGGTGAGGAGTGTGAATCTTTCTGGAGGCAGCTTTGATTTGCTAATAAGAGGGAGAGGGAAAGGACCGGGGCAAGGTCCCCAGCTGTAGTCCTGCTTTGCTCTCTTCATTTTCACTGTGACCTTCTTAGCACTGCTGGTCTAATCTGCACTGCAGAGGAGACATAAAGAATGACTCTCGAGGGGGTTTTCTGGGTCCAGGCTGTGAATGAGGCACAAGGGGTTAGACACCAAAAATGAGAGCCGTACCCCCTACTCCCAACCAGGGGGACATGAGTAATCAAATAGTTCCTTCAGTGCGACAGGGGCCAAATGCTGCTTAGTTACCCTAATAGTTTTTAAAGACTTTTTACTCCTAAAAAAAAACAACAACAAAAAAAACCCCACCTAAACCTATGTCGAAGAGAGAGAGGGGGGAGTGAAAAGATAAGAAGAAGGAGGGAATATCGCTTGTCTCTGGGAGCATCCTCAGCAGACAGAAGCTCTGTCCGCTCCTCTTCCTAATTTCTAAAAGCACGACAGTGTATCCTAATTTAGTGGCTGCTGACCAGGGCTGACACCGAGGGGCGTGGTAGGGGCCTTTTTTTTTCCCCGGCCGTGGTTTCTGGCTTGAGAGAAGCGAGCTCAGAGGGGAGACAGGCAGCACAGTGCCAGCACTATAATGAAGCGCGGTAGACAGCAGGCCTGACAGCTTTGGCAGGTGATGCATGGGGCCCATGCTAATTCTTCAGCAAGCCAGTGATGGATCCTGAAATCTTGACCACACATCCCATTAGCCCCTGTCTGTGACAGGAGAATAAAGATATTAAAAAATCCAGGAGAAGTTGGGAGAAGGGGGTGCAGGGGCTACGGAGCGGAACGTGGACAGCCAGTCAAAGGACCTTACGCAAACCTCCCAGTCCGCTGCAATATTTTCAGCAGCAAAGTTATTGATGACTTAACCTCTGGGGTGCAGGTTATGGGTGATGGATACTGTGTATCTCCAACGTGGAACAGCAGAGGATAACAAGGGAGACAGTGAATCACCTGCCCACGGTTGATAAAAATAGAATATGACATGTTCTAAAGCATATACACTGCATTATTCAATGGTAATTTCAAACGAGATGAGTGAACTGGGCCTTTCCTGGAAGTAGATTAGTTCATTGAATGGGTTTTCTATGGTCTTAGCTGCTCTGTGCATTCCCACTGCCCTGGCTTTTGCATCTCAGCACTATGAATGGAAGGACTCTTTATTAGGCAGTCCCTGCCAACTCCTCTGTGACCTCCCCTCCTTTCAGAAATAAAATAAGCCTAAGAAAATAAAAAGCGGAGGAAGATGTGAAACTCCTCAGCTAGCAAGCACTCAGATTTGTTTTTCCACATATCTTTTATCTTCCCGTGTAGGGCTAATATTTTTGACAAGTTTTGTGTGAAATATAAATGACCCAGTCTCGATACAAACAGGAAAACCGGTAGAGAGATGAGCCAAATCGCAGCCAGGCCCCGAGAATCCTTCCTATTTCTCAGGGTTGACAAATAACACCAAGGAAGTTCCAGGGGAAACTGAGAGGTTACTGTGACAGACAGGGAGCACAATTATCACACTATGATGAAAGAGCCATGGCGAGCGTGCGTCGCACCGTTAATTACCGTCTTTTTCCACCAGCCTCTAATGTGAGGAAAAACACGCGATGACAAGTGTGTAAAAGAGCAAGCACTAAATTACTGTCAGGAAAAATAAACGGAGGATCGCACGGCCCGCACAGTGATTTACGGGGGCAATTAGTCACCGCCCCACGGAGATGCTGAGGACAGCAGTGCGGCAGGAGTGTGTCAGGGAGAGAGAGTGTGAGAGACACCCCTACGCTCCACCCACACTTTTAGAGAAAGGGGATGGGAGGTAAGAGAATGTTCTCTGTGCTCTTGGCTGAGTGACCTTTGTTTGGTAGAGGGCCTTTATCCAACTTTTTTGCTGGTTTTGAACAAGTTCAGAAATGATGATCAAGCAAACTACAGTGCGACGAACATCTCACTTCAAATCAGTGCCATGTTGACATACGTATATGTATCATAATAGAATGAAAGCAGTAACATCAATAGAAGATATGGAGCAAATTTAGGTCACCATTACTTGTTTTATGCTGAAGTAACTTGATTACGACTCAGGTGTAAGACAAACTAAAGCAATGTCTGTCATTACACTATCAGTACAATACAGCCTTTTGTCTTAAGTCGAATGTGTCAGCATACTTGAAATGCTAAACGTCTAAAATGAACAGTCACCCACTCCACCATCAAACATCAATGGGCTCTAATTGTTTCTAAACGTGACACAAGTTAAGATTCTTCAGTTTAAAGCCCGTCGTCACATCTCAACAGTGACGCTTGATTCCTTATCTCTTCTCCGTGAGCAGCTTCTGAGACAGGAGGTTGCATCCCAGTCGTCACATGTCCCTCACATTTCATGCTCAGCCATGAAACAAGCCTTTCATCACGCATTAAAATACCTGCTGTACTTTTAAGGAAATAAAACCACTGGGAATATGCCTGAGCAGGTGGAGAGCCCATTGATTTGTAATGGCTGATGACAGATAGTGTCACGTCATCTTTGTTAATTTCACTCATTCCGAGCCATTGAACAAACATGGCGTGCACGTTTTTTTTCCTCTGTGAGAAATTTCTGAAGTGATAGGCTATTGTTGAATAAATTTGAAGTGGGCCTTGTTAAGAAATTGTCACACCGTGTGATATCTCACAGACATGATGAAATAAAGTAAAGATGGAGGGGAGATGCAGTCAGAAATTTATCTTAATCTATCCATCACAGCCAACTAAAGACAATTATACTCAAGCACTTTAAAGAAAACCCTCAAACAGAGACTCTTGACTTGCTAAGCTTTTGAAGCGGTCACTTATCGCTAATACTTGATGGTAACATGACAAAATGTGTTGGAGGATACTGACATTTTAATCTGCCTTGTCATGCTTGTATACATATTTAGACTGAGCATTTGCATGTGTGTTATAGGACAATAATAACACTGCCAGGAAGCTGAATGTTATGAGCAGTGTGATATGACGTGGGAGGGGACTACACATTCTCCCGGCCATACAATTCCAGTAGGGGCTAGTAAGTGGGCTTGCAAGGTTGAGCCACGTTTCCAGGTCAGTGGCCTTGAGCATGCTTGGTTACCGCTGCCGTGCCCATTCTTATTGGCAAAGGTGCCATAAGACGGGGTTGTGAGGGGCCATAAGTGGAGAGGAGGAAGCAGTGGAGAAGCTAAACCAAGAGAGGACCATATGCATGTCCAGTAGACCGCTTTGCCCCAGGCTCTCCTTCTCTCTCTCCACACTCTTCACTTCACTGCACTATCCACCCCTTTGCCAGGGCTATAAGTGCCAGGACATCAGACTTCCTCAAGCTGTCAGCATCGCTTTTGCCCAGAACAACACGATGTGCGATTGGAAGAGAGTAAATAAAAACAGCTGGTGCAGCTGGAGAGTGATGAGTAGCGAAATCCTCACAACCGGGTCGGAAAAAAAAGATCCAGTCTGCTTTAGCTTCAGCTGCTGCCAATTGAATGCATTTTTCTTTGTGGCTGTCTCGGACGTATATGTCACACACCTTATTTTACCTATCCTCTTCCCTGTACAATGAAAGCATTTGAACCATTTTCAGTTTGTGTTTTTCCAAACCACTGTCTTGTAATTCTAAAGATTTGTAAACCGACAGGACACCATGACAGCTATGATATCGTTCTCCAGTTGTTTACAGTTACATGATGTATTTTTACATGAGCAGCGGAATGACTAGGAACCACTCTGGCTAAGCTAAGCTCACAGGCTTCTGGCTAGTCCTGTATTTAATTGACCAACATGAAAGTGGTATTGAACTTCTAATCTAACTCTCTGCCAGAGGCCTATACAATAAGCAAATTTCTCAAAATTTATGCTTGAAAATGAGAGCTAAATATTTTTATATACCCTTTGTAGCATTTATAGTATTTCTTACTATCTTGTTTTTTGTGGTTCAAATTTGTATACCAAAAATTGTTATCATGACACTTTCCCAAATGAATTGGTTTGCCTGTTGCAGATTGTGATTTACAAATCACAAGGAAACAAATTTAGCAGCAGTAAATGCTATGTTTATGTTTAAAACAGCCTGCTTCATGATGATGATGAAGGAAATGCAAAGACCTTGTTTTCCATCTGTTAGGCCTAACTCCTCACAAATCTGTGTATTCTCAAAATATCCTCCAGAAAACCCACATTGGGGATTTAAATGTGTAATTTTATCAATGTTAAGTTATTTATCATCAAAATTAATTTTGCCCCCCCCCCGCACACACAGTCTTTGTGTTATGTTTTTCTGCTTTATCAAGGAAAGCGATTTGAAAATGTATTGGGGCTTTTTCTCATAAAAGAGATGCAAGTGTAAAAACACTCTTTGACTTTTTCCATCTTTATTGCTTCTGGTGTTCTGCGAAAACAGGCTTTGAAATTAGGCTCACTAACTGGCTATGAAATAACAGACAGCTATGGAGGAGAGGAGGTAAAAAATAGGGTCTATGAATCAATATGGGCAATGGGGGAAGGCCAAATGTAATAAATAATACAATAACAAGCCTAACTAATGAGCTGTTGCGATGGTGCTGTTCACAGAATAGTCCCTTTGTATGAATCCTTGCTAATAATCTTGGGGAGCTGGTGGATGATGAAGTGTTGCCATAAGGCAACACCTGTGCAATTAAAGCAGCAGATTCTTTTGCACGTAACATTAATTTCAGCCCTTTATAAAGGCCCGATGAGCACACTAATAATCTAGTCTACTTGACTCCATGTCTAGCTGAAAGAGAGCATCTAATTAGGTAAAGGTAATTAATTAGAGATAAACGGAGCTAATCAGGGCCCGTTAGCACTCCCACTTTCTTGGCATTAAGACACGGAGCCTCTTGCTCTCTCACTGGCCACTATGTCGTCTGCTCAGTGAACATGAAAAAGATATGTTTTTAATAGAGGCTCTGTGATCTGCCAATGAACTTGCATGCTCCCTGAACATCAAGATACTACTCTATTACTTCTTTAATGATCTTATTAGTTGCTGAATTTCTTGGTAAATTATTGTTTAAGAAAAGTTAAGGCTGTTTTTTCCTAAATAACTATCATGCTAGTTACACATTGTCTAATTGAGGTTAGCATGAGTGCCTGTCAAAAGGAAATGTAGATATAGGTGCAGGTATTTCCTAAAAGTGTGACTGTAATAGAGCTGAAACTATAAATCAACAACAGAAAACTGATCTGCAGGAATTTTGATAACTGATCAATCATTTCAACTATTTTTCATGCAAAAATGCCTCACATTCTCTAGTCTTAGCCTTCTAGTGTTGAGAATATGCTGTTTTTCTTTGTCTTATGTGATTATAAACCAAATATATTTGGGTTATGGACAAAATTAGGAATCCAAAGGTGCCATGTTAGGCTCTGGGAAGTAATGGTTGGTGTTTTAAACTACACTCCGCCCTTATAGACTAACCAAATAATTGTTTAATCAAGAAAATAATGTTCAGATTAATAAATAAGGAAAATTCCTAGACTGAAAAATAATCCTTTACTGAATAAAAATCATTCTTTAAAAATTCCATTGTATTTAACATTAGTTAGTAGCATTTCCTAAAAAATTCAGTCGAACGGTAGAACAGACTGAAATCCTTAACAAGAAATTGTATTAGAAATACACGAATGTGATGTTGTGTTCTTTCCCCAATATTTCACAAGGGAACATTAAGTCCCAGACAGTAAACATCCAACTTCCTATCATCTTTGTTCTAATTATAATATGAAGGGTGAAGGGGGGAACATGAAATGTATGCACAGGGATGTAGCAGTTGCTTCTGTGTTACATTGATGCAATTGCAACATGAAGACCCCTATGCTTACACTCATGTTCCTATCATGTCCAATTTTTTTCCAAAAGATACACCAGTCTGCGCATATGTGCAAATACTGTTTGAAAATGGAAATTTAATGGTTATTGTAATGAATGTTGACTTAGCAGATCAGAAAACAGGAGAAAGCAAAAGTGAGAGATCCTGTGAGAAGGAGAGGTTTGTTTAGATGCTCGGGTTTGGTTGGGTTTCATGAGGAGGAATGATTTGGGGGAAACATGATTATTTTTTTCCCTCTGCTTTTCCACGTACACAGGGGAGTCGTCTGCTACAAGAAGGCAGGGCGCTCCCTCGACACGCATCATTAGAAGGTTTTTTACAAGCGACAAGCAGGCTATTTGGCTGTCATTGGGATTGTTTGAAGAGAATATGTTTCTGCACCATACTCCAGGGAGCCCCACATCAGGAAAAAAGTAGATCACCCTTGAGCACTTGACACCACTGTTATGCATTTGTCAATATTAAGGCTAAGAGGTTGGGCTAGTGTGTGTAAATTGGGAGTTTGCCGACATAGCTCGCCTCAAATGTGAGTTGACCTCTAACCTGACATGTCACTCATTCGCTAACCTTGTTTCTACTAATTGCTGCGTTCAGCCTCACCAGTCCTGTTCAATTATTCAGTTATACCAAAAATACAAAGCAGTTTCTAAATAGCTTTCAAGTGGGTTAAAACCTGCACAACTAGGTCAGCTTTTGTTATTGTTAGGTATTTACCAATTATTAACGCAACATGCACCACATTTGCAGGTGTGTGGCTGATACATCACTGATTGTAATCAAATTAATACATTTCAAACTTTTTTGAAGCAGCAAACACCAGAAAAGAGTGTGAAAAGTAAACTGCACAAGACAGCAGTGAGAAGTGAAGAGGCACATTGCACAGATATGATGGACTGTCATATTCTGAACATGGCCCATAATGCAACCATCACTGGTCCAAAGTGCAGGGTGTGTGCAGCGTTTACAATTGAAATGAGGAAGAGCGTAGGCATAGAGATCCTCATTATATCTTTTCCCTAAGGGCTGAGGGCAGTGCTTCAGCTGGGAAAGAGGGAGACAAGTGCATCCGCGCCGTTCCACAAAGACAGAGACGAGTAACAGTTTGGTTTCAACACCAATCTCCAAATGGCTTCTCAAAAGCAAATAGAGACCAACACAGCAGGGAGAGGTTTGTGTTGGTGTCTGCAATTCTGGTTCATTTGTCTGCTGTTCACCATGGGCGAAACAGGCAAACATGGCACATGGGTCACATCTGATTCCCTATTGGAGATGAGATGGTGAGAGGATGGCAGCAGTGCGAGGCAGCATTGCAGCACTCTGCCGTGTCCAAAAGTATCTGCATCAGTGGTGCTGATTGTGAGGCACCCGCTGGCGCTGTTTAGATAGTTTGACTACATCAAGCTCCCTTCCAGACGGCTCTTACTGGTGCGATTAGAGGAGGGTGAAGATGAAAGGTGTTCGGTGTATTTTTAAAATTGTTGATTTTCCGTGTAATGATAGCTCGCGCAATTAAGCACTGGCTTCAGGCTCTGCATGTCCTTGTGAAAAAAATCTCAATTATTTGTGTGTGTGTGTGTAAGTGAGAATGAATACGTGTGTGTGTGTGTCTGTGTGTGTATGTCTGCCCATGCATCAGATAGCTCTTCTACAGTAACATTAAAATTTTAATTTTATAAACCAGACTGAGTTTTCTGTCATTGTTCCACAGAATAATATAATGTACGTTGACTCATAGTATGTTAACGTGTTTTATCAAATTAGTCCAAATGTATGTTCTGAACTAACCCGAAAGGCTATTATGAAAACAGCTAGACATCAGTGTATTAAAATACAAATAAGAAATGGTGTGTACAAAGTATCATATAAAAAAGGTAGTTGCTATTATCCTTTGTTTTTTTAATTCCAATGACGATGTGGAAAGTGAGCGTGTGCTGTAAACATGTAGTAACAGAGCAGCACCAACGTCCTCATGGTTTTTATTGAAATGAACTGGCCTGACAGCAAATGTTTCCTCTTGGATTGAAACATAAGCCAGCATATTATTTCTTTTCTGATATACAGTTTTCACGGTATGGATGACAGGACATTTTGTGCTTGTGTGTGTGTGTGTTAAAGGTGGTAGGCGTGTATGCATGCAGTGATGGAGCTAGGGTGGGGCTAACCTGTAGGGGAGATTGTCAAAAGGGCTAAATTTGCCATGAGAGTAATTGTGGTGTTCCATGACATTCACTTCTGCTAAATGTAATCACTTTAAATAATGTCAGTGACATCTTGTGAAGTATTTGGTGGAAGAAAAGGCACTATGTAGGGCAGGCATCTTAGTGTGTGATCCCGACTGTCTGTGCGTTATCTTCTCTTTCATTAGAGATGAACAGCCTCGGGTTGGATTGGTGGTGGGGGGGCAGGGAGTGATTGTGGATGCAGGGGGTGGGCAGTGGGTAAGGGAGGGGTGGCTTCACTGGAAATGGTAAATAGGATTATAAAGAGAGCTCCAGTGTTGCCTAGAAGACAAAAGTGACTGATGATTAGCTTAATATTTGTTGCACAATGCAACACTGGCTGAACATTGTGAACATTTATTGCTAGTGCCAGGCACTTTCAGCAAGCATTTCATCACACCCAACTCTGGCCCTGTGAAATCCCTTGTAATTTTACAAACAGTCAGCATGTTAGAGAAGTAGGGAAAAAAAAAGAGAGAGAGCATGTTATCGGCGGCTGCCTGATGTGCCTTCTATACCTTGAGGCACGGTGCTGGAAAATTCAGCGTGAACTTTCGACACTTAAATGCTAAAATGCGACTGATTTGGGATGATAATAGGCGCCCTAATAGAAGCTGATCCTTTGCAATGGCTTGGAGTCTTATAGCACACTGCTGTAATGCAATGTGAGTCGACAGCTAGGGAAAAAAAATGGAGAAAGGCACAGATAGTGAAAGACAACACACCACATAACCCTCCTTGCTGGCTGAGAGGGAAACATGTCTTGTAGTGCTCTGCTATGTATCAGGGTCGGTCGGAGGTAGCGGCAGATTGGAGAGGGAGCAGGAGATGGGGCAGGAGACAGTAAGTGGAGCTGGCAGAGTGAGGATCCAGGCAAGGGGGCTTGACGGTGTAAGAATGGAGCTGACCCCTCAGCCCTCTGAGATCTACAAATGGAGGCGTTGGACGGGACAGGCCTGGAGTCAGAGACCTGCTCAAGGTTGACAAGAACCAGGGTCAACCTTTGGCAAACCCGACTGTAAACAAACTGCTGTAAGGAACCTAAAGGGCTGGAATCAGGAGTGCTTCCATGGTAATTCTTCACTTATTGCCATGTTGAATTGGCCTTAGATATTTGAGGGCTGCCTCCAAGGGAAAACACTGTAACCATGTTTTGCTAAAGCAACAGAAACAGTCACAGAAATTATAAAGTTGGTATGCACTTTAGATAATTCCCATTCACTGCAAGGGGTCCTAAAGGTTTGTTTCACCTAAAATATGAAAACACATTTTCTAATTCACCTCTAGTGGTGTAGCTTCTAAATAGGGAGAAATCTTGGAGAAAAATGTAGCATTTCATTGGAATCCGTTAACAATAACAAATCCCCTTAAAAAAACAAAACAAAAACAAAGCAAGACCAGTATGCAATAGTTCGTCCTTACTTTCAGAATCCCCCGTCTCGTCTCTCTTCAGCCCAAAGCTCCCATGTTCTTACGGACATTTCTTCTTCAAAATTTGAAAATAAACTACACTACTGATGTTTATACCAATGAAGAATGAAGTGAATATGTCACCGAGTGCCACAATGTCGCTCACTGGTGTGGCAGTATGTCAGGCCAGTGCTGCACAAACAATATTATATTTTCATATTTCATATTTTCATAGGATTGGTTTAAAATAAGAGAAATACAGAATACTACCAGTCTTCTTTAGCTCAAGGTCCACTTACAAGCTTTAAATAGTGCTTTCACCCCCATCTTACATTCTTTTGCTGTCAAAACAAAACTATCTTCATGGCTACTGTGGATATGACCTAAATAGCAAGAAGATGTGTACTTTTTTTTGTAATTTGTTGAACTGAATCTTTTCCTTTTATGGAACGATAGAGACAAAGCTGCACTGTATGTGTTGACTTAGCAGCAGGCGAGCTGCTCTAGCACATTTACATGAGACTAGCTGTGATAAATTGCAGGTTCAGTTATGGTGGAGATAAATGTAGCTGTCTTCTTACTATAGGAGAATGTGTTAAAAAAAAAAAAAATAAAGTAAAGCTCATCGACATTGCTCATCATCTCATCAACATGCGGGGGTCCTATGGTGACCATGTCCCAGACAGACAGACAGTTTGTCAAGAGTTTTAATTAATAATGGGAGGTCTGCAGGGAATGGATCTCATGGAAGAGGGGAAATGTGCGTGTGTTGTCTGTGAATATACACATGTATGAAATTATTCTTTTCACAAAAACAGTTTTTTGCTGATTGTGAACAATACAGCATTTCATGAGTTTAGAGCATTCTTCCTGCACAGTGGATATTAACACACACACATCTTGCCTACTCAGAAAGAGACGGAAGCCGCCAGCAGTGACACACACGCTCGCATTATTATTATTTCTGATGCATTTAATATCCTCGGTTTAAGCTTTGAAGACAATCTTTGGGGAATATTGAATCTAACCATTCTCTTTTGCCCCGGATTCCTCTTTCAGACAAAACTTTGTTAATTAGCCCCATACCTATAGGCAGAGTTTTCATTTTCTGACTTTTCCCTGATATTATTAAAGCTGCTGCTGACTCTTCCCACCCTGCCCCTCCTCCTCCTCCTCCTCCTCCTCCTCCTCCTCCTCCTCCTCTGTTGTCTTGTTATCTGAATGTGCCATTGGCATTTCTTACATGCAAATTTGGGCCAAGCATTTTTCTAGCATCCTCCCATTCCATTAACGGTTGTGGCCCAGAGTTGGCCCTCCATGCTGGTTGAAGCAGAGTCTTCAACTGTTTCTGATTGTCTCCTTAAGGCCCTCTTAGCCCAGTCCACAGTAGCACAGTCTTGTTAGGAGTTATCTCAGCACCCTTGTTCGAGAGTAGTTCAAAGTCTTCACAAATCCAGCTGTCAAACTAAAGTTAGACATGGGACCTTTTAGAATGTATTTTAGAAATCAATAGGCCTTCCTGAGCCCACCTCCTCCTTTTTCTTAGTGTTTCAGTCTGTAAAACTTGCCCCAAATTCTTTCACAGTCTGACTCTATATTACTTTTTTACCTAGAATATCTAATCCTTACACTTTCCAGTCATATTAGCAACAATGCAGCGGCCAAAATAATTTGCATAATACACATACTATTCTAATATGCTATTGCAAGATTAAAGAATTACTTAACAATGTTCATCTGATATTTTGGCTTAGGGCTGCTTGATATACAGATTTTGTCGCAAGAAATGTTTGTTTGACATATTTTTAATGAAAAAAGATATGCATGCCTTAGCAAAAGTTAGCTAATAAGCTACATAAGCTACTGGTCATACCAGACTAAATAAGGCCATAGCAGCAAAACTTCTGAGTGTATTAAATTGAACAAACATGTATTCAACTGCTCATTAATTCATCTTTGCAATTGAAATGAAATTTAATTTTTATTTTCTTGCAAAAGTTATTTCAAGTATATCTCATCTAGAGTACTTGGATGGCACTTCTTCAAAGAAATCACAATCAGATCAATTCAAAGAAAGACATTGTTCGAATATTTGTATTAATGCAAATACAACCCACGTAAACTACACTGTAGAGCTGAATAGGTCTGAGTAAGACTAATGATTGGGTAAGACAATTGCAATTTACAGATTCAGCGAACAGTGTGACCTTTATCCACTATTTTTACCAGGTTTTGAATTAAACATCTCTACATCACTGGTGTCTATGGATTGTCCATTCCGCATCGTTTGCTAGATTTTGCCATATTGAGTTAGCAAAGAAAAAAAACAAGCTGATACTGAACTGTAGTAGTAGAAATAGATAGTTAAACTTACGAATGAAGAGTGTCAGTGCTAAGGGCAGGTGATTATTATATAACGTGCATCACCACAAAACTAATGAAGAATGAATTTAGCTTTAGAGTTGTACCTGCTACTGTGGGGAATAAACATTTATTTTTCTGGGAACACAGAACAGCCACTATGCAGACTCATGAGGAACATTTTAATGAAGGAAATCAATCTTGTTTACAGAGTACACTTGTGCAGCCCTTCTTAATCTTTCTTGTAAAGTAAGAACCTTGCACCTCAGGTATATGCATTTCGCAACTAAAGACATACTAATAACAAACTATTAAAAGTGCTGTTGCAGATGAGTTTATTTGAAATGTTTAGCTCCAATAACACACTTTTACAAAGTACGTGACTGTCTTTTGAATAATTACATTTCCCTTTGATTTGACTCTGACTTAAAGAATATGAATCGATATCCTCCAGCTATGTGATTCGCACTAAAGGACTGCTTTACATTGCCAAAGGGGCAATTCTAGGTTCTCCCTATCACACAAACGGATGTTATTCACAACAATATGCAAAGTATCATCACCTGGGACTCTCAAAAGGAAGTAGACTTGAGCATTAAATCACTGGAAAGTCATTATTATAGAAGATCTATATTTTATTTTCATACCATACTAAAATATATGATTTATCCACATTGAATAGGTAATATGGTATTACATATCATAACCCTAGGCTTGTTGCATTTCACATTGAAGCGATTTATTATATACATAAGCAGCTGACTGATGGTATTGTAGCGCTATGCACAGATATTTTATGTGTCTATTATGTCTGTCTAATGAAGAATAAAAGTCAAAAGTCTCTGTTCCTCATGGCTCTGAAAAAATGTAGACCTTTTAAAATACAGTCTCACCTCAATGGCTCTTTGTATCTCTTTGCAAAGGTCTGGTCAGACTTATCTTTAGGCACTTGTGTGTGAGAAGAGGTGCACTTTGTAACCCTAGATCGAGACATATACAGGGGGAAGCAGAGGGGAGAACCATGTTTGAATGAGCCGTTTCTTCTGATACTGGTCCCAGGCAGGCTTTAACAATGCTGTAAAGCATAATGACAGCCCCTCAGAACAGCACCATGATCACAGGCAGTAAAACTATGCAGATGGTGGCAGATGATCAGTGCCATGTGAACAGAATACAAATGACTACAGTCCAATAGAGTAAGGCACAGTAATGGCCGCCTCTGGGATAATACATAGACTTCTGTTGTCACTGCTTTTATGGCAGCAAACTTTTCATTTGCATTATTGAAGTTATTTGCAGAAAGCTGCAAAACTGACAGTGTGCTCATGTTGCCCATTAAATCCCATATGAAGGGTAAGTGTGTTCCCATTGTATGTCCTATATCTGTTAATACAGCTGGATATTTACTGAGGCAATTCGGGTTAAGTACCTAAGATACACAGCAGTGTCCCAGCTGGGATTCCAACCTTCTGGTCACAAGTCTGGTCTTTTAAACATCCCTGCTAATTGGGCTGTGGGTAGATCTCAGAAATTGTTCAGGAGACCAGCTTTCCCCTGGTTATCAGTGCCAGACGCAAAGTTTGAGAACATTCTTCTGTAACAAGTATATTACATTTTATATCATGTCTATTCAAGTATATGAAATTTGTTAGCGTTGATTGTAGAGAATTGAATCTCGTTAAAGACATAAATTTTCTCCTGTTTTTGTATCATGAGCTAATGTTATAATCCATAAGGTTTTCAACATATCAAACCCGATTTTAAAAACTCTATTTTTGGCTAACAATAATTCTACCGTAGTCAAATGTTTTCACACTCAGCAAATTGTAACTGCATGGGTAATTTGCAAATAAGTATACAGTTATATGTACAATAGATGCAGAATATGTGTGTTAGTGTGTGTGTGTGTGTGTGTGCGTGTTTGTAAACATGTACGTCCCGACCAGAATTGGTCAGTTGTCATTCAGTACATTCAAACAAATGAATGTGTCACAGTTTGTCAACATAATATCCCTACTGTGACCGGGCATTTGCAGTGTTGTGTGTGACAAGCCTTGAGAGACGAATGTGGCAGAAATGGGTCACTGTATTTTAGTATCTTAAATTAAACAAAGACCAATAAATAAAGCTGCTATCATTTATTTTTTTTGTTACTTTATAACCCCCACAACACATTAACATTTGCAGAGCCTAGGTATTCTGTCTTCTCACAGGGAAAGTCTGTGTAATCATTACATGTCAGTAACAGGATATCTTGTTTAGATGAATACAATAACAAAATAACTAGAATAAATCTGGCAAGTTATAATCACAGTGTGGCTTATTATTTTAGATAGATTATGCTGTCAGTAACTCTGCTTTTGTTGTGTTATTCATGTAACAAACATGCTATCCATCCAGGCTAAATATATCAGACTAAATTTCAATCTGATCTGATTTATAAATCACTGTGCTGTCTTTCTCTCTTGCTGCTTATGAATCTTTTGTAAAGTGTAAAAGGAAACATGTTAGTGAGGTAAAAATGCACCTTTTTGGATATTGCTGTCTTTTTGTTTGGATGATGAGATTGGGGAACAGTGTGTGACCTCCACGGCTGGCTCATTTGTAGTGTACGTTTAGATAATTTTGAAGTGTCTGATGCAGCATTAGAATACCCTTTAACCTCTGAATCTCGACTGAACTGTGCATAATTGGTTGGTCAGCTCCTTTGCTAATTAGTGTAGCATTAATGTGTGCAGCCCTGGGCTAGTGTGGTCCCAGAGTTGCTGGGGTAGTGTGGGGGCTGGCATGGCTCTGTGGAGCAGCCACCATTAACACTGGCCCATAGGGGGCCTGCTGGGAGGTGAGAGTGCTCTGGACCCAGTCCAGTCCCAACTATGGGTGAAGGCTTGGAGCTCCCTCTGATCCATATCTTCAATGTCCTTGTGAAGGCGTGCCGATGCAGGCGCACAGGGCACCCGTGATGTTCCAGAAGCTCCTCTGTGATCCCTCGCTCTGTACACTCATGACAGGCATGCGACCCCTGCCACTCCTCAGCAGGCTGCCCTCACTGCCGGCAGGGCAATGTCGAATGGTGACTGATGTTGGCATGAGATGCGCTGCCAAGTGCCCTAGCCCTGTGTGTCCAATCATGGATGTTGATTTCAATTAGCTCAATCACATGCTCCAATACTGACCCCTCTCATTCTGGGGCTTTGTCATTAGTTGCATTTTATCCTCTCTAACCATTGCCTCAACTGCCCCTCGGCACACAGGGTCAAATTGTTTGGTGTTTATGTGGCTCCTGGTAATGGTAGGTCCTTGGTTATGTTGGCCAAGTCATTTCAGCGGTGGCCTGCCAAGCCTTGTTGGTCATCAGGAGGTGGGTTGAAGGGGCAGGGGGTTGGGCTAATGATGCAAAAGCTACCCTGATAATCAGTCTGAACAGTGGTTGGTCCTGATGGCTGGTGGCTGCCTGGTGCTAGGTTGATTGATGCTGGCCTGTGCTTCCATACAGAGCCCTGCCATGTGGACCCCACCTTGTAAACACTGTCACAGTGGTGAATCTCTTAGTTCCGTAAAGCCTAGATCAGTGTTAAGCTTTGTAATCTGCAGCAGTGACCAAAGGACATGTGTAGGGGGATCACAGGACTGTGTTCACTAACATAACCTGACACTTTTTAAGGATTTTCATGGACAATAAATGTAGCTTTTCAGGTAAGATACTTAGATATAATTCAGTTTTGGTTTTTCACATTGATTCATTGAGACTATTTGTGTTATGTCTTTTATTTTCGCCCAAGAGAATCCTTTCTATATCTGTCAGAGTTTCAAATCCTGGAAAAAAACAGGCTCGACTCTGTTTTCCAGCCTTTTTATCATGCTTCAGCCATGAATTTCCTTGCTACCAGAGCCCATTGTCTGAGGCCCAGTGGGGGGAGGCCATTTCTTTAAATATCCTCAATGTCACAACAATGGAGTGTAGGTCGGCTCAGGGGCCTGCAGACCAGAGCAGTGCTCCTCGCTCTGATCCCATCCCAAATGCTGAGCTCACAGTCAGAGATAAGTGCTTCTCCAGAGATGGCCCCTCTCCCTCAAATTGCCTTCCACATCTGTGTAAGAATGTCCACAATGTGCATGTTTAACATGTGACCATTAATCACAGTGAGACAGTCAATTAAAGCCATCAGAGCCACGGGGGCTGGAGCCAGAGGCATGTGCTGGCAAATAATACACAGACACATCAGAGGACACTTGCACTGTGTGTTTGCAGTTAATCAACAATTCCTCAAATATGACTGTTGAGGATGAGGAGGATGTTGTTCAATGGACTAAGGACTGACCTCCTAACCAGGCCCTTGTTAGGTCTGTTGCTTTATCTTTTTTGTGTATCAAGATTTTTTGAGTTCATTAGTGCATGGCTGATATATAGTCATGTAAAATGAATGTTTTTATAGTAAGGCTGATTGATACCAGTTACATCTTATTGTGGTATCATCCTAGAAATCTCTATTGTCTAATGTAATCTTTCATTAAAACTAACAACTTTAGCTGCTTTAGTTGATGTTATATACATGTGAAAAGATTTTTATAATGTATAACACTAAGATACAGTTCATTGCTTTAAATGCCAGTTTGATTACTTTTTTTTATGGGATGTAATGTGATGTAATGTGATGTGTACATTTTACATACTGTTTTAAACCCTCAGTGGCCACTGTCAGTACAGTGCATTATATTGAAATTCAAAACAACAGCTCTGGCATAAATTCTATCTTTAAAAGTTTATAATTTGTGACATTGTTGAGAATATGTGAATTCAATTCTATGTTTATCACTGAGGTCGCAGTTAAATATGGTGTTGTACCAACCTACATCATATTGAGAGATTTTTCTTTGTTTGTCCTCCCTAATTGAATATATATAAGTGGGCACAATATTAGAAACACCTGTAGATATAACACAGTCCAGTACAATACATTACGAACTATGACTGTGACTATGACTAGGAATATATGCTAATCTATATATATTCAATGGACCCCCAAATGAACATTACAGGCATCATTATTGGCCAAATGTAGATTTTATGGCAGAGCAGTTGTGTTGGAACACATTACAGTCTACAGGTGTATCTAATAAAGTGGACACTGAGGGTATATTTATGTCATGATTATATATTGATGTTGAATTCAGTTATATTGCCAAGCTCTATTTTTAACAGGCATGTAGTTATTGCCAGTGGTGGAAGAATTGTTCAGATTGTTTGCTTAAGTAAAGTAATATGTAGAAAAAAGGAAATTTCATCACACAAGTAATACCAACAAAAGTATCAAGACTAAAATGATTCCCTATGCAGCAGAATTGCCACTGTTAGTGTTATAATATTATCAATTATATAACTGTATTATCATTAGTAATGCATTAACATGTAAGCAATATTTAAATTGTATCTAGTTAAGAGGAGACTAATTCTAATGATCTTTTATACTGCTGCATATCTGAACCTACTGCAAGGTGTTGTATTTGATAAACTAATCATACAGTATGTTTTGTGTTTTAAAATCACATTTTGCAAAGTAACAAGTGACTAAAGCTGGAAGGTAGTGGCAGTAAAAAGTACAATATTTCCCTTTCAAAAGTAGTATAAAATGGAAATATTCAAGTAAATTACAAGCACCGCACCTCAAAATTATACTAGTGTACAGTATTCAGGGAAATGTATTCACTGACATTTCACCATCCTTTACTGCTCTGTTTAATTTCAAACTAAAAATGTAGGCTTCCTTATAGGTAACCATATGTTAAAAAGAGAGAGACAAATTAATTTATATAAGTGATTAAAACATCATAAACACATATTTAATGGAACTATCGAGCTGACATTTAACCATGCAGTTATCCTCCTAGGGAAGATAACTTTCAGATCATCAGAAGTGCAGCCTGCTCTTTCCTTTTCTTTTTCTTTTTTTCTATTTGTCAGCAGTGCCTTTGTCATGGACACAGGCTATAGATAGAGTTGTCAAATTAGACCTGTAGGTCACAGGGTCGGAGAACCTCTTCACTTCTGTTGACCTTCAGACAGACAGATTTATACACTGTCAAGTCCGGGTGAGAGTCTCAGTGCTCCCTACACAGCCGTGATTGGAGACAACTGTAATAAAGACATCAGGCGCTGACCCCTGTCACTCTTCATTTCACCGGTAATTGTCATGATTGCTGAATAACACTCAGATTTCAAACAAATGCATTAGCCAAATGAGGTAAGGTGAGGACTTTAATGGGTAGGCTTTCTGTCCTCTTGTCAGAGATGGGCTGTTTAAAAAAAAAAAACCAACTTGTCTGATTTGCCAGTATAATCACAGTAAATTACTTGTAGCTCATTTGCAGATTGTTGTCAGCAAGACGGAGCGTAGTTTACCCATTTGACAGCTTAGTTAGCAGTCCAAGGACTTGTGAAATATCACACTTCACTATTTTTCCAATTTGAGAGCCATGCAGGGAATGTGAGACCGAAAATCGTGAGATTAAGCCGAGGTTCACCTCCTCCAGCAGCACCCACTGGGTATATGCCATTTTTTTTCACAACAATAAGGAATTGTGACCCTGAATTAAATTTTTTCATGCTTTTTTGTTGCTATTGCAGTCAATAAAACACTAACATAATTTCTGATTGCGCCTTAAATTAGACATTTTCTACCTAAACAAGAAACCAAAGGGCTCAGCTACCAAGCTAACAGTAAATGTGAATTATAATTGTCATAGCATTGCAGCATTTTCATCTCTTTTTCTGTTACCCCATGTGGGTAAACAAGCGGTTGACATGAGTTAATTATTAATTAAACATGAACCAGAAGAGAGAAAAGCATGAAGCAATCCCTAAAGAGACCTCTAAACAAACGGGGTGAGGAGCAGGTACCAACGTGACCCTTCTCCCAAGAGTGCTGTCTGTGGTGAGACTGCCGACTCACTAATGAGCTGTTTGCAGAGCTGGGTACACAGTGACAATGACCCCTGACCTTCACCCACAACGTCTAGGGAGCAGGGAGGGTTAGAGAAGGAAAACCTGCCTTATCTGTGCCGCCTCCTCACTCTCTGCTCCTGGTCAAGCGAGTTTTTGTGACTCTGCTCGTCCTACTGCACTTTCTCAAGTTTTCTCAGGAATCACTGCCGCTGAAAGAGCAGCGTTTCTTTTCTTCCTCGTTGTGTGAAACTGACCTGCCATGCTTCCTAATGTCAGCCTGTTAGAATCTTGATAACACTGGCCGAGCTGCGCAGTCACTTACATAATTACTATTGTAAAAAGGCCATAATGAGCATATCGAAATGCATGACCTTCAGGCACTCTATCTCTGTCCTTCTTTAAATTACCCTGATCATAATGAATTTCTTTCTTCACAAGTGCTCTTTACAGCGGAAGAGTATGAAATACTAACGACCGGTTTGACAGTTTGATAGTGGGGGAGGTGCTGTGTGTGTTTGAGGATGCCAGTGCGTTGGCCACCAAGCCCAACGACAGTAAAAACCCATCTAATTAACCCTCCTGGTATGACATCATGTGATTAAATTAAACCACATCACCTCCCTCTGGGTTTGCCTGGAAACAAACCCCAACAATTCATTTGCTAAGCTTTAATTTTCAAACCTGTTTCAAAGGCTTGATGCACAGATAATTACCATCTTCATCTCGGGTGGGTTTTTGTTCCATCCGCTTGTTCATTAATAACGATAAGAGGTTGGAGGTTAAAAACTCACTTAATTGCCTTTATATTAATGACATTATGAATAGCGGGGACTGAGAAGTCTAATTCTGTCCACTAGTTAGTCTACATGCAAGGCCCCCTGGGGGGTGCTCATTTTGCCAGAATTACACTATGGCAAAACTAGAATTAATGTGTACCACGCTTTAACAGCGATGACAAACATGCTTTCCAGCAAGGAATTATCTTGAGAAATGGCGGTGGAGACACACTCTCCCTCTCTTTCCCTCTACACACACACAGACACACACACGTACACACACGCACACACACGCACACACACGCACACACACGCACACAGGCACCCACACACTGACTTACAGACGCACACACACTTACAGACACACACACACGCACATGCACACACTTACAGACACATATAAGTACAAGCTGAAATTGCATCATGAACCCCCCATTTTGTAAACAAAGTCCGGCCCAACTCATCTTTAGATATTCTACTGCCTTTCAGGGCCCCGGCACTAATTAGTGCCTCTTTACCCTGATGTCCTGTAGAGGTGAATTCCTTCCCACCTCAGAAAAGAACTGAGTCGGGCACTGATGACTAAATTGTACTCTACTTAGAAATAATGATAATGAAAATGCCTCTCAGCCAAGCCATTTCACCCATGAATATTGCAAAGAGGTAATTTCACCGAGGCGTTGGCATTTTAACTAATTTAAATTCCTGTTATCTCTCCGATTTTTTGGCTGGTTTTATGGTTACTGGAGCAGATTTAGTTGTGTATGCATTATGGCCACAAGAGCCTAACCATACATCTGAATGTTAATTAAACATTTGAATAAATCAGCTGAAATAGTAGCTCAACATGGGGAATGTTACTCTGTTGTATGTGATTCTAAAATCTAAGCATCTGAACCCCTATTTTCAAGACAAAGACATATTTTTTGTAACAAAATCAATATGAAACCATATAATTATCCTCTTTGATTAACGTCGAATGTAAACACCTCCCTCTATCTGCTCCTCCCCACACTGTATGAATTGAAGTAAAAAGGTTACAGAATTTGTAGCCTAATGATCCTGACTAAATAGCACAAGGAACTTATTAGTTTATAAGTATCACCAGCCAGAAATGAGGCCAAGGGGGGGATGATGAATGAGTATATTTCCCCAAGCAAGAGGCTGACCTGGATACTACTTTTTTTCCCCTGCTTCTCCAGTGCCAAGTGGGCCACCATTTTTCTCTGGCCTCACACTTAGCCACGGACAGGCTTATTTAGGCCCATGCTAACGGCAGCCCTGACCCATGAGTCTGCCTCCGCCGCCAGCCCCGCTCTGCATTCGCCTGAAAATTGTAATCCCTTCGCCAGAGCCCTGTAATTTGATCAAATAGCATGCACCCTTCCCCACCACTTATTGGCCAATTAAGTCAAGTTCTCACGCAGGGGGTCCAGCTGGCTCGGTGTTATCTGGGGATGAATTGATTGAAGCCATTCCACATCTATGAACCCTACTTTAATGATGTAGGTGATAATACTTGTAATTCTTCTCAGTCAGGGGACTCATGGGCACAGCTGTTACTGCAGTAATCCTTGTCCTGATACACTGAAGTATCAGCAAGGCATTAATCTGCCTCTCAGATTCTCCTCCACCAGGTTTTTCTCCACCTTTTCCTCCCTTGTTCATGCCTTTGCTTATATCTTGCAGCTAATACTACATCTGTGAAATGTGACATTGAAGAAAAAAAAAGATGAGGCGTAACACATGGAGTTAATGATTACGCACTGCTTGCATTACCCAGATTGGGCCCTGACCACTTTGTTAAAAAAAGACACCCTCTCACTTGCCCCCCCGTCCTCCAACTAAACCATGACAACTTAAGAAGGATAGATTTAGGAGCGAAAAATCAATAAATACATGCATTACTTTCAAAGGCAGACATTAACATTCTAAAACAGACTTCTCTTATAATCCTGCCTCTAGCCATTCAGTCAAAATATCAAATTATCATAATGAGGTCTAACTGCATATAAATGCTAAGAATTAAAATCAGAGAAAGAGGTTACACATAATGTGATACATTCTTCATTTAAAATTGCACAATATCTGTATAGAGGCACACATCTCTATAGGTTCCTCACTTAATATTGTAACATTAATTTGCATTACAGCATATTTCATTATTGCTAAATCACCTTATGACAATGGGAATAGGTATGAGCATGAGCGTAAGCCCTCATGCCTTTGTTTTACATATTTCTTCATAAAGGTGGAATACTTTGTCAAAAATTAAAAATACAACAGATGACCTGAATTTTAGGCATATTATGCACAAAAGAGTTGAGCGTGCTCTTAAGAGTGTCGATGTTGTCTTTTAACTTGAGATCAGAGAGTGAGAATTGCATAGAAATTAGTCTGAAACTGGAGCCTTCATCCCTCTTAGGTTCCTCAGTCAGCTCCGTTTCACCCAGTCAAATTGCTGCACTACTTTTTCCAGCTCTGAAGAGCCAAACACACACACACACACACACACACACACACACACATACACACAGCAGCTAATAACACGCTCTAAGTCACCATTAGGTCACGATTAGGGTCCTCAGGGGTGCACGGGTCCGGTGGGGTCAGGGGTTGCCAAAGCCAGGTGGAGGCTGGGACAAATTTATCAAGGGAATGAGATCATGCAGGCTGCACTTTAAAGTAGCGTCAAGAAGGGCAAACGCATGCAGGCCAGCTGATGCTCTGTCTCTCTGACAGCACTCACCTGCCAATAAAGAATGAAGATATTTCCACTACAATTCATTACACTGCCTCACTTTTGTGTGGCTGTCTGAATGCTTTGCTGGGCATTTACAGTCTGCAGTTATTGAAATAATTTCCACATATTAATGTTCACAAGGCAGAGTATCCATTTATCTGTGCCATTAAATTTACATTGCCAACTTCTGTAAAATGTATTTCCCTTAAAGCAATTGTGTCTTGTAGGGAAACATAAAATCTTACATTTTGTATTATGTGTGTAAACTTAAGTATACTGATAGAATTTGCAAATCACTCTGAAAATGCATTGAATAATAATGAATAATACATAACTACTGAACAAATTAGACTGGTGTGAGCTCCAGCGTGTTAGTGTTAGCTGAATGCTATTAAGGATTTCGATATTAAGGATGAAAAATTGGGTGAGTAAGCAGCACAAGCAAGCTGGATCAGTCTCATGGTAAACAATTTAGCGTGGGGGCGTGCAGTAATTACTGCTTTCAGTCTCATTTAGAAAGCTTGTTGGCGCTCGGGAGCATGATGTCACCACAATGCTGGATGCGTTTCTGGATTTGTGATGTGCAGATATGAACAGTGATTTAAGTGACAGGATGTTTGAGCTGTCATGCCAGCTTTGAACACTTCCCACCCACCCCCCTTTTTTTTGCTCCCCTTCTAGACAGTGTCACGCCTACTTTTGTCTGAACACATATTGCTCAGTTTAACTGCTACTTTTTTGTCTTACAAATGTGTGTTTGTATGTGTTTGTGTGTGTGGGGGGGGTGAATAATCAGCAACCTTGAAGTCTGGTTATGTGTTGGACTGATATAGGGGTTCATTGAAAAATCAAATTAAGAAATGCATTATGTACATTTATGTACATACATATCAAATCAGCAAAGCAGTGCTGGTTTGCATATTTATGTGTGTGTGTGTGTGTGTGTGTGTGTGTGTGTGTGTGGCTGCAGGATAAAATAAGCAACAAGCATTTTGGGCTTGTAAACACAACCGTAGAGGAGCGTCTGTTGGTTTCTGTCCTTATTATTTTTGGCAGGGTTGCATATGTTCCCTGTGCAGAGCTGAGCTTGATTATCATTCCAATCAGTAGAGGTGGAGAGAGTCACATTAATTTGTAGTAATTAATAGCACTGCTGCATCTGACAGCACATGCTAACGAGACCCTTTGATTGTTTGGATCTCTAAGTGTGCCTCTCCTTGTTTGCATCACCTCGGAGGAATTCGTAATATCAAAGCTTAGCGCTATCTGATACTTGTCAAAATGCAATTTATAAAAGTTTAATTCTTTTATTGATTTAGTTTAGGTTTGATGCCTGCAGTGTCAGCTCCCCTGGTAGAACTTAGTGGATTCAAATGCTTGTCACCAGCTCGGCCTCCTTTTTACTGAGAACAATTGCCATAGGCCAGCCCAACAGGCATGGTTTAATTGCCATTAATTAAAAGCATAAATCTTTTTCTTCAGTTGCTCTGCTCTTAAACAGGGCTTTGCGTATCTGCTTTTTTCCTGTGCTTGTCAGAATCCCTCCTGGCTAGTCCCCCCCCCCCACCCCCCACACTCACCCTCTCCTCTCCTCTCCACTCGCTCTCTCCCTCCCTCCTCTTCCTTCTCTGCTCACCAGACGTTTCTGGAATCATCTTTTTAACACACTCCTGCATGATCTGACATGAAGTGCGGGCAGCATGGTGATATTTAGTAAACCGGCTTCCTTCTTTATTGATGTATAATGAGGTCAAATGAATCCCCTCGTACGCATGCTTAGATGGCTCCTTGCCTCAAATCCTTTCTGACAGCAGTAAAACAGCCGGCATACACAACGCCGGCTCCCAGAGACATGGTTGTGAAAAAGCAGTAGAGAAAGAAAAATAAAAGCTCTTTTATACCTTGGCAATTTCCCTCCTGTCTAGTCCTTAATTAGACACTTATTACCCTCTGAAAAGTATTGCTCCTCTGCTCTAAGCCTCTAATACTGCAAATACTGGATGGTAGAATTAACATTAATGCCAGATTTACTATCAAATGACATCTCTATTTACTAATAATATATGAATAAAGAAATAAAAACACAATTTTCTATTTTTTTGTCAAACATTACACGCTTTCATACAACTCCTGTTTGACTTGTGGCACATCGGGTGAATGTTCGGGGGGAATTTGGTGTCACTCAAAGCAATACAACATGTTTAAAAAAAAAAAAAAAGGGATCACTGGCATCTTAAATTATCAGTGTTGTCATAACAATTCATTTCCCTTTGGTTGCCAAGCCCTGTCCCCTCGCCCTCAGCTCTGCACCCTCTGCTCCTGGGCGACCGTGTCACCATCAGCGGCTCATCGGAGCCCTACGCCCGTTTACGCATATTAGCTTTTTGCTGCATCTGCCAGCATTCACAGCCATTCCCCTGTGCAGCTGCATACATAGTCAGGGCTGAGCCTTCCCAGGCCTTATTAAAGCCTAGAGAGTGTTTCGGTTCAGGGTCATTGAGAGTGTGCAGCACATAAATATGTTAGGGCAACACTATGAGCCGGTCAGTTTACTGGGGGTGATCGATGATGGTCCCAGTACACTCGCCCAACAAACATCTTAAGCGGATGCAGTTTTTGCTTAATTGGGAGCTTTGCAGCTGAGATTCCAGCTTATTTGATGTTGATGATGAAGTCCCCGGAAAGCTGTGAGATTCTTGTAAACTAAATGTGTATGTGTGCTGTCTTCATTCGTACGCTGGTCAGAACTGTTACCCGTCAATTTGACCTGCATAGTTTCCCCCTTCTTATCAGGGAGTAAGAACATACACACACGCATACGTACACACATGCCCTGAGCTCATTTTTAATCCTAGCAGCTCACTGTGAAGGCAGGAGGAAGTTCCAATTAAAATTAAAATAAGCTCTTTTAACGGTTTCTTAAATTGACAACTGAACAATGATTTTCGAATTGGTATCTGTCAAAGGTCTCGGAAAATCCTCAGTTGATAAGGCCCAACGCATCCAATTAGTAGCAGAGTAGGGCCTCAGCCAGTAATGATTTCCAGGTCCCTTAAGATGTGGCGCGGACACTTATTGCAAATTACTGACAAAGAGCCCTGCTGTATTGATGAGGAAGAGAACAGCCAAGTCTCCGTGTTCCCATCAGGTGGACGAGCACCAAGAGGGGCCTGAAGGAGAGCGCCGGGTGTCTCTCTCTCTCTCTCTCCCTCTCCCTCCCTCTCTGCAGCCATATTGTGGCCTCACCATGTAGCTCACATATAGCCCCCTGCTGACACAGACTCTGAGAGACCAGCCTCTCTTGACATGAGCCCCAGCTCAGGGAAAATGCTAATGCTAACATGAGGGAGGTGTCAGGAGCGGATCATCAATAATGTCTGCGAGTTTACTGCCCTCTTCTAATTATAGCTCCTATCTCTCAGGGCCGCAGGAGGCTGCAGGGCAGCTCCTTAATTGAGCTGAGGTAGATTTCCTTCCGTATCATATTCACGGCCCCATTGTTTACAGTCCTTGAAACTGATTGAAAGGAATCAGAAGATTCATGGAGATGTGATTCAGTGCAGAATATATTTGGTATGCGGGAAGAATGAATAAAGGAGGATGATTCTTGCTGGTCAGGTAGGGATTTAGATTTGAAGGCCATGCTATAGCCAGAGGTCATATCATTTATTCTAAGCATCAATGCCTCTGGAATACTGTATGTGCTACGTTTTGCTTTTCTGTGGCATATTGCAGGCTGGTACCAAAGGGGCAAAAAAGAGCAGCCTCCATGACAGTCTAGTAACTAGTGCTGTTCACCTCAATTATGGGAGTTAATGAATAGATAATCACATTTTGCATTTAGACCTGCTGCTTGTGTAGTGTTATTGTAGTGCACATTTCCTCCACAGTCTCTCGGGAGCATTGCTGCAGGTCCACAAAGCTCTCAGGCCATGCTAAGTCCCCAGATGTTTCCACGGGTCTGAGGCTTCCATCCTGCTGTAGGCTCAGTAAAGAAGGTGCTGACCCTGGTGACCTGTTCCTGCTTCCACTGGGTGAGAAAGGGCTGCTCCATACTCTGCGCTTCAGGGTCAAATGGTTTGTAGTTTGTAGTTTCCTCTAGTTAGATGTTTGTTGCAAATGACTGTTGAGAACTGGGAGGGTTGGGGCTGATAGCAGAGCAGGTATCTCTGGCAGGGAGGGGTTTGGGATGTTTTTGACATTTTTGCTCAAGGAGATGATTGTGCTTCCTTTGAATACAATATAAGCCAGCTGTTGATTGGTGATTAATATTACATCACTGTTATTCTTCAATTATAATACATGCAGAAATATTTGATTTTTTTGGCACCTGATCTGCATCTGTTCGTTGTCTGTGTGCCGTTGTAATCCCCACTAAACTTGTAGCCCTCTGCATGTCTATGTTCCTTTAAGATGAGAGAAGCTTTGATTTCCCCCATCTTTGTGTCACACTGACTGGCATACTATTTGACAGGTGGAGTTAAAATAGAGAAAATTGTGGATGAAAATTTGTCAGTCTCAATCTCTTGCCCTGGGCTGTAGGCAGCAGAGACAGAAGCCCACTGCTTTGTGTCAAATGTTTATCAAAGGGCCTGATTAAATTGCTGTGTTCAGGGTAACAACCTAATAGAAAAAAAATTGAAATCCGTATACCTTGGCAAGCAGTCCTTGTATGACTGTGAGTAGAATAAAACAGGGGATATTGAGGTGTGGAGAAGAAACCTCTGACCAGCCAGCTGTAAAGGAGGTTGGAATATCATATGCCCTTTGTTGTCGCACAAAAAGAGACGCAGGCTCTGAGATCTGTTGTTGTTCTCACTTTCCTCTGTCTTCTCAATCATTCTTTTTTCTATTTTATTGCTGGAGGAAATAAACCTGGCCCCTTTTGCTGAGGCCGGCTCGCTTCCCCTGGCCATTCCTCTCTGTTTTGTTTCAAAAGGGCAAGGCTCTCGAGCCTGAGCAGTTTGCCCTGCAGTCCCACGCCAGGGGCGATGCTTGCCTCAGCTGCTTCATCACCGGGGGACTGGGCTAACGTCTCCTGACTGCACTTAGCTGTGTTTCTCTGATACGGTCATATCACATCAGCATGGGCACATGTGACATTGCATCTCTTCCTAACTTTAAGCAGTTTGTTGCCATCCATGGTCTCTCTGCTTTCATCTTCCCCCTTTCTGAGTGATGTTATGATTTGTTGCAGTATTTTCTGGCAGCGCCCCTGCCACACGTTTGTGTCGGATAACAGGGCCTATTACAAGATCTCTCGATCTGGCCAGTTTTCCCCTACAGGAGAAAGAGAGAGCTAGGCCTCCCCCCTCCCAGTTTTTTTCATCCTTACCCTCACATTTGAATTTCTAGATAATGGGCTTTGACTTCTGGCTGCACGTTTATGGGTCTTTTCATGTTATCAGCTTAGCTCATAGCGTGGAGCTGAAGAACACAGACTCCTAGTGACAGGCCAGCCAGTCAGCAAGGCGAGCCTGTCAGGATCTCTCATACACTAATGATTTCCCTTTAGTCTATTTTCTGTCTCATTGGCCGTTTCCTTCAAAAACAAAATTGCTCATTTAAATTCTCATGCCTGGGGCATTTTGGTCTTCAAATATTGTTGGAAAGTGAAAGGATTAGGCAAAATATGCTTTTTTAAAATGTTAATATATTTTCTGGTTCACTTTCTCCTCTGAGGCCAATTAGGGAATTTCTGCTGGCTGCATTAATGTCAAACTGACATCCCCAGCTATAATTACACTGTGCTTGAAACCTAACTTTCACTTGTGGGTAGATGAGTGTGCCTTGCAGTGACACAGAGACTCGCTCTGCCAGCTTTTGATCATTTAATCATTGCTTGCTTTCTTTCACTCTTTCCGCCCTTGCTTGCTGATGATTTCACCTTTTATTCTTTCTGTTGCAAAATGCAGTGTTGTGTTTCATTATTCACTGCCATATTTTGCAGGGTTCATTAGTGACATCATGCCTCCACTTTGCCGGCTCACAATAACACAAGGAGAATGGGATGGTCCCTTCAGGTGCAGATAGCATATGTACATTGTTTACTCGCTTGACTCAGGATTTACATTGTTTTGTTTGTGTTTTTTTTTTTTTTTTATTCACGGTGCAGGGAGTGAATGTTGCTGTCAGGAATTGAAGGATGGGTAACGTGTGGCACAAATGCACCATGTCTTCGCCAGTCCTCCATATGCTGCAGTTCTGTGTCGAGACAAGGGAGACGGTTAATGATGGTTAATGCTTTTGCCATGAATATGAATGCCTCCGCAAAGTGCATCTCAAACTATATGACAGATTCCACTTTTTTGGGCTCCTTTTGCCTGTCATTTGCTATGGAACCACTGATATTTTAACACATTTTAATTATCAAGGAAAAGGTAGATTGAAAAATTACAAAAGGATTGTTTTTAACCAACTATTTTGTCATGAAAGGAACGGGAATACTGATACTTGACACAGTTATGAGCAATAATAGATTTCAGAATAATTTTAGTTGAAAGTTTAGTTTGCTCAGATGAGCCATTTTTACAACTAAACACTCAGATTGAGAAAAATCACAGGTAGCTTTGAGACTTGAATGCATATTCAAGTCTCAATGGAAAAATGGGGGCCCTTTACAAGTGCAGAATTTCATGTTTTACTGAAATCTTTTAGGGTGGTTGTGATTATGTTCAGATGATTATCAGGCATCAACACCAATTTTTTCCTCCCAGAATATACTAGAGAGGTGGGGATGCCTGTACAGCTGTGCAACTGGAGCTAAACTTCCCCACTTAGTTCAGTTTTTTAGATGATTTCAGACACCAAGTTTTGCTCTTGGTTGAAAGCAGACTCTTGTGAATTAGCTACAGCCCTCCCCATTTAGCCTCCAACAGCTTGACAATTGTGATGCCAATCAACCTAATTACCCAGTGATTGTTTGGAATTTCCATTACCCCATGTTGGACACCATCAATCTGTTACAGTATGTGCTGGTTCTGGCTCTGGGGAGAAAAGAAAAAAAAAATCACACAACACAGTTTGACAAAGTGCACACAACCTTTCTAGGCTATTCGTAATGTCCATCGGCCACCCCCTTCCCCACCCTGACCCCTCCCTCCTCTGTCTTTTCTTCCTCGCCTCACTCTGTTTGCATTGTTTTACCCTTTTGCTTGGACTTCAGGTAATAGGAAATGGCACTGACCCCTCCTGATCCCCCCGATTACCTTTGTGAAGCGTGAATGTGGTATGGAATCACACATCAGGAGACGAGTTGTAATTATTTTTGCGATGCCATCAGCATGGATCAATCACTCAGGGAGGCTGCTAGTGGAACGCTGCTCGCAGCCATGGATGGAGCCAGCAGCGACCCTCTTTGACTGACAGCTTTGGTAATTAAGTGATGGTATAGACCCCTCCGACTGTTATAACAACCTTGTCAGGGCCAGTCTGCATTTGGAACACACTCAAATCAATGTGTTCTCCATTCCCTGAGCATTTCCCTGATCATGTACCTAAGAGAGAAGGAGGAAAAAAACTGAATCCTATGCAGTGGAATTGCTTTACTCAAATATTTGTCATTAAAAAATACACTTACACAGTGGTGCATGATATTTAGGATATTTTATTCTTATAACAGACCAGGAATGTTAATGCCCATTGTGCTAACCCTTAATGAATTAAAGTAGATTTACTCTCCCTCCTATTTTATCATATTTTGAATTGTATGGCATAGAATATTATTAACCTGCACTTCAGACTGAACTCGAATGTCACGTGTTTCATTATTGCGTGAGTTGAAATGACGTTTAGAGGTGGGAATAATATACAATACATCCATCCTAAATGTCAGATCGCTCTCATGCTGCAACCTTTAATTCCAAAGCTCTTGGGATGTAATTTTGCGTTGAAACTTGATTCCCATCATCGCGCCATCTTAGCCTTTTTTCCATCACACTGAAATGAAAAATGTTATCCGTTTGCCAGAGGAGAAGCAGGTTATCCTGCATGTGTCATCTGATCACTAATATACTTGTAAAAGAAAGTGATTGGTGTGTATTTCCTCAAAATATAACAACATCCACAATAGTGATGGTGCAGTAGAACACAAAATCATCCTTTAACAAGCTCATATGCCATAAGAGCTTCAAAAGACTGATGTGGTATTGATAACTTACAAATTTAGGGTTTTATTAATGTATATTTCAGTAGTTGTAACTTCTGTGAAGTGTGTGTATAAACAGATAATGGATGACTGACAATATAATATAGAACAATTTTAATCATTTAAAATATGTCTTCATAGGCTTTTATTCATAAATATGATTAGGAAGTATTTGTTCATTATATTTGATATATTTATATCTAATCATATTATCTTAGAAATTACATATATTTATTTTGTTTATTAAATTAGATTATTTTTAAATATTGAACTGAGCTCCATCTGCTGATGAAGCTCCTTAGATGCTGCTGAGAGCCCCCGAAGAAATCCATCAAGTGGGCGCCTGAGCTAAGAAATTTTATTTCAAAATACTCTTTGAAGTAAAGAACAAACCTTCATACTAACCAGTTTGAAACATGCCTATAACTATTTTCTTAATATAAATGGTTATTAAATGCTTTATAACACATGTACCGTGTTTGCATTCATTAAATTCTGTCATCAGTCATTCATTAATTGTTTATACAGAATCATTCATTAATTGTTTATACAGAAGTAAAAGATGCTTCATAGAAATTAAAACTCCAGCCAGATACATAAATAAACACTTAAAATACATCTATATAGCAACTATATTAAAATGGTTGTAAACCATTCATCGAGTGTTTATATGTGTTTTATAAATGCTAAAAAGGGGGTTAATATGTTAACAAGATTCTCAATTATTCTTGATTAATCAAATCATTGTTAAAATTTGGAACGGCAGCCACTGTGTGAAACTATGTAATTCGATAACTGTTTGAGGGTAGATTGTACATAATTTTGTTTTAGGTGTGTCATGGGCTATTATTGCTTTATTTCACAATATACCCAGAAAATAATGTCTAAGGAGTCTGTCTTTTGAATTTACTCATATAGAACATGAAGCAGTTGAAACTTAAGTTGAATTACTTGTCAGCTGATGTAAACACATCTCCAGCCACATCTGGAGTTTGGACCTGATGACATTTCTGAGTGGAGCATAGTCTGACCTTATTTACACAAACACTAATTGCTTTGGAAGTAAAATTCCAATTTGCATGAAATAATTTTCTGAGCTGTTGTAACAATCATTTCCAAACCTTTTTAATTACAGCTTTGTATATGAAATAAAAGTAGATATCAGAGGTGCATGGAAAGTACAGGGTCTTGGTCATGTAGATTGAGGAAGAGAAAGTCACTTATCAAGAGTTTTTATTTTGACCTGTGACTTATTTGGATGAACTGTGGAAATGACACCTAATAAGTGCAAACAGCTAAATTAGTGTACTGGGTTACGTGCAGAAGGGAAACCTTGATCAACATATTTTCAGTCTGAGACTAAAGAGAACTGTCGTTCTGTCTTAGGCCTGGAATTTTCATTTCCTTAGGGAACATCTAAAAGAAAAATCATTTTTCCATGTGTTGTCACTTGTAAAAGATACTTTAACAAAACACTATTTCAGGACATGGCCAGAGACCACTGAGTGTTCATCAGAAGCCTTTGTGATTTAAACTATAATTCTCTGGAGTAGCTCTGCCTGTGCTAAGAGAAATGAAGATGTTTTAATTCTCCCTGAACTTCTATGGCAATTGCTGGAAGATCACTGGAGCTGTTGGAAGTACTAAAACCCACCTAGGTACCTTTCCTGTTTCCACCTGTTCTCCTCCAAACCACACATTTTCTATTATGTTATCATGACCTCGCGGGAAAAGAGGTCAAACACACACACACACACACACACACACACACACACACACACACACACACACACACACACACACACACACACACATGCACACAAACACGAACACATACAAAAAACACAAAGATTAAGTGTGTGATATTTGCTGGTCTCGGTATCTGGGAAGATTTTTCACAAGAGGTTCAATTTCACTTTTTTTTCTTACCAGGAGTAAGTCATCATTGCAACAGACTGATCTGCACCAACATGGTTCTAGGATTTTAAAGGATTTGATATTTGGGATTTTCTGAAGAATCCAGCAGGCTGTACATTTCAGTGGGTTGCTTGACGTTGGAAAGCCATAGCCAGTCATCTTAAAACCTGCATGGGCAAAATAACACATTTAGCCTATTTAGCCTTGTCTAAAGTATGTCTAATATTTTGTCTATCGATCGCTACACAGAAGTGACATCCAGGTGGTGTGGGTTTGATTAGTCACAGTTATCCTCTGACTTTTAAGTAACTCGAGGTCATACATACTGTTAGTCAGCTTGTCTTTTTAGAGTTTTTAAATCAATATATTTCCCAGACCATCTGTCAAGGACAGCAATGCTCAGATTCTCAGATGGTCAGTATCACTTCACAACCCACTCTCCACATGCCACTGCTTATGGTCATTCTCACATGGTAACAGTATGAACTGATAGATGCAAAACTAAACAAAATGAGTCCAGTTTGTCTGACTTGATGCTAATTTATATCTTAAAAATACAAAAATTTGGCACAAGTTAAAAAAAAAAATTACCATTATCATCAGTTTCAGATAAATAATAGACACATTTTAATTACTAAGCACGTCTCTAATAGATCATGTGACTTGGATTCTTATTTTTAATTAACTGCAAAAGATTTCAAACTTAGATTTGTTCACTTATTTTTTTATGTATTAAAAATTAAAAGTAGGAAAGATTGAGATTCACATTACAATTTGCAGTTTCAGTCACTTGTGCGACCGAAAAAGGCAGTTTTATCAAATAATTTTATGAAAAGTTGACGCTTTAAAAAATCATTAATTTTATGAGAATCGCCAAAATAATCAAGTCAAAAACCTGCTTAGAGATTAATGGCCTCTCATCTCTCCCCTGGTTGAATCCTGCTCCATGACGTTGGACACAATGTGATATAAAAAGTGAGACTTTTAATCAGCTCTTTGATTTACAGTGGCCATCAGCTTAAACCCTGTTTCAGCCTCCACCGTGTCTTTTCCTGAACTCGGACTAAAACCCCTCCGCTCTCTCCACGCACCTCCCGGCTGGTCCCGCGTCCTCCCCGCGGTGACTGCCGGTCTAAATGCGGGTTTTACTCTGTGTAAACGCTGCAACTGTGCAACCCAGAGGTCGCCAGCGGTGAAGTGACAGCTTTACACGCAAAAGCCGCCGGAGAATCAATATGGTGCCAGCCGCCGTTACACTGTCCCATCATCGACCATCAGCAGAAGCCAATAAGACGATACCCTAACTGGTAGCATTCAATTTGCTCCCGCGGTGCCTTAAACCTAATAAAGCAGATTGATTGCTCCTGTTTTCAGTTGATGAACAGCCCGTGTGGCTCTGCACACATTGACTGACGTGTTTAAGCATCGCTTTGATCTGATCTGGGCGATTTGTAGGGAATAAGGTTTAGAAAAGGCCTGATTACAGGCTGCATGAGGACCGGATCCTCTAATTGGCTCTGGTCTGTGGAGAGGACGTCTTTTACATTAGGTTACAAGTTGCTGTTGTGATCTCGTTGCTGTGAATTTCCCTTTGTTTTAGACGGAGCTTCACCTGTGTCCGGTTGGTTAATGACTATTTGACGTCCGTGTTAATTTAATATCAACTTCTCCGGGTGAGACGTGTGGTGATCGAAGGGCAGCTCAGGCCTCGTCTGACCGTGAACTTCACTCCGGCCTCGCTTTGTCGCCGCCTGCTGCTCAAACATCGCCTCCGTCGCAACACATCCAGCCCAGACTCACGCTGTTAGACGGGTAAAACCTCACTTTACTGCTGCCATGTCATTTGAAAACGTTCAACTAAAAGATCATCTGACCATTTATTATCTATAATGCCTGATTAAAAAAAATGGAAAGTTTCTTTTAAATTACGCAGGTTCCTAAAATTAAATTCTAAGGAATTGACTCGTATAAATCTGCTGTAGGAAAAAAAAAACAAAAACAAAACAATGAACAGTAAATGTTTGAGCACATGTGAATAGTAAAAATATTAAAAGTTTTAGTGACAGGATGTTTAAAGGTTGGTTAAAGCATTTGACTTCTTTCTAAATGTGGAACGTTTTCATTTTCTGCTTCAGCCATGTAGGAAAGTAGAGAGGTGAAAAACTCGAGTAAAAAGAAGTTAAAAACCAGAAACAGATTTTTTTGTTATGAAGTGAAGTAGGCCTATTTTTTTTCTAATACTTAAAATCCATTTCATTTCTTTTGCACGCAGATATAAATAGAATTGACTTGATGAAAAAACACCATAAATAAATCGCTTTTTAATTGATTAATTCCCTGGATAATTGTAATTTTAAAAAACAAAAACAAAAACAAAAAAATGAATCAAGAACAAACCTACAAGTCCGGATTTCTGGACAACTGCATGAATTCTTCATCCGCCTCACATCAATAATCATCATCATCAGGAACCATCTTCTCCATCAACCTGCTAGAGAGGAAGAAAAATAAGAGAACAGAAAAACCGCGCTCGTCGATTCCGCCCCAAATTCCGTTTAGAAAAAATTGTGCGGAGGTAGTGGAGAAGGAAGAAATCCGTCTGATAGAAATAACACACGTCCAAGCACAAACAAGTGGGAACCCGCACACACCTTTCACCTCTCTATGAGAAGTGGCGTTTCCCATGAACGGACATCATCCAGAGAGTGCAGCCTCTCCGCAGACACTTTGGCAGCTGAACGCACCGCACATTTTCCCTCCATACCCTTCAAATCCACGTCGGGGCGAAAAGTGCTGAATTCCTACTACCTTTGAACGCTCATTAGCACCTCATAATTACTTTACTAATTAGGATGACACGGTTATTAGCAAGACGCGCTGTCATGACAGTCACCACCACTCCGCCCCATTCCTGAATATGTCGACCTTGCGGCTCTCAGATTACATCCACGACGGTAGATGCCATCCGTGACACCGCAGCCGGCTCTCAGGGCGCGATCGTGGCCTGATTCTCAGCTTTTTTTAATATGAGCCTTTTTTGTCAAATGATTTTTTTTTTTCAATTCATAATCAGCTCTGAAATTTGACGAAGTTAAAATACAGCAACAATTGAGCCTTTAAAGCTATTACTCACAGTTTATAGGCGTTGAGAAGTTTAACAAGACAGACTGAGGGAAAATAAATAAACTTCAGTGACATTTGGAAATAAAAGAAAACGTTTATAATTTATCCTACCATAGAGCTGGAACTGCTGTACTGCCATTGTGGATTTTTTTTTTTTTGCCTTTTAGTTAGACTTTATGAAATTATTTAGAGCTCTGAAATATTTTTCTCCCTTTTTTTATTTAACACTTCTTCAGTCTTTTCTGCCGTAGCTAAGATGTTTCATATAAAATGTTTCCAGCGTGGCCTTAAAGCACATGCATGTTTTTTTTTCCTCCTTTTTTAAAGAGCCGTACTAGAATTAAACTCAATCCAGTGGTTGGCTTGAAGTGTCTAGATAAAGAAACAACTCACTGATTGGTGAGGTGCCGGAGCCGGTCAGGACGTGAGCCAATGGCGGCGGAGGAGGGTGGAGGGGGGTGGACGAGAGAGAAAAGGCGTCGAGTGTTTATTATAAAGGAGAAAATATTAATTCCCCCTCGCCGTGGGCCGTGACGTCAGTATAGGAAGTCATTGTAGAGAAACACTGGAGCGATTAGCAGCAAAAAGGGGGAGCCTGATGTCGAGGAGTCAGCCCTATGTATATCTCTCTATACGCCTCAACTTTTAACACAAAGTTCAATATCCAAACACAAAAAGGGACGTGGACTACGCAGACCCACACTTTGCTTTTCCGCATTTTCACTGAATGTAACATCTTGGACCATAGTCTGACTGAGCTGCCTGTAAACGTGGATTTTGTGTCTCTCCTGGGTTTATCCGCCAACTATTTCCTTTTTTAAAATTCTTTTTGTAACTCCGAGTTAATTTTGCCGACTTTCTTTTCTGATTTGCACCGGATGAGAAGCGTCTCGCTGTTGTTATGAAGACTTCTTCACTGCTTTCTTAATATGGAAGGATCCAGCGGGTCGAGTTTTGGGATAGACACTATTTTATCCAGCGCCTCTAACTCTGGTAACCCCGCGCTAATGAACGGAGATTTTCGGCTCGGCGACAGCAGGACAGCGGATTTCAGGAGTCAGGCAACCCCTTCGCCATGCTCGGAGATAGACACTGTGGGAACAGCCCCCTCGTCCCCCATCTCGGTCACCATGGAGCACGCCGCCGATCCGCATCTGGTCCAGGACAGCCTTCAGCATCACCACCATCACCACAACCAGCCGCAGAGTTTGCCGCTGTCGCCTCAGCAGCAGCAGCCGCTCGCCGGGGCCGGCTGCGCCCCGAGGACTGCCACCTCCTCGTTTCTAATCAAAGACATTTTAGGCGACAGTAAACCGCTGGCAGCCTGCGCACCTTACAGCACCAGTGTACCCTCACCCCATCACACGCCAAAACCAGAAAGTGCCACGGCTCCGGACGGCTTCAGGCCCAAGTTGGAACAAGACGAGGGCAGAAGCAAGTTGGACAAAAGGGACGACATTCAGAGTGAAATGAAATGCAACGGTAAGAGCACCGGTAAAGATATCATTTATCCGAGGAAAAAACAAAACCAAAAAACCACGCCAGCCGGGCTGGAAGCTGTAGGTGTTTCCTCAACTTAAAATGGTTAAACGGAGTCGAGGTGAGGTGTTATAGGCTGCAAATGTAGTCAACAAAAAACAAATATACGGCCGGGATGGACCAAATGCACTGCAATTAACAGGCACATGAAAATGATAATGATAATAACGACAACAACAATAATAATAATAATAATAATAATAATAGCAGTGACCATAATACTAGCAACAGCAATAATAATAATAATTTTAAATAATAATAATAATATCAATGATAATAATACTAATAATTTTTACTGCCTGATTCTTTGTCTTTATTAGCCTGATAGATGTGAAAACAGATGTAAGCCTGGTGATTTTCCCCATGCGCGGGGCCTCCCTAGTGGGTCAATTAGAGAGATTATTGTTCTTCCTGGAGGGGGGATCACGGTGCACTGAAAAACAGCTACAAATAGAGATGGATTGACATATTGATTTCTCGTTTTCTGAAGGAAAAGAACCAAAAAAACCTCTCGGTGACAAATTTCTTTTTTGGCTTCTGTGCCACACGTGTCTGTGTGCATCACTTTTGGTATTAGAACAAGTTGCTAAGAGTTTGACTGGTAGCGCGGAGACTCTGATCATACACGACCATGTAAGGCTGTTATTTAATTGTTTTGTGGGCTCAATATTGAGAGCAAGACTAAATAAACATGGAATAATTTCCAAGCAGGCCTTTGTCTGAGCGCCAGTCTAATTCCCTTCACCTTGTTGTGTGTTCAGGGACTAAAGAAGAAGGCGACCGGGAAATCTCCAGTAGCAGAGACAGTCCGCCGGTGCGCACGAAAAAACCTCGTAAAGCACGGACAGCCTTCACCGACCACCAGCTGAACCAGCTGGAGAGGAGCTTCGAGCGACAGAAATACCTCAGCGTGCAGGACCGCATGGACCTGGCCGCGGCTCTCAACCTGACAGACACACAAGTCAAGACCTGGTACCAAAACAGACGGTAGGCCGCCACTACAGCCATCATCATCCTCCTCATCATCACTAACCGCAGAGGCAACAGACACAGACAGGTGCAAAACCCTGGTCCAACTGATGAGACAGCAGAACCATTGTTTGGCCCTGCAACAAAACAAAACAAAACAAAAACAAAAACAAAAAAAAACAGCTCTTTAAGAGAACAGTAGTAAAACCACATTGAGATATTTAATCTTTTCACAAATTGTTTTTACACGTTATGGGAATTATTCCGTTGTTAAATAATCCCCACCCCACTTAACTCTGACACTCATCAGGACTTTCATTTTAGTGAAGCTGCTGAGTTATTATTATTTTTTAAGCTTTTCTAATTCTCATTGCCCACGTCTGATGGGCCTTTATTTTGGCAACACTTCGCTGTTACATAGCATTTCTAACCTGTGCAAACTCACTGGATCAGTAGGTTTGTAAATACAGGAGAAACTTTATTTTAATTATCACTTGCGGTCCCAGGAGGTCCGTTGATTCCCAGCATTCGTACTTTATTTTATTTGCTGAATACGTGTTACACCTTTGAGGCTGACGTTATGAGAAAGTCATAATAAAGTCCTGTGTCAGGCAATGTCAAGATTTTTTTAATTTTATTTTCCGGAAAAAAAACCTGACATTACAAATTTTCTGAAAATGGCCACTTTTGTTAAATGTTTTTCTTGCTTTCGCGTTTTATGGAGCTTTTGGTTCAAAGCTTCGTTAAGAACTATCGCGTCCATTATTTTTAAACAGTTAAGCAGTGCATACATTTAATTTTTGTAAGTACAACTTTCCTGTTTTGCAGTCGGTTATACGTTGTTCTTACCTCGTCGACATAGATGCTGAAATGCCCTTCAGTTTGGGGATAACTTTTTTTTTCTCCGAAGCCCTTTCTTTTAATTTGCTTTGGCCCAACCTTTAAATTTTAACCGCTACTATCCAAATAAAGTTTTGATTTCATGGAACACATTTATTATGAATTTCGGCGGGTCTTTTACAGGTGTGAGAAAAGGAAATCCAGGCGGTTTTAGACTAAAGCACACTCGGACTAGTGTCTTGATATTTCCTTTTCCTTTTTCTTGATATTTCCTTTTGCCTAATTAACACTCAACGATAAACTCCTGCCTGCCATAATTAGGCCTCTGCATGCCGATTAAAGGGGCGTTTGGGGAATTCATGTGAGAGCGAAGTGATTAAATAATTCATCTGTTGTATTTTGATCCGATTTCCAGGACGAAGTGGAAGAGGCAAACGGCGGTCGGACTAGAGCTCCTGGCCGAAGCAGGGAACTACTCGGCCTTACAGAGGATGTTCCCGTCGCCCTATTTCTACCACCCGAGCCTGCTGGGCACCGTGGACAGCACGACGGCGGCCGCGGCGGCCGCGGCCATGTACAGCAGTATGTACCGGACTCCTTCCACGCCGCATCCCAGCCTCCAGAGACCTCTGGTCCCGAGGGTGCTCATTCATGGCCTTGGGCCGGGGGGGCAACCGGCGCTAAACCCCCTGTCGAACCCCATGCCAGGCACACCGCACCCGCGATAAGAAATGAAAAGAAAAAGAGAAAGAAAAAACCCACACGAAATAAGACGAGAAAGGACGCTGACCAGAAACGCTGGTCGAACACGTGATGTGAGTAACTGCATCGGAACCACATTGCAGGACTTTTCCTCTCCCCCGCCCCCGAAAAAGACACATTTAAAGACATTTTACAGAAGTAAAGGAGGTATTTAATATAGGCCCAGTTAGCCTAAGCCCAGTCCTAAAGACTCTCTGTCCGGGCCCAGACAGACACAAGGACTGCTCATGTCTGATTGTTTGTTTGTTTGTCTTTTGTACAAATACACTTACATTAGCAAATAAACTTATAAAGTTTATTAGATGGAGAAGAACGGAATGAATAAAGAAGTAATGATACTAATTGAATTGCAGATGCTTCTATTGAAACCTGAGTCCAAATTTCATTTTTTTTAGTGTAAACTTGGTGCAGCAGGAAGAAGGTTCAAAAAAATCTGGAGGCTATTTTAACCAAACAATTAATTTATTGATGAAGTATTATGGATTATAATCTGGGTATTGGACGGATACATTTTTCTTAATAGTGCCATAGCAAATTAATCTCATTATCTAAATTACAAAATAACCGAAATTTATTCAGGAGCTTTTAACAGAAATAAGGCAATTTTTACACAAAAAATGCCCTGCATATATTATAATTTGACCTAATACGATTTTTGTAACGTACATAATCCCACCTCGTCCCTTTCTTTGGGCTGACATAATTTTTTATGACATATATAGATCAACGTAGATAATTTGTTATAGGAGCATATGGACTTTTGTCCTTTTAAACTGAACGGTATTTAATTTAGTTTCAAAGTAGTGATCACCGACCGGGGGCCAGTTTCCACGCCTTTATATTTATGTTTACCAGCACATATACATATGGATGCGCAGCAGCTGATTGGTGGTGGGATGAATGGTCCTGATGAGTCGGGTGTACTGGGAATGTGGCCTTGGCTCAGCAGCTGTTCCCTGGGAGCGCAGCAGACAATAAGCCTGAATTTCTCAGCGTGAGCGATCAGGCGCAGGATCAGGAGAAGGAGCCTTCAAGAAAAAGAAAGAAAGAGACAGAAAGAAAGAAAGAAAGAAAGAACGAAAGAAAGAAAGAAAGAAAGAAAGAAAGAAAGAAAGAAAGAAAATGTTTGTTTTTTTAGTGTCATTTTATTTTTTGCATCATTTTTACTTCATTTGCATTTTGCACCATCCTCTTTTAGCACCTTTCTAAATCTGCTTTCTATGCTTTTGCAGTTGGCTCAATTATGATTCCCTGCGATCCTGCGCGTTTTCTCTGTGTGTTTTTGTGCTGCGGCAAAGACGCTGGTCCAGGAGCGAAAGCGAACAAACACAGCGCGGGAGCGAAATGAAATGTTATCAAAACACCTAGATTTTTTTAGCCCACTATAAGCGCGCACCCGGGGGAGGCGCTTCGTGTGAATTAGCGCCTCGGGGCTCGTTTGTTTTGGTTTCTTTTCTTTGAACCATTTCTTATCTCAGTCAGTTAAATTGACCTTTGCTGGTTTATAGCAATTAGAACATCTCGCAAACCTTCAGTGGGCCCGCGTATTTAATTATACCTTTTAATTTTTGGTGTGGACGTCGCAATCTGCAGATTTAATGCGCGGCTCTTTGTTATTTTGATATTTTCATTCCGGTCATATTAGAATAAGATACAACAGGGCTGCATTTTAATCCAAGTTCCTGGTATATATATTTTTTTACACACGCTTGCACCAGCTCGCAGACAGCCGGGGACATGTGACAGCGGTGTCACTCTGCCAGCGGAAGCAGTAAACACAGGCTTAAGTTTAGCTGCTCCTTAATACGTTGAACACATGTTAATGTAGCCTGTTTAAGCCGCCTGCTTGTCATTCACCACATGGACACTTCGCTCAGTCGTGTAATGCAGAAACAGCTCCACTGCTTTCACTTTTCCGCAGCCTGCGTTCTGCTCCATGGACCGAGCCTTTTAGGACACACAGGACCCAACACATGCGTTATTTTTCCCAGTTTAACCAAACTGCTAAAACAGAGACAGGATTATTATTGGCTCGAGTGCGCAGGACACAATTATAGCGCGCTCCACATACAGTATGGTTCAGAGTAACTGCACTAAATACAATATCCATCCTCGTTAAATCTTCTAGATAAAAGAGCGAACGCATATCAGGCTGCAGAAGAAGCGTTTGGAGATGAGGCTGTTAGAGGGTAAAACGCTCCATCCTCGGCCTTGTAAGCCAATGGGAGAAGACTGCGAAAGCAGCCAATGTTGAGAAATATTAGCCCACCATATTGACCCTACAGCTTCTGCCCATTACAGCAGTATAGCGCCGACGCATGTTGTTCATATGCATGACTTCTACAGCATTATTTATTTATTGCGCTCTGCGGGTGGGAGGGTCGGGGGTGTCGGCGGTTTGCGGGCTGTTTCCAATTCATTAATAATAGCCCAAGCCATACAGCAGCACCGAATTAATAGACTGCTACCACCTCACACTACCTGCTAATATTGGGCGTCGCCATGCTCAGATTTTTGTGCTAATTTCTCAGTAAATCCCTAAAGTTTTAGCGCAAACAAAGCAGTTGAAATCTCTAAGTCAGTTTAAACTGGACCACGGTGAGTCTGAGTTAAACTGGCACTATGAGACTGACTGGCATGATGTGCATCTTTTATGGACTCTGGCAGTATGAATGTAAAATTATTATTATTATTATTATTATTATTATTATTATTATTATTATTATGCTTTTAAATTATTTTTTTGGTTTTGGTTTTTTCAAAGTAGAAGTAAAAGTAAAAATGCGAGAATATTTTTGACCGATTAAACATAGACGCAATTTATAAAGAAACTCTATAATTTGTAGAATATGAAATATATTATCATTATCATCATTATTATTATTTGGACTGCAACTATCTGTGAAGTCACTGCTGAGGCCAAACGGACTTTTGGTGAAGATGAGCAATACTTGAGAAAACACAGTCACTGGTGGAATAAAGGGCAGCAGACTTGAATAAAGAGGATTAGGCCTTTCTTTTACACGGCGCATTTTATCCAGAACAGATGGGCTTTAGAGAGTCGTTTTCTTCTTCTTTTTGCCTCAAGGAACCTTGTTGGGCACTTTAATTGCCACTTTTTCCAACTGATGTAATGGTGGGATATCTTTTTCATTACAATAATGAGGTAACACTTGCTCTCCTTGGCCTCTCATTATCACATCTCCTACACCACTCACTAAACACAAATTTAACCCCACCCCCCTTCCCCCCCACAATCTTCGCGCTAACTTCTTCCCCGCATCTTTGTACACTATCATCAACAGCTGCTGTCTACCGTTCCCATGGCCTGGCCCTGTGTTGATGAGAGTTGCAGCAGTGCTTTTCATTAGGAGCCTGCAGGAGAATTTTAAGCTCTGCATAATAAGGCTTTGACCAGCAGTGTTCATTAACCAGATCACATTTTAAAATTGTACATTATAGCTCCTATTGGGAACATACACCGGGGTTAGGTGCTGTGCTGCTTTTGCGCGCCACCAAAACAAATGCAGGATCAAGTTAATGCAGACTGAACCAGGTCCAACACACATAAAAAGCCAACCTACAGGAAACTAGAGTTAGCAGGTCAGACTTAATATTTTCTCAGTGTGCACTCCTTTAACTATTTTTCCAGTCATCAGCACTCTAAAAAAAAAATTAAAAAATCAGAGTGTAGGCCTCCAATTTTTCCATTTTCAAACCCTAAATATACAGTAGCTGCAAGATGATGCAAAGAGGTGCAGTCTGCTCCACATATCTAAAACAAATACACAACAAAGTGTTTCAGTGTCAGCCAAACAGCATGGACATCTTCAGATACGACCTCTTTTAAAATAACGAAACCTAAAAAAGAAAAAATCTTTTAGCATTAATTAGTATTTATTTTAGTATTAATGTAGATGCTAAAACATTCAGAGGTGTGATGCAATATTACACCTGCTCATAAAGGCAATATTGTTCATAAGAGGCAGACTTTTTAACTATAGTCTACTTGAACAATACACACATTTAAACATTTTAAATGCTTTTATTTCTTAGGTTATGAAAACTAAACTTGGCAGCACAAAAATGAGCCTTTCTTTGATTTATCTTATTTGTCACTGCTACATGTCAAACTGACTTAAATTTCCTTTTCCATTTATTGTATCACGAATATTATATTTCAACTATGGAATGTTAGAAATCTATAACAGTTTATTCTCAGTTATTCTGTCATCTGAGATGCCAAAAGAGCACAGAGACCAGGACTCCGAGCATCTGAAAGATGAATATGCATAAGAACAATTATCAAGGACAGTTTTACTTGTGTGCAAAGAACTGCCAAAATAACTGACCTGACAGCATGTTACCTCTTGCCCCTCTGTGCTGATGTAGACTAAAAAATTTGTGGTAGGAAGTAACTTTGATAAAAAAAAGTGCATTATAGCTTTCCCTAACTAAAATGCTCCTAAAGTTTGGTTATTAAGAGCAGTGAATAACCGGTGAAGAGACTTGTTGACATGGATGCTGTAAGCCATCCACTCGTCATTTCATAAACACCCACCTCATGGCTGAGCCTAGACTAGCACGAACATCTGCAGAAGTCCGGCTGAATGATGCCGTATAGCGACGACATATCATAGTTTAAATGGCCTCATCATTTCAGCAAATCCAGCCAGTTTCCCTTCTCTCTTTTTGTCAAGTGACAGGACAGCTGATGGCAGAGAAGCTCCGCTACCTTTCAAGTTTCAGCCAGGCGCCGTCACATGCGACCGCACAACCAAGAAGAAAAAAGTCTGTCAGCAGTGATGTCAAAAGCTTCAATTTTTACAGAGCAATTAGGGGTTTCATCACAGCGGAGTGATGTCAGGATTCATTACGGCTCAGCAACAGCTAATTGCTTCAAGGTTAAAGTAACAGATCTGACGGCATTATATTTTAAGTGACAGACTCAAATTCTGGTGGTGTTTCACAGAGCACAGCGCTGACATTAAGGGAGTGTGCTCAGGAGGATGGGGGCTGAGAAGCAATTGAAATTACTGCAGTTTAGGATTGTGATTGGTTGGAGTAGCAGTAACTCTCTGAGGAACAACCAGAGGGACGGCTGTTAGTGTCTACCTGTGCAAGGGGAAACAAAGGACAACGTAACATGCACTTTGCAAACATCCTTTTCAAGTTCTCCTTCTTGGATTTTTTCTTGGCCCTCATGGTTGGTCAGTATGCAGAGAATATGGAAAAGCTAATGGGAACTCTAATCTCTGTTAGAAATTTCCTCCTGCCTAAACTACTCAGCACCTTCCCTGCCTGTCGAATCACTGAAAGCAATGCAGCACCAACCATTTTAGCTTGTGTTATGGGTTATGCTTGATATGGGTTGCATGTCTATAATTTGGTAGCTGTTCTATGAAATAGTGATTTTGATTTCTCCAGTTGTTTTTACTGCAATTATTTATAGTGTCCTGAAAGGTTAAACTACAGTATTTCACTGTAGAACAAAGGAAGAAGCAAAGATACGCAAAAAATGGAGAAAATAAACAGAGTTTATATTTTCCTTAATTCCTACTTGGCCAATCATCTCACAACCCACTAAATTGATCTCGTGACCACTCATAAGGCTCCTGACTCACAGGTTGGGAACACCTGGTGTGCAGTATACCTGTGTGTGTGCCTGCCATAGGTGATATTTCGGCAGCTTGGGGAAAGGGGAAACGAGTTGCAAACACAACACTGGCATAACTATTGGCTGTTAAATTCATGTAGCCAACAATTTAGCAAAACATTGCCTATTCATATATCTTACAGCCATTGAACAACATTAGCTTTTGATCAGTCTTGTGTTTCTAGCAAACATTACACCAAAGTTCACTCTCATATAATCTCTGTTTTTGGTCTCTGCCAACTCCTAGGGGAAATATCTGCCTCTCTAGGCGCTAAATGCTCCACCAGCTAACTCTGTCTGCTCGTGTACTCATTGGTCATTTGGTGCGGGGCAGCTAGGATATAATGTGTGAAAACAACGTGTAAACAGCTGCCAAAAACTGCCCTACGAGAGCTGTGAGAGAGAACCAAAACAGCGAAGATGTTGGCCTGACACACAAAACACTGAGCTGAACGTTGCTATAAAATACATTTTCTGTGGGTTCGTCACTACAAGCAACGAAGTAGTGTTTTTGGATCCATTGTTAATATAAAACATTGACTATAGCAGCTTTAAGATATCAGTGAGCAAAGGCAGCAGAGAGCTCCGGCTTTAGCCTGGGCTAAACTAGCACCCTTGTATTTAGACCTTTTTATAACTTAATGACCCAATTTAAGGCAGAAATCGAATGTATTTGAGCAAAATGAATTATAGATTGGGGCATCCATGCCAGAGAGCTGCTGGAGTCATTTCTTTTCAAATGAGCAGTTGTTTACCCTTGGCTTTTTTCTCCTCTTAAAGTAGAATACCTGATCCTTTGAACTGATTGTTTGTTTAACTGCTGCTGGGAATCAAGAATCCCTGAGGTCTGAGTAAGTGTTGATCTAAGGTTGGATTTGAAATAGCCTAATGAGGAACTCTTTGGATAATTAGTGATAGCTGGAATGCTTGTGGATAATTTGAGTGCTTCACCACCCTGTATGAGCAAGACGATGGGGAGGAGGGCGGATGATGAAAGAACAGAAAGATCAGGGTTAATGAAAATTAGCATGTCAAGTTGGTCCTTACCTCTGTGTTTTTTTCTGTTCTTTTTTTTTTTAATCTTTTGTTCTTCTTAAGATGCGTTATTGTTGATGTAATGGAACAATTAGCAGTGTAGTTCATTGCCGGGATAAGGTGCTGCTGGGGAGGATGGCTGCTACTGCGGCTGGAGCTGCGAATAACTCTGTGGTAATTAGAGCCAGGGAGGTGTCTAGTTGGCAAGGTCCAGCAGGAAATGAGGAGGTGGCAGTGGGCCTATGGGGAGAAAAGGCTGTCCCCCTTCTGTGCCCGCTCGGTAGTCAGTGGGAGACCACAAACAAGAGCTGTGCCCAGTTCAGACAATCGTACAAGTTTGGACTGGTCTGGACTAAACCACCATTAATTCTGCTTTTGACAGTTTTCACGGCTGATCCGTCATGTATGTGTGTCATTGTATCTATTAAGACACTGGTGTTGATATGGATTCATCTTTATAAGGGAAGAGTTGTCATTTGTTCTAATGAGTCATTATTTGAGAAAGCAACGCATCTATTAAAGGCTAAAAGCGTCATATATGTAATAAAGCTTAAATGACAGTGTGAATGCTCCAGAGACAATGATCTGTTATATGATATTGTCAGGGAGTACTGTGAAACAGTCAACTTCAAGTTGAAATGATAAATAATATATAGAGAGGAAGCAAAAGAAATCTTGTCTAAACAGGACCAGAGCCAGGATTTGATTTTATAGTCTGGCAAAGCGAGGGTGACTTTAACCTCATTTCCATCTGATTGTTTGTTTTTGTTTTGAATCACAAGAATAAGCAGTGAGCACTTGCTGGAGGTTGTGTTATGGCACAGTTAATTACATTTTTAAATTAAGGCTGTCTCCGGATCAACTTGCTGAAGAGTGACATTTAGAGCAACATCGGGTGCGAAGAGAAGGACTGATAGGAGTTTACAAGTACCTGCGACGTGCAAGCACAGGCCTGCCGAGTGGTGAAATGTGATTAGGAGCTAGTGCTAAGCACTGTCTGGCCCTCTCTCTACTCTACCGCTGTGGGCTCCAGGCCAGAATGCAAGTTGTTGATTGGTGCGACTTTTCGTGATTTTTTTCACAACCGTCATCTCATGCAAGAATTGGAACAACTATTTCTGACACGTGCATATGCAGACATATGTCTGAATCTCATACACAAAGTGGTGAGAAACTTTAACATATGCATGTGCATAAACAGTTAGAATTGCTAAAAGTGTTGCTAAATGGATAAGGAAGGATCACCCAGTCTGAGTTGGTACATTGAAACAATAGTTGTGTTTTTCACTGGCAGTTGGAAATAAACAGAGCTTTTCCAGGGACAAAACTGGTCTTTCTCTGCATTAACTATGGGTATGGGCTTTTTATAAGGTTATTTTCCCCACAGCCACACAAAGCAGCTACCCCCCTAGTTGAAGCAATTTGCTGTTCACAATGCCTCAGCTTAACCAGCTAGGTCAGGTCAAGTTGACTCAGACAATAGGGACTTTAGTGTCTCACCCACAGCACAGAGTGTCGCAGAAACAAAGCAGCTCGCTGAAAGTGGAGCAAACATTTCATAAAGTCGTGGCCCCCAGTCTATAAATGTCCTGTCTAATCTGCTATTTCTCGTCAAGCAGACCTTTTATCCATTTTTTAGACTGTGCTTGAAAAAAAAATCAATATTTGGCAAAATATTGTACCATATCATTTTCCCAGCCAGATTTATGATTTCGCTTCACATTACCACAGAAAATTTAATTTCAAGCCTGCTCTTTTTACAGCCATTATATACATGTATACAAAGTATCAGGTCTTATTGTAGTATGCTTTGCCATTGAAATGTTTGAGTACGAAAAGGACACACTGAGATATAGGGCTGCGTGATAATTCCCTATTATTTTATCAGCTTAAATTTGAAATCATACCATGATGTGCATGATATTATCATATTTCGTGATTTGTTTGTACAAAATTCTGATGACAAAATCAGTGACCTCACACAAACTGTAATTAAAAATGAACAAAATGAGTAATATAAGTTTATTTTATTTATTTTATGTATAAAACATTTTATTTGTTGAAAAATATTCTTTAATGAATGTCGTGATACTGCTTTGGGCCATCCTGCCCGATTCCATACTGTATACGAATGTAAAGACGGTTAAAGCTGAAACGATTAGCCGATTAATTGATCAGTTTATTTGTTGATTGTTGAAAAAAATAATCTGCACCAATTTTGATGATCAATCAATCAATTAGGTAATTTTTTAAGCCAATATACCAAGAACTCTTTATCTCAGAGTTTGAGAGCTTCTCAAATTTGAATATTTTCAGTTTTTCTTTGTTTTCTGTGTCAGTAAACTGAATATTTTGGGGATGTGGATCCATTGGTTGGACAAAACAAGACACACATGACCAGATGCATCAAGACATATGACTCTGAGGGACTCTGATAGGCATTTTTAGCTATTTTTCTCACATTCAGTTGATTGAGAAATATTTCAGCAAAGAATTCAATAATGAAAGTAACCACTGGTTTCTGCCCTAAAGAGGATAATTGTCATGAGTTTTCTAAATCTGCATCAACAGAAGAAGTGTTTTTAATTTATGACCTTAAGGTTTTTTCAGTACATATATCCACTCCTCTGAAATGACTGGGGGGAGGGCTCAATTAAAAACGAACATATGTGCAATAATAGGAAAATAATTGCAGGGTGTTCACAATATCCAATTTAAGACCCAGCAGCTAAGTCTCTGCTCCGGTGCTGTATGAAAAATACATTCAAGCACCCAAATACTATGAAGACAGCCACTAGTTACCATTACAATATACTGCAACTATGATATCAGGTATATATGAAATATAAACTAAATGCACTCAAGTATTACTATGATGCCTGAATGCAGACATTCAAAGAGAATTCCCTGAATATATAACAATCTGAGGCTGTATACGTTGTCCATACTTTATGGATGTGCACATAAACACCTACGGGAATTCATATACAAAGGTCTCCGAGCAGCATACACAATGGCTGCATATAGCAGGAGATGAACATCTGATTTGTCACATTTGAAACGCTAATGTTTAAACCAAAAGGAAGAGCACACAGTAATGTGTTCATTCATCTGCATAAACACCACCTGTCCCGGCACAGACAACTCCTCAAGCAGCGAAAGTTTAGTGGCAGCCTGTGTGCAAGCCAATCAGTAGGGGCCCAGCTGTGGTTTCACGAACCCGTAGCGTTTTCAAGTGTCAGAAAGCGCTCTGAGTACTGTTGGTGGTGCTAGAGAGAGAATACTTTCATTTCATGTCATCCGCCTGCGAGACGAATAGGCGACACGATAACAAAAAGAAAACAGGGTGTGCTATCACGATTGACATCCAAAGGTAATTTATGCTGGCCCTTTATTTACTCATGCAGCTTCCATATACACACTGAGAGTTGTTCTTGAAGGCTAATTTGGAGCATATTTGGCATATTGCAGGCCCTCTCTCCTTAAGAATTTCCATCATTTGTCTCAGGCGTGAGCAATGTGTTATCAAAATCCAGAACAGCATTGATCACCTTTCCCTTTTTTTTTTTTTTTTATTGCTATCATCCCAGGAACAGCTCCTTAGTGCCAAAGCTTTTGTTTGTTTTTCCTGTTGTTTTTTTCTACACTGATACTAGAACAATACTGTCAGTTTCTGTCTTGACTTCTTTCCAAAAGTGGAATATGGCATGTTCCTCAAATCGTACCTGTAATGAAAAGGAAAGCTTGCCTCACATGACACCTCTTCAGCTATATGGGAGGGACAAAGCTTGTAGTTTGTTTTGATGGTTAAAGAGGGGATGGCATCTGGCATTGTAATTATTTGAATAAATTACCGCGGTGCACTGATAAATGAAACCGAAGTGCTGTCAGATCTTGAACAGGTTATGTTTTTTTTTTCCATGCAAAATTCTTTTAGAAATACAACCACAATTCTAAGATGCCTGTTTTTAATTATATGTCATCTGCTCCCTTTGAATGCAATAATTTTTCTTATTTGATAAATGCAATACAGTTATCTACTGCGTTTTGATAGATGTAATTCGACGAGTAGGTATCCTGTTTTTTCGACTTAAGGTTAGGCTTTTTCTTTCACAATTGTACTTTAGGTAATGGTCACTTCTTTCAAGTAGTCCACTTTCAAGAGAAGCTTTTAAAGGTAGAATTGTGGGTAAGTCGAACACCAAAATCATACGACTGATCCGCAAGGAAGAAAGGACCAATTAGAGATCATTTGGCAAAATAGCTTTCGATTGCTTTCACTCTCGTATTATTTGGTCTTTTGTTGACCTCTGCTGTGAGAGCAAAGGCAATCCGGATTCTCTGACAACCAGAAGAGGGGCCGCAGCCATGCTGCTCTTTCATCTAGCATTGTGGGAGCCTGAGTGCCTGTGTCTGCAAGCCACTTTAATCAACTTAATGCAACTGATACTAGCTGTTGTTATGAGCCTCTGGTCCAATTCAAAGAGGCCCACACATGGACCGTACTGTGGCGGCTCTTCTGCAGACCTCTGTGGCCAACAAGTGCCGTGTGGGTTAGAAACCGAGGCACAGATAAGATGGGGGTCATGGGACATGCAGACAACACTCAGACAACCTGTCTGCAGGGGCATGCTGGTTTCTCCCTCCCATCCTTCCATATCCACGTCTTTACAAGGGCTACACAGCACATCTGATATGAAATATGGGTGATGGACCTTTGTTTAGTTCAAAGGTTCATACCTCTTTATTCCTAAGTCCCTTTGTGGAGCCTTGGGCCTTGAAATATGTATAACTGTCCTTTTCATTCCAGCCATCTGAGGGGAAATCAAAGCTTCTGTGAGAATCAGTTTGAAATGGAATGTCCATATGGTGTCATCATTTCTTAACCTGCTACCTAGCACAGAGCCCTTCATGACCCCCGGACCATGAGCATTCACTGTGGAAAACATAATATCAAAATACATACTTATGTGTTTCAGACTGGTAGTTGTGAATGTTTTCAGGTAAGCAAGCACAGAACGGCTGGGTAAAGCTACACTGTTTGCCTTAACATCATTGTTTTAGCTAGTTATATATTAATGTGAAGCACTGTCACATGCTGAAACATCTACAGGATTCATTTTCATTTACAGATACTATGCCAACCAATTACTTGTTGTTTATATGTTTTTTGATATGCAGTTAAATGCCTTGTAAGTTGTAATTGTCCTTTCTAATAGATGTAACATTGATTCCAAATTATATATATAGTGTTATATTTATACATAAATGTAACAAGTTATACATTTGAATTTGATTATGTTTAACAATCAATAACAAACTACAACTAAATAAACTTGATGTGAATGAGTAAAACAAACAAACCACATACATAGTAACCGCCACTGCATGGCAAAATTTAAATAAACTATTGGAACCAGACATATCACGTTGTGTAAACCTGAGGCGTAGTCCAACCCAAAGCCCATTTAATTTAATTTAATTTTAAAGTCATAAAAACCTAAACTTCATACATTCAATCAAAATTCAAACACATTGCCAAAAAACACACATTGTTCCCAGTTTATCATTACAGGAGAAAGACAACCCGCTTTTGAAAAAACAGAAAATGAATTTCATTGTTGATTAGGGAAGTGACTGCAAAAAGCTTCAGAAACCATTGCCTCGGTGTGTTTATACAGTGAGTCGTTGCGGTCAGCACCTCCATGATTTCCAATGGGAGCTACGCTAATCTCATGATTTTGGCTACAGGATAAGATCTGAGTATGTACATACCATGAGTTGGTAGCATATGGTACAGGTCTTTAGGATGGGAGGTATCTGGTAGCTGTGGTGGAGGTGTTGCAGAAAACTGACAATACATGGCAACGGTGGTAACCACTCACTGTTTGAAAGCACCTTTCTAGTTTAGTTAGCCAGCAGGTTTAATATAGCTAAATCTCTCAAACCTAAGTCCACTGACTTTTGGCTTCTGCATGAATACCAGTTGACCTAAAGTTCATACTTTGATCCTCATTTCCAAATTTATAACTTTTAAAAATAAGCTATCCTGTTAGCCTATGTTACTCACCTCACAAAAGCCATCCTGCAACATCGCTAGCTTTCAGAACTGCAGTGAAAGTGAAGCACACACAGCTAAATGGAGGTTTCTGATTCATAACTAATTCATAATTTGTCTTTGGTGCTTTAATTTTTCACTATAATGGAAACATTACAGCAGTTGAATTAGACTATTAAGCTATTTCAATCACTAAGCTACTGAACTGGACTAAGACAGTGTATTCACGCTAAGACAACTAGCTTGACTGCTCGCAAAAGCCTGATTGAGGCAACAGTTTAACTACGTTGTTGACATGAATCACAGTAACCTGCCATTACTTCATTAACACAATGAAATTCCAGGACGCTGTGTGTTACTTCACTACAAGCTAACGGGAACTAAAAGAAACTGGGGGGGATAAGGGAATGTTTGCATTGTTAAATTTCAACTTTAACCTTAACACAAGTTTTTTAACATAAGGTGCGAAGAAAATTTACTTTCTCAGCACAAAACCCTGGCTATGCAATTAAAAAAAACAACCCTCTACTTTGGCTTATTGTCTTTGGATCTGTATAAAATGCAAGAGGAAATCAATGAAGGCATATACGTGTAAGAGTATTTAGAAAGATTGACATGTGATCCAGCCCCAGGTAAGGAGAAAACTTTAATGTACGCAGATGTGATTAAGATTTCAAAAACTGCTTCACTCAATAAAATTATTGGAGTCCATGTAAAGCTGTCTCTCTGGAAAAAAAATGATGCTAGAAAATTGAGGCTGTAATAATACCAGAGTCTATTGTCTGCTGTATGTAGGAAATTTAATTGAGTGGTGCAGAAGCCTTACAAAAGGACAGAGAGAGACACACAGCCCTCCAAGGCATGACATTGTTTTTGACTTGGCAAAGTGCTGAGCTCAACAGCAGACCACTAACAAGGAGACAATCACCCCTGAAGGAAGGATGCATACAGAGAATGGCAGGAGGACTCTTCTTTAAAGGGAAAGTGGTGAGCACTCACTGTCTGATACTCCTGCGGTTAGTTCCTCAGTCATAACAAAGGTCTGCGGACGGTGATTTTCATACCCTCTGTTTCTCATGCTTTATTTTATATTTGCACTGTGGTTCAGTGTCAGCATCAACATTAAGATTTCTCTTGAATATCAATAATTTAGCTTTTGCTTGGAGTTCATTTTCAAAGCACTCAGTCAGATGAAGAGAAACTGTATCAACATGCTTTTATCTAACATTGAGAACAAACCAATCTAAGGCATTGATGCTATTTCTCTGCTTTGTTGTCTGAAATAGAACGTTGATCCCCGAGACACAGTAGAGGTTTTGTTTTTATCTTTGGATTAAGGAAGCATAGGTCTCTTTTAGATTGGGGAGTGCTCTTGCAGGGGTCAAATAACAGATTAATAGGTCCAGTAATGAGCTCCCTGGAGTGTCCAATTCTCTCCGACTTCCCCAAACTCCATTATGTCCTTTTATGATGGATGGAGGCAAACATCATTCACACATCTCAAAGAAAAATGACTAGGATGCCATTTGTGTGAAGGAGAAACATCAGCTGTAGTGATATATTGTTCTTGAATGATGTTCTCTTTTGTATCTTTGTTTGTCATCCATGCTTAAACTGTCACTGCTGTCTCCTTTTGTTTGGTTTCCTCACAGCAACAGGAATGTTAACACGCCACTCTGGGTGTCTTGAAGGTGCTTAGAGGAACTTGGGTTTTAGATCTGTTGAATTCGTCTGCTTTGATCCAATCACACCCTTGATGCTCAGACCACACACTTGAAAATATGAATGACAAGACAAAAAAGCTGCCCATTCTCCCTTCACGACAAGCCACTTACTGCTATTATAAGCAAAAATCAGATTTCAAGCCGCACACTGATGATGTGATTCCAGATTTCTTACTTTAACATCCAAAATATGGTCATCTGAGATTTAATTTTAGCATTTTTGGTGAGTACGGTAACATGTATGTATGAGTGCTCGGACTTTCTGTTATCGATTAGATGGTGGAAAGAAGTTAAAACGGGTCTGGTGAGTTTTTGTCCTATTCCATGTATTCAGGCAGTTCCACATAAAAAAGGGGAACATAGCAATCCCCCTCTGTAGTATTACTGTATAAGAAGCCTCTTAACTAATTATTCTTATAAATAGTTGTTTTTTTCATGATTGCTGTGTGATACCAGAAAGCAGGAGTGGAGTCCAAAAGTCTAAGATCGCACACCTCTCTCAGTATACTCATAAATTGCGATTAAGTGCAGCGTGGCCTGCTATTAGGGTCTAATATGGGTCCATGTCAGGATAATGATGCAGCATAACAGCCACCATAACTACTGTATTTCAAAAAGTTAAACAGAAAAAATACAAGGTTAGGGAAAGGTCATGGATTTTGCTCTATCTGAAAGTTGGAGTGGCACATTCCCTACATACTCTGCTAATTGCTGCCCCATTTTGCTACATATTGGCCCACTACTGGCCCTGAATGTCAGACATGAATCTTGAGGTGTGGAATCCTCCAATGCAGGCACACTGAGAAATGTGATCACCTCAGTGCCACGTTTATAAAACAGAGTCATTGAATTGACCCATTATCAGATTAATAAATTGGGATAAAATTAAAATCTACAATTTTACATAAAAATGAATCAGGAAATGATACTCTTATGTTCTGGTATGCTAAGACATCATTCATTAAGCCCTCTGGAAGGTGGAAATTTTACAGGGAAGCCAGATTTTCACACCTACCCACTCAGTCCCAATTTATGGTTAGCCTGCTCTCATTGCAAAATCTTTGATGAGCAGAGGGGAATGTTTAAAATCCTTAACAGTGTCGGCCCTGTCATCTCGTAGCTGATTAATAAGTGTGGGGAGCAGAGCATAATCAGCTGCCGGAGCGGCTCCCCTGGTCAGATATCTCTGTCCACCATCATTAACTGACCTTACATGTGTTGAGAATAACCACAGGGGGAGGACAGACAGTAGAGCAGTCACAGGAGACAGATCTCAGGAGGTGATTACTTTATGCTTCACCATGGAGCGATGCTAATGACCTCTGTGCTCTTGCATTAATGGCCTTTGCTGTCACATTATCATGTGGCAGAGGTGTATGAAGAGGTCCTCACCTCGTGGAGACAGTTTAATCAGAAAAAGCTCTAGTAATACTCAGAATTAGGTTTGATGTTTAGGACCAGCAGGGATGAACAATTTTGATGATGGTATTGGATGAAAAACTCCTGTAATCACCCACAACAGAGTCAGAAATTGTTTTTCTGGCATCTCCTTAGGAGGCTTATTATCCCTATATTATACCCTGTATGTCCTCTGGTATTCCTTAAATGAGCAGATTTAACTCTCTGTATTAAGTTTTTGGGAAATATACTAATTAGCTTTTTTTCTAAGAGTTAGATGAAAAGACCAATATCAATCTCATGTCAGTGTGCTAAGTACAGAGCTGGAGTCAGGGTGGTGTTTAGCCTAGTTTAGTGGCCAGAAACAAATAGCCTGACTCTGTCCAACGTGAAAAAACAAGCCTATACGTGTTGTTATTTGATTTTTAGACTAATAAATTAACAGAAATAAGGTATTAAAATAACAGTGTGGTGTCTCAGGGTAAGTGACATGCTAAAACGATTTCTTGGTGAATAACAGGTGCAGTGACTGTGCGCAGCTTGTTGTCATAGTGCCATATTTGTTATTATTGTGCATGTGTTAAAACCTCTGCTCACTGATGGAGAGTCACTGCAGCCTGCAATGCTTGCTAGCGCTAGTTTGGCAAAATGGGTTATAGCTGGGAGGAACAGACAAACAATTCAGAACAGGAACTGGTCAAGAAATAGTTCCATTGTACCATGTAACTACCCGGAATCTCAAAAGGTCAGTTTTACATTTCTATCCTCGTAAGGGTTAAACTGATGGCACACAATATATTAATTCAGCCTCATATGTGTTTTGTTGAGCGTTTTTTGTTCAGCCAGCCTAGCTAGCTGTTTCCCAGTGTTTCCTGGCTTCCAGGTTTCAGGTAAAACAGAGGAATGGATATTGCATTAAGAAGAATATGTGCTGGGCAAAAAGAAGTACTTCTCCTGAAGTGATGGTATCATTGGGTTAGTGGAAAAGTGTGTCATCCCAGATTCAGCAGCAGTTACTATTACAGTCTCAATACATCTCATACAGAGAGGCAAAGCTTTATGTATCTTAGGACCCAATTTCAGAGTGAAAAGAGATGATTGACTTAGGGGCCCAACTATTTTTTTCATTCAGAGAACCTCAGCTAGAGTGAATGCAAATCAAGGTAGGTGTATTAATGGACGACTCTTTCACTGTATGAGATGGGGACTTAACATCAAGCTAAATTGTTTGTTTTGTGCTCTGGGTTGAGCTCTTCATTATATGGCTCTTGGAGGATTACTCCAGGATTTGGGCAATTCCTCTGACTCATAATGTGAACGGTGAAAACAACACTGAGGTATATACTGAGGCAGCATATGGAGAAATGAAACGGGAGGACAATATTAAATAACTTGTATTTTTAAAGCCACTAACTCCTGCTATCTATTTTACTTAATATGATGTTTAAAGTTGTGTCTGTGATAAAGATTTATAAATCTCCTGGTGACATTTTGCATCCGTAATCAGTTTAACCCCTTTATCTCAATGACAACAGGGCATTTCTGCTCATATTTGGTCTATGTTGCACATTACTTGCTCCGTTCACGGCTCACTATTCTTGTGTCAAGTGGGGCCATAACTTGTGTGTTTGTATTGCCCCACCAATACTGATGTCAACACGCTTTGTCCCCTCTGTGTGGAACCAGGCCCTGAAGGCGAATGTGCTCATTTACAAGGTCGAGTGGACAACGCTCTTTTGGCTCATGTATGTAATATACAGAACAGATATCACTTTATATTTATGCTGGCCTCTTCTTCAACTGTTGGAGGTGTTTGCATTTCCAACTTTTGCTTCAGATCTGTTATTTTCAATATGTTTTGCCTTATTTCCCAAGAGAACTTGTGCTAAAATGGGCTAAAGCTCGATGGATCCTTACTTTATTTACTTGACCAGCCAAAGAGAGGACACTGCTCCTCAGTCTCCATTTCTCCATTGCAGACGGCAGCGGTTAAATGGCTGCCGTGTTATTCCTGCATCTTCAGCAGACCCAGGCCTGAAGGAAAAGTGTCGTCTTTGAATTCACTGCAGAGACACAGAGCTCTGGCCCCTTTCTCCTCTCAACTTCCCCCTTGAAGTTTTTTTTCTTACAGCTGAAAAGAGAGCAGGATTGTGTTAAAAAAAAAAAAAAAAAAACGAGGGGGTTTTTAATCTGGGGAATGAGTGCTTTGCCATGCAGCCCAGCTCTAGAGAGAGTGCCAAGCAGGGCCAGGCAGTGTATTAATATTTAAATTCCAGTCCAGATAATCAATAGAAGGGGGTACTTCTGTGCGCTGTTACCCTCAGATGGGAAACGATAATAGGGAGAAAACCTGCTGATTAGCCTCCTTAGAAGCTCTCTTCTCTGTGTAGTGCTCAATACTTTAGGAGTGATTATAACCTATTGAGGCAGAAAACCTGATCGAATATAACCTCTTTTGAATTCCTTGTTCTCTCAATAGTGTCTCAAAAAGAGCATTCAGTGGTTCGTGTGCACGTTCGTGCCTTTCTAAGTTATTCTCATTTCTTCTTTGCATATGGTGTGCAAGAAAAATTTCAGGCAGCCTTTATGTCGTAACATAATGCTTTAATATGGGTGCCACTGCCATAACAGGCACCAAAAGGGAACTTATATTTTATTCTTCTTTTCAGTGTACATAAAAAAATCCCAGCTTAGTCCTTTTTGTCTTTTGAATGCTTTGAACTCCTTTCAGCCTTTAGGGGGACTTTTTGTGCTGTGGACTGTGGTGTGCATTCACTGTAAAGGCACTCAATACCGCAATAAGACCACAAGCAAAACTGAGTGTCTTAAGCAGGACCACACATCTAAGGCATTTGCATAATTTAAGGAGGGAAAAAAAAGAAAAGGCAAAAAACCAACCCTCTTCATTTAGGATGAGAATTGAGGCGACTCATACCTCTCTCGACCTATCAGGTTTCTGCATGTTTTGGTCAAAATGATCCAACAACAGCTGAAACACAAAGTCCTAGAATTTAAGCCTTTCAGGGTGAGATTCGTCTTTTTGTGGAGTTCAGGTTTTAGCCACTTTGCCATCGTCTCATAACACGGTGTGTCTGAAAATCTGAATGTATAAGAGAGGTCAGGATTTTTTGCCATTGTCCTCACTTAGTTAAAGCATCCGAGATAAAGAACGGGGGTGTGGGGAGGGGGGGTGCCAATGCTTTTCCTGAGGATAATATCTCGTTTGAAGGGCCAGCAGAAAGAAAAGCAGAAGGAGTTGAAGTAGTGGTGGTGAGGTTCTTGAAAGAGAGCAAGGCCAAAGCTGAACTGCTCAGTTCATTTTCCACCTCACTGGCCGTCGTAATCCATCTTGGCCAGCTGCTAACAAGATTGAGTCTGAAGTTTACCTCCACAATGAGATAATCAGATTAAGATGCACAAAGATCAAATAATGACCCGGCTTTAGGGCAAGTTCAGCAGGCCCTTGATTGTGATGTGTGGTCCTTCAGATATATTAAAGAATTTAAATTGTCTCGCCATAACATGTATTGTTATCAGAGAAATACGTCTGGATGGACTGAGATGGACTACGATGCTTATTTCATGCTTTATTCAAGTCATCACCAACTTTTCCGTCTTTGCTAGGAAGATGCAATATGTGTAATATGTGAACTAACAAAAACAAATTCAACAATTTAAAAGACAATTTAGGTTTTCAAAGTGATATATAATTGAGAAGTTTTGTATTTTCTCCCCGGAGTTCTCCTTCCTTGCATACTGCGTTGCTTTAATAGAGTAACGGGATTATTCAGAGAGGCATACAAATGTGATTGTCTCACAGCAGATGGTGCGCACTGCTTCACCTTTGAGAGAAGTTAATTAAGCCCGCCATATTGTGCCTATCCGAGGGAAAAAATGTAGATGAATATTGAGCAATCGAACCCTGTCTCTTTCTCAGTCCTTGGTGCACGGACAGAGGAGGCCATTGACACAGAATTATGTACAGAGTTCAGTTAATTCACATCCACTTTCCAGCTCTCGCTTCCCACGTTTTCCACAGACCTCCTGAAAGTTCGACCCTCGCAGAATGCGCCGCATCACGACGGCTGCCAAATTCTCAAACAACCTCTCTTGTGTGATATCAAATGGGTCAGTGGGAGGGAACTTTCCTAATTCCCCTTCTCTCTCACCATCAGCAAATTACCTTCCATGACCTTACAACAAACTTCGTTTTCACACTTATGTCATTCGAGTTATATTTCAGCGATAGTTACAATTTAATGAAAACCTAAATTCTTTAAGTCTTTTCTTCTGCGACGTTTTCAGCGTTAACCCGTGAAACACCAGCCCACTAGAGCGGCTAGTGTGTATTCCACAAAACATCAAAGACCTGTGAGGTAGAGTTTAAAAAAAAAAAAAAAAGACCAAAAAAACAGGGAACTGCGGATTATTAAACCAAGTGAAGTCAGAATAACAAAATAGTGTTCAAAGTCCCCAACATGGAGGGGGGAACCTGCTGAGTTCAATATAAAAGTAGGGGTTAAGCTCATTGTAAACTCCCTCTGCTACGTTCCAAAGGTAGATGTTACATATGATTAGAGGAACTCTGCTGTGGCACTCACGGCAAGCTACTTCCGTTCCAGTTGAGCATTGCTAATTTTTTAAACCCTTGACCACATGTGTAGCGCTGCTGTGTAGCTAGCTCCTTTTTTCTCTCTTTTTGATCTGTTTTTTTTTGGGGGGGGTTGTAAAGTTATTTTGAAGTTACTTTTGTGTACTAACAGTTTACAACAGTAAATATATTCTGGGATAAATGGAATGCCACCTACATTACTTCTTAACATCAATACAATAAGAAATGTTTTAAATGGAATTTTATTAAACTTATCTGCTGTATTTCAGATTGGCTCACGGGTCCTTCTGTTCTCCTGTATCTGCAAAATGACACTGCCGACAATGTATTTCTTTCTTTTCCACTATAGTATCTGTTCGTAACGACTTAAGCACAAAAGCATTATTTATGGTTTTATTTAGACACTCAACTCTAAGTTAGAATTAGGGAAATACTATGCTCTTGTATAAATATTCAAAAAGATGTCAGTAACTTGAAGCCTGAAACACAACGTATTTACTTTATTAACATTTAACCCAAACCACACATTCCAAAAACATGTCTCCATCTTAATAACTCTTGTAATGGAACAATGATTCAAAGTTACCACATAACCAAGCAATAAAAAAATGCAAACAACTATTACAATATTTTGGAATTAAAAAAAAGATTGACCTCTAATTTAAGTAGAGAAACTAAAACTTTTTAAAAGGAATCCAGAGCAGTTGGAGATTTTTTTATGGCCGGCCTGCAGTGGCTGTTAATGGTCCTGCATCAATGCTGTGCTGTATTGACTTAAACTTTCCGCCACACCGATTTTAAAATGACTATTTTTTCAAATTTTTGTTATAATAGTGTTCACTGTTCAGAGGAGGTGGTGGAGATTTGACATTAAGTCTAAATGCATGAAATGACAACAAGTTAGATATAAATTTTCCATTTAGATCCCATTAGACAACAGCATGACACCAGCTGTTAGTCTTGAAAATCCTCTGCAGCTTCTAAATTGCTCTGTCTAAATTGCTTTTCATTGTTACTTGAACAATTGTGCAATGGATATTCACAGTCACAGTTTCTCGTTCAAATTTATTTACGGTGTAATGTAAGTCATATTAAATGACTTACAGGTAGTAAGACATGAAAGTGACAAGATGAGCATTGGCAGATTTACAACAGAAGTAATATCATGCATACTATCAGCAGTGAACATCTCTGTAAGTATACCCCTGCTCAGGCTAACACTCATTAAAAAGAGGCATGACGCTGCAGGGTGAGGGTCATATTACAAGGTTGGGGATTATGCAGCTCCATCACTTTTAAATTGACAACACAAGTTACCAAGATCTATAATTATACTTCTCTTATCTGCTGTTACATTGGCTAATGATGGAGGAAACTTGAAGGCTTGTCTAGGTTAGTTTTAATGAGTCCCCTTTCTTTAAAGACCACAAAATGCCACCAATTTAAGTCCTGCCAATGCTCTCCATTTCAAGTTGAGAAACACCCGTGGAGAGGAAAAAATCATCTCGTTGACCGGCAGTGTCAGCAGTTAAGAAGCCAGCATGAGCCCACTCATTCTCTGTGGCAGGGATCAGATTAGAATTCACGAAATAAAAGTTTACTGGCACAAGATGATCACAGTGTCACTCAAACCTTTAATTAAAATGAAAATAGTCTATCCTGCAGAAGCACTGTGTGTGTTTTTTTAAAGGGAAACACCAGTGTTTTAACAATCCAAATGCTCTTATTCATTGCTAAGAACAGTATAAATGTGTGGCACTCTTATAAGAAATATGAACGCTGTTCTACCAAAGCTTGAAACCAGAAAGATAATGAAGGACAGAATTTAATCAGAACAAATGGAGTAACTCAGACTGGACTTGTATGTCTTGCATGAGTGCCAACTTCAAGACAACTTTCAACCACTAACAAAATAAAAGAGTGACTTTAGAATTAAATATCATTGGAGCTTGATTATCTGTGGAGCATCTGCTGTCTTCTGCCGGACTTTAAGTGAAAACTTATGCTAGTAAGCACATCAGCAAACTGCATCAGAAAAAAACTACAGACGTTACCTAAAGTATCTTAAAGCTCAGAAAATTCAATAGTTTTGACACCGAAATAATACAGACGTCATCTGTCTATGTGTTGGATGTTGAGATTTCGAGCTTTTTAGAACTTGTTCATTTGAGCCATCTTTGTAAGAGGTCCATAATTATCATCAGCATCATTAAGTTATTTAACTGATAACAAATTGTAGATCACAGTCTTTTACCCTGAGGTTTTGTTTGAGATCATAATGATGGAGTAATTACCCACTTGATAAAGCAAAGTAAGACCTAGCAAGCAGCTAGGAAGAAGTCACAAGCAAGCAAAGTGATATACAATTTGATGTTTAGTGTCACAGCCAGGGAACATCTTTTCACTTTTTAAAATTTTTTCCTCTGAAATGAGTAAATGGCCTGTAGATTGGCTGTGTCTCCTAAAAATTCCTGCTAGCTGGAACCGTCTTGTGTAGAACAGCTAGAATTAGCTGTGGCTAATTTTATCGTAATTCAGTATCACAATATGTGCAATAGGCAACCAAGGCTCAAATAGTTGGTGTTATTTACTTTAAGTTTAAGAATTGTTCAGGCTTCCAAACTTTTTGGCAACTTGCAATTATACTAGGTCAGCCTGGTTGTTGTTGTTACATTTGCCAACAAAAAAATACAATTTTGGAATCTATAATGGATTAGCATTATGAAGCAATAGCTCCCCATTGGTGATGTAGTTTCCTGATAGACATGCGTGATTCAGCTGTGTCAATGATGCATTATTATATATAGGTCTATTTTAGTTTTGTTTTATGTTACATCTTAGTTCATCTTAGTTTTTCATCTGCAGTTTGCAGTTAATAAGGACCAGACCTACTTTTGCATGAAAGATCCACAAAGTGCTCTGGTATAAAAGCACAGAGGCAAAATACCAAATCCCAGTAAAACCATTATTACAAATTAGGATTGCGGATTATGATGGGTAATATTGCAAAGTAAATTTCTGAAACCCCCAAACCTGAAATGTGGCCTAAATTTTGGTTTTGTCTCAGTGTAGTTATCCTTTTAACTTATGAATTCTGAGACAGGCACTGGGACAGGCCTGCTGTATAAACACAGTGCGATTGTTAGTTTTCTCTCAGAGGTGCCATTGTTAGCTGAAGTCTTCAAAAAAAGTTTTCAAAGCAAGCTTTAAGCTTCAGGTGAAAATCCTTTGAAATGAGAGGGATATGCTACTTTTTAAAGCCGAGTATATAACTTTTGCTGAACTACAGCCCATGTCACTACAAGTGACAATTACAGGAGACTGATAATGGTAGCAACTTGGTGTAACATTACCACAAGAAGAGTAGTAATAAAAACCTAGCAACCTGACTGAGTAATATCAGTAACTCAGAATTCAGCAAGGCTGTTTTTTATTGCTTATGAATTTAAGAAAGAATATTTATTGTTAGGTCATATAATAAGTAGCCTAACATTTGTACATTTAAGCCAAAAACATCGGCTTGAACAATGGTAAATCCATTTCAGTGGTGTACCGGCATTCTCTAATTATAAAGCACATGTGCATTAAATGGTGTCATCGGCATGTAGGGACATTAGAATATGAAAAACTTTGGGTTGTTTCTATTAATTAAATTCAAGCCAATTCAGGATTTTTTTTATTGTACAATGTGTGGCTAAACTAGGTGACATAATGTGGATATTAATGTATGTAGAATATAAAACCATTCATATTAGTTGTATTTTCTTCAAGGTTTAATAATCTATTTTTTCCATCAGATGTCCTCTTTAATCTGTAATGAATACCAAGTCTTCAGCTCTACAGCATTTAATTCCATTCACCACAACTAGCATAATTTATGCTACTAGCTGATACTGTAATGTACTGTGCCATATACTGATGTAACAGAGAATCATGTGACCTTTAAACCTTGAAAGAATATTAAAACTGCAGTTATTACAGTTAAATCCCCAAGAAGAAAGCACTGCACAAGCCCTAAGCAAACTCAACTGAAGCTCTGGCTGGTCTAAATCATAAGCACCATTTTATCCCATTCTATCTGACTTAAGTGACCACAGAGAAAGATTTTACTGAGTATAACTGACACACAAAATTAAAAAAGGAAAAACATCATAGTTTTTCTATGTAATCTAAAGAAATGGTCATGAAGGTGCTCTGAGCAGTGAGTGCAACAAACAATATAGGCAGATAGACAGAGCCGTCATTTTAAAAAAAAATTCAGTAAAAATTTTAACAGTACAAAGCTGAGAGAAAATACCTTCATGAAATTCAACACCTGGACCCTTCATTTCTGTTTAATTCAAGAGAGCAGTAAAAACTGATTTAGTACAGACTGAGAGGCCTCTCTTTAATTATATGCTTACAAATGCAAATTTTTCTCCAATGTATTTTTCTCTTCTGAATTAGTTCAGTGATCTTAAATGCTTATTTGGAAAAAAAATTAGTCATTGCAGTGTGGGATTTAGCCTTGCTACATTTCCTCTCTGAAGTTGCTTTGGTATTCAGCCGTAACACCTGTTCATCCAGCCAAGGCTCTTCTGCAGCAGCAAGGTGTATTTGCTCTGCTTCCTCATGCCCATTTGATTTGTTGCAGCGTTACATGATGATTGGATACAGAGTGGGAAAAAGGAGAAAAAAATTGTTTATCCACCAAGTTAAGTCAACTGGCAGGTGTTGGGACTACCAAAAAAGATTTAGATTTTCAGTGTGACTCACATTGCACTTGAAACTCGAGTGGTATGATTGGTTAATGAATGATTTAATTTGCAGGCACAGTTGTTGTCCAATATGCTCAGTAGGAGTGAATTACACTTTTGGGCAATCTCACAAACTGACCTAGGAACCTTTTGGGTAATTGTCAGGAAGATTTGGGTAAACATACAGTATTTCTCATTTAAAAATTTGACATGTTCAAAATATAAGTTCTCAGATACAAACTCTGAACACCTGTTGCTCAGATAACTCACTTTATACCTTAGGATCTACTATAGTCTACCCTCATTAACACAACACATTTCAGCAGCACCACCAACCTCAAGTAGTGCATTCAAAATGGCCATAAAGTTGAATCAGCACGAACTCTGAAGGAAAAACTGAACATTAGAACGCTCAGGAAAGTAGGATTTACTGCTGGGATGTTGTATTAGACTGATTACCAGATTTACTACTAGTCCTGCTTTTACTACTTTTTTATCTTTACCTCATGATCTGATATTGACCTTGGTAACTTAACAGTTCACGGAAAACTGACAAGCTGAAGTTAGGGAGAATTTCAGAAGTGCATGCAAAGCTTTCTGGCCTGTTGTCAATAGTTTAATCTTTTTTCTTCATGGACAATGAAGACCAAATTGCCTGTGAAGATAATAATGCAGTATTGTTCAAATAGCTTTGTTATTTTTTAACCACAGTTACCACAGTTATAATCAAACTGTTTTTTCTTTGTTTTCTTTTTAAAGTAAAACCATGCAACTCTGACTTGTATTTTTCCACAATTCATCTGGTCTCCACTGAGACCAGTGATAGTCACACAGCCTTTATTTACACTCAATTTAGACTTGCTTTCTTTTTTTTTGAAGGCGAGGTTCAAACACATATCATGATTTATTAATTGAATAATTTTGGTAATAGTGTGATGTTATTTTGTATAATTGTCAATTCGGTAAAATTATTCATGCACATATGACGAGTTTAAAATAGTTGTATAACTATTATATAGTTATAGCTGTGAGTATAAAGCGGTAGAAAACATTTAAACATGCCATATAGACAATTTATACAACTTGAATAGATAGCGATACATATAGTAGCTTTGCATTACATACAAGGTACCGAATAAAATGGCAACTCAGAGTACAATGAAATTGTTAACAGCTGCTGATGTTCTACGGCCAATTTACAATCAAATTAATTACTCTGATGACACTAGCAATAAAAGGCAAGAGCAAGAACAATTACGTCTGTCTCCCTTAAGCCATAAAATGCACAGTGAAAGTGATGAATGAGGTCATATCTGAGGGGCCCTGGTGACAGTTGCCTTTAGAGCTTAAATGTAAATATTTATTAAATACATTTTTGAAACATTTTTATTTCAAAATATCTAATAATTCATAAGAATTCCACAGTATTTTTCAATAATTAGTTGGTAGAATATCAAAATCAATTAAATACTGAAGTGTGATAATGTGCTGGATAACAAATAAGTAAAGACTGGACGTATGAGGGAATGTTTGACCAAAATGTCAACTACACCATGTATTTTCATGGAAATATATACATTTTCCTGTGAATCAGATGCTAATACAATTTGAAAATGAACTGCAGCTAGACAGTGTTTCTTCAACATATATCACTGGACCTACTTTGCACTAATTTGTTCAGCATACAGGTCAGGGCCGACAGGTTTTCTAAATTTCAAAAACTGCCCAAGCTCTTCGCCATGGATATTGAGTGCCGTTCCACGCAACTATATTTGCATAATACTTCTAAGCAAACGTGGTGGAAATGTAGTCCAGAGGCCTCATTCTGGTAGAAAACATAAATGGATGGTTGTGTTTTCAACAGCCTTCATTTTCTCCCAGGTTCAAAGAATGTAAGCTAGAGAAAAACAAACAATGCAAAGCTATTTGGTTTTAGACCCCCCCACACCCCCATCCCGCCCCCTTATCTGTCTCCACAGAAATGACAGGAGAAGTGCACATTTGTAGCTTGCAGGTAGTGGTTGGGGTACAGATTGAAGCTATGATATATGACATGTGTTGCAAGCAGTCTCTGTGTATCTCCCAAGGACCTGTCACAGCTCCAGCACAGGCAGTTAAAGGCTCTGTTATACATGGTTTAATCCTCCATTTAGGTCACACTTCACTGGTAAAAACATGGTTCATTTACAGAATTCTCTTAATTTAAACATTGCAATTAGTAATATTACCCTTGATACCCTTTTGTCAGCTTTAGTTTATAAAATATCCAAGTTTACTTGCAATTCTTGCATCGAGAATATCAAAATGTGAATATACACAATTGCTGAAGAGCAGATGCTTCTCTCCATTGCATTTTGTTTGATTTGAGTATGTATAAATATAGCTGCTACACTTTTCCATGCTCCTTGAAGCTTTCAAAAATGTTTTTTCTCCAGACATAATGCCCATTTCCTTAAATATAGTAAATTATATAATAGCCTTGCGCAAATAAGTAATTGTTCTCTGTTACAGTTAAAGGCTTCTGATTTTCCCCTCCGGTTTTTAGCCGCAGATCATCTGCTGATTAGGACTGCATTATTCACTCAAGGTTGTGTCATTGCTAGAAGCTAAACCGAGCACAGCCCTTGTCCAATAGACTTTATTTCAACAGTTAAATGTACATGCGCACACGGTAAATTGGGCTTTAAGGAGCATATGAACACATTTTGTACGAGCATGTGTCGTAGCCACACATGAATAGCACTCTAAGAAAGGTCTGATGAAAGAATGGAGTGAAAAGGTAAATAAAATGGAATAGGCTGAGCTGAAGGAATTGATCTGCTTTTGGTGTGTTTTAAGAAATCAAACCATGTCAAATCTGACTGAACACCCCCGACCCCTCCTTTGAACTAGTATGATGCCCTACATGAACAGCAGGAACAGACAAAGAGCAGGTACTAGTAGTTACGTCTGAATAGCTGTGTTTTTGTGTTACTCCTACCCTCTGGAGATTGCTGTGATGCTTAGCCAGATAATAGTCAGAGTTTGACCAGAACAATATCTCACACTAAGCAAACTGGGTTGATATTTTCCTCTAAGTGGAGCACTAAAGAAATGCGGGATCTTCTCTGTTGTGACATGGGATGAAGGGAGAGGCACATCCCCTGAAATGCAGTCTGAAGGTGTCTCCGTGCTTAGAGGACACAACCTGTATAAATGACATTCCACTGGGCTATATCCCTGCGTTTTGCTTTTGTGACCTATGGGTTGGGGGTTGTGTGCCTCCGATCACAGCAACAGTCTGAGGGGGAATCTGCTAAGAGTACAGTAAAGGGAGCATGGCTTTCTCCAGAGCCTGCGGCCGCTGGTGCTGAGTAAGCCCATGCAGCAGAGGATGCCTGTGAATTAATACTCCTTGACAGTAAATGTCAACAGAATTTAAATTACACTGCCTGCTCTCTCTCATAAGCATGAGAATGTCTTTAACTTATATTGGGTGCCATGAACACAGCCACAGGAGCCTTTGGGGGAAATCTTCTTTTTGCACTTTAAGATGTCTCTGCGTTTGAAACCACCAGCTCAGTGTTTCTTGTCGCTTATCTGAAACCAGCAGCAAATTCAGCTACCATGCATGTGGCTAATTAGTTGAATTTAACCGCAATGATCATTAGCATTGTAGACAGATCTGCTGCGATCTCAAACCAGCGCCCTCCCCTCTCCTGGTCAATGGAGCGTTTCACTGTTCATTAGAGGAAGACGATGTGATGGAGCAGGCCTGGCTGCCTGTGTTAGTGTTAAATCCCATAGCAAGAGCAGTGCAACAACATCTATATTAAGATGACATCTTCTTTAAAAACCCAGTTTTCCCTCAGAACACTGGAGGAACAGAAACATGCTGGAATTCTGTGTTTATTTTTGTAACTGCTATCATAACAACATGACACTTGAGGTTGGAATGTGCCAGAAGCTTGATTTAAGTGGAGCTTGGGATGAACCAGGGGTTTTATTGATTCCAGTGTCTTGTCATTAACGCATGAAACAAAAACACCTCTAAATCAGGCCTGCTAATCTATGCTAAAATTACGATCACAGAAGTAGGACATCTACAACAGGACAAAATAAGATGAACTTTATTTTATCAGGGAAGCTAAAAATTGTCTCAAGTCTGTGTTTCAGGGGTTGGCGTTGAAAAGTAACACAAATGTTGGCGGGCAGTGGCTACCCTGCAGTGACCCCTGAGACTGGACTTGTTTCAAAAAGAACACAGTTGACAGGCCAGCACTATCAATGAGCTGACCTCTCTGCAGCCCATGCCAGCAGGTATTTTTCCAATTGTGTGTTTTTTCTTCTTTTCTTCACCCTGCCACAATTTATTCCCGGTGTGTTAGAAGCTTTTGAGCTATGAACTGTGGATTTTAGTAGTTGTTCTACTAGAGACCGCTGAACAGTGAAATAATGCTATACATTACACAGAGATTGGCATATACTGTATATTCCACAGATTCTTAAGTATAATATACAGTATCTATCTATCTATCTATCTATCTGTCTATCTATCTATCTATCTATCTATCTATCTATCTATCTATCTATCTATCTATCTATCTATCTATCTAACTGATATTTTATCTAATCTGATCTAATCTGATCTTAATTACTGTGGTTATACAGTGCATTCAGAAAGTATTCAGACCCCATTCCCCTTTTCACATTTTTTTATACTGCAGCCTTATACTAAAATTGTTTAGATATATTTCATCAATCTACACTCAGTAGCCCATAATGACAACGTGAAAAATTTTTTTTTTTTTTTGCAAATTTGTTTAAGTCCTCCTACCATTTGTCATTTAACCTTTGCTATGATACTGGAAATTTAGCCCAGGTCCCTCCCATTTCTCTTGATCATCTCTGAGATGTTTCTACACCTTAATTGGAGTCCACCTTTGGTAAATTCAGTTGTTTTGACATGATTTGGAAAGACACACCTGTCTCTTTATAATATCTCACAGCTGACAATGTATATCAGACAGAAACAAAGACACGAGGTTGAAGGAACTGCCTGCAGAGCTCAGAGAGACGACTGTGTCGGAGCACAACACAATCCTGCTGCACTGAAGGTTCCCAGAGCACAGTGGCCTCCATGATTCCTAAATGGAAGAAGTGTGGAACAACCAGGACTGTTCCTAGAGCCACCGGCCAAACTGAGAAATCAGGAAAAAAGAGGTGACAAAGAAATGATGGTCACTCTGGTTGAGCTCTGGAGATCCTGTGTGGAGATGGGAGAAACTTCCAGAAGGACAACAATCACTGCAACACTCCTCTGATCTGGGATTTATGGAAGAGTAGCCAGATGGAAAACCTCTCCTCAGTGAAAGACACATGAAAGCTGCTTGGAGTCTGCAAAATTTCAGAGACTCTCAAGTAAAGGAATCTCAGACAAAGAAGAGTCTCTGGTCTGATGAATCCAAAATTGGACTGTTGGTCTCAATTTTAAGCATCATGTCTGGAGGAAAACAGGCACTGCTCATTACTTTTCAAACACCATACCAACAGTGAAGCATGGTGGTGGCAGCATCAAGCTGTGGGGGTGTTTTTCAGCAGCAGGGACAGGGAGACTGATCACAGTTGAGGGGAAGTTGAATGGAACAAATACAGGTATTTCCTCAATGAAAACCTGGTGCAAAACGCTCAAGACCTCAGACCAGGCTGAAAGCCTGCCTTCCAACATGACAGTGACCCTCAGCAAACAGCCAAGACAACGCAGGGGTGGCAGTGACCCTCAGCAAACAGCCAAGACAACGCAGGGGTGGCTTAGGGACAACGCTGTGAATGTCCTTGAGTGACCCAGCCAGAGCCCTGACCTGATCCCAATGGAACATCTTTGGAGAGAGCTCGAAATGGTCGTCCAGCGTCAGTCCTATCCAATCTGACAGAGCTCGGAGGGTCTGCAGAGAAGAAGAAAACCCCCAAATCCAGTTGTGCAGAGCTTGTCGCGTCATACTCAATACGTATTGAGGCCGTAATCACTGCCAAAGGTGTTTCAAACAGATTCTTACTTTCTAATGAATCTGCTAAAATGTCCAAAATTCTGTGTCACTTTGTGCTTATGGGATATTGAGTGTAGACTGATGAGGGAAGAAAGATTGATGAGGGAAAATATAAAATAGGTGAAAAAAGGGAAGTGGTCTGAATACTTCCTGAACACACTGTACGTATAATTAATTCGTCTAACTCACTACTTTTGCAACCTTTAAGGGTAGCTAAGTAGCTTGCAGGTACAAAGATCTTGTGTCTGATTTTAATTTGTGACATGTTTTTAACAGAAATACATAGTGATTTTATTTATTTATACTCTAACATGTATCTGCAACTACTATAGTGTACTTGTATTAAATTCAAGTCCAGATGACATCACCATTAGTCATTCGATTTGCTGTCAAAAATGACGTCATCATCTTCATCATCATCATGTATCTGCCTGCTGGACTGAAGGTTTCATATTTACCTTCAGTGTAAATTGCAAAGTTACTGAAAGTAAGCACAAAGTCAAATCAGAGATGGGGAAGGAATATTACATGTCAACAGCATGAAATCACCTTTACCTGAATGGACCCTAATAAGCTAATTGACCTTTTCCTGTCACTGGCTCTTTCTCTGCTGTCTTAAACTGAGAGGAAATGTTGAAAAGTGAGTGTGTTTCTTGTTGTAGAGATTACACTGCGGCTCTTTACTTAGCTTTTTACGGATTTGAGTTTAATGAGCAGACTTTCTCCCGTCTTGGTGTTCAGGTGTCTTTTATCTCTAACCTTCCAAGGATACATACCTACTAACAACTCTCTTTTCTTTGTCTGCTAAGGAGACAGAGGGCTAATGTCTCCTTTCATTTGTTTCCAGAGTAATAGTATTGTGGTGCGGGAGAGCATAACATTTATTAAGCTATTTATAAATTGTAGTTGGAATATATACATGTCAGATGTGATTCCATTCCAGTTGTTGTGCCATGTGCTCCAGCAACATCCCAGACTGTTCAACAAGGAGGACACATTATAACCTATAAACATCAAAATTTTTCCCGAGTCTTCCACTGTGATTGTTTCAGGAAATGCATTTGTGACACCCTTTGGTTTGAATTCCAAAGTGTATTTGTTTAATACTCTTTAAAGCTTGTCTCTGTAAGTATTCACATCTGTCTTTGAATTTTCTATCTTACAGAATTGTGGTGCAAGAAATGTCAAGACGAATCTTGACTCCACCTCCGTCCCTACCCCCTCTAAAACCACTTAGCTATGCTGAAGTGCACTTTGTCCGTAACTAGATATAAAGGCCCTTGTTTTGCTCCATTTGGAGAAGCTGCGGTGTCCAAAGCATTGAGTGTAAAGCACACATCTCCTTGTATATGTAATTTTCTGTGCAAATATGTGTTTTGTTTACAGAGGGGGAAAAGGTTCATTGGCAAACCAAGCATGAAGTGGAAAAAATATGATTCTGATGGAGCATGAGTGGTCAGTTAGAGATGTGTGCTTTCTTTTCTGTCTTGACTATCCTAAGGTCATTTCTTTTTTCTGTTAGCTTCACTTTCTACCATATCCGGCCCTCAAACCCTATTTTATCTCTTTAATTACAGTCCTCACGAGCAGACACATAAGGTACAGAATTGGGTGTAAACAGGAGAATCGAGCTTGCAGTTTTGCATAATCTTTGACTTTAGTCATATGTACGTTAGGGCAATATCTAAATCTGATGTTTGCCGTCCTTAGGACTGGAGGGCAAGAATGAGATCCATACTTTGGAAAGTGCTACAAATTGAATCCCGAGGGCCAGACTTCTCTGTGATGGGAGGCAATAGCGTGTCCATGGAGAGATGACCGCTGAAACAAATTAGAGCACAATTTTCTGATTTTGTTACCGTCATAAAAACAAACGTAATAAGTACAGCTGGAGTTGGGATGAATGTATTCGACAAATGTATTTTATAGCCCTTGCTGATAATAAACAGGAGAATGTGAACTTGTTCAAACTAAGCCTTCTACGCTTGTATTGTACTAGATATTAATATTTTCATTAATTCTGATGTTTTAAAGCATTAGAAGTTGTAATTATAAAGAAACATTTAGACTTGAAGTAGAAACTGTGGCGTTCCCTTTAGGCCACATGGCATAACCATTTTATTCACAGTAATTAAACCTGCTCTGCTCTTAAGCAGACACACATATCGCTCATAGCCTGTGGTGATTTTGCTCAAAGGTTTATCCAGAGGGAAAAGCGGCCAACTTTAACACAATTGTGTTGGTGCTCCTCCAATCTCTTTTTTCCATCAAGAACTATTGCTATCAACCTTTATTATCATTATTATTATCGGTGGACAAGACATTTTAAAGCTTTCTAAGATCGCTAGAGGATGAAAAGAAGAAGACTTTGTTAAAGATAGTGCTGCGGAATTAGCGCTTGTTCTCTGGGCTGATGTTGAAGCGTTTCAGCATCCAAGCTGCCTCTTGTTTCATTAGAGAGCCCCCTCTTTGTGGGTTTTCCTTTCCACTCGGTGAGGGCCTTATGGCAGAGACAAGAGAAGCAAAGAGAGCAAACATGCTGTGACAATTGTGTCCTCCTTTTTATTCAGGAGCTTTCACCATTGGCACGATGGTTGGCCAGGTTAATGTCTCCATGCAGCATGTCAGCAGAAGCATCCTCTCCACTAGATGTGCACAGCGGCGTGACGGCTAGCTCGGACCTGTTTGCTGGAATATCCCGCTGCAGCAAAACTACAGGAAATGTATGCTTTACTAATTTTGACACCGTTATCAAAGATATATGATTTTGAGTGAAGGTGAGAAAATGGGTGTTGCTTATCGTTTATTTACAACAGCAACAGTGAAATGGAATGCAGAGACATATTTTGACAACATGGTTATTTCGGTGCTATTTAATATAGTTGCCAAGTATCCATGGTCAGCTAATTTTATTATCCCTGTCTTTGTGCAGGCCCTGATAAATTCACATCAGCATCGCATGGACGAGTCACATTTCTTATCTTCACAGCAAACGTGTGAATCATGGTGTGGCAAACCTTGTTAATCTGCCTGTTTACAGTTTGATGAGTGGTATCACACTATTCAGGGCACATGGGGAGCAGTGGAGCCTCTTCAGAGTTCTGTGCAGTCCGGTGTCATTTTGCATGACAGAATACATAAACCATGCTTATTGGAGGGAGCGACGACTTCTGTTAGACTCGAGTGCATTTGGCTATTTTGGACGGATGGTTTGACAAAGGCCTTAAATGAGAGTGTTTGTTCTAGCTGCACTAATACTCCCATTTAAGTGTTTGGTTGACTTAAAACTCTTTTATTAACTTCTAAGCAAATCTGGCATGACTGTGTGCCACAAAGTGAGTCCATTTGCCTCGATCACTGTGCTTTCAAATGACCCTGTGCCTGAAATGAGGGGACATTTAGACTACATATGGAACAGAACTGTTGCATAGAGTTGTTGCTCATATGCTTTGCTGAATTTGAAATTGCCTCCAGTTAGTTTGTGGTCGTTCTGCACTCTAGAGTATGGAAAATCATCCTGTACCATATTCTCTTTTTACCCGCCTGTAGTTAGTGGGACCACCATTGCAGCGTTATATATGAAAACATTATGATTTATAAATTAGATATTTATGGATTAGGCTAATGTTTACATGATAATTTTCTTTGGGGGTGGGAAATAAAGTTCTTACATTCTCTCGACTATTGTACTTGTGTACAACTTTGAGCTACCAGTGCTTTATTTGGGATTTTCCATTTTATGCTACTTTGTACAGATTTCTCTCGTGATCATGAGTAGATTTTGGAAATATACAAATAATTTTCAGCACTTTATGAAAATCTTAAGAGAAGATAGTATTCAATTTCTATTAGCGTTTTTTTTTTTTATTTAATTAAGTTCTAAAAATAAATAATTACTGTACTTGTTTAATCTACGTAAAGGAAATGTGATTTGGACAAAGGATGTTTTAAGATATAACTGTGATCAACTGTCAGATGCATCATACTGGTGTGAGAATGAATGCTCTCCACAGTCGGTATGATATCTAAGGTCTTCAGTGATCTTAGCCATGTGAGCTGTAAATAGAGAAATATATGCCGGGGCACAGTCTCTGAGCTCCTCCATGATTAGGTTGCTTAACACTTTAGAGGATGCTTTGAAAGTGAGATTCCTCCTCTCTTTAACTCATTGTCACGTTGTTTTTCAGGTCTATAGATTCTGCCTCTAATCTGTTTAGCTGTACTTTGAATTTGGCTGCGTTGACATCTCTTTGCTTTAAGGCCGGGATTCCTTTTCTCCCTGGTCGAATACCCTTTCACGTAACTTAATATGCCATTTTGGTCTCCCAGGGACAATAATTGAGTTTAGGCGAAGTTTAAATAGCTTAAAGGACAGGGAATACAGATGGGCATCTCTGTGATTAACAAACTCCAGCCCAAGGTCTCTGTGTCAGGCGCTGGATTAGGACATTACGAAGAGAATGACTGAGCTTTTTGGCACTTTATTCCCTCTCAATAACATTCTTTCACATATTAAGTTAATTCCACCCCTAGGTAGGGACTTTATCATGCAGAAGACCTTAATCCACTGTTGTTGAGTCCATCTCACCCAAGCTTTGATGAAGCCCCCCTGCTTTTCTGTGGGTGCAGTGGGCCTTGGTAAGACAAAGCACCCGTGACAGAGACAATAAGATGCAGCTTGAACCACAACAAAAAGAGGTTTCATCCACTGGAGTGGAGAGAAGAGGTGTTGTTGAAGAAAAAATGTGAAAAAACATCAAAGGTAATAGAAAAAGAAGACAAATTCACAGAAGAGTGCCAGCACTTCTGATCAAGAAATGTATCACCATTAACGATGTGCATGCGTTTATTAGGTATGGAAGGCCCGGCCCCACTGATCTCTTGTATAGCACTTTATCTGAAGGCCACCTTTGACCCCCTGTTGAAAAGCCCCAGTTGATATGATGAGCGTAAGCTTTGGGTGTTCTTTTAGATCTCGTATTGGTACTATCCCAAATTGAAAAGGCGTGTTTGTGGTGCCAGCAGCCAATTTATCCTTTGGCTTCTGTCACTCTGCATGGGAAAAAAGATTAGTAGCCAGCCCCCCCTGTGAAATGGCCACCAAGGGAAATTGAAAAGTCACAAAAAACACATTGGAAAGTTTAGTGCTTCTTATTGATTCGCTTAGCAGGTGAATGTTCTAATTAAAAAAAGAAGAAGAAGAAGAAGAGGAAAAAATATTTTAACGATTTCTTCAAATTAGAAAAAAAAAAAAAAATCATACCTAATTGTTTCCACAGTATGGACACAGTAACAAAAAGCTGGGCAGAGCATATGAGCAGTCCATTGACCACTCTATTGAAAACATCTCTGTTGCGCCCTGAATAGAATAATTAATTCAGTCACCTGTCTGAACTTAAGCTGTCCATTTGATTGTCAGTGGTGCTCAGAGTCTCCTAAGGTTTTGATCCTTCTAGCGCTAACAGATGGTTGTTGTGGATCGGCCTGGGCTGGGAATCGCTCCTTAAGAGCAGACAGAGGGTTGGAGGGGGAAAATCCCCTGTTGCCGTCCCTAAGAAGACCATAAGCTTGAGCAGAGAAAAAGAAAAGGCCTGCTACTGGTGCTAATTACCCAGAAACCACACAGAAAGTGCCCACTGTCACTAACTGAAGAGGTTCACATCCCTTCTTACACAGATAAAAGGCGTAGTACGAAAACATTTCGCAGGGGACAAAGAAGGGAAGATTACCATAATCTTTTGGTTTGTATCCCCTGTAAGCTGTCCGTGTGTCCTTTTCCCTCACTCTTTCCCTTTCTCTTTCTCTTTCTCCTCCACCCTTTCTCCCTCACTCTCCATTGCTCTGTCGCTCCTTCTTGTCTAAAATCTGGTTTGATGAAACAGAAATGGTGGGAATTGGCTTTGCAGCCTAAGCCTGACAGTTGTGTTCTTCCCGCCTTCCTGTGATCATCCCTGTCATTGGTGGGCTGCTGTAGGGGTAATCAGACAATGGCAGGCGAAACGAGGTGTCACTATGCTGACAGACCCCTCTTCATGTTATGTCATTGTTAATCCTCAGCCTTCAGCCTGCTCCCACTGCTGCTTTCATCCAAGCATTCTCCATGAAGGGGACAGAGGATAAATATGATGCCTTTATATTTCTACATATCAAAGCACCCTCAAGCGGCTGTTTTCTCCCTAAGTGGCGAGGGATGTGCAGCACACAACTCAGACTGAGAACTTTTCAAATGAGGACATCACAGCGGCTGCATTGCACTGGCTCCCTGACTATCCCAGTCACGGGAAGCCTGGACCAAAGCCAGCCACACAGCCAGGAAAACAGCCACTTTAAAGGAGCTGCATAGATGCTGTCTTCTCTGGCTGCGGATCACCCCAGAGGTCTGATCCTTTTAGCATCGTGGCTGCCTTAGAGCACCTCTGCCAAGCTCATTGGAGACTGCAATGAGGCGTTGTGACACAGCGGAGGAAATGGTTTCAATTAAAGGCGGAGAGTGACGGGTGACACTAAGAGCCCCGTGTCTCTGGGAGAACAACAGGAAGTGGTAGAGTCTCCGGCAATCATTATCCACTGCTTTTATAGCATCTAAGAGCTCAAAACATTCAGATTGATGGCAGAATGTGTGCTCAGTGTATAAGACATTCTATAAATGGCTCAGTTTTCATTCTCTTGCTGTCTGCTTTTTTTGGCTTCTGTGTGGGTGGTGTTGAAATAATGACAGGAATCCTGCTAGTTTTGGTAAAATCCCAAGTTTATGAACGATTATACTACTTCTCAGCAGTGTGAGGGAGAGCAATTTGCATTTTTTCTCTTATGTCGGTTTGAACAAAGTGACTTTTTTCATTCAAATATCATAGTCATTACATTTCCTCAACATAACCTTCAGATCAGCATTGTTTGGATTGTGATATCCAAGACAATGACTCGTTTCTGTTCACCTGCCTTAAATGCAGGTCATGGTTTTATTTATCCTTTAAACAAACTTTCATTTGTGTCTTTTCAGATGTGACACATTCAGCTAAAATACACTCTGCCTTTTTATTGTTTGGTTTGCTGAGCTCTGATTGCATTTGAAAGTGATGCCACAGGTCCGTTCCCATTGTGTGTGCTGTGCTGTTAGTCTGTGCCTCATTTCTTTGACAGCCTCAGTGTGAGACTGATGTTTCAGAAGGTAGACATGTGTGCTCCCTGTAACGCTGTGTTTACAGAGCCTCCCCACAAAGTCTCTGCTCGCTGCATACGTCGCACAGAAGGCCCAGATGAGATAACACAGTTTACTGCTGCTCTTTCTAGTGGATGGCAGCAGTGAGGGAAAGGCAACCGGTGGACATGTTACTATATGGCTCAAGCTCTGTTGTTAATAATAAGGAAATAAAATCAGAATTATACCTGTGCTCACCACTGTTTCATGCAGACTCATCCCATCAACATCATCATAATTGATACTACAATAATCAGAATCAAAGTTTCATAGAATCATTTTTTGCCAAACAACAGCATGTTCAGCCATGGTAGAGAGGAACATAAAGGTTTTCTTTTCTGTAAATTACAGAGTCAAGACAATGTCAGACTGTTGTGACAGACTAAAAACTAGCAACAGCTAACATTCATGCTCTGGCATAGCATCTTTCACGGAGGTCGGTATTGTCGCCACCAATCTGTACTGTTATAGATTTACATCCAACAAAACTTACAAAACACTAAGATATTCATGAAACTCCAAAATTTCCATTATAAAAAGATATATATATACAACAAGGCATTATGAAATAAATAATGTGAAGTATGAAAATAGAAAAAAGGGTCGGAGCAAAAATATGTAATAATTTACCACATTCAAACTCAACCCATATTATATGAAATGTTATTTTTATTTTTTCCATAATAACACTTATAAAGAGAGATTTTCAAAAGGCTAAGTAACAAATCACTTAAATGACATGAAAGGCTCAATTCATTAACAACAAAACTTATTCTCGCTCAATTCAATATACAGGATGCGAATACAGCTTGACTGGTCTAGTATGACCAGGAGATTATGGTGGCTAATGTTAGCTAATGTAAGATCAGTAGCCATCTAGCTCATGTCAATTAAGACTAGGAATAATGACAAAATAATTTTTGGTTGGCCAACTGAAGGTTGTAATACAATGTACAGAGGCAGTAAGTACCTAACTACTTATTTTATTTAGTTAAACATTACTGGACATGCTAAAGACCTGGCCAGGTAGGACACTATCTATCTTTAATTGTGATCTTTTAACTTGGAAATTCTTTGGAAAGACACGGCATTTTATGGATGACGAGATTAGAGAGAATTTTGTTTTCTTTCTTTTCTCATTGAGCTAGCAGGAACAGTCTGGCTGGCTGGCAGGAGAAGAAGTTGCTAAAGAGGGAGACTCAGATTGCAACAGTGCCAAAGCCAACCAAGCTAGCGTTGGCATAAAAAAGCAAATCTTTTCACTGAGACATTAATGTGCTGGATCTGCATGTTCTTCCTTTTCATTTTTTTTTCAACTTATTAGACATTGTTTTTTGGCTAGACTCACAGGAAGAAAAAAAAAGGTGAAACACAGGTTGTTGACCCCCAAATGCAAAAAAAACAAAAAACAACCCCCCCCCCCAAAAAAAAAACAAAGACACCCCCCCCCGTAGGAATGATCTATTGCATTAGATCCACTGATGTAAAACAAACACACATTACACATTACACGTGCCCTGAAACAGTTTCCCTTGTAACAGAAGTCAAAATGACAGCAGAGTTGTCTGGCAAAGGCCAAAGGTTTGATTACACTGAGCTGAGCACATGTCTATTTATCCCCAGATCCCTGTTGTAGTCAATCTGCATCTCTTATTTAACCTGGCTGAGCTCATTTACAGGAGATAAAAAGGGAGAAATAGAAAAGAAACAGAATATGCTGCATTTTTAATCCCGGACATTGGGTAGTAGATTTTTTTGACAACAAACAGCACTTACAGGCGTGTTACACATAGCGAGATTCTTCTACCCTGGAGCCTTGTTGTTGAGAAGTGAGAGTGAAGTGCTGACCCTGAACCAGTCAGCTAAAGACATTTTTCATTAAAGATGTCCTGCATAACAGAAGTCTGTGACTGTATTCAGAATCTGTACATACTGTACAAAGCTCAAAACTTGGTTTACAGAACTGGTCTTGTCAGTGACTGTCAGCATCTTAATTATGCATTGGAGTTTGCCATCAGTTGAGAATATTTACTCAAATCTTTAATTGTTTCTGAATTACCCATGGATCATGCTGGAAAACTGTGAAGGCAAGAAACTCTTTAACAGGCTCTGTGGGATTTTGTGGCATAAGTGTTTTAACCATAAGAGTGAGTTGCTTTAAAAACTGTATATATACAAACCTAATGTATTTTTCATCCTTCCCAAACTGTAATGGGACTGAACAGAAGTTCAGTGTTTGGGAGCTCTCTGAACTAATTACAATCACCATCCATAATTGAGAGGCAAATGCATGGAAAATCGCTCTACATCAAATTTCATTTTAGTGACAAAGCATTTCAGAGCAGCAGGGTGAGTTTTTCGTGTTGTAGCTTATGCCTGGGTGGTGCCGTGCTTGATTCTGTGACAGAGTTTATTGAAATGATTTAGTTTGTAGCGGGCTGCATCCAGGGATTTGCTGTCCAGAGATGTTGGGTCTGGAATTTGATCGGTACTTCTTAGTGCTCCATTTTCCTTTGTTTTGTTTGTCTTAACACTTCATGCTTGCTGGATATCAAGCCTTCTTTAATGGTGCTCTTTTAGCTTGTGCAGTTAGAATGTATATTTTGAGAGTGTTGTTTTGAGGTTTATAATCAGAGTATTTCTCACCATAACTCCCACTGTACAGTGAATGAAGCAGTGTTATTAGTCTATTGGCTTATAATCCTCTGTTAACTAAATGGATCTTGTGTATACAAATCCCCCTCAGCTGGACCTGTGGCATTCTTGCTTTGTGTAAGCTCACACACAAAAAAAGGAGATTTTAATTAATTCCCAAAACGACAATAACCATGAGGAATATGTGCTCTTTGGTCACTAAATCTAACGCCACCAGATGGGATGTTTTTATTTCGTGGTTCTTTGTTCATATTCTTCAGCCAGTAAAAAGATTGGGATGCCGCTTACTGCTCTATTGCTCTGTCATCTTGGATTTGTGCATCTGTGTTGGCCTAAATATGCTTTTTCTCCGGTGTGGCCGATGCTGCGCTCTTATGGAACCCTTGATCAAAGGATAATGCACAGACTGTCACTTGGCCTCCCTTAGCAGTTGGCAAGAGCACTCTGAATTATTTAAATGCTTTCTCATGAATACTTGTGCAGCTTACAACACTGTTGATAGCAAATAACACTTATCTAAATAGAGTAACATATCCTCTTTTGTATTTTTACTCAACACAGTGGTGAGTAGCAGAGGTGGGAGTAAGGCATACATGTGCAAATGACAAGCAAGTCTCAAATCTTAACCTTCTGTTTATCTACCCCAGTTTCCATGTTTAGATCAGTTAAAAAAACAGTGGTCGTGAAAAGATTAATTTCATTTTTAACATTACTGAACACTGTTGCAGCCTGTTTACACATTATAAATCTAACGGATGTTTGACATTTTGTGGCACTCAATAACAGGCCAATGCAATGTCAGATGGCAGCATGTGAAACAAATGGCCACGATTTGACACGAACGTTCCTCTAACATGGCTGATGTGCTGCAGTGATCATATAGTCTCATTTCAGTTTGCCTGTGTTTCTGTTACTGGTGCTCTATCACAGCCCAGTTCATTTTGCTATGTTTTCATTATTCCATCTAAATACCTGCTGTACATTAGGTCTGCTTAAACATTCATACTGCTCTCCTTCTTTCAGCGACTTTCTTGTTAATCCCTGAGTTGCTTACACGCTATGGGGATCTGCTAGTTATTTTATTGTAACAGTAAGGGATGGCTCTCTCTCTCTCCCTCTCACTCTCCCGCTCTCTCTTGCTCGCTGTGTCTTACTTTTAGCTAATCCTCTTCCTCCTTTAGCAATAAGGGTAAATATAATAAAGGAAGTTTATTGCTGTGATGGAGGCAAGGCTCAGTGAATTGGAAGCATAGCTCTGCATCATGAAAACTCAGTTCTTATCTATCTGCTGTAGTTAGCCTACCTCTAGTAGCTGCCTCAATATGAAAAGTGCTCTGAGATTATGAGAAAGTGCTCTGAGACTTGATATTTTCAAAAACAAATTTTGTCCCATGAAATGTCAGATGGGAATTCTGTAAGCTAATTGTCATAGCATAGTTTAAGCTTAATATTTGCTTCCTGATGTCAGACCAATACGTTTGCTAAAAAAAACACAAGTTGTTAGTGGTTGTGTCATTGGTGGTTATGATTTTTGAGCTGCAGAACTTGCATATGGCTGTTCTCTTCTCATTTCTTCTCATTTTCTTAGTTGAGCAGTTCTGTTTTATGTATCTTTATACTTAAACTCACTATATGATTTATTACTTTTTACTCTGTTATAATTATTTACAGCTTTACTTGCTTTATTTATTTTTTCAAGGTATTACAGACAGGTATTACATCATCAGTTATAATGAAACTTATTGCATGGTTGTAGATTAAAGTGCCCAGTAGTATTCAAAGTAGCATACTGCATACACAATAATTCATAAGTAATAAAATAATAATATAATAAAACACTTGCATTGGTCATTCTACTGGATAATATGTACTTTTATGTACTTTGCTACTTTAAGTAAATTATACTTCTTAGATTACTACTATACTAAATTGTATCTGTACTTAAGTGAAACTTTGAAGACAGGACTTTTACTTGTAGTGGAATATCCTAACCTTGAAGAATTAGGATTTTTTCCATAAGTAAAATATCGGGAGACTTCTTCGACTTAGGTATTTTTCTGTTTTCTTTTCTTCTTCTTCATGGGTCTAAAAGTCAATGAATTCTCACCTCATAAAATTTGATAATTCTTTATCTGCTCACAGCATGTGATAATACGTCATGTGAACAAGTGGCTTTATTTTAAAGGGTAAAGTTGGGAACTACTGCTGTAGATAACAGCTGCAATGTGGGTGATCAGAGGAAAAAGAAAAAAATCTTTGAAACACTGCACTAGATACTAATCCCCAATTAGCAACCAAAACTGGAAATGTAGAACGCTAAATGGGAATCCAGAAAACTGCCAAGGAGCATATTGTCATAAAATAAAATGTAGCAGTCTTAATATACAGTTTCATATTCTTGCTGTCAGATCCTTCACTCGCCTGTACAAGATTCTTGTACCGTTTTCAGTTTTTGAAGGTTTAGGTAATGATTTAACCTAGAGGGCTTTAAGGGTGTAAAAGGCCCCTTAGTAAGTGATTGACTCATATCAAGGGTCACCTCTGGTCCACCAACCTGGCTGCTGTAGTTCAGCTGCTAGGAGCAAGTAGTAACATGGTGAGTGCAGAGAATTTAAACACTTTTTGATAGATTATTAATACGCTTGTGATTTCCTTTGCAGTTACTTCATCGTTTACTATCTGTTTCATGTCGGCAAGTGTGTCAACAGGGATATTGACAGCTGTATCTGATGTGACCTTCTACATGTGACTGTCAAGTGATTGGTGGCCTACAAGACATTTTACATCCTTGAAACAGGGTAAAAAAAGGGCATAGATCATATTGTGCAAAATTGATGTATTTTACCATTTGATTTTATTTATATAAATGGGAATATATAATGTAATGAAATCCTAAACTCTATAAAGTGTTTAGGTGCACTGATTGTCAGTTAAAGTTAAGAAACAATCTAACAATCCCCTGTAAGTTCATCACACATGGGTCACAAATATTTGATGCTACAATAAAATGTACTTATGTTGCCCTCATGGGGAAAGAATTGGGGGCTAAGGCACATGGGAAATTTCTCCATGATTGGGACTTGTGAAATTGTTTGTGTTTATCCACTAAGACAAGTAAAGCTATTGATTTTTGTGGGCATCCGATGTCTCCTCTTTTTTCTTAAGGTGAATTTTTGGAGCTGTGTTACCGACAGAGGTCAGAAGGGCCCAGAAAGACCGTGTGACCATGCACAAGATTGTCAGGTCATCTTTTCAAGCCTCCTCTGATCTCAGAGCTCTGTACTCGTCCCACAGATAGGCCAACTGGAAAGATAAAGGTTGGATGTGCCAATGCATGAGGTGCTGTTGTTAGTAGAGCAGGGGGAAATGTCTATCAAATGCAGTTTTGTGCAGAAAGATTAAATTTGTACTACTGCCTACTCTAAATGTAAGAACACTACCCTATCTCCGCAGCAGTTTTATATAGCTTGGGGCTACACCATGTGTATTTGGCATTAAAATATAACATGTGGGAGTTGGTTTCTTTCTTTTTTTAAATGCACTGAGTAGTGACCTCTTGGAGTATCTAATTTGACTTCCAAATGCAGTGGTTAAGAGCAATCACCCACTGAGTGTCAGGACTTATTACCATTACTTATTAACTTATTAAAAAAAGGTTGCTGTAGCTGACAGGTGGTGAAATTTAATTTTTCTATCTAACTAACTTGCATCTATTACTAACAGTAAAGACCCATTACAGTAAATTAGACTTTGTGACATACTGAAGATGGGATACAAGTACATTGTTATTTTATTCTTTTCCATAATATTTTAATTGGTGTCTTTGTATGTATAATTAATAGTAATCTAAGCTACAGTATCCAGTGTGGGCAAACTAGGAAGCTAGCTAGGTAGCTTGCAGCCATTGCTAATTAAAACAACCCCTCAAGTGACTAATTATGCTTAGTGACATAGCCTGCTTGAGACAAAAATAAATTGTGATTTAATTTTTATCAGTAATATTCTAATTCATGTACTTGTATGTGTAAACGTAATTGATAGTAACCTTAGCAACTGTTATGTTGTCCTTGGATTTAAATCCAAGGATTATCCCATGACACACATTGGACACAAATGCATTGTGTATATTCTATCTATCTATCTATCTATCTATCTATCTATCTATCTATCTATCTATCTATCTATCTATCTATTGTTCTGCCAATGTTGTACCATAAGGACTTGCAAGACTAGCAGTGCTTGACCAGTTAAAGCTAATGATAGACATCAGTTAGGATAAAGCGGAAGCGATACCTCTGCTTAAATCTAAGAGGATCTTTCAGTCCCATAAATGATCTGATATCGTAATTTACTGCCCTCTTGTGGTCACATTAGACTATTGTCCCTGGACGCTGGGCTGACTACCTGTCGTTGCATCGATCATTTCTGTTATTTTAATGGGCCTGACCGTGATCCCTTGACAGGAAGGGGCTTGTCAAGCAGAGGGCAGGGCAGCATTATTTGCGTGTTAGCACATGTGCATTATGGATAATCCTGGGATTTTTGATGGGTAGCTAGCTATAGCTAGCTATAGCTAGCTATAGACGAGGGCTTGGCGAGCTACACTTGATTCCGCTTCCACAGTTCTCAGATCAGTTATGATATTCAATGCATTATTATACCCACGCACAAATGCCCGTTGAAATTGTACTTGGGCATAGGAAAAAAACTTAAACAGTCTTTTCTTTCTAAGCGTTAAGGGGTAGCAGTATCTAAAAAATAAGCAAATTACACTATAACGGTCTCGTATCAATCAAATCTATCTGTCCATCTCTCTCTCTCTCTCTCTCTATCTATCTATCTATCTATCCATCTATCTATCTATCTATCTAAAAAATCTATATATCTATCTATCTAAATTGAAAAAATGCGGAGAGAGTTTATATAGCTAATTATTCTTATGACACACCTAGGAAACATCTGAGTACATTCAAATCTTTATTCATTTTTTTAGTAGGTTATGTATGTACAGTGATTTATATTAATTAACGGGGACCTTGAGATTCTTTGTGTTTCTTTTTAGGCTATTTAAACAGCATCTGTGGATACTTCAGTAATCACACCTTGACTGACACACACTGCTCCCTAGTTACTCGTCTTATCAACCTCAGTTTATATCATATTGTTAGGGAAGAGTGAAAGGAATGAATATTTCAGCAGCTTAGTGAGCATGAAGCACCAGCAGGGCTACATACCATCTTGTTTGCACTTACTGCAGCCATTAAGTTTACAAGCAGCATTTGTATTTATCACCAGGCCTGGATGGTTAGAAGCAATCAAAAACCAAACACAAGGAGAGAAATACAAGGTTCAGGTTGACATGTGAAGAAAAACTGAGGTGAAGTGCTGACATGCTGATGTCTTAGCAGATAACGCTTAAATCATTTTCCTCCAAAACTTCACTGGTAAGGGTTCAAAGAGATATAGCCATAATACAAATTTTTGGAGTAAGTAGTGGTGTTTGAAGTTATTTTATGGGATTTTGCTGTAAGGCCCAGAATTGATTTGCAGAAGGGATAAAAGGAAGATACTTTATCTTCGGAGCTTTGTCGGAAAAAGCTTAGCATCCATTGGTAGTTCCGCCAATATGCCTGCAGGGCATGGAGGTAGGGTGAGAGGGGGGTTGCTGGCATTGACATTATATACCAGAATGAATTGTGCTGAGTTTACACCTCCTGCTGCTTACGTTCTGCTCTTTCATAATCTTTCATGAACCATACAATGTTTTATTTAATGTCCTGGGTCAGAGAGAAACTTGAGAAAAAACATATTAATAATGAAACGCATAGTACTGGGGAGGGAAAGAAGAAGAAGAAAAAAAACTTGGTTTGAGGCTCCTCGGCAAACAGGTCAGAAGGACCTTTTGAAGTCTACTGCTTCAGTGCAGTCAATAGTTTAAGAACTTGTGTTATTTCTGAATGTAAGGCCAGCTTGGACTTTTCTCCTACCTGAAAATGCCAAATATCTCATTGGTGCTGCCCAGTGTCTCAGTGCGGTCCTTGAAAGGCTATTTGAGCAGCCAAGAAAAAAAACCCCTCAGTATCTCAGGTTGGTACTTGAGTGAAAATACTCCACAGCCAAGGGATTGTTCTGTAAATACATTTCAAAAATGTAGAACACTGTTTTTCCACTACCAAATACTAAGTGATCCTTATGGTTTTTATTTCCTCACAAAAAACCCATTATTATTCTTAATTTTGGGGGGAAATAAAATGAAGAAAGTTAGACTTTTGTGTATTTTTATAGGTTCACATCAAACACCCAGTGCTTGTTCCCTCTGCCACCATGACATAAGGTATTAGTATCAGTACCAAAGGGAGCAAGCATATGCCATAGCCATAATGTTGGTATTCCCTGGTGAATCCTCATGCGCCGTCTGTTTAGATGTGTAAGGAAAGCCAGCTCTTGGCTTCTCTGCCTCTCAGGTCTTAATTGCTTAATTACAGTCATTATTTGAACTAGAAGCAAAATCACCTTGCACGCTGACACCATGCTGGCCTTACTAAAAAAAAAGGAAAAAAAAAAAGGGGGCTTTGAAAACTGAGTGGATGTTGAGGGGGTCTCTAGAGGATAAATAAGGATGCCTGGTCTGTGATCCACACAAGACAGAACGCATGCATATACAGTGCATCTACTTGCATGTATCTGAATTCCCAACGTCTCCAGGACATTTCAGTGCAATCAAATGAAAAAGCTCCATGTCAGAGCCTTGGTACCTTCAGAAGAAGGTCCAGGGGCTGTGTGACTTATTCATGACTCTCCTGGCGCTCTCTGTCCTGGGTCTCTCCACTCTGTACTTTAACCTGTGTTGCCTTTTCATATGCTGCAGCTTGCTCATCCTGTTTAAAAAATAAAGAGTGGGTTGCATCTGTGCTAATAATTTATGTTCAGGGAGGGAGGAAGGTGTTTATGTGAGGAAATGAGATAGCACTAACACCTGCTCCACTATGGAATTAGCTCACGTTAAGGTTTATCCAGCCTTTATCAACCACATTTCACCTAAGACATTTTTCACCATTCACCTTTTTAGTACATCACAGACCTTTTCTATGATATTTGTTAGACTGGTCATTTTCCAAGCTGGCATTTATCTCTTTGGTTGTGAACAGGTCTGGTGGAAAAAAAATCTAAAAAGCTCAAGTGTGATTATCTAGACTGGTGTTAATTAGAAGCTGGATATTACTGGACTTGAGCATATAAGGTCAGGTGATAACAAATGGATAACAAATGGTAGAAAAACTAAGAGAGGAACATCCAAACTGTAAAAAGAAGTTGGATAATTATTTTTAGTTGCAAATAATTAGCAATCATTTTTTTGATCAATCACTAAATCTGTAGTCTTTGCCCTGTCTGAAAATAGTTAATTATGGGTATTACAACTTCCCAGGGCTCAAAGTTAAATCTTTGAATTGCTTCTGTTGTCCAAAGAAATACTCAAAATGCAAAAGATTTTCTATGAAATCACATTTAAGAAGCTGGATCCAGAAGATTTAGTAATTCTGTGGATGATAATGTTAGTCGGTTTGTCCATGATTTTGATACAGTGTGAAATATCTCAAGAACTTTTGGATGGATTGCCATAAAATTTGTGCAGAGATTTATGGTCCCCAAGAAGATAAATCCCTATGACTTTGGTGATCCCCTGACTTTTCCTCTAGTGCCACTAGAAGGTCAACGTTTTCACTTTACCAGTGACATAACCCTACATCTACTTCATGGATATGGTACATTTTTTTACAGAATCTCATGGTCCCAACAGGATGATTTCTAAAGACTTTGGTGATTCCCTGACTTTATATCTAGTGCCAACGAAGTTCATATTTGTGGTTTTCAGTGCAATGTCACTACAATCACTGGATGAACTGCCATGCAATCTGATGCACACAGTCATGTGCCCCTCAGGATGAATTCTAATGACTTTGGTTATTCTCTGACTTTTCATCTAGCAACATTTTCAGAACAAATTTTTAATTTCTCCAATTCTTTGGTTTAATGTAAACTAAATGACATTCCTCTCAGTATCAGCTGTACTTTGTGTTTACTGGTAACTGGAAAATGTAAGAATTCTAATATACTGAAATCAGATGGTGAACATGGTAGCATTGTCACTGTGAGAGTGTTAGACTGCTAATTCGTTTAGCTTAATATGTCCCTGTGCACTGAGCTGCTAGCATGACTGTAGACTCTTATGCTTGTTTCTTAATAATGACTTAAACAATTAATAATTTATGAAAAAATCTAAAAAGCTCAAGTGTGATTATCTAGACTGGTGTTAATTAGAAGCTGGATATTACTGGACTTGAGCATATAAGGTCAGGTGATAACAAATGGATAACAAATGGTAGAAAAACTAAGAGAGGAACATCCAAACTGTAAAAAGAAGTTGGATAATTATTTTTAGTTGCAAATAATTAGCAATCATTTTTTTGATCAATCACTAAATCTGTAGTCTTTGCCCTGTCTGAAAATAGTTAATTATGGGTATTACAACTTCCCAGGGCTCAAAGTTAAATCTTTGAATTGCTTCTGTTGTCCAAAGAAATACTCAAAATACAAAAGATTTTCTATGAAATCACATTTAAGAAGCTGGATCCAGAAGATTTGGTAATTCTGTGGATGATAATGTTAGTCGGTTTGTCCATGATTTTGATACAGTGTGAAATATCTCAAGAACTTTTGGATGGATTGCCATAAAATTTGTGCAGAGATTTATGGTCCCCAAGAAGATAAATCCCTATGACTTTGGTGATCCCCTGACTTTTCCTCTAGTGCCACTAGAAGGTCAACGTTTTCACTTTACCAGTGACATAACCCTACATCTACTTCATGGATATGGTACATTTTTTTTACAGAATCTCATGGTCCCAACAGGATGATTTCTAAAGACTTTGGTGATTCCCTGACTTTATATCTAGTGCCAACGAAGTTCATATTTGTGGTTTTCAGTGCAATGTCACTACAATCACTGGATGAACTGCCATGCAATCTGATGCACACAGTCATGTGCCCCTCAGGATGAATTCTAATGACTTTGGTTATTCTCTGACTTTTCATCTAGCAACATTTTCAGAACAAATTTTTAATTTCTCCAATTCTTTGGTTTAATGTAAACTAAATGACATTCCTCTCAGTATCAGCTGTACTTTGTGTTTACTGGTAACTGGAAAATGTAAGAATTCTAATATACTGAAATCAGATGGTGAACATGGTAGCATTGTCACTGTGAGAGTGTTAGACTGCTAATTCGTTTAGCTTAATATGTCCCTGTGCACTGAGCTGCTAGCATGACTGTAGACTCTTATGCTTGTTTCTTAATAATGACTTAAACAATTAATAATTTATGAAAAAAATCTAATTGGTTAATGTTTTATGGATCAACAAATCAATTATTTTACTTATTTCTAATTGTTTTAAGACTGCAAAGACAGTGCTGCAGTATACATTTTCCTCTATGGCAGTTGTTAAATACTGAATGTATTCACTTATGCTTTAGACTCTATTCCAGCTTGGCTTTATCCAACTTAATACTATCCAGTTGTGTACACGATTTAGCTTGACAGGTGTTGCACACACTATATGGCAGGAATACACTTCAGCTATATTTAAATATATCTGGCTAATGCTCCATAAAATAGTTCAACCGTTTGCATCTTTCAAGACCCCACTTTACCCCAAACTTCTTTTTAATCGTCCATGCTTAAATGTTAATTGCACATACCTCTCTCAAACACATTCTTTTTTTTCCATTGTCAGGGGCTTTTTGTTAGAGAAATATGTTACTAATGGCTTATGAATTAATAAGAAGCCAAACTGAATCAGACTTTCATGCGAGGTGATTGTAAAGAGCTTGAAAGCCCAAACATTTTATTCAGATTTCAGAATTTTCTGGACGAGTGGGTTCCTTTTTGCTGTGGCCTATAATGCATCCTTTGTCATCATCAGCAGTGGCAGTGATTTAGGCTGTGGGATGTTCTTGGTGTAATTTACCTACCCAAGCAGAGCCATTAATTTTCTATTATTGTGAAAAGATGATTCGTGTTTTGGAGGCTGTCTTGATTATTTATTTAGATACACAGCGGGGAAACATGAGGCAGTGGCTAATGGAATATAAAGTCACAGGCCTCATTCTGACATTTAACTACAGAAGCGGCACATGTGTTAATGTGTCCTCCCCAAGCACCTTAATTTGACTTGAAATTCCTAATGGAACTCGCTATCTGTGCTGGGCCTTTGAGACAGTGAGGGGGAGGGAGGGGGACACCAACTTAACACATAAATTCACTTGTCTGAGTCTTGGCTGTGCGTCTAGCGACTTAAATGCTCCACTGGTTGTGTGTCTAGAGGGAAATGACAGCAGATAGTAGCATTTTCACTTGCACTGTTGCCCCCTGTCCTGGTCTTACACAGTGACAGAATCTTCGCTTTACAAAATCACATATATTTATATTTGTACAGTGCCTTTTTTATTAGAAAACATCTAAGGAAATACAATGTTTGGGTACCCCTTCCCATAAGAAATATATAAGAGCTTTTTATAATGGTTACTAAAGTATTTACTAAGTTTACTAAGTTTTATTTGCTGAGTAAGGACACCTTTTGGGTTGCAAAATTATGAAAAATCAGTTTTGCTGGTAATTCATTTAAAGCCAAGTAATGAATAAATATGAATACGTTTCTCATGTTATATTAAGCCATTTTGTCTGCTCTTAATGCTCAATGCTAATAAGTCCTTAAAGGAATAATTTAGCATTTTGGTAAATAAACTTACTGTATTTGCTTCCTTCTCGAATGTTAGATGAGAAGATTAATGCCATTCATAACTCTCTGTTCAATCAAAGGCTACAGACAGCGTCTTCTTAGCTTGGCTTTGCATATCGACTGAAAACAGGGGAAATAGCTAGCCTCTATCTAAAGTTACAAAAATTTGCCTACCAACACCTCAAAAGCCTACTAACTAACACATTATATCCCGTTTCTTTAATCAATAATAAACCAAAACCAAGAACTTGTGGTTATATGGGTATTATGTGCCAGACTATCTAGAGCTAGAAGCTGGTTAGCTTACTTAGCAAAAAGACTGGAAACAGTGGCAAACAGCTAGCCTGTCTAAGAAGAACGCATAGAACAACACATAAGAACAACACAAAGTGTCAAACTATTCTCTAAATTAAGGTTATTGTGCCATCAACTAGCTAAATTTCCTATTTTTTTACAACCAATAAACTGCACTCCTTTTTCAGAGTAACGACTGAGGGCAATCTGAGCCCACAGGCATGAAACCTACTGTTAAATCAGAATGTTTTTCTCTTCATGGATAAATGTCACTGAATCCACTTAGTGATCACAGTCAAAGGGCCCTTCTGATAACCTAACAGATCCTGTCTTTTAATCATCACAGTTGAAACTTTTTTAGTGTCAAAGCGGTCCAGTGACTGTTGTCTGTTCATCCTTGGTTACGGTACCGAGAGGAACTGCTGAAGGTTTTTCTTGTCCCTACCCTCGGACACAACCCATAGCACTGTACCAGCAGCAGGTCCACCAGACCTTTGTCAACATGGTAAAGGATAGGATAAGACAGGAAAGGATAAGGGCTTATGATTTATCAATTTATCAATTAATCATTAATACATTAATGATTTACAAAGGTATAAACCCTTTATAAAGAGTGCTACCAGTATTTGTTATGGGGTCATGAAGGATGGAAAGTTGACTAAAATGCTGCTACACTTTCATGAAACTCTGCTGAGTGGCCAAAAATGTTTGCATAATGCGCTGGCTGTGAATCAGAGCCTCGGCACTCAGTTGTTATTACAATTAATGACAGCATCTCATCTGAATGACTAATGTGATGAAGTGCTATGACTCTTGCCTTTTTGGCTTTTCTCCAGCACAGTGGTCAGGCTCAGACAGGCTTGTTCACTGCAAAGGACATCTAGTGGTTCACACCCAAACCGCCTCCCTCAATCTCCACTGCCTTCCCTCTGCAACCTGCACATCCTCGCAGCCATAACTGTCTAAGGTAAGAGTTGTAGAGAGTAATATCCTGATCATGAAATGATATTTTTTTTCAAGGAAGAAAATGGCTGTTAATTAAACAGCGTCTTATAGAATAAAGCCAATAGAAAATGATCTTATAAAAGATGTGATGGGACAGAGAGCTGACTGACACAGTTGTAATCCCAGTATGAATGTGGTGCAGGCCGCCGGATAATTAAAGAGACGAAGCAGTAAGGACATGGCTATTAGCAGGTTAATTAGGCAATAATGAAAGCGATACCTCAGGTTAGTGTGGGCTTTGGCGCAATATAATTTCTCGCAGAACGATATAAGGTGGGTGTTAAATTTAATCCTTGCACATTAATAGAGAACGGCTTACCTTCCAGTCAGTTATTGCCAAAAGAGTTCACCTGCTCTGCACAGCCACAAATGGAGAATTCAGAATAGATTCTATTTGGTGGCTGTCCACTCTGATTAGTTTGATGAAGCTTACAAAGCTTTTAGAAGGGATATTTGCGAATTTAGCAGGTGGCACATATCATTCATGGATCTGCTTATTAAAGAGATTGAAGTGTTTCATTTAATGAGTAATTCATTTCCTGCTACTTTTTGACCCACTTTGACAGAAGTAGAGGCACAGTGTCTGTCATTAAAAAAAAAAAAAACACTTAATGGGAGTTTCATAACCTTGAGTGTAGCACTGTCCTAGTCCCTGTTTGGCACAACCTTCATCTTTGTTAAAATATTCCATTTAATTATGAATCAGTGTCTGTTTTGATCAATATAGCAAGAGAGTCAGAGCGTTTACAACCTGCCGTTGCAGAGTAGTAGCCTGCAGGTGTTAGAAGTCAGAGAACGGCTGAGGTCAGAGGTCAGTGTCCGGCATTATCCTCCTCAGGTTAGAGTGACAGCCAAACCATGCAATTCATCCACCCCCTCTAATTGACTTACAAATGCTGTGGTGCTTTCAGTGTCAAGTAACTCACAGCATTAAGTATGGCTGTAAAGTCAATATGACTTTATTAGTGGCTAGGTCTCCATTGACAGGCCCTACTTGCACTTTTGACCTTAGCTAACTGTGATCTACTGTCCAGAGACCACTCTTCTCTTCCCTTTCGTTCATACCTTCCTCTCTCTCTCTTACTCTGTCATTATCCCACCTCTCAATGATCATGTCACCCTCTGACTCCAAATCCCGGAAGAGCACAGGCAGCCAGGAAATTCGACATTGTTGCTTCCCTTTTTAGGAGTCTGTCAGTAAACCTTGCTAATCCACAAATCCAACCTTGGATTTGAGCCGCTGAGTCTGAGGGGAAAGTAATTGGGTTGTTGCTAATAATTGGATTTTCTGCTGCTTGGTTAAAAAAAAAAAAAAAACAACCAATGTCCAGGCAACAACGGGCCTATACCCCTTTAAGCTTCAGTTCATAGTTTGAGGCCAGCCCCAGGTTGTGCATATAAAATGATTAACATTTAAAACCTGTTTTCAGCTTCTGTGTTTTAAATAGCGCTGTTTGAAAGCTCTAATATTTGGCAAGTATGGTGTAAGTCCTCATTGCATGACCTGAAAGGGTCTTTCATTAAAAAAAGCCATTAGTTGGCTATGTTACAGCTCATCAGCTGGAAGAAAAAAAGGTGACACAAGGATGAGAGAACCACAGAAAATTATAGAAATCTTAATAAACAGAGGTTTTCTTCACCAAGACTCTTCTAGCACTAAGCAATTCCCCTAATCTCTTAAAGGGAATTTTCTTGTGATTGTTGGGTTCATTTATTTTATAGAAATTGGTGACCTGCTCTGACAGTGTGGATTTATTAATGTGCACAGTATTGTACAAAAGGTCTGTGGTCACACCTGAATAGTGGAGGGAAGGACATTACAAAGTACATTTACTTAAGTAAGTTCCACTTTATACATGCAGAGGTAAAATATTCCATTATATCTATATGACAATGGTACAACAGAAAAATGCTATCTACACATTGAACAGTATATTTATTTGTGAACTTGAGTACTTTTACTTTAGATACTTTGAATGCAGTTTGCTAATAATACTTTTGCACCTTTATTTATTTAACATTTTAAATCCCATCTTAGACCAGTTTAGAATTTAATGCTCAAGACACACACTTCCTCAATTTAGAAGAGTATTATGAATATTGGCAGTAGAACATTTTCTAATGAATTAGTCAGCTAAGTAATCTAATTGACTAATTATTTCTTTCCATCATGTGAATAGCTTTAAGGGCATTTTCACACATAAGTTTGATTGTTTTGTGTTTAACCTAGTTATGACTGACACACTTGGTGGCAGTATGCACTTAGTTGGTTTTCAATCTGACAATGAACACAAGAAAGAAGAAAAGTACATGACACTACATCCACACTACACACAAAAAAAGTCTGCTTCCTTATTTTGGTTCTGTTGTTTTCATACCTGATGCAAACCGTAGTCGAGTACACATGAACCATACTTGTGACTGTTCACACTAACCAGATGAACTGGAAATTGGGGTCAAGTGTACATGGAACATTCTAAGTATGAAATGCTTTCAGAGAGTATTCATCCTAAGTAGTTAGAGCAATTGGGGGGAAAAGTATTCAGATCATTTACCTAAGTATTTTACTTAAGTACAGTACTTGAGTATATGTACTTTGTCCCACTCCATTACTGACCATAAAATTAAATATCTTAAAGATATTCCTCAAATACTCACTTTCTAGGTTCAATGTTTTTACGTGGTTCTCATGGAGAACATTAAATATATTAACAGCTGCCTCCACTGTACACCATTTTGATATATTTCTAGTAAGTGAAGACTCTCTTTGAGGTAAAAGGCTTAAAAGTGACCAGCTCTATTTTTGTTGTTATTGGTGAAAATAGGTGCCTGGCAGTCTTAATTTTAGAACCTGCCTTCATCGGCTGGTTGAAAAAGGCTATAAGAAGCCATGGGTAGCTACGGAAATGAGCAGCGTACCACATGTTGGGTCTGTGGATAGACCAGGGGAACAACAATGGTTCCTATCATGACTTTGAGATTCCAGCCTAGAATAGTGGGAAGGAGCATACTTCATGTAGTTTTAAGGGAATAGTGGAGGGCTCGCTGCTCTCTCCTGCAGCTTACCTACACCCTGTATGATACAGTGAGGTCATCCTGATTGTTTTCCCTTGTGAAGCCATTAGATCTAGAGACATGCTGATTTCACAATGGACTTCCCTAACCACCATCATCTACCAAATTCGGTCTCTATACAGCAATCCATAGGCTCCTACAATTGTTATTATACTGTAGATCCTGCTGGGTCCACAGAAATTCAGTTTTGTGTTTGGAAAACATGGATACACCACCGTTGAGTACAGAAAGGTAGAAAAAGTGCAAGATTTCATTCTTATGTATAATTTTGCTATGTGTATTAGATAAGTTGTTAGAAATGCTTGTTCTGAGTCATAAGCTAATGAGCTTTCTGCTAAGTTTGGAAATTATATCAATGTGGTGCATCTCTTTTCTGGGTCCTTAAAATTTAATAATGCCCTGTGAAGACATTTGGTTGGTGGTTTTTAAACAGTTTAGTCAACTTCACATCAATTTTAAGGCTAAAATAAGCACATAGAATCCAAACCAAAGTAATTGTAGTGTACTAATAATACAGTGTAATGCATCTTCTGCACTAATACAAATGCTAATAGTATCAACAAGGCCCAAAAGAGAGCATCTATTCCCAGAGATTGAGACGTGGAAGAGAAAAAGAAGCTCAGGCAGGAAATCTGCTACCTATCATTTTTCTGTATTAGTGCACACTAAAGGTCGAAGCTAAAAACTCCACCTGGAGTGACTACAATAATCCAGTATATGATTTTTGCAAGAGAGGGAACAAAGAACATGAAAAGAGCACCGGCCTTTTCTAGCAGTAATTTTCAGAAAGCTCTAATTTTGTAATACAAAATAGGGGCAAGTTAGAACCAAATAGATGATCCTTGAGTAATGGAAAAAACATCCTGTAGATTATAGAGTCGGAAATTGGTGAGGTACTGGAATTGTATTACCACAACATCGGGAAGGGGGGTGTAAGGCATAGAAGAAGGCAAGTACGTGCATGCATGCATACATACAGAACATTTAAATGTGCTTGTAAGGACATGGATCACACTGGTATTTGAGTGTTTCCACAAATTTCTGAGTTGCCTGCCCTGCCACTCCCCCATAGTGCTGATCAGAAGCGGCTCATGATTTATATCCTTGCATTGCACTACAACACTAGTCAAAAGTAAAACAAGAGCATCTCTTTCTAACCAAAAAAGATATGTTCTTGACCATACTCTGCCTTGCTTTCATCAGGAAATTAGCCTGATTGGGAAGAACAGTAACATCTATGAATGATATACAAAACTTCAACTGTAATAACAATTCAGTACATTAAATGCACACACACACACACACACACACACAAACATATATATGTATATATACTTTATAATTACTGCTTGTTTGGTTTGATAGAGTTCAAACAATGGATCCCAGTAATGGAAATAATGGACACCAATGGTTATAAATGTTGTAAAGTTCAGAAAATAGATTTCTATTTGATGTTATTCTACTTCAAAATTAGCTGAAAGTAAAAGATTAAAATATGTTTGTAGAAAATATTTCTGCCCAGAGGTGCCTCTTGTCGTTGAGTACTTTCTACAGGAAATATGTCTTAATAGATTTTAATATTTATTTATTTGTACTCTATCCACGTTAAAAGACCTGTTAAGTAATAGAGGAGATACTAATTATTAATTTTATGAATTATTGACATTATGGCCCTAGGGACCTTGATTAAAATAAAATAAAGACAATGTGGCTCTACTGTATTATAAATATGCTGGCACTTGATGTCAAAACATCATGTTTTTCAGAAATTAGGTTCTTAATAGAGCAACACTGAGAACTTTGATTTCCTTTTAAGCGCAAACAACCAAATGAGAGAGACTTTGCTCTCCCACCATTGTCCGCCCAAGTTCATCTTTTGGTTTTCATGTCTCAAAAGCCTGCATTGTCTCCCAGGACACAAATAAATCAGTGTTCTTCCCTTTTCATCTATGTTGGAAAATAATTAAAAAGGGAGTGCTGAATTGTGTACAAGCTGATTCCTCTGTTCAGTAAGCCACCTTCATCTAAGAAAAGCCCCTTTTTTTTAATAATATGTTCTGCTCTGTTTAAGATTGAGATCAAATACTCTCTCATAGAGCTAGGGTAATTAGATTTCACTATGTAAATGGCCTTTAAAGCTCACTCAGAGTGTGAGATGCTGTGCTCGAATTTGTTCGCTGCACTGCTGCCTCCCTCAGGTCATTTGTGTATGAATCACTTGGCATCGCCCTGAAACTGAAACACACAGCTCTGCCACAGAAACTGGTGCAAATAAAATCTGATAGGAATGCATTAATACTAGAAGCTAAATGAGTCATTTCAAAGCACTAAAAACACAGCTTTTATTTATAATATCTTTGTGAATTTCATAGTAGTTGCTGCATATAACATTGTTTTAATTTGTTTTTGCTAATTATATTTACCAAAATTTGCAAAATGAGCCTTAGAAAAATACACTTACAAACAATAACTAATTTTTGCCCTTTTATGTCACACAGCTAAATCTATTTGTCTGTTCTTTTGGCAGTTGAGTGTTAGTTTTCTTGATATATTTAGTAAAAACATCCTAACAAACATTTAAAAAACACAGCATTAACAGGCAAAAAATATTGGTCCCTGAAAATGGCAAAAATGATTCGGCAGATTTAGTGCACCTAATATAATAATCCATTTCTAATTAATTTAAAATGGTTGTTTTGCAAAGATGAGTAAACAAAAATGGCTTTAGAATTCAACCTTTCTTCCTACCTTTTCAAACAAAAAGCCATAAATTTGGGCATATCTCTATGTTTATAATTGAGATTTGTAGCACTTCTTAGTGATGGATTTGTTATTATTATTCAAATACCATTTTGGGATGGGGGGGGGTGGGGTGGGGTTGGGTGGGGGTGGCTGTCTTGCTTGCGAGGCAGAGACAGCAGCTATTGTCTTGAGGAGACAAAAGGAGTAGTGACATCAGTAATGTTTCAAAAATAAACAGCAGGCTCCTATTATGTGGTACAGTTAAAGCCTGGAAAGGAGACCATATGTTAGGCTGAGGGCTATGCTGCTGAGAGTAGCCACGCATTTCATATCACTGACAAGTCTCCTCTATCTCAGCCTTGTCAAACCACTGTTGTTAAACAATTAAGCTCCTATTAACATATATTTTATTAATTGCCCTATCAACATGGAAACACAAAGACATGTAAATGCCCTGGCCTGACAGATTTAGAAAAGCATAGCGTGGCAGCTTTCTCACAGATAGTGACAGCTGAAGGAATCAGGTCAGATTATATGAGCATGGACAACTCAACAGATTTGTTTGCTATTGATAGCAGCAATCAATTCAATTAGTTGTCTCTCATACGTTGAATGGCTGATGAGATTAGCAGAGGTAGTGTTTTGTCATTTATTGTTTAATGTATGCATGGATTTCTCTTTCAAAAGAAAAAGCTCTTGGATTTTTTTTTTTTTTTCATTGTGCAGTGACTGTTTCATAATTATTGCCTCACAGCTTTCTATTTCCTCTGGAGTAATTGGACTGCCTGTTAGATTATCCGGTCTAAATTGCAATACTAATTATAAAGCCTAACAGTTGTGTCGCATCAATAGTCTATTAGGATTAATTAAGATAGGAAGTGACAGCTGACGATTAAACGCATCAGTTGCAGTTCAACAATGTAGAGGTCAAATGATCAAGTTCTCTTCTGTCACAGGAACGTTAAGCCTCCTTTCAAAAATGCAAATGCTTTTTACTGACATATAATGTTCTGCAAAACCCTGCTAGGACTACTTTACAGCTTTATTATTTATTCTATCCTTAAGGAGACATGGCCCATTGTTATCTTATCACAGTGTCAGAACAAACGATTTCATAATTGATTATGCTTCTAATTACAAAGCATACAATTAGTGGAAGTTATTGATAGTTCAGCATGTGCCTTTTAACCCCGGAGCTGTCCGTCTACTCCCAGAGGAGATGTGTGTCCTTTTGTGTTAATGATGGGAACGACTTTTAGATAACAAGGGTGTCCCAGACAATCAGCCGTGTTTACACAGTGACCTGGACATTTACTTGCTTGGCCTCTGTATCTCCCCCTGCCTTTATATATGACAGCATCACTCTAATTACATAGCACTGAACCACACATACTCAGGCTTCTAACACATGCTCTGGTACAACAAGAATTGAGGAACCTCTCATTTTATACTAAATTGGAAATGATTTTTTTCCACATGATACTTTCCTATTTATTTTATTTAGGAATGCCCTCAGAAAGCTCTTAGAAATATATTTAATTCTTACTCACAAATTTTAGACAAATTCTGCTTTAATAGTTAGCCTCAGACATTTCCAAATGCCAGAAAAGCTTAATATTTCAACACTATTCCTCTATCCTCTCAATTAACAACACTTATCTGCAGTACTTTTGTGCAGTGGTTCACATACCCCACATCATTATCAGATAAACTCAAGTACTCCTCTACCAGCATATCTCATCCCAATCCAAATATGTTCCTTTCAAATGATTTTATAGGGGATATTAAATAGTACTACACAATGGTGCATACTCTTTTAATGCAGTAAATCTTTCATACAATTTTATTGTTAATGTTCGTAAAGGTTGGTTAGGTCAAGTCTGCCCACTTGATGGGGCAGAAGCTGGATCCTCCTACAATTTATCCATCACCTTCAGATACTTATTTTAATGATTAATCCATTATCTTTAGCCTACTATTGCTACCATTTGTCCATATCTTGACTCGGGTTGATGGAAGACGTGTACAGTCAGCCTATTGAAGCTTACTGGTTATTGTCATGTTAAATTCACTAAAGATCTGCAACACATCAATTTGTGAGACTATTTGAATGATTATGCCATTTTTTAAAATCACATCACAACTTTTATTTTCTCAGATTAATGGAGCTCTTTTGAACAACAGTCTCTCAAGAAGTGTAGAAATCCCTCCTGGAGTGCAAGTATGTCCGGAAGGGGAACCGTTCCCTCACTGGGCAGGTATCAGAGGAACAAGTAGCAATGACCTTACTGTCCAAATGCCCTGTTATCATTTTCTCCTGTGTAGTCACTGTAATAGAGCGTTAGCTTGGTTGTTTTCCTATACAGATTTAAAAATATCTTGCTATTAAATACCAACAGGCATTGATCTCGATATCTTCATAGATAATCTAATATTCTGTAATTGCTGATCTCTGCAGGGGATAAATCTGCTGGTTGAATTTCTCAGTTGCACAAAATCCTCTGGAGAATTTTCAGTAGCTGATATGTTGTAAGCAAGTGCAAGGACTGTACTGAGTCCAGTATAGTGAGTCTCTAAAAGGGCTGAAGTGCTAGGGGGCATACTTACCCTTGAGCTCCCAGAGGAGCAATGTTATTATTGGTAATAAGAAGTGATAAATACAGTGTGAGGGAAGTGTATGCCTCCATAGGAGTTACACTTCAGTGTAGGCACCTCTGAGAGTTGCTGTCAATGAATTTCTCTGTCTTTCCCTCAGATAAACCTTTTAGCATTTGTGCACAAGCTAACACACAAGTTTGTTAACAAATGTTAGTTTTGGACATTGCAGATTCTGAGGCACAGATGAGCGTGGCATCTGTGCTTATGACAATTTCAATAGTTTAATCTTTCAAGGAGGGCAGTGGAGCGGGGAGCGATGCTAAACTACTGTCATGACAAATATTTCCAGCACAGCCCACTTGTATAATGGAAAGAAAAAAAAAATATATAAGCAGGCACTAAAAGTGTTTCTTCTGCCTCTTGCCCCTCGGCATCAGGCTTTTTCCTTTCCTTATCCAGCACAAAGAGTGCATTGTTAGCAGGGCCATTACAAGCAGTCTTGACTGCACTGGACAACATATGGCTCAAGGGAGAAAGCTATAGATTGTAGGGATGGGAGAAAAGGGAAAGTTCATCAGACCCATCTCATCTGACCTCAGTTGGTTCTGGGGAAGAATGCGCCGAATGCTAACGCTGAATAGACAGATTTTCCAAATGCTTTGAATTCCGTTAGGATAGTGAGAAAGAAAAAGGCAAGATGCTCAAAGAAATGGATTTGGCCTATAAAGTGTAAGTGGCGTGATGCCCATTTCTTCAGAGGCATGACATTAGGGGACCGGTTTTTATTGATGGCTGCACAAAAAGGGGTAAAGAGTGCACACAATTAGGAGTCAATTGAAGGACTGGGGGATTAGGGTTGATATATTTTAGCCCTATAGCTTTAGGTCTTTTCATTTTAGAGTCACAAAGAGGAAGAATGGAGAAGAGTGTTCATTCTTAAATGCCTTTTTTCCTCTGTTCTTTTATTTATTTTATTTTATTATAGCTGTTTTTGTTTTTTTTCGTGGATGGTAACCACAACCTCTCTTGGAACAGATGTATTACTTATGACATCCCAGTTTTCATCCGTTCACAATTTTTACATTAGAGTTAAATCTCTGCAGCTGGAATCTCACGGCTGAGTTAGCTGGAGCCCATAAAATATTGAAACCTTCAGAGCCACTGGCAGGCAGGTTGAGGGGAGTTCATGTCCAAAGCCAAGCTTCAGATTCACAGACATCCCAATAGGAGTGTACTACAGAAAAAAGCACTAATAAAAATTTCATTGAAATGAGACAGGGATATTGCTAGCATTCTCCCCAGCATCAGTATGAAATCTTAATCTGAGTTAATGGAAGAGATATGAAAGCCTTTTTCAATTCAAACACAAGCAGTGCATAATTTATAAATTATTGTCAGAAAAGTGATTCCGCTCTGAGATTTACTCTCTTCTAGATGGAAGTGAACTCAGTGAGACAATAAGAAAACATAGTCGTCTTGACCTCCAATGCCAGGAGATTTTACAGTAGAGCTGTCGATATAATCAGGTAAACTGGCCTTTTTTTTTTTTTTTTTTTTTTTTTTTTTTTTAGAAACACTGCAGGAGCGCTCAGAGCGAACAAATACCAGCAGAGGCTCTTTCTGGAAAGCCACAGACCGGTGCAGAATGAGTAAATAAAACAGCCTCCGGAGGATGGAGTGTAAGAATCCTTTGTCCTGAAGGTTGACAGTTTGCTAAAAGCTTCATAATGTCTCAAACATACAGTCTCAGTGATGTAGAGCAGCCGAGTGTTATTTTAAAAAGCCTTTCCCCGTCTTCCCCCCGCTCACTTTTTTACTCCAATTACACAAGATATGTTTGCATGGCATGCTCTGTGGTTAATTCACAGTGACAGCTTCCTCTTCCTCCCGCATGTGGAGCGTAATAGAAACGGTGTCCCATGCTGGAAAACATTATTCACTAATGTAGCCTCAGCATGTCCAGCGTGGAGCTTGGGGTTGTTCCTACTCCATTACATGGCAGGGAACAGGTCCTGATTAGGATTAGCACATGTACTCCCCCCTCCCTGAAGACAGCCAAGTTCAATCATTCTGACTACTGCACTCTGTTCACACTCTGCAGCCTCTCTTAGCAAGTCCTCCAGCCTTACGGTTACTTCTATGCAAACACTTGTGGGACACGTTTTAGCAGTCCAAGCAAAATACACTCTTCTTCACGCCACATGGTAAATGAAACTGAGTTGTTCTTACTTGTACTCAATGGGTTTGACAATAATATTAGAACTTAATTAATTTCATATTATATAAAAATCACAAAATCAAGTATAATTTTCAACCAGTTTTAGAAATTTTAACAAAAAATAATTGCAGTATCTTTAAAGTAGTGCCATATTCGTCTAGATTTCATATACAGTGTATTCTACTGGATGTACTTGAAAAAGCCAGTGCTATCAGCCGGGACAACAATTGTTTTCTACCAGCCATATAATCCACCTTGATGTTTGTGTCACTAAATGGTAAAAGCCAAAGTTCTGCGCCGGGAGCGCAGGATGTGTTTTACTTTGGCGGGTCACTAGATGTTCCTGGAAGTGGCAGATCAGGGAGAGCGCACACGGTTGGCTGAGTCGAGCGTATCCAAGGTGATAAAAGCATAAAAAGGAGACATGAATGTTAGATGGGGTGCCGAAGTATATACTGCAAACTTATTTAGGACAGCGGCATGCAGCTTTCCAATGCAAATAAATGGACCTGGATTTCGGTTTGCCTTTGCATTCACGTGTTCCGCATATCCTACGCTGGATTTGAGGCTGATGAAGCTTACCAAAGAGCTTGAGGGCGCAGGGAGTGAGGCAACAATGTCATTACGTGCCCAGAGGAAGCATTCATAGCCACAGGTTACAAAAATGGAGTCTTAACATGCAATCAGGGACTAGTATCCATTATTCACCAATGCTTATTGCAGTTAATCCAAAATAACAGTGTTTTAATGTAAGTTATTCATTCAGGACTCATCATTAGGTGAGTGCTGTGTTGAAATGAGGCTATAGGGCAGAGTGTACAACTCACCCAGAGGAACGTGCGGAATCACTTCAGACGACACAATCAGTGAGCGCAGGCTAGTAAACTGGAGCTGCCAGGGATGACTTATTGATGACTGAGCTTGTTCTCTCCCCAGTTTAATTATGAGAGCTATTTAATTCACGGCAACTGGGGAGTCAAAGGAAGACGTGTTGGGTGTCATTAAGATATCCCACAACTTCATCACTAAGGCCCCATCCATAATTCACCCTTAGTTCATGTGTGACTAAAAGGGCTTTATTTTAGAACAGCCTTAAAGGGTAAACTCATGTGGAAAAAGGTCTGCTGTGCTGCACTGGTCTCTGTGTCCCACCAAGTGGAAGAGTTAAGAAGTGTAAAAGCTGCCTTTTTGTGAGGCCAGAGTGGACCAGCAAGAGGAGGGAAACGTCTCTGGGCGGATGAGGAGAGGTCACATGATGTAAGGGGGAAGGAGGGCCATGTGCAGTGGGAGCAATTTCTCAACCTTCTAACTGTAGCCGAGGTGATGCTGTTCATCTTTGGGCGGCTACTTATGTCAGGAAGTGCATGGGCTCCTGGACGCTCGGGGACCTTACATGCACTCCAAAGTGTGTCCAGCGTGGAAAAACCTGCGAGATGTCCCCGGACTGGTGTAGCTCGCTCTCTCAGCTTTACTTTCCGATTTCTCTTGTGGGACTCGGTGCCGACCATTCACTCTTTCCCGATCTGTCTCCTGAGCTCACTCCTGTCTCTTCTCTCTTTCAGTACTACCCATTTTTCCCCCCTTATTTTTTTTCCCCCTCTACCTCTCCAACAGCCCTCTACACGTCCATCACTACACACTCACATCCATCTGTTGTCTTCCCAGCATATCCTCACTTGTTATTGTTTTCCTTTTAGGCTTGGAAGGCCTGTATTCACAAATGGTTTGCTTGCTGACCAGTGTTTCAGACTCTCTTGTAGCGATTGCTACAGTAGCAGGATGGAGATGTGCAGGTCTGAATAAAATACCAAAGGCTATAATCTTGTAGTTTTGAACTCACTGCATACTGCTTTCTGAGATTATTATGATTCACCGGCAACTTGCCTCTTAGTGACTTCATGATGAAATTAATCAAAAATTCTCGAGCAAAAATCAAGCACAAAGACTAAAATGTACTCCATCTACCTGGAGAAACACGTTGCCGATCTTTGTTTTTTGTCTGCTTTCACCTGACTTGGCTGCATGCTCTGATCATGGGGTGGTGTGCTGGCCCTGATCCCAGCACTTGCATATTCATCCAGTCTAGGTGCTAATTTGTGTGTTTCATGCCTGTACTCACAAGCTTGTTTGCACACCCTGTTCCACCTGGGCTTGTTTTGGCGTCCTGTCAAAACCTAGGCCAGCAGAACAAACAGCGTCTGTGAAAAAATACCCATGCATGTTTAATTATGAAAGGCCACTCTCTCCCTCTCCTTTTCTCCATAGGCCTCTCTTCTGAGAGGTGTTGCCTCCTTGCAACCCTGCATATTGTCACCTTTATGAAGAATCGCAAGAAAAAAGGTATTAATATTTAAAATGCTTGCTGCTATCCTCTCACACTCCAACATATATGTACACAGATCCTCAGCTTAATCCAGTCCTGATTTGGAATTTAAGATGAGGTATATTGTGTGTATTGTTTAATGCATGAATTGCTGAAACATTCAAATTTAAGTATGTTCTCTAATCCAGGAGGCAAAATCGATGCTGTTTCAATTCCTCAGACATCTTTTGTGATGATAATGCACATTACTTTTGTTACATTAATATGAGGGATTTCTATTTAAAGACAATACTGCAGCTGTTGGGGCCATTTTTTTTCCAGAAGATAAATTAGTTTTTGAAACTCTTGCCCTTTTTTTGACATTGCCCAAGCGTCAGGCCTCTGCCTGAGGATATTTCCCTGACATGTCACGTCATAACCTGAACATTGATACAAAACATTTTTTCCCTTTTCCATTTTCACCTATCAACTGTTTTAGATTTAAGATGTCTGCTTCTTTACAAAATTCAACATGTGGAAGGAAGCATTGTGCTGTTCAGTTTGTATTTCTGTAAGCGAGTGCACGATAATTACTCTACCATTCTAACATTAGTGCTGATTCGATATTTAATGGTACCTTATTTAGCATTTCCTCTTCCTATTTCACGCGCAGGTCCAGTTGCAGTGATGGCAAATGTTCAGACTGTTGAAACAACCATGTATGTAAGAGGTCTTCCTTTAACCTCAGCAGAATAACATACAGAGTCACTCCCGGGTGGTTAATTGCCTGTAGGGCTTTTGGAATTGTAGTGAAATATTACAAATAATTTTTTTGAAAATAATACTGAATTAATTTTAGTTTAATGTCAGTGTGAATTTAAGTGAATTCTTTAAAAAATGCCAATTATGTAATACATAAATGTGGTCTGTTTCATATGAATAAAGCATAAATATCACTCCCCTTCATTAAACTGGTTGAAACAGCTATGAGATTCTTTCCACAAGACATCATTAATTATCGCTTATCTTCTCATTATTCACATAGACCAAACTGTTAGATTTCAAGGAAAGGTACTACTTTCAAAATTCACTAATGAAATAATAATGGTAAATGATACCATTCTACTCCAATGTAAATGGATAAAAGTCATATTTTTATCTACTTAATTTCTGTGTAATCGAAGCATCACTAATTAGAGGTTGCCTCACATCAAGGCCTGAATTTTAAGTTGGAAACAACTTAAACTTCCAGTGTTCAGCAATACAAGAGCAGCTACTGCGAGGCAAAACAATAGACCTATCACAGAGTAGGAGAGAAGGAGGGAGGCTTGTTTTCTCACAGGCCTGACCTCTTTTTCTGACGTGTCACATTACAGAATGTGTCTCCTTTGCATACAAAAGGTCAGGAAGATAAATCAAAATCCGCATACATGACTTGCCCGATTCATCACAGCAAAGAGGGTCAAAGTGTTAGCTGTAATCAGATTTTCTTCCCAAATATAAGATGAATTGTCTTTGTAAGCAATATGTATTTGTGGAAATGGGGATCTGGTGCTTTGTACAAACATACAGTTCTAATTAAAGCTTTCAGTGAAGGCATGTCCCTGCTTTTTAAAGAAATGGGTGACTTCTGTTTTATTACTTTTTAGACTTTGGGTGTGAGGAAGGAGAGTAATTTACCCCTCGAGGTCCTAGAGATGTTTGTTGGCTTAGTGACACTTGTGCTTGTTAGATAATCTGCGATGATGCAATACTCTGAAATAAAATGTTCTCCAGCTAGCAGAGCTCCAGTTTGGGTCTGGGCCTTTGAGGGTTTTAGCTCCATGTTCCCTCCATCCCTGCTGAGACATTAATTAAGGCTCCTTTTTGCAGCAGTTGCCCCTGTAATACTCTTTCTCAGTTAAAACCTGAGTATGCAGGTGCCCCCATCATCTCAAAACAAGTTCCTTAATTAACTTGAAGTCGTAACAAATGGCTACACTTTCGTCTCTATCTTTGCTCTCTCTGTTTTACTCTCTTTGTTTTCCTCCCTCTTATGAGTTTCTTTGACTGAACATAACAATTAAAGAGAGGACACAAAAAAGTCAGTCCTGTCTCTTTAACCTGGTGCCTTTCCTCCTCGAAACGTTTGTCTTCCTCGCTCTGTAGTCTGTCATCTCTCACAGTAGATGATCTCAAGAACAGGCAGAGGTTCAGGAAGGAGTGGAGTACTGCCATTGAATCAGGCATCACATCTCTCCCACACACTGCTAATTAGAGTTAATTATTAATACACTTTGATTTAGCCTTGCCTCCCCGCCATCAGGTGCCAAAATATATTTTACATGTTTTTACAAATGAAAGGAGTGAGGCAAATTGATTGATACAGAAGTTTTTTTCTTACCTTGCAACTTAAATCAAAGGCCCTGCCAGTTTAATTGAAGGCAAGAGAGTGTTTGAAAGTCAATTTTAAAAAATATTAGAAGTTAAGTTAAAAGGATAAACTTTTTCAATGAAAAAACTTTGTGGTAAAAAGAAAGGCATATTGGGTCTGTGGATAGAAAAGAGGGAGACATGTACTTCTAGACTGGATGTTTGGGATGCTCTTTGTTGATGCTGTACATCTAGTCCATAGGTATAAAGCACAAAATAATTTGTCTTTGCTTTCCAAAAAGTGTTTTCTGATATCAAACCTATTAGCAGCTTTTTTGTCAGTACCAGGGTTACACGTGTTGCAGTCAGCGGTCAAATCTGAATGAATAATGCAAAAAGAAAATTTCCTAGGCTTTCCATCTGAAACACACCTGTCTGAGATCGTACGATGGTAATTGCAATATTGCATTACTGCCACATTTTCCTGACATACGTAATTCATAGGGACAATAGGAGTTCTTGTCAGCTAAACATGAATTTGAGGTGAATACTAGCAGCAACTACCAGCAGAATAGCCCTAGAAACATAACCTAGACCACTGTACTGTTTATGCATGATTATGTTTATCTGACAGTGACCTCCAATGTAGCAGCTGCACAGATGTTAGCTGTAGCTGTTGGCTGGCTAGCAAAGTGTGCACCAATGATGCACATGTTAAGGGAGCCTGTGTTTGTGTCACTGATCAGGCTCTTACAGATTAAAAAGCTGATTAGTCAGATCATTGGAGGTGAATTCCAGTTCATGCAGTTATTTTCCCCATTTTCTAACCCTCTCCTCATTTTTGTTCATTCATGTAGTAGAGTCAGAAAGCTGAAACAGTTTCATCTCTCACAGAATTGTTCTTTCTTTGATTCACACTGCCCAGCGCCATTGATTTCTCGTAACTTTCCATTGTTTTTTTATGCAATCAGAGAACCTTTAAAATTAGCTTTTGAGTTTGCACACACCTTTGGAAGCATCAGAATAATTTTTTTTCTAGCAGTGCGCAGTAGTAGGTGGATGCACACTGAACGACAGGGCGATAGGACAGAGGAGGGGGTGTAGAAACAAGGTTAAACTGCAGTCACGGACTGACCCTGGGAATACTAGCGCCGTCACATCTGATGACAATCACCAGGTCTTGAGCACAGAGAGCAATCGAGGGTTGAGAGAAAGAGCAATGTTAGAAAATGGCGGCTCAATTCAGATGAGACATTAACCAATGATGACGGACGTTAGGGTTAAGACCCCTCTCTCCAGTAGTCATCTTTCTGTCTGGCAGTACAGAGACTTGCAGGTAAGGTATTTGCTAAACGTCACATTTAAGCCTGAACGAACTGCTTGAGAATGTATGTATAAAAATATAAATATTGAAAAATAAATAAAAAGAGGCCTATATCATCAGCCTTAGGTTGTGTGATTCAGCGTTGAAGTAAGAAACATAAACCACTGATTTATCTGGGGCAATATTAATTTTGCCTATTGAAAACTGACAAATTATTATTAGATGCTTCTTTTCCATGACAAACAAAACCAGATTAAAACACAATAACGAGTAACCTTTTCAGAAAAGACCTATGACAAAATGTAAGCCTGAAAATGAAATGATGCCAAAAATGAATGAATGGACAAATTAACTGGTTTTTGTTTCAAGTCTTATTTTTTGGACTTGAATGTATGTATATATTATACATACATGTAATAGCTTAATCTGTAAAACTTTTCTTCCATTGCCCAAAATTACATCTTCTTCAGAGGTTGACTTAGCAGCTTAATGTGTAGCAATACTAAACCGCACTTTGCTTTTCAGTCATGTCTCTGCCAGAAGAGCTAACCTTAGCAATTTTTAAGAGGAAAAAAGTAACAGATTTATGGGTTAAGTACCAAAATCACAAATACATGCTGACTGGCACACAAACATTTATACTGAGCTAACATAATATTAGCAAAGGCTGTGGATGTAACAGTAATGTTACTTTCAGTTGGCTGTTGTTCATGTGAATAGGCTTTGGGTAATATGAGTGCAGGATTAATGTTGCCATATTTTGACAGGAATATTACCGTGCAATTGTTATCTTGTGCTTTAGCTATTTGTCTCAAGCCATCCCCACATAGTGGACAGCATGTGAGTGAGTGAGGGCAGCGTCTGAACAACAAATGTCATTAGTGGTGGCAACTGTACACATCAAAGATGGCGAAAAGCCATTTGAAGAGATAAAAATGAAAAATGCATTCCAAAAGTCAGACTAAAATTTCATTAGAACTAAAAGTAGATTAAACCTAACAATAATCAAACGGCAATTATGGGAATGGAACTAATACACATTACCATCAAGGACTATTAGCAAACCAGATGCCAAAAATAGAGAGGAGAGGGGAGAAATGGAACGTTGGCAAATTAGCCAGAACAAGTTAGATAGAAACATCTGTTCCTCCATGCTGGTCATGTGAAGTTTGCTCTTTAATACCACATCACTGCTCCCACCTTGCAGCAAAAGGCACACTTTAATAACACCTAAGTGACTCACCCATTAAATTGCTCTGACTTCTCAGCTGATCCCATTGTATTCCCAATTTGGAGGGGGGCAGAGGGGGGCTGGCTTGTCTTGGACTCTGTAACTCATCACTGGGGCCAGTGATAATACCCCTGAACCTGTGTCTGTCTTGTGCACGGCTTTGGCTCTCATGAAATAGAATCATCACCCCCTGCAACAAAACAAATAAATCCTTCCTCTCACTCTGTTTTGATATGTAATGAGTCAGTGTTTCACTCTTCTGAGATCTTGTTATGTGGCATATCGGTGATGTGTCTCTCTTCGGCCGCAGTTCATCTGTCAAACTGGATTTTTCCACCTCAAAATAATGATCCTCTGCTGGACCAAGGGGCCTGCTAAAGCATCTGCTTATTTAAGATGCCTTTGCACTGTTGTTCCATGTAGGTAACACCTGGCCCTCAGGAGTCGTCCACAGTGGCTTACAAGTAGAGAGGCCCCTGGCAGAGATGGAGACACAAACAAGCATAGCATCAAGAGATGGTGGGTTTGCAATATGTGAGTAATGCTTTGGTTATTGTCTGTGGATTCCCACCAATGATGGATGCCATAAAAATATATACCATACTTAGCAGCACTGTTGGGCTCCAACAACCCTAAAGAAGTCTGCTTTTCCTGTCAGGAAAGACATTTTAAGGTAGTAAATGATGGAGTAAGTCATGCTGCCATTCAAGGATGACTGTATTCTGCAATTGAGAGTCACTTAATGGGTTTCATGCTCTTAAGTACCTCATGCTACCTTTTTTCAAATCCATTGTATATTCTCAGTATTGAGAAGATGTATGAATCTTACAATTCCATTATGCTTTGCTTGAAGAAGGCTTGAGAAATGATCTTTAAAAGCACTTGTAGGTGAATTAAAGCTAGTATATCATGATAATAATGTGTGTTTCTTCCTCACCTATGATAAAGCTAAATATATAAAACACTATAAATTATTTTTATGCTCCCTCTTTTGCTTGATATACTTATCATGGAAGCATGTGCTACCCAGAAGTATGTATCAAAATTTGATTGCCCTTGACCTGCATATTATATTTTGTATGATGCCTTCCACTTAAACCAAAGATCAAAGTAATATATCTATTATTGTGAAAAGGAAACAAGATGTTCTGGTCTATTCTATTTTTGATTACAACATTTATCAAAGCTCCATAGACTATACTGATTTATAGGCTGGAGAAAAGACATCTGTCCGGTAGATGAACTGCATATTCTTTTTCTATATTATTGACTGATCATTTTATTCAAGAAATGCAATGTGACAACTCACTTATGTTGTATGACTCCTTTATTCTAGACTAAACTATTTGGGCAACAGCAGACAGTGGGAAATCAACAAATAGAGCTACTTTGTTTCCATTTGCGATTATGAAAGGTCTTTATCTTGTTAAGTTTCACTTTCTAATGTACTATCTAATAGCAATGTATCCACAGTGCTTCTCACTCACCTCTGAACAGTTTTTGCCTGCATAGTTTTAGAGATTACAATGGCATGAGGCTCAGTGTTAGGGCAGACAAAAACAGTAGGTGCTGTAGTCTTGAGAAAACACTTGCCCTTGATACCTGGCCTCTTCTTCATTGTTACTGTCAGACCTGCAGAGGCACCCTCCCCAGTGACCGGCCAAGACCAGTATTGCCCACCTCTCTATCCTCTACCCTCCACTCCATCGTAATTGAGTGGGGCTTTGAGACTGTTTTTAAAACCCAGTGTGTTCCCAAGATGCAACCTTAAGCCCATCTTAAAAAATCTGAACACTGCACATTGGGAAGGCTTTTCTTAACCCTAGCAGGTAGCCAGATGCAAAGGATCAAGTGAAACACTTACAGAAGTAAAAGCCATTTCATATCTGTGGACCTGCAAAGGTCTTAAATAAGAGAAACCTTGATACCTGCTTTAATGTATGTTTTTATTACCTCTATCTACTACCTTCTCCTCGCTTCTCACTGCTCATCTTACTCCCTGCTTTGTCCTTTTAGAGGGAAATTAAGGTGATGATTGAGCTTCATTAAAGAGGTAAATAAAGATGGGTATTGCATGGCCCCGGAGCTTCAGCCGTGTTGCTAATTGGCACAGCATGTGGGTTTGATGTGGAGCGCTGCAGAAGGGGAAGACGTCAGGGGCGGGCCAAGCATGTGACCCGGGAGCTTCACCAACCACCGAGCAGCCCCCCCCCCTCTCTGTTCTCCCTATGATCATGCTGTGGTTCTCTGCATGTTTGTTGGGTTTGCTAAGTCAAGGTCTTCTCATTCATTTTAATGACTCCACTTGGATGTAAAAAATTAATTGATATTCTTACAAGCAAACACCTTCAGGCTCATTAATCAATGTGTCAGTTTCTCCCCGCCATAAAAATGTACTTTACAGGATAATTAATTTCCTAATATCCTCCAGCCATCCTGAGTGCCCTCAACTTAAAATACTTGACATTTCGCCCTTTTTATACAGTTGATTGGCTCCAAGAGTTCTTAATATATTGTAGTGAAGACTGTAAAACAAACTAATGAACTTCACAGAAAAGAGGGATCTATTTTCAAGGCTGGCACAGACATTAACACTTTTAATACTTTTGTGATTTACAACAAGTCTGTGTCTGGCTTTGTGAACTTCCTGTGATGAATTGCAATTTTGGCATCCAGTATGGCATGAAATTGCCCCTGCACCTCTACTAAGACCACATCAGAGCAGCAGCATCACAGCCCACTTTGAAATAAATTCTTAAACCCAGAGGTTAATCGGTTCGCTTGATTTGTTTGGCTAGGTGTTCAGAAGCTGTCCCACATATGGTTAGGGTTAGGAAAAGATTGTGGTTTCGGTTAAATGTTAATAAAGTAAACACATTGTACTTCATGCTTCTATTCACGCACTTTTGACTTTCCCACTATTAAACTAAGACCGAGTTAGACCCTAACTCCCTCTAGGGCCACACAATACATTCTAAAACTGTTTTTAAAGGCGGAGTAGTAGCACCTCTGATGGGTATTTCTTTTTGGATCATGCTAAATTAACCACAGAACTTTGAGCTATTGAGCAGCAATTACAAATTAGTGCTGGATAATAGAGCTCATAAACCAGCCTAGAGAAGCAGCATATAATGTAATTGATTTATTTATTGATAAAATTAAGATATCACATACCAAATAAGCAATTAATATTTGAATAAACCATGCAGTGGAAGTGAATAATTTGGATTTTCTATATTCCACTTTGAACTAGATACATGCCTGTGCTACTGTACCATAACGATATAAAATGATCGTCAAAAGTCAGGTTGCTCTCAAAACCTCAACTTGTGTTTGATGTGATGTTGTCAGGCAGAGTCTGTCAGGCAGTTTGTTCAAACTCCTGCCTCTGGAGCCAGAAGACCAATTGAACTTATTTAACATTTACTGTCAGTGAGTTGTAAAAAGTTTTCAGACATTCAGACACTCTGTACGATGGGGAGAGTTTTGTTTAAAGTGCCAACACTGATTCATCATAGTGCTTACACTGGATAGCTGCATATAGAGATGCACAGATCTGTCCGTTTCTCCCTTGATACAAGGTTACTGGCCAGTCTGATACTAGGAGGATTTTTTTTTTATCTAGATTCTGTACACCTTTCTTCTAAGAATTGAATAATGATATTTTTATCTTTATTTAATGTTCACTTGTGTAAATCTTTATTTAAAGCTACAGCTCTGTCTTTTTCCTTACAAACTAAAACCAACCAGCTCAACAGCATAAATTCTCCATAATATTTCTTTAACTCTAGTTGTTAAAACATTGCTGTGAAATGAAAACAACCTTGGTTGTTTTTGTTTGAGCTGTTCTCCTTTATTAAGTTTTGTTAGCCATTTGATAACAGCTATTTTGCCCCTGCAATGTTTCAGAACTACCACTGAATTAATCTAGTTTCAGAGATTCCCAAGTAAATCTTACATTGGCTAACATTAGCTACATGCAAATGGATTTAGGTGGGTTTCCATTCACCTATTTTGATGCACATTTTCAATTTTTGTATAAAAAAAACTGAGTGAAAAGGCGAAACATTTGAAAAAAATCTCAAAGTATCACAAAAAAATTGCTGGGTAAAGGGGTAAAGCCATAGCTGGGTAAAGTGATGAGGAGACTGTAGTGGTCCTCTACATTAACACATGAAATAAATATAGATGTTCTCTGCGTTGGTCTTCACCATTCAATGTTTGATTGGTGCTCTTTTAATGACACCATCTTGTTGAACCCTTTGCTTCTGCAGTGATTTAATGGGCTAGAAAATTAGCCCCACCAGCTGTTCATCTTGGTGAACCAACTTCTAATATTTGCATGATGGTAATGGATAGAAACACATATTGATCTACATTATTTTAATGTGATTTTAGACACCAGATCCACTTTATAAGGTCAGCATCCACAGCTGTATTTAATCAGCGTAACAGTAAATATAAGATTTGGTTTATGAAATTGTGTACTTTGGCATATTTAATTGAATGACAGGATTGATTCATACACATTATCATTACCAGGCCTCAAAAGGCATAGATGGCTTTAAACTACAATATACATGTTACATCTGTACCAGCAGCCTATTATTAAACTTCAGTCTCTCTCTCTGTCATCCTCTCAACACCACAATGTGCTTAAACACTCTGCGTTTCGGGAGCTATATCAGTGTAAAAAGTATAAATAGATTTATTTTAGCAAAACGAAGTTAGTTGCTTGTTATTTCAAGTACGCTTGCACTTTTATCTGCTAGAAATACCATATGCAGCAGTCAACTGCTGAAAATAGTCCCCACGGGTTATAATACTGTACACCGCAATGTGTGATGTCATCTTATTTTTGTAAATGTCAATTATAGGTTTATGCAAACACAGAAAAATGTGTAATTATAGCATTGTCACTAGGAATTAGCTTAAATGCTTTTCTACCCACACAGGATATATTGCTGCTGTATAAGTCTGAGGCACACATACTTTATGAGCCAAAGCAGGCGACGGTTTTCCACCACTGTTGATTCTTGTTGATGGCTCTGTGGTAAACCTTTTGGAAAGAAAAGGCATTTATCTCCTCTCGCTGGTGTAAATGCACTAACTCCAGTGCTTTCTTGTGTCCCACACCACAGCAGACATCTTGCTGTGAACTTAACGATTCAGCACTCACACATTAGACTGAGAGGCAGGAGAGAACATTGGAATATTTGATTTCTGGTCACGCAACTGAGCATAAGTAACACTCTGGAAAATGCCCAATAAGTGATTTACGATATGGCATCCTTACGTTACTCCCTCTTAACCTATCAGTGTATTTTACTCAGAGCATATCATAGATGCATTAAATACTCGCTACCGGAAAAGGCCACCAGTTATTAGCTGAAACTGTAGCAGGTGCTGAGCAGATACATTGGTGCTATATCTGACACACGGCTTAATCATTTATTGACACTCTCTAAAGGCTGTTGCTGTCGTCTGCAGCAACCCAACCTGTACTTGTGCTGACAGTTTGACTTAACAAAGTGGTGTTAGTTATTAGTTTATTGTTATCAGATTTTTTTCAGTTGTGTTACTAGAGGGCCATCTGGGCTGTGTTAGGCATTTTGGAAAAGACGGTTGTTTGCCATCTTACCCTGAGTTAGAAAAGCTGATCAATACTAATTACATTTATTGGCATGCAGAGGTCCAAGGTATGTTTGTCTAGCCTCGCTTAAAGCAGCACTAATCAATATTTTTATATTAACTTAATTAATCATGGGTCAGCTATGACTATGTTTAAAGTGAAAAAGCTCATTTGCAGAGACAAATTAACAGAGAATTGTCACCGACTCCACTTTCCCTCCACAGTTTTTGGTAGTTTTTTTTGTTTTGTTTTGTTTTGTTTTACAGTGCCCAACTTTATTGTTTTGGATAAGTCTCATGGTTCTCTTTGGTGCTGTTTCAGACGTAGGTCAGCTGAAAGTCACCCAGCACTAAACGACAGAAAGACCATGCTAGCGATAGCTGGTGAACATAGTGGGACATTGACCAGCTAAAGAATCAGACATGTTTCTCAGGAGTTGACAACAGACAAAAACGGAGCTAAAGGGAGAGAGAATATGAACTTAAATTAACTTAAAGGTGACAACATGTTATTTAAATCTTTCTATACTATTTTATTTCCCAGAAGTGGACAAAAATGAGTTACTTCTTTCTGGTTTAATGTGAGCTCCGGGACAGCAAATCTGGTTAGCTTAGCTTAATCAAGAATAATAATAATAAAGCAAAAGGCAGACAAAAATGTAGTTATGGAGATAGGTTTTGAAAATGTATATATGTTAAAAAACCAAATTAGACTTACATTGTGAATTTGTCAAAATCTTGTTTTTATAATGAAGATGTCCAGTTTGCACACTGTAACCGTAAAGACCATTCTACAGATGGCTGTGGGAGCCAGATAGCCGACTCCACGTTGGCAGCCATTTGCTCCATGTGAAATCTGCACATTTAGCAGATATCTCCAAACATTTGTGTCATATCCTGGCCTGCTTGAATATTGTGTGGTCAAATGCACGTTTGCGCTTTACTTTCTCTCAGCTTCCCACGGTTGTTTGGTCTCAGGACCTTGGAGATTCTTCAGGTGTACAGTGTTATACTTTTATGATAATGATTGACATTGTTTGCCTACGAACCATTTTGCAGATATCTCCTTTATGATGGCAGTCCATGGGAAAACGTGTTTTGGGGTTGCAGTACCAAGGTTGGCCACTGGAACAGACTGGCAGCAATTCGGACTCTCTGTGTTGCATCCTGCTCTGTCAACATAGCCACGGGCCACACCCACCCAGATGTTGGAAATCATAAACTAGAATTTGAATTTGGTGGAAGGCAGATTTTGTCCATTTAACAGAGGTTAAAAGTTTTAAGCTAAGCTAAACACCTTTGGACCAATCTCTGTAAGTACTGAGTATTCAGCTTGATATCAATCTACTCGTGTGTCTCCCAGTAAGGCAGCAAATTATCCACCTAAATGCTTTGCTGCCATAGCACATTGCATATATAGTTTAATAGTTTCTAATTTGCAACAGCACCAGGCTGGCGCTGGTCAAATGGTTGTTGTGTCCTACTCAGGGCAGGCTGTGACTTGTTTACTGTACATGTGTGAATGTTCTGTCTGCCCACTCAGTGTCTGAAAACCTTCTATACAGTAGCAAGAGCTTGGAAAAAAGTCTTCCTCCGAGTAGCACAGACATTTAAGCTAGCTTGTACTGTGACATGTCCTCCTACTCACTCCTCAGAAAAGTCAAGTGCAAGCTATATAACTCAATGTACAGTACATTGACATTTTTATGTGTTCACAGATCGTGTGCTTATATTGGTTCCAACTCTACGGAATTGCATTTGTTCTTCAACTCTCCTCCGTATGTCAGCTGGCGTACAGAGTTAGCAAAAGAATATCTTAATATCAGGTCATGAGCACGAAATTAGATACAGTACTTTGCTTTCAAAATTGCAGCAGATAGGATTGTTATAGTGTGAGTACATTATTGGGTGAAACTGGCTGTTAAATCCCTGGCAGAGACCAAACAGTTAAGCTTCCTTTTAGGTCTGTGTTGTGCATCGTTATACAGTTAAGAGGAATATTTACTAAAGCAATCTACAGTAAATCCTTGGCTTGGGGCGGCATCACCAGGTTTATCACCATATGGTGTGAGCCTGCAACCCTCCAGTCATCCACCTAAACTGTGCTGTCAAGCTGCAGCCTTTTAGAAACACAAGACAGGGTTTACTGATTAACATTTTCAAACTGTGCAGCTCTGAAAATTAGGCCTTGGCTTTATGTACAAAATCTGTTTCTCTTAAATGATTCATACACTCCAATATGTTAAGACTGGGAATTATACTTCTGATATTTATTTCATGGTATCATGCCCTTGGAAACAAATAGAACTTTATGCTGAGGATGAAATATTAAAATCAGATCTGTAAAATAAATAAGTAGAAAGACCAGTATACATATTTACAAGAGACATGGTGTGATATTTGAAAATAAATGAGGGCTCATCTAGCATACTTAGAAAATGATGTACAATGAGGCAAAAAGTGCTTTGGGATATTTTGATGAAATTATTTATGAGTTTAAATAAATCATTTATTCACCCGAGCTTAAACTATTTATCTAAAATGAATGCACCCTGCATTAGTTTTCATAGCTCAGCATTTAGAGCTGCATTAAAAGAGGAACTGTGGAATAACTGCTCGAACTGAGAAACACAGACAATGCCAATAGGGCGGAACATGGTGTTACAGCCCATTCAAGCCTATATGAAAAAGTAACCTTATTATATTAATTAATTAATTTTTTATTTATTTATTTTTTGAGGACTCTGACCACTTCTGACCTGTGTGTTGTGCATCAAAAATATAATTTCTCTGCGGCTTGTTTCGTGCATTTATTTGAAATTTTTCAAGACTGCTTTCTACAAGTCAGCAAGTGCACTAAGACAGAATTTTTTATTTAAATCCTCTTGAAGTGATGACTCCTGTTTGAATCTAATTGAATTTAATCAGGCCAAATGCTTGTAAGCTTATTCTGCAAAAGTGTTACAACTGGGCACATTGAAAAGTAGGGCAGCAGCCTATATAAAGTATACTGTAACTATTTACAAAAAGATAAATAGTGTGGAAATTACTGTGCTGATGATATTATTAGGAACGAGATGGAGGCAGAAAACAGGAGGAATTAGCATAAAGTGGAAAAAGGAAGCAATGTGCTACTTAGTGTGGATATACTGAATTGTCACACTTCTAACAAAAAAACTGTTGCATTTAAAACATTTAACCCATTTTGCTTCAGCGTATTTCACATATCAAAAGGCTGTTTTTGAAAAGCGCTCTGTTTTATAACTGCAGGGTACACTTTGTAAGCTTTTTACCCTCACCCCCTTCCCTGGCCTGCCACCCCTCCACTCTTCGTTTCTAAAGAAAGCTAGGTGTTAACACTACAGAAGCAAGAGGAGTAAGAAAAAATCCTGCAGGTACCCTGTGGGTATCTTTCAAATTAATCGTCTGGCTGGTCTGTCTTATGTGCAGTTTTGAAACATTAACAAGACCTTTGAGAGCAGGGGAGAAGGGGAGAGGGAGAGGGAAAGAGAGCAGGACATGGCATGATGGTCTTTTAATGTTTTATTGAACAGATACAAATTATTTTGGCCCTTGCCTTCGCTGTTCGGTGGAAGTCGGTGAGAAACCAAGTCAGGGCATGCCACAAGCACTGTGTGGGGACAAAAGAGGAGCTGTGTGTTATTGAGGGTCTGAGGTTTAAAGCCACATTCACTTCAGTTATTTATTTCTTTTTTCTTAGGAAAACAATACCATGAGAAACTCTGTGAAAACCACTGAGTAGAAGGCTTCATGTCATTGTGTATTTGAATGACTTAATCAAGTAAACATATTTCGAACAATCTGATATATCATAAAATATATTTAATTTTAATTATGATCTTTTGAATTTTCCAGAAGGTGCAACATATGGGATCTTTAAAATGCTTAATAATTAAGTGTGTTGTTATGAACATGAAACCATAAAACAGGCTACACGAATGATATGCCTCATGCTTTTTAGTTTCACGTAATTACAGTAAATGCAAACTAGTAAATTGTGTTTAGAGTTGATTACAGAATTATAGTTCATGGAGATAGTATCTTATTTCAGATTCTAAAAGTTGTCATTATGTCTTTAAAGTAACATATTTTACTGGGTTTAATCCTGAAACGATCCATCATGTAAAAAATTTCCTTGATACTAATCAATGCACCTTGATCACTGTATATTACATTTAACCTTGTAAGCACTTTTCATTGAGGAGCAATGAATTTGAATTAATTATATGTGGTTCTAATACTTTATTGAGCAATACAGATGTTCTTCACTACCCACATGACCTTGGTATGTAGGTCATGACACTGTCAAGGTACAGTGGCCAGAACAGTAATGACAACATTTTCAGCAATACCATGATCGGGTGTCTGTTGGCAACACCTCTGCCAGTTAAAAAAAAAAAAAATATGATCAACTGGCAGATTACAGAAATATGATTATCCTCAACAATTATATGACTTTTGGTAAATGATTCACTCAAGTGCTGCTTTAAGGTGATTGACAGTAGAAGGAGAAGACTAAAATTTACTAAAACAGATTAAAAACAGATTAAAAACAGATTAATGTTGAACATAGTACTGTATAAAAAGCTGTTTGTTGAGGTTTTACTGAGTATCTGTGAAAAGATTTGAATTTGAACAATTGAGACTCAACTAATTTGCTCACTGTTGCAAGGTCCACTGTCATTTCTGTCATATATTGATTTCACAAGAAGTATTTCATTGTTTCTAGTCGGTCTTTTCTGCTGCAACCAGAAGATGAGGAACATACGTACACCTCAACGCCATCTTTAATATTAATAGGTAGGCCTGCACTTTGTCTGCTTTGGTGGTCAGAAATAATAAAAGTCTGCTGTCAGAAAGGTCTTTTATTGTCATGAGGTGTTTTTGGTTATTCTGACAGATGAGACATCTTGTCAGGTCGAAACTGGGTAGAGTTGGGATGGAAGTTTGCTAAGGTCAGCAAACCCTATGCATGCAGTTGAAAGAATGGTAAAGGTGAAAGTAGTTCTAGCCTTACATGAGCATAAAATATAACAACAAAGTCAGAGACTTGTCAATCAAGCCATGCCTGCAAATACAGCCAGTTATCCAAATTATATAAAAACAGACAGAGGCACAAGGGCCTTTCTAGGTTGCATTCTTAGATAGTAGAGCCTGAGTAAAAGATTATAATTATGCATCTGTGTTTCCTTATATTCCTTATAATAATAATCCAGTCAACAAAGGCTATATTTGCTTTGCTATTTTTGTGCTTTATGAGTAGTGGGGCTGAAACATTGAAATTGTTCTCAGAGTGGCAAAGTCCACAGGCTCATTAAAATCAAGGGATTTATCTTCTGGAAACTTAATGTCAATCTGCAGATTGGGTTTTTAAATTTTTATAGACAGTTAGAAAATGTGCCCTTAAATAGGCACAGATGGAAAAGTCAGGAGGTTAGAACATTGAAAATTATCTGAGACTATGAATATCCACAGCAACAGATATCAGTCTAAGAATGTAAATATCTGAACCGTGTGTTTCATTCTTGGCCAAAGGGTTGGATGGACTAACATGGAATAATCAATTGACCAGCACTACCCTCTTTATACCTCACTTTAAAAACCAAAATCCTACTTACAGTTTATGAAGAATCTGGAAAATTTCCATGGAACTTTTCAAATATTTTGGAATGCAGCTGGCTTGTGTGAGCTGCCAAAGAGAGGTTGTAATAAAATGAGGGCAGACTTGCTTGATAAAGCTTCCTCTAAAAGGAAATGACAACAAAGAGAATCACTACCTTGATTTCACTTGTTGTCCTTAGAGTGCACTCACTATTTATGCATGATTAACAGACCTGCTAATTCAATTAGTGTAACAAGTCATGGTATTATCCCTTACACTCAAAATGTTTCTAATGTGTTAATGATGCATTTACATTGTTAATTCAAGATACTTTTTCATGTTCAGCATATAAATGATTTGTGTAGGGTTGAGTGCAGTCTGTTTTTATTAGTCCTGTTAGAATATCCCACTAATATCAGTGTTGGCAGTGACTCATTACTCAACATTATGTACCTACTAGTGCATGTAGGAGGTCCAGGTTCTGTCGAGTTTGCAATAGCAAACATTAGGCTGGTTGCGTTAACACAGTTGTAAGTCTCATGCGGTCTCACAGTAAGTGCCGTTGACAAGACAATCTCCAGACATGGTGCTATTGTAATTTCTTCATGCGAACAGATGCATACAGTAGAGAGTATGCAGTGTCACTTAAATGTGTGGTTTTTAGCCTGGAAAAAAGTAAAGGAGTCAGCACTGATAAAGGCAGAGAATGTGGCTACTATTTTACCTGAAATGCTCTTTTCAGTCAGCTGCTGTATATACTGTATGTTATGCATTCAGGTGCCCACCTCATGTATATTGCTGGGTTGTGTTTACTTTATGATCTACTGGTAATGTTTCAGTCCCACTATGTGCACTGGGTTAGTAAATAATGATGGAGCCAGCAGTGCTTAGCCCTTACGGCTCTTCCTACTTCTTAGATTTAAAGGATGAGTCTGGTGACACTGGTGACTAAAACCAGTGATGAACATATGCTACTAACAAGTGTATCCAAAATCTGATATATCTTGATCAGTGCCGTAGAGTTCCACTGTTTTTCCAAAAACTAGTGAAAAAAAAAACTTTAGATATATCTATATCACTGTATATGTCAATGTGGAAGTGCAGGAAAAGGGAAAACAAACCGAACAAGTTTATGGTAATTTAGAAACATGTCACCCTTATATAGTTTGTCCACCAGGGTGCACAAATAAATTGATTTTTCAACTGTAAAATACCCTGCTCAGTATATGTCTTGGTCAGTATTGTAAAATAAATACATAAATAAATAAATAAACTTAAAAAATAAGAATAATATATAAATATATACGAGGTATCTAGATATTTCCATCAGGTCTGATCAATTTAAATGTGTATTAATGTTGTATATTTGTGTTTCAAAAAATTGCAGTCATTATAGTGTTATCAGACTTATCTGAAAGTCTCATTATATAAATCTGAATGAGTTTCAAAATCCAGTAGCGATTCATCTGCAGTTAGTAATATATTGGCTTTGGTGATATCATGTGATTTATTGAAAATAAAAATATAAACTATTTCCTTATCCTTTAATAACCAACAAACTAATGAATATAGTTCTTGGTAAATTTCAAAGTAATTTTAAGTCTGGAAATACTGTAAGTTCATGTTAAGATCATGGTAATGCTCAGGAGGGGATGTTGCATGCATGTAGTGCAATCTGATTTATTGACTAGACTTAGCTCAGAAGACACATATGAGCATGAGGTGCAGACTGAGGTGATACTACTGCTCAAAACTTAAAAATCATTGTTTGGTGTATTTGGTATTTTATCACATACAGCAATAAATACCTATATAATAGTATCTCCTGGTCAAACCCTTGTTATCACCATAATCTTTGACCAGGATATGCACTGACAGAACATTAGGGAAAAGACAGTAACAAATCAGAGATCACAGCTAATGTTAACTAATTTTTTGTGTTGTTGGAAGTGTTGAGTTTTCAGTATGGCTCTGTTTTCTGACAGGGTAATGTGTTTTCTAAAATTTGTTTTCAGTGATGTTGTATTTTCTAAATTTATTAATATGTTTTGTTCTATTTTGTAATGAAAAATCCAGCTGATGAAAGATTGATTTTCATGCAGTTCTAAAAAAAAACCCTCTATGACCACATCCATACCAACACATCTTTTTTCCAATATCTTTCCACAATACCAGTCAAGTAGTGGGGGGAGACAAATGAATATGATGTCCACATGTGATTTATTAAGTACCAGCAGTAGGAATCTATCACCAAAGACTGAGTGTAACTACTGACAGAAAATTGACTTCTTGCACTCAGGCAAAAGTGCCTATTTGAACTATAGTGTCTGTGCTCAGAGGAAGAGAACAGAGAAGGAGTTCACATTACAAGTGTATACTGCATGGTCCTCCTTTATGGTGGACTGCATAGTAGCGTGAAAGACAGAGCCCACTTCTCTCACAGTTAGACCAATACATACATTAATGAGGAGGGATGATATGCACATCATGTGCTTTCAGGTTCAGCTTTGTGGGACTTTAATGCAAAAGCGGAATAGTTCACTGGCCATGAAAGTTTCATCATCTGCCATAAGAAAGCCTGCAAAGTAGCCATCAGACAGACAATTTTAATAAGGAAGAGAAGAAAATAGTTAAGCTGAAGCACTGAGCGCAATTTGAGTTTGTCTGCAAAGGTTTGGAGTAAGACTTTGAATTCAGTTTTTTATGACGGGCGCATGAATTTATTATTGAATCTGTTGACCATTCAGTTCCATTTGGACGTCCACATTCCGATTCAGATGCTGCTGTTACATTGGAGCGTGCGAGAAAAAGGGTGTAGTGAAGATTTACTTGAGATTAAGAGCAGTTGAGATTCAGGAAAGAGGCTTGCATTATACTAGAAATGTAGAGGGTATTACTCTGGGTTGTGATCTGTAGTGGAAAAAAAACACGCCTCAATTTATTGCAAGACTCCTTCACCACATCTTCTCTGAAACTACTGTATAGAGAAACAAATTACCCTACTCAAAGATTTTCCTTTGCATAATTTTTCTCTGTGCCCAGGGAAAAGTCCCTGATAAAAAGACAAATAAATTTCTCATTGATCAATAAAGAAACAAAAGAAAAAATATTATAATGTCAAAATAGCCATGCACAAACCAATATACCTGTAATTGTTAAAAAAAAGAAAAAAAAAAGACAGAACATTTGCAATACAGAATTCTCTTGCTTAAATGATCTTTGTGTCTGTTTAACATCATGAATCGGTCACTAAATGATCCAGGCCAACATAATTACAACAGTGCATTCTAGCACTGCAAGCCAATCAGCAGTCCTGCACTTGGACAAACCTCACTTCTAATTATCAGATTTATGCATGGAAATAGAGAAACTTGCTCCAAAATGACATGGAAATATATCAGTACATTCATTTTACAATTGTCTCAGGTAATCTATAGCCCTTACCCTGTAGGTAAAGTTTGTCAGACAGGTCAAAAATATGAAAGAATACATCAAAAGAGGCATAAGCACGTATGCCTTTCCTTTAACTTTATTTTTTGTTACTCTTATTGTTATTTTTATTAGCTGAATTTATTTTCCAACTCTGGTTCTTATTTTGTGGTCTTCACACACGTAATAATATATTTATTGCCTATATCCCCACAAAAGTTTTAACAAAATGTCAAGGCTTACACACTAAGTAAATAAAGTTATTTCCATTGTGATCCTTTATAAAATAATTTTTAATGTTGTGTTTTTTTGACCTTCCCAGTAGCATTAACTACTAAACCTTGTTCCATTGACTGGCTGGCTAAAATGCTTTAGCAATAGTAACAAGAGTTTATATAGTGATGCTACAGCAGTAGACTAAAAACACAAACTTAACATGTAACATACATTTTATAAAATAAAAGTGATATACTTCCTGTTAACAATAGAACATTCAGTTTCATAGGAAAATAATTCTACATCAGCCTATATTTCTACCATAAATGATTATAATACAAACAACACTTAATTTATGTCATACGAGTAGGAAATAAAAGAAAATTGCAGAAGTTATACAATAAAAATCTCCACTAAATCCCTGCAGAACTTTAAAGGAATTTATAGTGCCGTGTTTACAAGTGAGCAGTACAGCTACAGTGTTTAGAAGGAATTTCCCTGCATTGTTTCACAAGGTTAATATTATTCTAAGTGTTCAACATAGAATCAATAAATCATTCTTGACACACCTACCCTTGACTGATTGTTTGACATTCGTCTTTTTCTTTTCTTCTCACCTTCAGTTATGTTATAATCACTATAACAATACCTTTGAATCGACTCTTTCAGAATCAGCAGGGCTGTGGACTGAAAGGAACTGTGATGAGAAGGAGGAGGGCGTCTACAGATATGATGTGACTTGGGCTCTATGAAGTTTGTCTGTTCTGTGTAGTGCGCTACAGCTTTGCCTCTTGCTTTGAATACTTGACATAATTGATTTCTCCTCACAGTGGCAAAAGGAGCAGTAATTAAGAGCCCAGGCCATCTCATTGATTGGACTTCCCGTCTGAGACATCACGCAGACAAATCATTGCAGCTCTTCCCAAGGGGTTGATCAACTAAGCCGAGTTTGTGCTCAAACTGCCTAAAAAAAAAAAAAAGATAGGAGAAGATGTATATGTTTGTACTAGAGGAGGGGTGATAATTTTCATAAGTCCCTAAATATAAAGAGAATATAAAGAAAAGACAGGGAGGCTGTGGTAATAATTAAAAACCATCATAGTGCCAGCAGAAGTCGTAATAATTCTTAACAACAGTAACACTGTTGCTACAAAAATATTGTATTATGATGACAGTAGATGTTAGAACAAACATATAATGCCAGAAGCTTCTTCATTACAAAAACAGAAAAAGTTGCCACCGTTTCAATGGAAACAAACATTGCTTTGGGCCCCTTTGTAAACAGCACACAGCTGCTATTTCGAGTGATGGGAGCTCCACCTTGTCACAACAATTCCCTTAAAGAGGAACAGTTTAATGTCAACAATATTTTCTCCATCTGCCTGCTCATGAAAACCTTCCAATCCACAGGGAAAATGTTTCTCCAATTCCAAAAGGAAAAGCACAATAGAAAAAGATGAACTGATAGCATCAAGCGTGGATTGTAGTCAAAGGCATAGTATTAGCCCTGCCGCAACGAGAGCTTTTGGTGGCACACATCCATCTGTTCACTTTTGCATTTTTCAAAGAGGTGTCATGCCTTTCCGTTATTCAGAAATTTCTATGCAATTTTCACAAGGAACACCTCTGAGCGCCGTGCCAGCTGACTGATTTGCATGGCCACCTTTGCAGTAAGATGGAGGTTTTCCTCCTGCCAGGCTCCTGCAAGTTCTTTTGAGAAGTTTGATCGCTCAGTGGTAATCTGAGATCCATCCAATTTGCGCTGATAATGAGACAGCTTGACAGGGACACGACAGCAATTACTTTGTGAGGCATATAGTGTCACAGTCTAATTAGACGAGGTATATATTTCAGTTGAATCAATATCATACTCTACTACTACTACTACTACTCTTTTGCAAGAAAGAACCGACTGGAGTGAACTGAATGGAAACAACTATTCCAGAGGCTTTTAATGTTGTTTTCTATTATTCCATAATTATTTCACCTACTTCTACAACTCGTATAACCACCGTTCTTCATTATACACTGTGTTAAATGTTATTGGTGTCTGGGAGCAGCCGATTGCCCTGAGGCTGGGAGCAGGCCCGGGGCAAACAGACTACCAAACACAATAGAGAGGGAGGAGTGCAGAGGTGAAGGTGAGAATGACAGAGAGGAGATTTAATCCCAAACACCATCCATCTTTTTTTGCCAGTGATCTCAATGTGAGATCACTGGCAAAAAAAGATGGATGAGCATCTTGCCTCAGCCAAGAATATCAGCAATCCAGCCTAATGTGCGTCATTGAGTTGCAGCTTCAGGGGAATAAACCAGACAGTGCTATGGCTCCGGAGGGTTTTTTTTAGCTGTTAATATCTTAGTTCCTCCCACTTACGACACATCGAAGAGATGTATGGATGAAAAACTGAAAGTCTTATTCTGAGGAAATGTCAGCTACCTGTGACTAAGGCTGAGTATCAAACCCAGATGTTTTTTGGGACAGACCTAGACGGGGTTAGGCACCAAACATTGAAAGCTGGTATTCAATACCAGCTCAGACACTTACCCTTCATTACTCCTCTTTTATCAAGAAGGGTCTGATTTTAATTATTTTTCAAATGAAAAAAAACAAGACATTTTGAAATTTAGAATCCTCAAAAATACCATATAAAAATATGAATTGTTTTGGTATCAGAACCAAAATGAAGGTATTAACTCAGTTGTATCAAAAATTTCAAAGTCCTTGTACAGCTGTATCACCTGTCACTGGGCCTGTAATAAATTGTTCTGTACCATTTTGTTGTCTAGTACCTTGCTTTTACACATCCAATGTCTCATTCTATTAGGTGATGCGCTTCTCTGCCGAGTTATTGACTCTCTCTTTGCTTTTCATTTCATCCATTTGTTTCCTTTGAACATGACAGATATGAATATAGGAATGATTGAACTGTTTAATGTGCAATGTGACACGGATCCACACACAACTTTTAATGCCTGTGAGAATAATATCAATCATGTGTATTTCACAGGTTCTTATTATATGAATGTAATAATGAGCTACAATCATTGCATCAACAGACCTTTTAAATATTGTAGGTACACTTCTTCTATTAAATTCCTAGCACATGGATCAAGAAAAGAGACACAATCAGTGGTTGATGAAATAACTGTTTAATTTAATGGCGGCATAAATCTGGAACTTAATCACAAAGAAGAGAACAGGAAACAGTTTGCCTGAGAGAGAGGGAAACTACTAATAACTTCTTTAATCCAAACTCTGTCACACAAACCAACAGTGAGGAAAGAATAAAAACAATGTAGATTAAAACCATGAGAATGTCCATGTAATTCAGAATGATCTGTTGAAAACAAGAGGCAGGGAGAGACTTCAGGAACCTCAGACAAAAGCTTCTCAGAAAATGCCTCTGATTCTTTTAAATTTATTGATAAAATACACATTTTCTCAAGTGTGTGCATGCATATTGTATAAAATAAAATAAGAAGCATGGTGTCTGACGTGAATGTCTCATTCACTCTTCTGTTTTGGACAACACTCCACTTGCTCCTTGTCTCTCCTGAGGTGCATTTCACGAACTAGAATTCTTTAAAGGAGCCAGACCTCAATTCATTTTCAGGTCATAGGCCAGAGGACAGAAAAGACAAGGATGCACAAATTATAAAACTAATGTTACAAAGTGGAAGAAAACTTGTATTTTTCCACTGTTGCCAGCTCTAGATGCAATAGTGTGTTATATTTGAACAGTGAAAGTTCTTTTCTGTTGTACAGGTTTTGAATCATTGCTCTTGTAGTTTATGATTTGCCTACAGCTAATGCATGAACAGTGTGTGACATTGTCCACTTAGATTTCATGGGATTGCAAAATGAATTCTGTACACTTCTGCTTTGTCTTTGTTGTCCACATTCTGACCTTCTTCATGCACTATATTAGAGCTTGGACTTTTAGAAGTATATTTTTTGACTAGTCTTTCTTTTACTGTCACCCATATACGATGGCCTCGATAACAGTGATGTTTCTGTGGTAGCAGAAACCAGTGTCATATCGCTCAGTGTGAATGACTGTGGCCAGAGTTTTGGAAATGGACTTCACAACTGCCAAGTTGCATACCTGACCTATATGCAGCAGTTTGGTAATGTGTTATCAAAATACATACACAAACAGAGAACATATTGCTTGACTCCTACCATTTTTAACAAAGATTGTACAGGTCTGAGACTTTAGATTTTCTATTATATCTTTCTGTGTGTGTGTGTGTGCGTGTGTGTGTGTGTGTGTGTGTGTGTGTGTGTGTGTGTGTGTGTTTGTGTGTGTGTGTGTGTGTGTGCTGGTTTTGTGAAATACGATTGTTTTACTCAGCTGTATATGAAGTACAGCTTGAATTGTGACTTTAAAGACTTCCCACTAGTAACTTGTTTTACCATATAGATGACTGGATTATACTCATGTTGATGTGCATGGATAAATCAAATCACTGATCTCTCCTGGTGATAGTAACGCCATCCTGAGAGGGCTCAGTGGTAGAGGAAGTATTCCGATGCATTTCTTAACTTCAGTAAAAGTAGCACTACAACACTAAAAAAATATTCAGTTACAAGTCTTACATTGAGAATATTAGCAGAGTAAGTAAGTATGCAAGTATTATCAGCCAAATATTCTGAAAGTAAAAAGTTCTCAATGCAGAGAGATTACCCTTTGAGAGCTCTATATTACATAGTAAATATATTATATATTATATCATTGGATTATTATTACTGATGCATCAAGGTTTAACTACCATTAACTACCGTTGTACATCATGCAGAAGAAGGCTGCAGTCAGTCATGTCAACTCATGTGCATAGATTTACTTTTGTAGTTGGCTGGGTTAGATCTAATTTTTAACTACTTTACATCCTTTTACTGGTTTAATCTGGAAAAATACATCATATTTAAGAAACATCATCATAGATTTTGAATGTAAACTTTTCATTTGTGAAATACTAACTATAGCTGAAAAATAAACCTGGTTGTGTAAAAAATGCGGTAAAAGTGAAACTGTAGTATAGTAGATGCATGAAATGGAAATAAAGTACAGTTTTTGAGTAAATGTATTTAGTTATATTCAACCACAGAAAGAGTTTTATAATCCGTTTGTCTAACAGTAGATACTAATTAGTTAATAGCATCACTGAAACCGACATCATGTTGACCAGTCAGCATATGAAATTAATAATTTCATTTTCAGATTTAGAAGAATTGTGTGGAAATTTAACCATATTGGTTATTGGAGTAGTGAGAATCCAGTTGCTTAGCTTGGTCATGGCACTAACTCACTGCCAGGAGATGACATGGTAGTAAAGTTGTCCTTAATCAAAGAATTTGCTAAAATATGAAACATATACACATCCAAACTCTGGATTATCTTGACAACAGTGAAAACTATGTTCTGTCAAGTTACACAAAACATACTGAAATCTTAATAATATAATATAGTATATACAAACGCGAAAGGAAAGAAAAACCCACACAAACTTTCTTAATATATAGTTGTGTTACCATAAGCTACCAGAAAAGCTTCAGCACTAAAGCTACTCTGGTGTCACATGGTTTCCCAACACCTAACTAAGTGTATTGGAGGGATGGACATCGTCCAGATGTTCCCTCATTTGGTGTTTTGATGATGGTGGAGAGCACTGTATAACATGTCGGTCCAAAATCTCCCATAGGTGTTTAACTGGGTTGATATCTGGTGACTGTGAAGGCCACAGCATATGATTCACATCGTGTTAATACTGATCAAACCATTCAGTGACTCCTCCTCTTCTACAGATGGAGTCATTGTCATCTTGGAACAGACCACACCCATCGGGATAGAAATGTTTCATCATAAAAGTGATCACTGATTTGACCCAAACCGAACCCACTATACGCCCCCCACAGAAAAACAGAGCCACCGGATCCCTCAGTGTGGGGGTCAAGCATCCAGGCCTGTACTCTTCTCTGGATGGATGCCACAAATGCTCTCATCCACTTGTTGAGAATATGGTGAAGGATGACTCATGTCTGTCACTTTTTTCCACATCTCTGTAGACCAGTGCCTGTGGTTTTTGCACCACTGAACTCTCACATCTGTTCATCTTTGTAACGAGGGCTTTACGCACTGCAACCCAACTATAATATCCCTTTCTTTGTAATTTTGTAATTGGTGATGTAGTGTTGCAGACTGTGACTTGCAGGCATGAACTAATCATGACCTGCATTGATGTTCTCATTCACCTAAGGAAGAGCTGCTCTTCTGTGTTTCCTCATAAATCGCACTAATGCACAAGCATCATGGTCATCAACTATTCTGTCCACCACGGTTTCCAACCCTGCTACTGACGTCTTTCCCATAGATCTAAATATAGATGTCATTTTAGTGACATCTGGCCAGTTGATTAGTTTTTGTAAATGAAGTTCCTGCCATTCCTGCCCCAACAATGAATCCTCTTTCAAAGTCACAGAGACATTTTCATTTTGCCATCTTGATACAAAATCAGTATCAACAGGACATACTCAGCATATTTTATACAGAGCCATAGAGCATGATGGGATGTTAATTGCTTAATTGTACCACAAAGTGCACCTGTGCGGGCACATCTGCATACATTATGTTTCTCAACATATTTATTCAGGCTTTTCCTTTAATTTGTCACTCATCTTTATATTTGTGTTGCGCTACCCCCTGAAACTGTCATCCCATCATAAGTGGCATGTACTTTTAAGTTACTTGTCATCCACATAGCATGTGAAGACCGACCATAATAATCAGTTACGTCTGTGGCTGCCTCCTCCTCAGCAGGTCAGATGCTGCCAGTGTGAGGCCTGCTCAGATATGAAAATAGTATGGAGATTTACTGAAATTTGCAATATTTAATTGGAGTTTGTGTGTATCCCTGTGTATGTCTCTGTATCTACTGGCAATGTGCCTTGCGAAATTAAAGCAAAATTCTTTGATCTGATATAAGATTTGAATAGTGGAGATTTAAATATTTAAAATTCTTCTGCAGTGTCACTTTGATCTCTGAAATGATTAATAGGGGTTTGTTATAGAAAATACACTAAACGGATCTGGGCGAGCCAACCCACTGTAATTGTGAGTTGTCTCACTGAGTGAGGGTAAATTACACATTTTAAAGTAACAGGGTAAACAGTTCATTTGAATTTTATTTTATTCTTTTATGTTTAATGAGACAAGAAGACAGAGAGTGACTTCAAACACCCTAATCTAAAGTGGAAAAGATTTTCTCCATGAGAATGACACTTGGAAGAGGAAAGTACTTTCATCGTTTATCACGATGATTAGGAAGAGGAGGGTCTTTGTCTCCGATCTCTGCCTTTTTAAGTGCGAGGAGGGAGAACCTGGCCAACAGCCAGTAAGACAAGATAACCAAATAATGCTGTTACAGATAACAAGGTCTGATGATTGTGTGATGCTCTCCTAGGAGCTCAGAGTACAGAAATTACCGACCCTAGTAAGAATATACTGTACAAGACCTTGAGAGTGGTAGTACATTAACATTTGATCTCTCTATTTTTAGCCCTTTAGCTGCTTTTGTCCAGTTTAGTAACTGGGCAGAGGAGGGTTAATAACCTTTGTGACCAGCCTGTTCACTAAGCCCTGTTCCCCTCAGTCATTGGTTGTATACCTGCTGAGCTTTCCATTCATGCACAGCAAATTTTCAGTTTATCATGATAACAGTGCATATATATCATTTCTTGGCAGTGACCATTGATTTTGATGGCTGAAATGACTTGCTTGCAGATTTAAGTAGCAGTAGCTAACATGTTATTTAAGCTAAACTTTAGGAAAAATGGTTCTTTAATGATTCCAGCTGACTCATTTTAAGCATATTCGGTTAAAGGGTGTGAAATCTGCACCTAAGGGCTACATACTCTACATGATACACTGAAAGAGTGAGGCTAAATCTGCATATCCTGGGCAAAAAGTTAAGCGTCCAGTCGATGATCCGTGTAGAAGACGTGGGAGTAAAGAAAAAGCCTTGTAAAAAAAATATGTAAAAAACTATTCACTCATTATAAGTATAATATAAGTAATAATATATAATGTAAAATCGATTACCATTTTCAGCATCAGCATTTTTTGGCTGCTTATTTAACATTTTTTCTTAAAAAAAAAAAAAAAAAAAAAAGCTGGGTTGTGTTGGAGTGTAAAATAAAGAGGAAGATAAAGAGTGTTGCTAACAACAGAGTCTGATACTGACCCAGATAGTTATGGGGAAATTCTACTTACTTAATGTGCAAGTTGTGGATTTAGCTTGGGTTTTTTCAGTTTGTTTGTATTTTTATTTGTTTTTTGTTTTTTTTATGTAACCTGTAACTCCACAAATTAATGTAGCGGTCAAATTTTGCTACACTGATATGAACAGTGAGTAGAACTGTGTCCTTAATATGGTATTTGCTTTGAATAAATGTTTAATTCATCCCGTCATAGTTAAATTCATCAGCATGCAGAGAAGAGAGCAATTGTGTCCAGTTGATCCGCTAATGCGTAAGTGAATCTGCCCAGTTGAATGTAACATCCTTGTAAACTGTGCTTTAAATTAGAATTGCTCTGCTTACAATAAAACACTTTTTTTCCTCTAAGAAATATTCAAAATTAGATCACTGCAGAAACAAATGTGGGACATATAGTCAGTCTGTTGCATGAATGTTTCATTTATGTATGAATTCAAACAAGCCATTTAAATTTCTTCCCCTACTTTGAGCTGCACCTGAAGTCAACACGGCCAGAAATTTAGTCAGACTTTATTTCAGTCTGACTGAAGAAAAGCCTGGAATTTAAGATGGGAATCATCCCAGCCACTGAACACATTTTCTGCCTCTATGTGGCCTCGGTACTGACCTTTCACTTGACCTTTCATTATCAAACACACACTTTTTAGGCTCTTTTTCTTTTCTCACTGAACACATGAAATGCAATCTGAAGTGAAGCAGATACAGAAGGAGTGTTTGTGTTCTTGTGCATGTGTGCGTGTGCGGGGGGTTTGTGCGGCGTTCCTCTTAATGGTGGCCACAGGTCAGTGAAGATGTGTCTTCAAAAACTGTTGTCGGTGGCTGACAGGTGACCTACTGGACCATGAATTGCCTGTCTAACATTTCGGGCAGCGTACCAACCGGTGTTTCCAATTGTCCAATAGTTGTGGCACACTGCAAGAGAGCCACCTGCTCACCGACCACTGGGATCAATGAAGATGATTTTTTTTTTTTTTTTTTTTCAGTGACACAACCCAAAAGAGGTGGTATTGACATTTGAGGCTGGGTTGTGAATCGATGGCAACCAGTCAAGCCGTCTGACTGAGCAAAACCCATAAACGTCGAGCCCTCTTGTAGCGGTTGGAGGATTGATTGATTGTCGGAATGGTAAATATTAAGGCAGGGTGTCAGTCCCTGTTTTTTTTCCTTTCTTGCAATTTTTGAGGATGGAACATGCTAATAACATGAAGGAGGGACTGAAGAAAAAAAAATTTTCTCAGTTGTCACATGTTAAGACCACTTTTTTGGATGCAATTATGAGCAGATTATTTTTTTGTTATTTGTAAATGAAAATAAACACATTAATTTAAAGAAAAGGACATGCTATGTTATGTGTCTCTATGCGCAGCTATGCCCTGAGTAGCCACCTCCTCAGCTGCCTTTGCCTGTTTCGTCAATATCATCCCCTCAGTAAGTAAAAGCCACTGACAGGTCTGATTTAGTCATTGTGCCTCTCGAAGTATCTTACCACACTAATCAAACTGACTCTCTGTTAAATAAAGCATGAAAAAAGCTTTTCCATGAACGGTGTGCTGGAGCGGAAGTGATCTTGCCTGTAACGCTAGATGATTAATCAACAGATTGGATTCTGCTCAGCGTTGCAATTCCCTCCTGCAGCACTCACTTTAACCCAAACATTAGATTTAAAAAATGAAAGATGTGAGAAATTAAAAGCTAAACCAACTGTGGCTTTTTGAGGGTAGGTGAGTTTTTCTTTTTAGGGCTGAGACCTGCCAAGAAGTATCAGTGAGTGTTCCTGGCCCTGACTGTCAGCAGGACTGGTAAATGGTTCGAAGGGGGTGGGGTGGTGGGGGGGCACTGTGCATACTAGATTGTGGTCTGAATGGAAAATTGCCTCCCATTGTTGCGTGCCTTCACTTAACAGGGTGTGGCAGTTTTGCTCCCTGCCCTCACCACATGGTTTAAGGGTCAGTCAGAGATGAAATGTAGCATAAAATTGGTTGGATTCTTGGTTAGTAGCTGTTATGACAGGCAAGAACCAAGAAACAAGCATAAGCTGTCATCACACAAGGTATTACTTACTTGGTAATTATCACTCTCATTAACATAATGTTGCCCATGCAATCAATGTCAGCTTCGTGGCAAGATATTCTTTATAAAAATGAAATTGATTTTCCTCTTTTTTCTGGTTGTTTACTGTAGCATGAGAGACGCAAAGGGCAAGTTTTCGGAAATAGAATCAGCCCTGTCTTTTTCTGCTCAATGCGTGAAAATAGTATTGATTAATGGTCATCGCCCCTTTTTCCACGAAGAATGATGTAAAGACCCTGTCAGTTACCATCACCTTCTCCGAGAATGTGTTCCATCAATCCCGACGCCAAATGTGCAAGCAATGGCAGGTGGCACATATTTCACCTGCCCAGGCAAAAATGGGCCAGAACTGGGACAAGGCAGACACAAAAGTGACACGTACGACGGTGACAGCTTTTCACACCTGGGAATAATGGTTTTGATAGGCGTCCTGCTTGTTTCGCTGCCGTGGACTGGACAGAGACCAAAAATGTGTGATAATATAGACAATTAGCTCATGGCGCAAAAAGACCCAGGGCCCTTCACAAGCCAGGGCAAATCTAAACTCTACCTTTCACCAGGAAGCGTGAAGGCTCAGTCTCAGCACAATGCAGGAAGAATACCATGTTTTGACACATCAAGGATACAATTATTGGACCCTAAAGCTATGCTTGTCCACACATGCACCCTATCAGTTAGACAGTGAATAGTTGTGGGAGCAGTGCTGTTAATTTCCACATTGCCACCGGAAGACTATCCTCCCAGCTCCATATGATTCTCCATGAATAAGACTGAAAGGAAAACAAATGATCACCATTGCAATACACATATAAAGCTTTATATGCTGTATATATTTCTGTGATATCCCTGTCTTGTCTGTTTTGTGTCAGATGATATTAGACATTTGCGGTGACTTCAAAAGTAAATCAGTGTTAATATCACTTTGGATGTCCAATTTATTCTGTCACAATTTCCTTCTCCCTTGTGTTTTGTAAAGGAAAAAGATAACCCTCCAACAGAGAAGCCTCACCAATTTATGTGTCATTATCACTGTAGCTGTATGCAGAGCTATTTTTGTTTTTTCATCTGACCATGTTGACATGCTTGCCACATTAATGTCCTACAGGAGAGCTGCAGTTTGACAGAACAGAGGATGTGCGAGTGCGTGACGGAACGTTTTGATCATCTCGGTGGTATATTATCTGCATACTGTTCTTACAGCTTGTCAGTGCAGGACAAAGTTGTGCTCCTCACTCTCTGTAGGGCATCCCTGAGATGCTCCAGCTTATTATAAGCACCTCTAAAATGCTTTGCAGCAAACGCAGCTGTTGGCCCTGAAAGAGAAAGAGAGGGGAAGAAATCAATAAAGTCGTGCCTCTAATAAGGTGCGAGAAGGATTAAATATACATGCTAAACCTCACTTGTGAAAACTAATGGTGTCCTGAAGCCACAGTCAGCAGAAATTAGACTAAAAGTTGAATATAAAATCAAAACACAATCTTTATTACCATGTATTAAGATTTTTAAAATCTAAAAAATCTGTACAATCTCATAACAAATAAATGTTGTAGATTCAACCCAGGCTCTTAGGTTTTTCCATTTTTATGAATTGAATTTGCTGTATTATACAAGTTGATATGGAACTAGTCATTTCTCCTATTAAACCCTTGGACGCTGAATTGAATACCTACATTGAGAAATCAAACAAAAGCACATTATTCAGCAATTAACATCCCCAAATATGCAGCGATGAAGAGGATGGAATGAGCGCAGTCACAGTAGCGTGTTATGCTGAGTGGGCTGTGTGCATGTTCAGAAAAACACTGATTAGTAAAACTGTAGCTTACAGCCAGCAAATTACAGTTTAAAAACAACATGTTGTACATTCATTATAACCATGAAATACTTTCAAGAGAGAACTACGGGAGATAATGAGGTAACCAATTCATACTTAGAAGGGTACTAGTAATAGATGACATCATAAATACATTTTACATTTCTTTTACTACCCAGTCCATGATAAATAATTACAGGGTACAGATAGGGGACCAACAGACTCAGCCTAAGTGTCCTTCCACAGTAGCGGTGAAATGAAAAGGAGCCAAAAGGTGGCACTTGAACTTCATGTTAAACAACCAACTAACCAACTAACTAACTAACTAACTAACTTACTAACTAACTACCATAAAATATGATATATCGACTTTTATTGGGCACACGTCTTAATGGGGGATAGCTTGCCACAAGATTCATACTGCACTTACTGTATATACATATTATATGTCCTGCAACAAACCCCAATTGAACTTGTTCCTGAAATATGGTTTACATATTCAACTCCTTTATGATGTGATGATATAGTATGACAGGACGAATTAACTGCTCTTGGTTCTTCCCAACATCACTTTTGACCATCAGATGGATCCCACAATGGACCCATGACTGTTGCCCAATATTTTATCATTATTTTACAAAAATACATAAGAAGGTTATTCCCTGGCTGAGCCTAACGTTTTGTTCATCAGTAACATTAACAGTGCAACTCATAATGAGGAGTACTCTGTATTTAAAAGCATTTTACTATGTAATTTCCCAAAGAACTGTTTTTCCACATTTATCATAAATTTAAAAATCAGTGAGATTTTTCTTGTCTGTCTTGTTACAGTTACAATATTACTGTACTCCTTTAAGTGATAGTTAGTACTAAGAGTTTGATGTAGGTCTTAATCCCTCAAAGGCATTATCCCTTTCTTCCCAAACCTCTTGTCTTCTTCCCTACTACTTGACTGTTGGTTGTGGTCTAGTGTTAAAGTATTAGTGATTTCATTTGTCTATAAGGAAACCATATTAGCTTACTGTCTACACCTATGCAGTGATACTAAAGCAGTGTAGGGTGGTAATTATTAGATGCACTTTGCAAACTACAGCCTAAACACTTAAAATCTCAATAATATAACTAACATTTTAAGATGTAGATGTTACTGTAATTGTGTCTACACCATGTTATTTTTAACAGGAAATTCAGGACTAGGTGATGAATACAGTCTAATGTCCCTATCAGGTAATTTATTAACTATAATAGAAAAAAATAAAAATGAGTTTTTTATGGTTGAATATTGTGAAGATTAATTTCTTGCCCAATTATGATGCATGGACACTGCCAGCCCCTTGTTTGCTTTGTCAAGTCCTCCCTCCTTGGGTCAGATGGCAGAGATTTGGAACATGTTAATGGCAGGTCCAAACTTGCCTTTTTCTCAAGGCCTCAAAAAAAAGCTGAGTAGGATTATTAAACTGTTGAGACATGGGTCTTTTCCTTTACTTCGACTCTCCTTCCTTCCCTGTGGTTTAATTTATGTGGATGGGGGCAGCCCTGGTGGGCAGGCTGGGCAGGCTTCCAGCTCCACTGGGATTACAATGCTACAGTGATGCAGTGGCTGGGAGAGTTCAGAGGTTATGGTGGAAAGGTAGAGCCATCAGGGATGAGCCAGGTCAAGCTATTTAAGTCAATATTGTTTACCCCGTCTGACAGCCAGAGTAACACCTTCCTGATCCACAAGGCCACTGGACGAAGGAGGCAGAGTCTTCATCTCATCAGTGAAGGATTGTGGGTTTTGGCTGCTGTAGAACAGCTGGAGGGGCAGAGGCATGTGTCCAAGGGTCCCAGTTGAGCAAGCATTACAACGAAGGACCCACTGCTGTTGACCTAGCCCCAGGCCACATGTGTCACTAGCATAGCCATCAATACTACCACCTCATCACATTTGTGCTTTGAAAATATGTCACAACCTGATCAATTCTCCCACCATTGTCAGCGTTCAGATCCAGCAGAACCCAAGACAAACCAGCCTTATTAAAACAGCGCATATTTGCATTCTGGGTTTTTTTTTTTCATTACAATGGTCACATTTTGACCAAATTTACAGGAAGCTGGTTCAAGAAAATTTTAACTAACACATATTTCCATCCACTACTGTAGTATTATTGTATATTAGACAATTAATTTGGCTTACTCTCCAGTCGGGTGCCATTAAACCATTTCAGAAGATGTTGGCATGAATCTATAAATTAATTCTTCCGATGAAACACAATATGTTGAATTTTTAATTTGTATGTAAGGTGCACAAAGTCTCTAACACTACAAAATCTACTTTTACAATTGTAATCTACTATTACCTATATTGTGTAGTAATACCAACAATCAGCAGGCTCTGCACATACTATCAGCCCTCCAAGCCCCTGTATGGGGTCAATCGTCCCACCTTTTCCCAAGCCTATAAAATGTCCCTTATCAATATTTTACCACATCAATTGTAACCCTTGGTAAACACATCTCCTGAAAAGTAAATTATCAGTGGACAGAGTCACTGGGGATTGACTGTCTGGGATGCTGTCAAGGCATCTCTCTCGTGTTTGCTCTATCTCACACACTCCGTCAATTCCATCTTTGAATGGGGGACCAGTAGAATCCAGCAAAATCTCTTGTTGAGGATTTTTAAACTAAACAATGCCCTAGGCATATTGTATTCTCAAGAGAATTGTTGGCCAATGTAAGATATGCTTCAATTCCCAATGTGCTTAACATTGTACAGTTAAGAGTCCATGTACACAAAAAGTGTTAATTTTGCCATTTGAAGAGTTTAAATATTTGCAAATTTACAATATATTGTCAGCAATTCTATTGAAGGAATAGTTTGACATAGGGATTCTTGTTATCACCATGTGGCTGCTAGACAACCAGGGAAGACTAAGCTAGCCAGATGCATATATATATATATATATATATATATATATATATATATATATATATATATATATATATATATATATAAATATAACATAAATATGCATGGTTCTCTGTTAATCATTGTAGAACTGAATACATGTGCCTGACCTCCACTCCCACAATTTGCTATAAATGGATTTAGAAACAACCTCAGTCCCCTCTTTACATGTCAATACTTCAGCCTGCGCCAACTTGAAGAGGACCTTTCATTGTAAGAAGGAAAAGTACAGTTTTTGAAAATGTATTGCGCTTGTGAGGTTCTCCAACATGAAAGCATTATGCACAGCTGTGGCTTTTTGTACTACCCATATCATTAATGCATCACAGGAATAAAAACATCAGCGACAGCTCCTCCGTCTATAATTCCATGTCTCCACCTAAACCACAACAGCTAATATGTTTTGAAACTAATTTGCTGGCTGGATTATGTTTAACAATGACATATGTCCGACATATTATTCAATGAATGAATCCTTACATTTATTAACAGCAGTCACCAGTAGGTAGTTGGGATCCACACCAGCAACAGGGGTTCACATCTGGTTCACATCCGTCTGTTGTCAGACTGATGCAACCAAAGCAAAAGAAAAAGTATCTGAAGTTATTGTAAACTTTTTTTCTGTATTTAACCAGGCCATGATCTTTCCCCAACTTGAGCATGTACTGTGAGTAAACATAACCATAAAAAAGTTTAATGACACTGTAGTCACCATAAGTAGATATTGAACTGCAAGATCAGATATATTGGTTGAAAACAGATTTGTTTTCAGTGAACATTTTACTGATATGTATTAGCATCAAAGTACTGCGACTTGCCAAATATGTAAATTAAAAACATATCCTCAAGTTTAATGCAGTCACAGTTATTTTTCCTACAAAACATATTTACCACTGCAGTTTATTTGAATTTAATCTCAATTTCTACGAGACAGAGTTTTCAGTGGTGATATCTCACTCATCATTTCTGGACATTAGGGAGATGATCAGAGATTAGTTAACAGCGCTCATCCTGAAAGAGACTAGACATGTACTTTAGGGCTTTATAACTTAGAATAAAATGAGAATAAAACATTGACACAGGGAAATGATAAACAATAAGCATTTATCCTAAAAGTCTAACTATTCCTTGAGGAATTTGCTAAAATTAATTATAGTAAAAAGAAAGTATTTCAATAAAAGATCATATAAAAAAACACTTTTCGTGGCAGCAGTGTCTGCTATGGCAACTATGGATTTTGCATTTATATCTGCCCATGTACAGTATATTTACATACAGTATTTGTTATTGGTTGCAGGTTTTGCTGCCTATCTCTACAACAGGGCAAACAGAAGGTAATGATACTGATGTATCATGTTGCTTGTGCTTTCACTGCAGACTGCAGCTGATCAGGGGATGGTGGAAAAGATCTGCAGAGCAAGAGAACTTCATCACACTGAGATGAAGGTCATCGATGTGTGAAGTTTCTTCAGGCAGTCAGAAGCAAAGTTAGCACTCAGGAAGATTACCTTTTAATCTCGGAAAGTGCTTAAAATCACAGATTATCATTTTATAGCCAGTCTTTGCCAACCTAAAGTCTGATGGTGCTGTTATTAATTTTGTAAATAGTATTGATGTAAAAAATGAAGTACCAACGAAATTTAGTTTAAAAATATTTTTAACTTAGTCTGATGTAGTGAACATCTGAGGCTCTAACTAGGAAGAAGAGGAGATTTCTGGCCTTATCTGCAATATTGTGCTTGTGTGATGCTCCACAAGGGAAAAGAAAAAAGTTACCCACAGACATAAAAATATCGAGGATAGCTTAAAATGAACTTTTATGAAATAGATGTTATGCTCTAAAATAAAATTACTCTAACAACAGAAATATAAAAATACACCATAATGCAAAAATGATGTAGTCCATATGTACAGAGAGAACACACAGCATCATCAACATACTGCTTCAATTAATTTAACGGAAAACAGTGTTTTTACCAGCTGAGTCAAATTATCAGTTGTGGTGATTCGAAGGCCCAGTCACATCATATCTCACATTACTGACTTTGCTTTACAAAAACCACCTCAACAGCCACAAGCAAGGCATTGCTCATGTCATCTGCAAATCACAAATCGTAGCTCCTGACGCGAACCGCTGCACAGAAGCCAAGTGCCAAAGGGCTCTGGCCAAAGCCAGCATCAGACTTTAAAGTGATTTGAAACAGTGAGCAAAGGAGGGGCAGAAATTGCCTCGGAGCTTAACATAGACAGAGCTTCAATCTTCAATGGAATGGAAAAAAAAGAAAGAAAAAAAGATGAGAAAGGGGCAGAAACAGTAGCATGGCCAGCTCATCCATCATTTTTTTAAAAGGTCAGGATTTTGTAGGTGGAATTGGGTAGAGCAACGAATTGCAGATGCACCGAACAGCAGGGTATTTTCCGCTGCCATGACCAGCTAAGGAGAGCTCCTTTAAAACACATCTGCCAGTAAACATTTTGGCCTGACTCTGGGTCATCTCTCCTGTCTGGACAAGACCCAGCAGAGCGTAAAGATGTACCTGCACAAACCCCAAGACCAACTTAGTCACTCCAGACTTTCCTTTTAACCTCCCTGTTTAATTGTTACGATGATAAATAAATATTTCCCGGATTCTGAAGGGTTTTCTCACCTCCTCACTTAAAATTTACCTCCTAAAATTTCCTTCCTTTTTTGACATCAACAAAAGCTAAATCCATTATTTTTATCGAATCACTCACAGGCAACTCTGATCGTGACAAATACATCAGAAAAAAAAACGTTAGTATTGATTTACAAAATACAGTATATCTTAAGCTCAGATGTAAAAAGTGACAAGAAAATGTGGCACTATAACACAGAAAATAAGTAAATAAAATGTCATTTTAAATGATATGTAATTATCTAACTACATGTCTCAGAGGTACATTTGGTAAATTAAAGAGGAAATGGGGCAAAGAAATCACCAGCAAGGCCTGTCTGATGTTAAGCCCATCAGCAGCTAAGTGCCTCTTTACCTCCTTCAATCACTAGAGACCCAGAAAAAATGACCCTCTGGCATTATGGACCGGGAGAAACAAACCAAACACACGTCACTCATAAAAGAAACACACTTTTGCAGAATGCACTGTACTTACAGAGGAATTCAGTACAGTCAAATAGCACTTTCTCTTCCACTGTCAGAGTGATGAAAAGGTTGCTCTCCCAGAGAAAAAAAAATGGCGAGAGGGACAGATGTTAGCTTGGTTATAATTCTCTACATCAGCCCTGTAGATGCCACTCAGACACCCCGGGGATCTACAGAAACATCTGGAGAGAATTGTCCACGGGATTGATACAGTACCTAGAGTAATAAAAAATGAATTTCCCTGCCGCGATACAAACACAAATGACCTGAGCCATGATGCATTTGCTTAGATCCGCTTTGATCCCCCCGTATCTGTGTCTTCCTCATTCTCCGTCTCATGTGTTTCGTAAGCAGTGTGCACAGTGTGTTTGAGCAAAGTCCACAATTGCAAAATAGTCCTGTGGATTGTCTCAGTATATGGAAAGACATACTCAAATGACTCACTAGTTAAAGCCTGGCTGATTCTAAACACCTATTTAAAGGTGTCTTATATCAAATATCAGAATTTAAAAAGCAGATGGGGCATTATTACTTTCCAATAGAGATATAACAAGCACTAAAGCTGCCGTACAATCTTTGAACAGCCTTTGCACAAGGCTAGACAAGTAAAAGAGAAGTGATACATTAAACATGAATTGTTCGAAGGACACAGACTACATAAAAGCATGTGGTGACAGGGTCACAGGCATTGTGTGCAATGTGAGTGGAGGGGACAGATTTGCAGAGGCTTTTAATGTGCACGCTTGTGCTTAACATTGTTTAGAGCTCAGTGATTTAAAATTACTACCACAGGGGGTGGCCTGGGGATACTTTTATGATTAGCTGTGGAAAATGTTGCCATTAATACACCTGGAACTTTAGGGTAGCCACGTCTTTCTTTCTGCTTGGGGAAAAGTACATCAAACTTGGACTTGAACAATTGCTGAGGTGCTGCTTATTCAGATGGTGATGTTTAAAACTGTGTATCATTTCTGACAGATTCGGGTTTAACGTCCACATCAGTAATCTCCACCAGTGCTTTTTTTCCCACAGAGGAGCTGCTCTGAGCCATCAGCGAGGTGTTTAAGTTGTGGCCTTGAAAGTTGTGAGCCCCATTTCAGCTCCTGCTCCACAAATGATTCCTGGGATACGAGTCAGGTTCCACCCTGCCAGCCCACCTCCAGGGACCTCCTCATTATCTGTCATTAAATGTTTTTAAGTTTGCATAATTGATCTTCTCCGATAAGTCGTCATTGATTTATGGAAGTCTGGGCTGAAAGAGGAACTGGTTAAAAATTCATAACCCTGCTACGCATCTTCACAATCCATTAGCTGCTCCTGGACCCAGAGTCCTTCCATTGATTGACCTTGTGCTGAGAATCTCATGGACTTGGCATTTTTCCCCCTTTTATTGCACTGTGGGAAGAGTTATGTTTTAGCTTTTTCCCCAGATAGGTCTTGCTTTGATTTTCTCTCTTTCTATTGCTGTATGTCGTTCTCTCTGTCTCACCCTCCCTCTGTATCTCTGCTTCGGTTTCTCCATCTAAACTGAAGACCTTACTCGGAGACGATGAATAAATAAAGCATGTTCCATAAACAGCTTTCCACTATTATTTAAGCTTCCAAGACCTCGCACTCTGACAGCCTCCTTTCCCTGCCATCAAATTCAAGTGTGTAAATTTTCTAAAAGGCTCTGAATGTTTTATGATGATTTCAGGGAATGATGGAGTAATAGCTGAATAGTGAAGCTATTACTTTTAATATTTATATTGAGTGCTTTGAATCATTAATGTGACAGGATGTAAAATCAGAGCTGCGGGACGTATGTACTTCACAACCACAGCCACTTGGCAAAAAATATTTGTTTTCCTGAGCAGCCCGTTCCAAACTGTTGTGAGCTACCCATCAGGGCATGAGGGTGACGCTCTTTTCCATCAATTTTAATCCCACCTTGAAAAAAGGCAGTTCTTGGAAAGCATTACTTCGAATATGGAGAATGTCTGAAGAAGAGTCGCAACAAATCTTTCAGTGTGTTGTGTTTATAATTCAGAGGTCAAGCCGTCACAATGCCATATGAGGCTCTAACAGTAAAATGTATGGAAGCCTGTTTATGCCCGGAAAAGAAAAAAAGGAAAGGAAATTTTAGAAGTGACAAAATAAACATTGTATTCAGTGTCTTAGGATTTTTTTTTCAAAAGAGTAAGAAAAAAAACTTATGATGACTATTTTGATCTATTTTCATCACTGACGTTTTGATAAGTAAAACTGTGAGGTAGAGAGCCAAATTTTCAATCACATTTTTAGTATCTCAAGATTTTGACTTAAAAACTCAATATGATTTCACAACTATTACAAATTTTTAATATTGTTATAGAATTACTGTTTAAAGTTTTGAAAGCTTAGAAAGTCATTGTGCTTAGGAAATATTTACCAAGATTCATTTTTATTTTATTTTTGGCATACCTAACCTAAATTCTTAATTTTTTTTCTTAGTGGAAATGACCACCATTAAATTGCTAATCATGCTCATCATGTTGCACCATTTATTAGAAAATAGAAATTTCACATAATTGAACTGTTTTTATGAAATTTTGTATAATTTAGTGGAGAATAAAACCACAAGTGAATGACAGAACATTTTATCATATAATTTTGATTAATCATATTATACATTTTTCAAAGTAAATCATAGTTCTTACTTATTATTGGGACCTAAACTGTCAAATGTTTAATTTATCATCTCATATGTGCTAATTTGTAACTCACAATTTTAAGCTTCCATACAAATTTTCTCAAGGAGAATTTCACTGTTTATGTATATATAAAAGTTTTTCATTTATGTTACAGTTGAGTCCTAAAGTATCCGCCCATGATCTTTCTATGCACTCACAGTTACAAATTGTCCTGTTGCCATTCACTTGGCAAAGTTCATCTAAAACAGATTGTAATTAATATTACTTACATTTCCAGAAAGGCAAAGTTAGCCAGAGGGGAAACCAAATCCAAGATTTGCTCATGACATCAGTTATCAGGTGGCCTTATTCCGATGCTTTGGTGGAGGTTATAGTCTGGGGTCTTCACAGATTTGTAGCTTTGGTTTGGTGTTGTTTTGTCCCTTTGGCACAGGGAGCTTTAGACAGTGTATCTTCTGCTATGTGGAGCTTGGCAGTTAAAGGCCAGTTTATTCTTGCGGGTATCAGGCAGCCTTGTCCTGAGGGAACGAACGCTTTCATGCACAGTTAGTGCACTTGACTCAGCGTGGAGATGCTTTCAGATGGAAAAGCCATGTTTAGAGGACATCTTATGAGACATTAAAGCACTACTGTTCATTGTTTTAGCTCTTCCTAAATGTCACTTTTGTCTCCTGAGCCTGCCCTTCACCACAAGGTTGTGGGACACGTCACAGAGATAGGCCTTTTCCCTGCTCCAACTTTGAAAAGAGAAATAGAATATAAACACACTGCTCCGGCCATTACTGTCATCTTCAGCTGTTGACTTTTAATGCAATATTTATTGAAAGGAAAACAAGACAAATCAGACAAATCATGGCATCTTCAGGACAGACTGTCACTCAGTTCTTGCTTCATTTTCCTCAGTTACTTTTTTGACATTTTGCATGTCTTTTTCTGATTAGTTCAGATAAATGACAACATTAGTGGGGACACACTTGATTGATATATGATTATTGTTAACAGTATGGCAGACTAAAAAAGAAAAATAAGCAAGTTTCTCCTGATATTTACTTCATGTTATGACTGTTTCTGTTCAGATATCATCAAATATCAATCCCACTTTCTAAAAATAACAAACACAGTGCCAAAATAGTCGCATCTGTAAAGAAAGAGAACGTTTAATAAAATGGAGGCTGCTCTGTTTGTACTGATGTGTTTATGGCCTTGAACTGACAAAGATATCTGTCAGTGGGCTCTCTTATAAATTTTCAGTCTTAATAGAACCTTTCAGCACTGGAAGCTGACAGAAACCGGAAATGCATAAACAACAATATACAATACATAGCTAAAGGGGGGAGAGGGGACAAAGATGAGCTGAATTCAATAACTCTCATTTCTCTTTTAAGTTTATGTTTATCCAATTAGAATAGAAATTGAAAACAGAGGGTTGCGGACTGTCGCTGGTGGATCTGCTGACCCAGACAGTGAGTGAGGGGGAGTTTCAAAATGAAATTAGATTTGCAACAAGTGTTCAGGTGTGTGCCCCTTCCCTCCGCTCAGTAATGCTGTTTTAGGTGAGCAGTAATGACTTGTGTGGATTCAAATTGTAGTATAATTGAGAAATAGATGCCGTGACTGGAACAGATATTTCATATAGACTTCTCCTCAGACTTCTGTGAATGGGTGTGTGTTTGGGTAAATCTATATTTATGGGGACTGATTTTGACGTAGAGACATTTTTGGATTTATTTTCTAGCTATTATATAAGGTGATTTCCAGGGTTACCATAGATTCTGGTTATGGGTGTGGTTAATGATAAAGCCCCAAGGGTATTATAACACAATACAATGTCCAAAAGAGCCTTCAATTCTGAACTGCAGCCAACACTATCTTTCCATCTTATCTCCTCTTCATATATGTTAGCCACTATGTACTACTCAATATTTTACTTTGGCTGGTCATAATTTTTTAGTCTTCTAGGCCACTAGAGTGGACTGACTTTGCTTCAAATGTAGAATCAGTGGGTTTACATGCAGAATGGTGAAGTCCTTTTCGTCAGTGCTGTTGCTACCATCAGTGCTGTCTGTGGGCTTAAAGCTACAATTACTGGCACACATTAGTCTTTCCTTGCTTTACTCTTTAGCCGCTACTATCATGACACTTTTTTTTTTACCACCTGTAGCTGGCATTCACTGTTATTTACTCCCATGACTATTATGACAAATTTAAGTGCCAACCTAAGCATAGTAATATAACCCATAAGCACTATATTTGTATCTGCAGTATATCAACCACACTTCAGCCAAACATCTGAAAACATAAATCCTCTCTTTTTGTAAATGACAAATTAGGCTCTATCGAAAATTAACATTTTTATGATAAATCTATACAAATCTATTCAACACTCCAATTGCACATGATAAGGGGGGGGAAATTAAGCATTTCTACAACTGGAATGTGAAAATGTGATCATTGGAACAATTAAGCATCCCAAATACTGTAGCTGTGTATAGCTGTGTCAGAGAAGGTGTAGAGCCCCATGCTGACATGACAGGCCCATCTTAGATACTGTCTAGGCCTGCTCTCTCTCGCCCATGTCTTACTCCTGTCTTCCTGTCTCACCTTAAACAGTGTTACCTCTGACTCTGTGTGCACACAATAAAAGAACATACTTACTTTACACAGTTCTGTGACACTGACACGCTTCTTCCTCTGTCTTACAAGTCATACAGTACATGCACATACATACATGAATGCATACAGGAAGATGTATCAAGGTCTAGATAAGCTAGTGGCCTCTAGAGGCTGCAATAGTCATTTTCCGACATAATACAAACTTGTTCAGTGGACAGAATATAGCAATGATTTTGCTGATCCTGAAGCCTTACTGATCATGGGGTTATAGAAATTTAACATCAGTCGTTGCACTAGAGGAAAGCATTTCAGGTCATTAAACTCAAAACGGTGTATTCCCTTGAGATCATGAATGTGCTTTGCAGATATGATATGAAACCTACCTGTTAGTTGTTTTATTTTTCCTGTGTAGATTGGGGAAATTTGTTCTGATGCTGGAGCTAGAGGAAAGTCACAGACATGTTAGGGATTCATCTTCAGGTGACTGTAAATATCAACAGCAATTTCATGGAAATCCAGTGGTTACTTTTTAATTAAACTTATCATGCAACAAAGTTTTGGTCAAGTGGAAATAAGATTTTTTTTTTAATCTTCTTTGTTGAGGGTTTTTTTTTTTGTTGTTGTTTTTGTTTTTTTTGTTGTTGTTGTTTTTTGCCGCTGAGGGCAGTGCAACCCTCTGTAAACACAACACTGACATATTCCCAGTTTATAAATTTGAATAAATAGTGGATGTGTCAGCAAGCAGTTGCCTATTTACACATCCAGTAGATATAGAGAAATATTAGGATTAATTTCTAATTTGTTTTTTTGCTCACCTGGTGAATTTAAGGTCAAAATTCAGTTTCATATGATCACGTCCTCACTTTAGATCTATTTTGACCCCCCCCCCAACTTTTAGCAAAAAACATCTGCCTGCTGGGGCTAGAAACAACCTTGATCATAGTGGTGAGCAGTGTTGGGGAGTGGCAGTGCTACATGTATTAGGGCTACTAGTTTGATTACATAGAAATGCAGTGCAGACTAGAGTCTCCTACTTCAAAAATATTGATTTTAGATGTTTTAATTTGGATTCTTCTCCAGTAGATGTACGGTCAAGGGTCACCAAATGAAGCAATGCTTTGAATACCATGACTATCTATAAAACATTTCATTTAACCTGGTCACTTTTCATTGTAAAGAACATAGCGTAGCATTTGTCCATTGTCTTGTGCCTATCTTTAGGCCTCTATTGCTGCTAGCAGTGCAAAGATCTACCACGAAACACCGACTCCATCTGCCTCAGAGACAGCACATGGTTCTATAGTGCTTTTGCTGCTGATACACTCAGTGCTCATTTACAAGCATAATTAGATATTTTCATCATGCTTACATGGCAGGACTAATTAGTGGGTTTGTTTAATTACTGCCATTGTGTTGTGAATGTCTACTGAGGTCTATTATATACTCCCAAGGTCTTTTTAATATTCAGGTGCAAAAACATTGTCAACATCCTCTGAGAAGCAGCCAGAAAGATTTCTTATCGATCCAGTGCATGTGATACATGCAGGCCTCTTTGTGAAGCCACGCTGCACTTTATACAGATGGATGATTGACAGGCTCTTGTATTTCCTCAGAAGAGTGTGAACCAGTGAACCTGGTTAATAAAACATTAGAAGTGCCTGAGAGGCCCGGCTGAAACGAGGGGCGGGGGGAGAAGGGGTCACTGGTGTTCAACCACCATCACGGCCTCAGAGTGAGCGCAGGATCTCCCCATCCTCCAAAGCACATCACAGGGGGTCCATGTGGCCTCATTAAAATCAAGGAGATCACATGTAAGGACCAGAGGAAGAGGGCTAGTCCCAGCTCAAAGCGCCTAGACTCCCAGGGCATTACTCTTTGAGGAAGCGCCACTGGAGAACACAGGGATAAAGCCTCAAACCGTTAAAACAATGGACATTTAACACAGCCTTTGCACTCTCCCTTCTCCAGGACTCATTCAGCTAATGCTTCAAAGATAGCGCCGCTGCAGCAATGGAGCTACCCTGACTCGGATTGGAAGTGAGCCGTGTCAAGTTCACCTGATTTGATTTCTTAGATAACCTTGTTGGATGGAGAGATAAAGGCTGGCAGCAAGCTCTGTTATGTGGTGGTCTGAGCCCTCTTTGTTTTGGATCCACTCCATACTCTGAGACACTCACAGATCTGTTAGATCCGCTGTTTTCCACATAAACAATAGTCTTTTTCATTCTATTCATTACCAAGGAGAAAAACACTGATATATGCAGCTAAACTGCATAATTGGGCCTTGGATGGGCCTTTTTTTTTATTGAACTATTTATTTTTCATGATATCTCAATAATTTACATGGTTGATTGTGTAAAGAGTGGGGGAAGAGTGAGCTGTTAGGCCCATTTTCTAAGTCATTGCATTTGTTCAGCTGTCTGCCTCACTGTCGCACGCATTTCATCTTTTCCCTCCTTTATTTACTCTGGTCTTTGGACGCCTTCCTAGTCATGTATTAAAGCTTTGCAGCTTGGCGATGACAGTGTGGCTGTCAGAGTGGGGGGTGCCGTTGTGCATCATCACTGCCTTTAATGGCTTGCATCAAGTTCTGACAAGGCTACTTAAAGCAATGGGCTTAGCAAAATGAGGGCCGGGCAGCTGGTGCACCTTGGGATAAATAAACCGCTTATTTTTGTTTTAGTCATATATTTTCAGTAAGTAGCAGGCCCCTGTCATCGGTCATACTTATAACTGACTTTCCTGCTTAAAGAAGAGGGTCAGAACCTACTATACAAGACAGTGTTGTTTGAGAACATTTACCATGTTGAGATGTCATTAAAAAGCGGCTGTCAGACTTAGGGGCACTCTCTGACCAGGTCTGCAGTGAGAACACCCATAATGAGTGGGTGGCACATGGCGAGGAGGAGGGTGTGTGCCCGTTTGTTTATGGATACAGTCTAAGAAAGCACTTGTTTGGGGGACAAGGGTTCACAGTAAGCAGAGGGTAATTATGCTCCATCCGGTGGCTTCGGGATGCTTCACAAAACCTGACACAGGAGGGCAGGTGTGCCAGGCGAACAGGGAGAGGGAGCAAGAGAGGGTGGGGGGAGGACACAGGAACAAACAGTGGTGACACTGATATTACGGTGCTGGCAAATACGCACACATACACACACCCGCCACAAAACACACACCATCCGTGTAACTGGCATGTGCCCCAGGAAGGCAGGAATGCCAGGGAGAGAGGAAGCAGCAGAGTTAATTAGGGCTTGGATACACACTCTTAGGGCTCTCACACCTCACTCACCTCCAGCCTGCTTCCTTCCTGTCATTGTTCCCTGCAGTTCAGCCAGGGAGACACACACAACAAGATGGCCCCCAAATAGCTGCTCCCTCTATGACAAGTTTACCTCAGTAGTGTTGGAAGGAGCATAGGATAAGACTGTGTGTGTCTCTGTGCGTGTGTGTGCATGGCTCGGTAGCTGGGTGTGTGTTCGGTTCTTCTTTAACCGTTATTACTTGAAGAGCAAAAACGTGGGGACTCCAGCTGTTTATTTACTCATTACCCAATTATCACTCTCGCGACTAGACGACACTGGAACAGCAAAACCTTCCTGTGAGAACAGAAGTGCGGATCATTCTACAAGTTGAGTACACACTTGCCCCAGTTGCAAGGAATAGATGTGAGACATAAGGCAAGAGGTGTGTGGCATTGTGTCAGGAAACAATATGACATATTTTGGACTGTAAGCCGCTATTGAGACACCTTACTCAGTGTTCTGAATTTATCCTATCTATTTAGAAACTGTACCCTGCGTATATAGTGTGGATGTAGGCAGAAGTATAGAGTTCCTGTTTGCAATTCTGTCTCCTACAAATTACCTGTTTATACAGGTTATTTGCCTTTAATATGTTTTGGAAGAAACATAATTACTGCATGCCTTTCTTATAAAACACTCATAAGCTATATTTACTTTGAAAGAGTGATTTGTAGCTATAATCTTCACATACACTATCAACACTCCACCCCAATTTTTCAGTTTAAAAATACTTGCAACTTTGAGCTAATAGGAAGCTAATATGAAGCTTCAGCAGTCTGAGTAAGCCACATTAAGTGGGTGTCTACATTAGTCACTTGTGGCTTAACTGCCGGTGAAACTTCCCAGCAACCAACCTACTAGGAAGTATTCTCCACCATGTCTCTTCATTTCTGCACAAAAAGAGGGCTGTGGATTTCATCCTCTATTAAAAATTGTTAGCTATCCCTTCACTATCTGCGGGTTTATTTTGCCATTGTTAAAATAGTTAGGAATCAATGAGCAGAACTACTTCATAGTTTTTCAGCAATTTAGATTCCTGTATAAGCCAAAAGAACACACAACCCACATGGATTATTATATCTACAATATCTCTTTTGGCATGTCAGAAAATGTGTCACATCACAATCACTTCACTGCAAAAACTGAGAGGTAAATACAGTGACTAATAAATCTTTCTGTGACTGCAAGTGACTGTGAGAACCTTATTTAGCTTGAGTAAGGTTAGGGAAACAGTGATTATGAAATACTCAGCATGTGCCCTCTAGTGCTGCAATTAGCTACGACTTTCTCACCGAAGACCGTAATTCTTTTCTACAGTGCTTTGAGTTGAGCTGTATTTTCCTGGCTCTGGGCAGCAGCTCTGTTCTTTATTTTAACAGTGTACCCATCAAAGTAACTGCTAGGATCTTGAAACATGGCAACATCACTAAAAATTGGTCAAGAAGAAACAAGAAAAACAAGTGGTTAGATGATCAGATGGATTGTAAACATGCCAATAGTCTAGTCAGATAAGCTACCACTTGATTTGAAAGTTGTTCTGAAAGTGGGTGTAAAGTCTGGAGTAATCTCTTACTGCATATAAACATGCGTGTGCTAAGCAATATCAGGTACAGCTGGGCAAGGCTGAACCAGGGAGTCAGTCAGTAGACTGTGTTGTAATTAGACAATTGCTATAGCAAGATATTATCACGTTAGAACATAAACTTTTCTTGTTATAACAATAAACTATTTGTTATAACGTGAACACTTATGTTGTTATATTGTGAAACAATAAATTTTATCATTTATAACATCGTTATACTGCAGTTAAAATCTATTATCATAGAAATGACTTCAAAAACTATCCCTTAGACACTTGATTTATCTCTTACATTGTGGCAGAGAAAATGACGATAACTCAGAATCCTGTCTGTTGCCTACTACCTATATTTATCTGACTGTCAGTGAACACTGAATTTGTTAATGTATATGACTTGTTGTATTTTGTGAACCACAAGTACTAAACTTGTGGTATCCATATAGGTTGCCACAAATATCTGGATAACAGCCTAAAAGAAATGTCAATGAGAGGGGATTGGTTTCAGGCATTTATAAAAGCTTACCCTCCTTTCCTCCCCAATAGCAATATTCAGACAGAAAAGATGAAATCAAGACCTGGAGAACTCACTCACAACAAATGAGTGGCAAAGTGTTTGGGGGCACTCAGTATCACCGGCCAAATGTGTAGGATTAGGGTGATAATACTGAAAGTGCTGCACAGAGCATACATCAGCCCCTCTAGACTCAAAGAGATGGATCAGACCCTCTCAGACTTATGCTGGCTTGGTTGTAGACAGGTGGATGTAGCTGTGTGTCTGGAGCCATGCTTGCTGGGCACCCAGCCCAGTTACATTGTGTGTAAATTTGCACAAAAATTCTAATATTAGCGTGCATGGTCACCAAAATGCATAATTCTTATAAATTGGAAAGATGATTTTTGACAAGCTAATTGTTTTAACTTAAGTACATGGTTGTGGACTTTCTAAACCTTATAAGCATGGATGAAGCTGCATCATCTCTATCATGTCTAGATAGTGGAGAGAATGGCTTATGGGACACTAAAGGTCCTTCCTGACCTCACAAAATTTCCCCCCCTTCTCTTTTTAATATAACAAGGTCATTGTTGGACTCACAACCTTCTGTCCTGGTCTCAGCCATCTTGTCTGTTCTTGTAAAGGAATGCTTATTTTGAAATAGTGTACTTTTGTGTTGGATGTGAAATGTGAAAATATTTTTTTTATAACTTGAAAAACATTTTGTTATAACAAAAAATCTTTCATGTTATACTGTGATACTGATCCATTGTTTTCATTTTCTGGTGTGGCAGCAATAGACTACCAAAAGAAATAACAGCATGAGCTACAAACCTTAAACCAAGGTTGTAATCAAAATAACCATGATAATGTAATTCATGCCTTAGTTTCCAGGAGCAGCTACAGAAGAAAAAAAAGTGGAAGTGCCTTGAGCAGTTTACTGATTACGTTCAATATATTTCCATTTCTTTTATTATTTCCTTTATGTAGATGAAAAGCGTGATCTGGACAGCACTAACGTCCCTATAACAATTTACTAATACAAATAAGTTGTATACGACAAAGGATTTTAGGAGACTGGGATGGTTGTCTGAGTCCTGTCCCTAAGTATTTTTGGATACAATTACACACTGTTATTGTCATGTCCTCCTACTCCCGTGCTCCTCCTAATTGTCATATTTCAGTATTATTCTAAGTAATCATAAAGAAAATAGCATCTGCAGTGGTTTAGTTTGTTTTCTTCTTCTAGTTTTGAAAGGATGGAAGAATTCCTGTCATCATAATAGTCCTGAAACAGATGGTGAGTGGAACCTCAATACTTGAGACCCCAAAGGGATTCCTGTTGAGTGTTCAGATGGCTGGCATGCTTGTGATAGTTACCAGACAAGATTTTGTTCAAATATGGCTGAAGCATTTTCATGGCTTGTATAATATTTATTTTCTTTTTGCATGGTCGTTCATCTACAGTGTATCTTCTTCCTAAGAGGCATTTAATTGATGTAAACTATTTGCACTGCCACAGGCTTTTGTGTTAGATGAATGGCTGGCGACCATATCCTTAGTTTAACTAAACAAGAATACGGTACGGTGCAATAGTGTTTCTTTTTTTCAGATAAAAGAGGTGATTATTATGTCATGAAAGTTGGTGTAATTATCAACAGAATTCAGGTGTTGCCTCTAACACCATTGGCATGCATCTGTTTTCTCAGAGAACTCGTCATTTAACTTTGTCTGCTCCTCCAGAAACTGCAACAAAAGCAACCAGGCTCAGCATTAAGTTTCAAAATTTCCTATACTAACTACATGAGATTAGGATACAGGAGGAGTTAAATGGAATAGAGTATTTGTGCCGCTTGGCTAGTAGTAAATACCACAGAAGGAGTGTATTATTATGTGTACTTGTGTTTGCACTGATTGAGGAACATAGAGTCTGGCTCTTTGGCAGATGTAGAGAACATCATGTATAATATATGTGTACTCTTTCAGCTATGCACAAAAGCCAGATGTTCCTTCTATCAGTGAGTCTCGGCGCCGTTAACATGTTGGAACACGGCAACGAAAACCAAACAACAACAAACAAGTGTTTTCTGTTACCAACAGCACCCATTTTGGAACAAAATAACAGCAGGACTTTTCAGGACTCTCTACAGCGGGAGGCCTAAAAGTTCTGTTCTTCCAGAGAAGTAGTGCCAGTGTTTTTTCATACACTTACAGTTTTTTCATTGCATCTATCTGTCTATTTTTTCCATGTTAGGTTAATGAGGGAGATTCTTTTTTGTTGCATTGCATGTGTGGTTTCCAGGAGTCTCTTGGAGTGTAGCTTTGGCAGAGTGACAAAGAGCTCTCCCAGGGCTAAACAAACAGCTGTGGCATATGGGTAGGACGTTACAACGCAGCGCCATGTCTGAGCTACATGGCGCTGGGGATGAGGGACTGGTGGGAATGTGAAATCTAACCTGCCTGTGTTTAATGGCCTGGTCAGTCATGTTCTTGCAAATGTTAGCAGCATCAGCCGCACTCGGCATTCATTAAGCACAGGGGCCTGAGTCGTGCCCGGCGATGAAAGCTTGGTGTCAGGCGTGAGCTCTGATCCCTAGGCGAGGGAGTGGGGAGGAGGGGGACGGGGGGGGGGGGGGGTGCTCTGCAAAGACCCACCCCTGGGTATCCATCACACGCAGCCATCACTTGGGAGCAGAGTAGACCTGATAAATAAATCAACTTAGAGGCCCAGTGAGGTTTCAGGGCCTAAGCCTCTTTATGAGTACAGCAGAGTGAGAGATGGAGGGAGAGGGAGGAAAAAAAAAAACTTTGACTTCTTCATGCCTTGGTCCCAGTAGGCATGAGGACCAAAGACACCAACTCTGTGATTCTTTCAAAAATTAAATATATTCACTTATCTGAAAGGCCCAAGCTCAAGATCCTCATCTTTTTCTTTAACATCCTACATAAAAGTGTGAGGACTTTCCCATTGGCTTTCAATCGGCAGCTCTTTGAAAACTCATACTTAATGATTTGAAGGTCTTTTAGAACTTACTTTGGGACAACAATTTCTGAACTGCCTCTTTTATCTGGAGATGAGTAGAAAAGGCCTGTATGAAAACATCAGGGAGCGTCAAATTACCCCAACTTTAGAGAGAACATTGGTTATTAGGGCTTAATTGAACACGACTGACTTTACTCCAGCAGCCCCTCTTTATTCTTAATCCACTCCCCAAAGTTTTATTTGTGCTGTTATTTATTTATTACAGACAAAAGTAAAAGACATGATCTTAGATATAGCTGTGTTTCTTGGCCGTAACTTTAGAGAAGGGGACATTATGGTTAACAATCTGCTTTCAGCACAATGCCGCTGTGATTTGTACATTGAGGTGCAGGTGTCTACATGGATTTCACACCTTAAAACTGTTTCATCTTCAGAAATCAAAATTAAATACTTAAGTGAAGGATTTTAAAATCTGCCCCCATCAAAACACCCTTAGGAGCACAACAAAACAAAGACTGGGTTGGGAGGAGGAGGATGAGGATGAGGAGGGGGAATGAAGATCACGAGTCAAAAGCACAATCTAAATTCCCTGTGCTCTGTCTCAGTTAGAAACTTAATAGTTGTGTTTACCTTCTCCCCCTCAATGTTTTCTCTCAAGGCTCTCCTTTAACATACTGTATTTGACTCTAGGAAACATTTCATTCGATCTTATTTTCCTATCGCTTCTTCATTCCGTTTGTTCTCGGCTGCTGTTAAGTTTGCTGCAGTTTGGCAAGTGTTACATAGCCCGAATTCGGAGATGTGTCTTAAGGCACATTTCTCCCTGACAGAGGCTGCTGTATGAGAGGGGTGACAGCGTCGGCTGGAAATTCTTTCTTCCTTTGTGGTTCAGATAAGTAAGCATGCACAACACCCCTGTGATTAAAATCTCCTTCTGATATTTCTATCAAGATTTCTATTAGGAGACAGACAGGGGAAAGAGGCTGCCAAAACAGCGTGCAGACGAGACAAGTATATACATCCTGAGAGTGAATAGCGTTCAAAAGGAGCGGAGGGTATTTAAAATATTTAAGCCAAACTCTTTGGCATTTTTTCCCGGTGTTTATTGTTTGTTGATTGCTAGCACCAGAGTACATTTACAAGCAGGGATTCCAAAACCCGGAGCAGTACATCTCGTGCGAAAACTGTGGACCATCACTCACGGAGAACAGGGGAAATCTGACACATGAGGAACGATCCCTGCCACGCACTTGCTGACAGGGCTGCATTTCACCCTGTCTGCAGCACTTCACAGGCAGAGCAACAATCACCTGTCATTTCCTAAAGGATCTGGTAATTGTGTTTCCACCATACAATTATATACGGTGAGGCCACAAACAGCCAGACGGCTTTAATTCTACTTCCTCAGTGTTTCATATATTCACCCATGTCTGAGACAAAAGACTCATTTACATTTCCTTGGGCAAGTGCTTTCTGTCACCCCCCCCCCCCGTGCTCTCTCCTCTCTCTCTCTCTCTCTCTCTCTCTCTCACTAACAAAAGCTTATTTAACCCATGGTTAGATTACAACACTGAGGTGATTGCCTGGCCCTCTTCCAGCTCCCCATTATCAGAGGGGCCACCACCTAATCTGGAGGAGAAGCTCTTCATTAATGTATTATTAACAACCCTGTTACAGTGTAATGCAGGAAAAGGCTCTCCACTGGGGATAGTCCTAATGGGGAGGGCAAGAGTGCGCCTACTGAAGCAGATTACAGTGAAAGGCCAACGAACTGGGCTGAGAGGGGACTGATGAAGTCTGCCCCTTATCATCCTCCACAATGGATCACAACAAGTCATCCTACTAATTAGCTTAATTGCATATTTGGATTGTTAAAGACAACGGGGTTTAATTGAAAGACGCTCTCCGACCCCTGGTGAGCAACAGTGTTGTAAACAATCTCATCAGCCACACATGTGACAATCTATCAAAGAGGATGAGGGTTATATCATTGTTTCATTTAATACTTAATGATATCAAAATAGATGTGATGTGTAAGGGAAATTGTAGCAAAGAGTTGATTAGTTTGTACCAAATAATCACCATATTTCTCAGCACAAGGACACCATATTCACTTACTGCACTCATACTATTTTTTTTTTGTATTTTCCTATGAACAAGATATTTGAATACATCAGTTTATATTAATGTGTAGTTACATAACCTATATTAAAGTCTATTCACATATATTTGTGAATAGTATATTCATCATTTTTCCTATAGCCAGGAAATACTATTAGAGCTGAAACAATTAGTCAGTTTATCAAATGACAGAAAATCAGTCAGCAACCATTTTAATAATCTATTGTTTAAGCTATTTTTCAGCAGAAAGGTTTAAAATTCCATTTTTTCAACCATTGATCAAATAAAACAAAACAAAACAAAAAAATCTAAAGATCGGTTCTGGTTAATTGTGATTGCCTTCTCTCAGTATTTTCTGATTCTATAGGCCAAATGACTGATTGCTAGTCAAGAAAATAATCAGAAAAATAATCAAAAATGAGGAATGATAATATCAAATATTGGTAATTATTATTTGCTAAATTCCATACAATGTCCAAAACAAAGAATGAATTGAACTTATAATAAGCACTGCCTTTGAAGCCACAGCCTCAAATATAACACTCCTCTGTGACAAAAACCTCCATTGTTGTCTAAACTATTACTAACTACTAAATAGTAAATATTAAAAAGGACATCTCTGAAACACACCTTTGCACTGGGTGACATGTTCTTTCATTACGATGAACAGGGCACTGTAGTTTATTTTGAGTCAAATACTCATATCCTGTTTGAGTAATGTTAGCGCCCAGGTAACATTACTCAAACAAATGAAACTATATCTGTGACCTCTTCTGTAGGATCCAGAGGGCTTGGGGCAAAAAGCTGTAGACAGGCTGGGGAAGACAAGCATTGTTGGTTTTGATCACAGACATGTTGATTGTGAGAAAAATGTCGACTGTCACCAGCTTTATCTTCTGACTGTAATAATTCTGTTCTGCCATGACAACTAACTCTTTTCTGCTACTACTCCAAGTTGCTAAACACTTAAAAACGTGATTCTGGAGAGGCTAAAGGGCTAGCTAACATAAAATGGCTGTATTACGGTTACAACACCTCATTTGAAGAAATCAAAAGTCTAAGACAAGAAAGGCAAAAATTAAAGTGCATAACGACAATCTATCAACCCACAATAATCATGATTAATCCTGGTAACCTATGTCTTGCAGCTGAATTAGTTTTCTGTAACGATCCTAATTCTGGGCCAAGACCGCTATATCCTTATCTAAGCCTGACGTCTACCAAAAATCATCGCTAACCACAGCTCCAGACTCCGTCTGCCTATGAGCACATGTTCCTCCCTCCACTCCTCACACTACCTCTCTCCTGTCTAATTGACTTCATGCCTGTTCATGAAAAGGATTCTAGTTTCCACCTGCTCTGCCTCTATTCACAGCGTAACACCAAATTCTCCTGTGCTCTCACTCTATTAACAGAGATCATACCCAAGTTCAGCTCCCCGCTATTATTGCAGGAGATGCTAAAATCTCATTTTCAACTCAATTTAACCTGGTCCACCTCAGGGGGACTGGAAAAGTCCTCTCTCTGACTTAATTATGAACATACAGTGCTGCAAGTCAAGAAAAATCTTTTCATATTAAGATTTTTATTTTTGTTTGGCATATTACAGTCATTGTAATATTTTTATCATGATCTACTGTACAGCCTATTGTTGCCAATGATTTATGAGAAAATTAACAAAAGAAAAGATTTCTGTGGCTTAACAAAAACAATGTGTATGATTCTTAGTGTAGTAACTGCTGCTAGTTTTCTGAACAGAATCCTTTAAAAAAATACCATTAAAGATTCCCTCATTTGATTCAGTCTTTTTCAGCTAGGTGCACCAATTATACTTAATAATTCATTGATCTTTATGCAGTTAGATCAAGTGACCTAGATAGCAGGTTTTTTTAATGAAGTAGTCTCTTGTTTCATATTCCACTTGCTTCTGTTGAGAGACCCATTACCTGGTTTCACTGTGTCACAGCCAGCCATCACTCACGACTCCCCAAAAATGTAAACTCCCCAATAAATTGACTCTGGAGTTACGGTGTCTGCACCTATCGGACAAGATTGTCAGTTGATGTCGTTGCTGCTCAGTATAGATGTAGGTAGAAGTGCGCTGGCTATGGCACATTTCCATTTAGTGTTCGCAGAGAGAGTTCAGCTGTGCTTTGATATTAATTACCCATATGGATGTTCATGTGCTTAAGCAGATGACAGGCTTAATTCAAATGCAGCATCGCGGGATAGAGGGTTCCTTCTAACAAGAGAAAGAGGTGACGTTTATGTGGCATTCTCCAGGAGGTTGTCTGTGGCTGTTGCTTTGAGCTCCCCTCAAGCAGATACACAGATCCTTAGCAGAAACAGTCTGGCTCAGTGTTTAATGGTACACCAATACCAGGTTCAGAGTGATACCGAGGCTCCTGTCTCTGCTCCTTCCTCCCAGCTATTGAGCACTGTTACCGGGCCATCTGTGACTAAGTGCTGTGCAGTTACCCCAGTTTTGGAGCATTACCCCCAGCACATCTATGATCTTAATGAACCCACAAGCTTTTTACTGTCAATCAATAATTGAATAGCCACTGAAGGAGCTTTTTCCACAGCTATTTGAAGGGGCACAAGGGTGGCTGAGTTTACCCTGCGAGTTAAAATGCAAGTCGGAAAGCTCGGCCAGACAGAATACAGCCGCTGCTGCTGAGACGGATGCAGATGCAAGTGTACCTATATATATGTTTTGAGCAGTACATGACGTACAAAAACACAGTGAAAACATGGTCTCGGCCGGTTCTATCCGAACCTCATTTTCACCTCATTTGCACCTATAAGGATGCATGTGACTACTATTAACAACAGGTCATAGCCCAGCACTGCAGTCTATGAGCGCTAACACCTTCAAGCAACTGTCAAGTCAGGCATGATGCCTATTAACATCTCACAGATTTGATTGAAGCTAACAATGAATTCAGTCTTCAGTCAGGCTTTATAGCTTTGTAATGCTTTTTGCAAAGTAATTAAATACAAATATTCCAACAATAATTATCCCATTATAAGATAAACTCTTATATTGAGGTTGTGGCTATGTTTAAGTTATGTCAAAGAAAGTGTTGAATGAGTAGTGCACACCCTAAGGCACAAGTATGGTGGCCTTGAGAGCTCATCACTGTGCATCTAAAGAAAACAGATTACTATAGACAAAACACAATCAAGTGAAGATAACACCTCCAGCAATTTGACAACGTGTACTGTGCAACACATTCAAACTAGGTGCAAATAAAGACAACACAACCAAATACAGAAACACACTGAAAATACAGAACACACAACCAAATACTGAAAACACAATCAAATGCAGAAACATGCTACAAATACACATAGCATGACCCAACACAGAGAAAGACTGCAAATACAGACAAGGCAACAAAATGAATTAACACTGCTAGTTGACCAAAAAAAACACATAACTCAGTCTGAAAACTAAGTTAACTAAGACTGTTAAACATGTTTAACATGCCATGTTGTGGCTGTTTGAATACTTAACTTCATCACCTCTCATGTACATTATATACTACTTGCTACACATGTCCCCCTAGACCTTATTGCTAGATTTGACACCATTGATCCCCAGATATTATTACCAAGACTGGAACTTACTATTGGCAATAAGGGAACCTATCAAGACTGGTTTGAGTTCTATTTATCAGATAGATTACATTTTGTTCATATCAACAATGAATCTTCTACATACACAACATTTAGTTGTAGATTCCACGTCTAACCACTATATATGCGTGTTTCAGGCGATATAATCAGGAGGCACCACATAAAATTCAGACTGAACTGCAGTTATTGTACTTGGCCCTAAACACCCCAGAAAGACATTATCTAATGATATAGTTCCATTGGATGACTTTTCCTTGACCTCCATTTCATGGACATCTTTGATCAGAACATTATGAAAATTGGAAATATACTATGGTTAAAAGGATGCAGAAAAATGAATACATTAATTTATTATTTCTAGATTGAACTACTGTAACTCTTTGGTATCAGGATCTCCCAGTAACTCAGTTAAAAGCCTCCAGTTGATCCAAAATCCTTCAGCACAAGGCACTGACAGGAGCTAGAGAAAAGGCTCATATTTCTCTCATATGAGCTTCTCTGTAATGGCTCCTCATAAATTCCAGAATAGAGTGACCAAGCTCCATCGTATCTTAATGACTGTATAGTAGCCTATTATCCCAACAGGACACTCCGCTCTCTGAACACAGGCCTACATGTGGTTCCTAGAGTTTCCATGAGTAGAATGGGAGGCAGAGCCTTCAGTTATCAGGCTCTGTTCCCTGTCTGGGTTCAGGAGGCAGACACCCTCTTTCCATTTAAGATTGGGCTTAAAACTTTCCTCTTTGATATAGCCTATAGTTATAGTTACGGCTGACTCAGGTGAGCCCTGAACTATCCCTTAGTTATGCTGCTATAGGCTGAGGCTGCTGAGGGAACTCCCCTGACGCGCTGAGCCCTTCTCTCTCCCTCGCCATGCATTTCTATCACACCACTGCATGTCATTAACTTGATAACTTGGCTTCTCTCTTCTGGTTTGTACTTTATACTTTGTCCTCTCTCCCTGTCCTCGTTCTGCAGGTATGACTGACTCCAAGGCAGCAGGATCCGGATGTGCCACAACAACTCAACATTTACCATTATTAGGAATACAAGTATCACTATTATCAATATCATTATAACAACAAGTCCGACAGTGCTCTCGCTTCTCTTTCCCCCTCTTCGCCCTCTTTCTCCTCTCTGTCCCATTTTTTTCTTCTCAATTCTACAGTTGGGTCAACCGGGCCACCCACCCTGAGACTCTAAAGTGCCTTGAGAGTTGGGTGAAAAAGTTTTCTTCATTTAATTGTGTTTTGTCTAATCAAATATGTTTTCTCAAGCTAACCAAGCTACTTCTGAAATTATGATGTATCTGCTGCTCAGAACTACATATATATATATATATATATATATATATATGTGTGTGTGTGTGTGTGTGTGTGTGTGTGTGTGTATATATATATATATATATATATATATATATATATATATATGTGTGTGTGTGTGTGTGTGTGTGTGTGTGTGTGTATGTGTGTGTATGTGTGGTTGTGTGTGTGTGTGTGTGTGTGTGTACACCATTCAGCCACAACATTAAAACCGGTGAATAGTTTTCATGTCGTGGCTGATCAGTGTATACTGACATAGCTACTGAAATGAGGAAAGAATTCTACAGTAACCTGTCCCATGCTTGTGAAACTCCCACCATCAGCTGGCAGTAATAGTGTTCTTGGGTTGTTTTTAGTAGGGAGGTTAAGCAGCTGAGAGCAGAGTTTTTCTTCCTCCGGTATTCCCCACAGGCGGTGGGGGAATACTAGAGGAAGTATGTCCCTTGGTTCTCTTAGCCCTCTTTATCCTGAGACTTCCACAGAATAGACCTTAAACCACTTTAGCTCTGCTTTATGGTATCATCATTGAGTCACTTGTGACATGTAGATGCAGGGTGCTAGAGATCTACCGATTCATCCATTATTTATGAATTGTGTCGCAAGGATATAAATGCTGCTATCTCATTGTGGGGTACTTGGCCTTTCGAACCCCGCTCGCAAACGGCGCTATCCATTCACAGACAGTGATGCTGAGCTTTTCATTCCGTGACTGCTCGTGTGGAGAGTATTGCATCTCCCTGGGAGCTGGTCTAGACTGGACCCGGGCCGTTTGTTATGTGCATTTCCATTTTTGCATTATTTTATGAAGATTTGAAGAGTGTAAGCAAACAACTTTCAGATTCGCCCGAGGCCAGCCCTAAGAAGCAAAAAAAGCCATGGCCTGCATTCTCCTGGGAACCACAAATCCTTCTCCACACAAACTTCCCCTTAATTAGTTGGACTGTGCGTAATGGGAAAACATTAGTATTGTTATGAGGGAAGAGGGAGTTTGACTGACAAGGTCCTGCTCTTGACTTTTGTTGAATTAAAAGAGGATAGCTATCGAAGGTTTGGTATATTGAAATGGCCATTTGCATATTTGTGGCTATATTAAAAGGGATTAGCTCCAGCCAGTGAAGCACAACAAACAGAAGGAGGAGGACATCATGGTTTAATATCACACATGACACCCAGGGAGTTAGCCCCTAGCTCCAAGTCTGATTACAGCTTCGTAATTAGGACAGCTTCTCAACTCTCACAGATCTTCTTCCACTGTTCTGCTGTGTATGGCAGGAGTTTAGTCCCAGATTCAATATTTACCCTGCACTTCTCTACTTGTACCAGGAGTTGCCGGGGATAGAGGGGTGAGTTGGGGGTAATATTAATCATGAAATCTACTCCTCGTATGCAGGTGCAGACCAATTAGTAGGATGGCATTTAAAGGACTTTAATTAATATTTCGTCACAGATGAAATCAGATTTCAGTTATGTTTAAATGCCTATCACACAGGTTTCAAATACTGAAATCCTGAGTGCTGCATTATTAGGAGATGGAAGACTGAGATTTAGCTTCCTCTGTTGACACCTCACATGTGTGGTATGTGCATACGTTGGCCCAGTAACAAACTTGGTACATCCTGTATGTTCAAAGGATGCGAAGAACAGAAGTCCCTTCTCTGATAGGATGATTAGACACAGAGGGAGGGCCGGGAAAGTGGTCTGTGACTTTTGGACCCCACTGTATGTGAATAGGTATATACAATTTATTTTAGGTTATGTCTTCTATATTACTGTTCTGGCCAGCGCACCTCTTAATTAAATTCAGTTTCACTTTTATTTAGGCTAGTTATTGTCATGGTGCACTCCATGTACTGCCAAAAGCTGATATTATTTCTATTGATTCATGAATATGTTTAGAAATTGCTTTTCTATCATGTTTTATAAGTCTGCCTCCCCTTTAGATAAATAACAAGAATCTCTTAGGGTATAGCAGTATTTTGAATCAGATGTAATACCACTTTAAGAACTGCACGTGGCAGCTATTGCCATCCATCCATAAACAATGCATATTGAATGACCCAAATGAGTACAACTAATATTGCACTACATGTATCTCCCAGCTAAAAAAAAGTAGGTAACACAATCTCCACTTATACATACTGTATGTTGTGTGTGTTGTTATAAATACAACCCCCCCTCACACACACATACATATAACATATTTGTGTACAAGCACATGTACACATACCTACATACATATCATAATACATATACAATAATACATACCTTCTATACACAAGTATATATTTTTTATCTATATACATTTATTTATATAATATTCAAATATATATTCAAAGTAATATATAAGATTGTATCATTGTGTTCAGCGTTATGAAATCACACAAGAGCCGCTGACCTGACTTGGGCCACTTTTTTTCAGCCGCTATGGAGGTGGGGGGCTGGGATGGGGGGGTTAAAGGTCAACTGTCACAGGAGCCACGGATGATCCTCTTGGGTAAAGATCCTTGAGACTTTTCCCTTAAACCAAGACACCATGGCCAGGTTTCACAGGTCTGCCCTGCAGCTGCCCCGGGGCTTGAATACATCTGTGTGTTTATAGGATGGTGCGGTACCACTAGCCACAAAACCCCAACCATTTCCCCAGTCAATCGTACATTTGATGTCAATGTTTAAGTGGGCTTACTGGGTTTCCACAACATTGTAGAGTGAGCGTTCAAATTCATACCACTGATTGCAATGTTTTCAATTCCTAACGTGAGGTTTGCTGACACTAAAACTTTACTGTAGTCGGCCGTATTCCATTTCTGATGCCGCAGTTGAATAGGGCCAACACATCAGGAAGGTAATGTTACGTTATAACGTAAGGAAACACACTAAATAGCCTTCGCTGGACTTTAAAGAGTAACTTTAGGCCACACATCTAGAGCTAAATCAGATTTTGGCTGATTTGCATGTCATTCAGTGCCATTAAAGCGTACAGTAAGCACTGATTGGGAATCCACTCAGCCAGAACTAAACTGTGTTTGCTCTATCCACACTGGAAGAAAAAATCATATTAGCAAAAATAAATGTTGGTGGGTAGTTAGAGAGTCTGATTATGTGTGTCTCAGGCAAATTGGCGGTAATGAGTCAAGAGACTGCACTCGTTCACATACATTAAAACAGCAATCATTAGGAAATTAGGGCCCAGATTAATCCTGTTAATGACACACTGGTGCTCATGGGAAAAAAGGCGGCCCCAGATGTCGGGATGCGGCGCCGTGATTAAGCATCGACTGCGCACGACGGCTCCCTCTCTCGCCTCCTCTCTCTCTCCTCATCCTCCTCCTCCTCCTCCTCCTCCTCCTCCTCCCCCTGCCTGACGGTAACGCGGGGCCGCTCCTGCACAGCGCCGCCACTTGAAATGCAAACGAGGGGAAGGAGGAGGAGGAGGAGGAGGAGGAGGAGGAGGGGGGGGGTGCAGCCGACTGCTAATGAGAGCAGATCCCTGTGATAAGGCGCGAGAGAGGGAGAAGGAGAAAAGAAGGGGGGAGAGGGGAGGTGAATAAATTAAAAAAAAAAAAAAAAGAAGCGATCTGAACCGAGGATAAGACGCAGCAGCAGGAACTCTGATGTCCCCAATTAGGAGGGATGTCACCCCCTGTCTGGGCCGCAGTAATAAAGCCCTCACTCTGTATTCGGAATCACATGGCTCCGACACTGTTAACATTCTAATATCTTGGGCGTGCGTGGTAACATTAATTACTTGGCCATTTCGATGACTCCTGAATCTCCTTAATGTTTGCTTCCAAATGGAAATCTGAGCTCGGGCTTAGGGAGTGTTACATTAGAAAATAATAAGTAATATTTACCCAACCAGCAAGCAGCCATGCCTGCTTCCGCAACCGCTTCAGTTTCTCCTATTGACTGTTTGGATATACTGTTCTCCTATACAAAGACAATTACTCTGTGAATTTTAAAAAGAATGTGATCCCTGGAAACGCCGTCTCTCTCTCTCTCTCTCTCTCTCTCTCTCTTTTCCTTTAGTTTTTTTTTTTTTTATCTTGCATGCAAAAGCCCGCTGTTTGAGAGAGGCTGTGCCACATTTAGATTTAATTACAGGTAGTTTGAAATCTATGCAAATCTCCCCCGATCTATGCCTATCAGGCGAGCCGGATAATTGAAGGCAAAATCTTCCCAAACAAATTCCTGCTACCATTAAAATTCATGGTTTTACCTTGAGATTCCTGTCAGTGGACACTTCTCCCTCTCTCTGAGAAACAAACACTCTTGTTCTTTTAGTTGCTGCAATATATATATACACACACACACCACACAGCAGATCAGGAATTGGAGGAGGAATGAACACTCTTCAGACTGTGACTCCAAACGGTGAACTTTCATCTGGCGGCAGCCGTGTCTACTGTATTGTTTTCAAAGTGTAGTGAACCCAAAAGAGAAAAGGGTAAAGCCATTTGGGTGTGTGTATACAGCAGAAATGTGTTCTTTTGGGGGTGGCAATATAAGAGGAGCCCCTAGATAAAGGAGAAAAAAGATTACAATTTTTCTCCCCCATGTTGTGGCGGCAGAGCTGCCAGCGAGGAGGCTGAGGAGAGCAGCGAATGTAATGGTTGTATTACTGCACTCGGCGATGCATTATTAATGCAAACGTGATCAAGGCAGGTGGACAAGCCCAGGAGAGATAGCGCTGCTTAATGAACAGCCCCCTCTCCCTCTCTCTCCCTCTCTCTGCCTCTGCCTCGCTCTGCCTCTGCAGAACAAGGCCTGGCAGCTGTTAGTGTTGCACTGTGAGGTGTGAGCTGCTGTACCTTTGTGGTTAAGGTAGCCCCCTATTTAATTAACAAATAATCTGCAGCCGCTTCTAATTGACTCTGCTCACAGACCGGTGCACGTGTCAGGTCCGTGGTCATGCCCATCTGCGTTTTACACGGAGAACCTAAACGGGTGTTTTATGCCATTAATCATTGGGCTTTTTCTTTTTCCTTTCTTTTTCTATTGTGCAGGGCTGTGCCGGTTTGCCGAAATGATCTGAGTGATACACGTGTTGAAATCCCTCAAAGGGAAAGTATTTCACATTGCCTTTTTCACATGACAAGAAAAGGGATTTCCTTAATGCACAGAGTTGGCCTCAGCAGCAGTGTATGTAGGACCGGTGCAAAATCAAATGCTGGGGCAGTGACAGGGTAGAAATGTTAAAAAAAAAAATCCCCACATCTGGAGCCACTAGACTCATTTGGAACTAAATCTGAAAATAAACTTGCTAATGCACATTTATGGACATCTGAAATAGGTTATCACAGAGGTTCATACAGGTTCTCTCAAATTCTATTTCCAGCACCGTTTCCCAGCGACTAACTCTCTAAGATATAGATCTCACAACGCAACAGTGACTGATTATCTCTAAAACTATTGTGTAAAACCTGGTGCTGCAGCCACTAATCCTGCTAAGGTACCATGTGCTATTCCCTATTTTAAAAAGGGCTCCCTGTATGAAGCCTCATTGCAGGACATGTGATTATTTAGAGGATGTTAAATTCACGCGTAATCTTCATGGTTTGTAGGAAAATTGCTGATGTGTGCTCCGAGGATTGCTTTTATAGAGGATAAAATCAATTTGACTTTAAATTTTCATTTAATTTTTAGAGTCTGGCAAAGCACTGGCTTTAGCAATACATGTTTTTAAGTCACATACTGCCCCCTAGTGTGAGTGTAAAGTATTACAGCTTTGAGTCAGTGCATCTGCCCCTGACTGGCAGCCTGCTCCAGCAGGATATGCTGCTATACGCAGAGAGGCGTCGTAGAAAAACTGTAATATATACGTTTAGGAGAAAGCACTTTGTTTTTAGTACTTGTTTTTGTGAGTTCGTGTTTCTAAACAATGGCACAATATGAGAGCGTTTTGGATTTAAAGAAGCTGAGTGGAGGCAAATTATTTTCCCAAATCTGCTTTCACTGCAATTAAAGTCCGACTACATGACTGTGTTCACTGAGGTTACGCAGGGCCAGAGCCAGAGTGGAGCTCAGGGAACTCTAAGGGTCCAAGGAATGAATGGGGCTCAATGCAGTTTCTAACACAGTGCTCTGTTTACCATCGCGTGTGTGTGCTGCATTCCTTTATACTCAAATCCCTAAGGTAAAACCAGCACCGAGCAGGTGAATCCCCAACCCCAGCCTTGGACCCCATGCTGTTTTGCAGGGGACTGCAGTCTGCAAAGGGCCTACAGGGCCCTGCAGTAAAGATTTCAATGCCGACAAGGAACCAGCAGCAATAATGCAAAAAGTGGAAAGATAGGTGGGCAGGTAGCCAGGTAGAGGTACAGTCACATTAGCACAGGTATGATGCACTGACATAGACAAAGACAGAAAACATACACATACATATACTCATTGATTTAGCCATGTTCAGCTCTTCAGACAGGTAGGACTAGGGTTAATGGAATACTTATGGATGTAGTGTGTCTGAGGCTGAGGGAAAGATTGGGGTGGAGGTGGGATTTGGGGTCGCAGTGCTGCTCACCGCCTCGGTGAAGCCCCCGCTAACTGACAGAGCGCATCTCTTCGCCAAGCTGGATTACGTGCATGTCAGGCTAGACAGAGCAGATAGCTGGGTTTTCCATATCACACCGGACGTACACACCGTAGTAACACCTACACATACAGTCTGCCCTTTTACGAAGGATTTGGTCATGGAACAGTTATTTATGACTCCAGATAGAGACACAGGCATGGGGAAATTATTCTAGGATTATATAGATGATGCTTGAAAGCCATCAGTGTTATGAATTTGAATGAGATGATAATATTTTTGGCTGTGATGGGGAATTATTTTATAGAGCGGGGATAGAGCAGTAATATGTTACAGCTGTTAACTCTGACATGCAGGATTTAGAATCTGGAGTGATTTGAATTGCTGAAATCGGTTGGGATCTAGAAATACAATGATTGTGCTCGTTTCTAAAATAGGCGAAATAAACCATGTGAAACCTTCGCATTTCTCAATTTATAATGAAAAGTGATGACTCAAACTGTCAGTATTTAGAACTTGTTTAGATTCAATCAGCTCTGAACGCATCCCAAACCAAGGTAAATCTAAGCAAGGCGCTTTGTAATACCACTGCAAGCCAAAGGTACAATTGTATCTCAAGAACAACTTGTCATTATATTTCAGCCAAGCAAAAATAAACATTTGGATACCGTGAAGCCAAGAATTGATTGTGGCTTTGGGGAGGGTAACATTGTAGCCCATGTAGCTTTGCCCGAGGCTGAAGCTTACCAGTGCTTTTATACATAGTTTATTCCTACCTGTTCTCTCTCCATGTTTTGGACCTGTATGATAGCATCTGCTTCAATTCCCCAGTCTGAGCAATCTGTTTGAATCCACAAGGTTGTGAATAAAACAAACCTGCTCTCCTGCTCAGCTTAGTGTATAATGCAGGACCTCGCCATTGGTCATGAATTGACAAAGTCCACATAGAGCTATATCCCACACCCTTACCTGCTGGAAATAGCCATACAACAGATGTGCTGCTACCAAGCAATGAGGTGGGAGGAACTGCATGACGGCGTGGAGAATTCTCGTCGAGCAGTGCAGGAAAAAACCTTCGGTGAAGACAGGCAGAAAATAGGACATTATGTTCGGAGGGAGTGGACTCCCGAGTTCACCCCCCGAAGACCGCGGTTCAAGGTGTGGAGTGGACACTGGACAAGAAGTGCTGGGCGAGGGAGGCGTGCTAACAAAGCCACAGCCACCAGCCTAGTCTCAGGGAGACGCTAAGCCTGAATATTTCATGGCTCCTCCAAGCACAAAAAGACTACAAAACTGACCTGGCTCATTTGGAGCCGTGTGCTAGCTGAAGGTCAGGACCTGCAAACACAGAGGCAGGGGCAAAAGACTTGTGAGAGAAAAAGGCCAAACACCAAACACATATCTAATGCTTAATAATATCTTTTTTTTTTCATCTTGTTGTTTCTCTATTCGCATACTGTAGATTTAAAGCTTACAAAATGTAGCGCATGTGTTATTTTTGAGCACTTGAGACTCCCATTCACTCCAGAGCAGATACAGTTGCTTCATTAGATTGATGTATTTTCCTTCTAGTTGTAAATGCACAAAGTTGCTCTTTTATTATAGAAAGCCTTGACAAGGTGGGTGTAAAATTCACATTCACTCACTTCTCCTAACAACACAAAAGAGAAAACAATGGGGCGGTTTATACCCTGCAGACCCTAAAGGGAGGCGTTTAGCTCCTTGTGACTTTGTGTGCAAAGCAACCCAAACTCCCCACGCTGGCGCATGGCAGAGAACAACAGCAAGAACTCAAGGGCTGTCTCTGACAAAAGGGAGCAGGATAGCGGTGTCTGAAACCCCTGTGTACCTCTTCTCCTATTCCCTCCCTAATCAATATCAAAAGCAACAAAAACGCAGGCGCGAGGAAGACACATAAAAACACACGCAAAAGCAAACAAATGCCTGTTCAGTGGGGGGAGAGAATTAGAGCACGGCGCCATCTCCCCATCTTACCTGTCATTATCTGCTTTAGCTCTTAATGAGTGCTCCTCTACACTTGGTCACATCACATTTGTTTTATACAAGTCCCTTTGAACAGCTGAGAGATATTGAGCCTCCTTTGATCATGGAATCCGTCTGAATTTCAAATCAGATATGAACCTCCCCCCATATCTCGAGCTAGGTCGTCTCCACATTTTCAGTCACTATTTTGTTTGTTTATACACCAGCCAAGGAAAAAAAAAGGGGGGGGGGTAGAAAGAAAGAAAGAAATCACATCACGAAAAAGTGAAGATGTGGGAGCCTTGGAGAAGGAGCATGTGGGCTGTATAAATTTTGTTCATTAATGTTTATGAATTTAACTGAGAAATAATAAAAGTATAAAAGAGAAACATTGCAACAAGATGCTGTGGTGTGTCTGCTTTTTTATTATATATATTTTGTTTTTTTGAAGGCAGCCGTCCTCTAATGATGACCCTTGGCATGCTGTGGCACCTGGGACCTCTCCTAGCATGAGGGAGGCTGATGAAAATTAGCCCATTCACATTTCAAACAGAATTTGGCCTGGCCCCTGATCACAGTGCTGGGGCCCCCCTCACGGTCCTGCAGAGAGAACACGCACCACCAGAAAAGATCCCCACCCGGCCACAGCCTCTCCCCTGGCTATCATTGCGGGAACACATGGTGACATGACTGTGGGACGCGAGGGGTCTGGATGTACTCCGGCTGTTATTCCCTGTTAAAAGATTTAAACCATTGGGGTATGATAGGTCCCTTTGATGTTTGCTAAGCATAGAGCTAGGGAACATGGGAGAAAGGAGAAAGAGAAGGAGAAAGGGGGGAGAGGTGGGGTGAGGTATAGTGGTGATGGTAGCGGTGATGCGGGGCAGAGGCTTGTTACTAGAAGGCAATCATCTTTGTGGAGCCACACCAGAGAAGGGAGGAGATGTGTTGAACCTCTTTTTCAACGCAGCCACGCCAACAAAGGGAAGATAAAAGACAGAGGTTGGAGCCGGGGCCAAGTCCCACTCTGAAGCCAAGATTACTGCCAGCACAAAGTTTCGGCACTTCTACCACTCCAACAACTTTTTACGTTCCTAATTGCCCCCAATTTGGTTCTTATTTATAGAGGTTTGAAAGGGTAGTGGACATCACAGTCAAAGTGAGATTATTTTTCATACTATAGGAATTCTTCAGCATAATGTGAAAAATGCTAATTAGATTTTTTTTTTTGTTTTGTTTTGGTTTTTTTTTTTCAAAATTGAGGTGAGAAGATCAAAATTAAGGTACATAACATTGTGGCTTTGCTTTTTATAAACACTGTTAGCTGTGTCACAATAACATACTACACACCAGTCCAAACAAGAATGTGTTCAAACTGGAAATAATCACTCACAAAAGACAGTATGTATACTAAAAATTCAAATAAAAAAAAAAACAGTGTACTGTTGATATACACGGTTGTCCCACAATGCAATGCACAAGGGAAATTGAGGAGTTGGTCACGGCTGCAAAAATTAAAACAAGTCGCAAATGATGACAGTTCCATGAAGATATTGGATAGACTGACTCCTGGTTTAACTTTGACCAACCAGACTTTTTGCTGTTGTATGCACTGAGCAGTGATTGAAGATTAACATTATAATGACAATGATATTACCAATGTGCTCACTTTTAATTTCACATCCGATTAATTTGGTGCAGAAACACTGGTCCAAATGAAGTTGCTAATATGGGCAAACGGTTACACCCCGTATGATTGTCTGAGCGTTCATATTTCTTGCCTCATTAGACCAAGTTTTAGCAATGTCACTGCAGTATGAGATCCCAACCATTACTTTGGTGCTAATAACATAATCATAACCAACAGAACCAATGGCTGGAGATATGAAATTAAATCCCAAACTAAAAAAAAAAAAGGTCCTCCAACAGTGTTTTGTTTATATTGTTTATTTTCTTTGCTTTACCTGTATGTGAACAGAAATGAAAATGTGTTGTGTGAGAAAGAAACTAGCTTTCTTTAAATTTTTTTTTTACCCACATTTTACATCGTTATACTTGAAATTGTATGTATTTATCTATATAACTGAATCTGTGGCCATAGATTTCAGCTATCTAGAAGTTACATAACACAAGATAGACTTAGGAATTCTAATGTGACGATACCTGCTGTTACTCCTAAGATGAAACTTGTGATAGAACTGTGATCAACATTTTTCCGGAGAATAAAAAAATATATATTTTATATTTTGATACCTAGAATGATTTTTTTGATACCTGGTGTTTGCTTGGTGTCAAATGATTATTTCACAACTTAAATTTTTTCCCATAAGCTCGAAAGAAGAAATGTATTATTTACTGTAAAAGGACTCTGTCATAGTCCTTTGCTAATGTTTAGTAATGTAAACTTTATCTTTTCATCTACACCATATACATTAATAGAGAATCCAAAATGTTCATAAATGAATGGGAGTAGCAGAAGTTTTAGCCTCTGTTGAATGACTGGTGTATAATGATCTGAGCCTTACATTTGTCCTGTGGGTTTGTATGCCAGTGTCTGTGTTTGTGTTTTTGTGTATGTATACACTGCATCCTCCTTCATGCTACAGCATTTTGGAGACAGATGGAAGACAGTCTCAGCAAAGGGAATACTAAAGATCTGAAAGTGTTTTAGAAACAATTAAAATCTTTGATGGTTTAATCTGTTCACATCAAAAGCAACAATCCCTCTGTTTGATTTTCTTTTGATGACACAGTATAAAACCGATTGAGCCAACTGTTCACCAGCACTGATGTAAACCACGGAGAACATAGAAGTGCTGTATAATATATACTACTTCAGTGTTTTCATGTAAAAACTAAAAGTCATAGGACAACAATATGCAGATAAAACTAGTTAATAATTGGAGGCCAAGTGTTTTATTTGCCCTAATCTTTTGGTTAAATGTTTGGCTCCGGGGGAATCACCAGAGAATTTTTAATCAGCACAGCGTCAGAGGACAAAAGTCTTATCAAACTGCCTAAGAAGCATTATTCTGACCTATTTCATCGCTGTCTTTGTGCATGTTCATTAGACACTTAATCACAGGGGGGAGTACTTCATAGGCGAGGGGATTAGTTGAGTCAGGGAGGCTTTTTGACATTCTAAGATTGTTCCAGCGGGTCACTCCCTCCTCACTTTCCTCCTGAAATCTGACTTCACTCCTCGCCTAGATACTCTTACAATCTGACGTTTTCTAGGGAGCAAATCCATTTACCTGTCCTTACATTAACGAATATTCAAAGGAAGATCTGCATTGCCCCACACCTTGCGTCAATGTGCTGACAGTCTAATTATGCAGGCTAGTTTTATTGGAGTCATGCTGCTTTTGTCAAACTGTCTTTTTTTGGTCTGAAAAAAGTAAAAATGGTCAAACTAGGAAAAAAGTGTTTTGACAGGTATTGTTTTGAGAATTTGCTTTCCATAACACATATCTCCTTCTTTATAATTTACACGTTCTTCAGCAGAAATCAAACCACCCCCCAGCCTATGTGCATCTGATGACCCCTGACCACTGAGATTTGCACTTTCGTGTTGCATGCAGTATGTTTACAATTGTCTAAAAGCGGTGTAAATTGAATTTCGCTGTATGTTCCCGACAGTGACTACAAGTGTAAAGTGGCGTGTACAGAGTTGTACTTACCACTCCTCTGGGGCCCCGACCCTCCCTCACTGTTCCATCAGGGCTCAGGATGATGGCTCTGAGAGCAGGAGGAAAATAATCAATAACTAACAGAGCATCCTGCATCCAGGAGGAATCTGCTCTAAATTAACTTGACAATGGGGATGAAAAAGGAGAGAAAGCTCCTCTGGATATCTGTTTGTCTGGTTTCTTCCTCAGATGCAGCAGGGAAAGAAGTACCAAATGGGGAGCAATTGAATGTAAAGTGCTCGTTTTCTTGCCGACTTTTCTGCAAGCGCAGCCTACCCCCCGACCCCTTGAGGCGAGACCAGCAGAAACCCGCATCAGATCACAAGGTGACATATCAAAAACCGTGTCACAAAAAAGGCAGTAATGGTTGCCAAAGATGTGGCAGGAGTTCTAGTTTTCTACTGGGCTCCTTCTATTGCTCCCCTGTCTATTGGGTTGTATGGTATCAGAGGGAAACACACTCTCAGGCCTGCCATGTAGAAGCGGGGATTTGATCTTGACGGCTTCGTGACAGTTTGGGATGAGGGATAGCGGTTAGTGCTGAACAAGAGACTTGGAGCTGATCAATGGGACTTTTCAGACAGGCCCATGTACAGAGAAGTTATGGGATGGTACCTCTGTGCTGCTCAAAAGCTCCCTTTTGCACATTCTCACTTGTTAATAACCACTCTTCTCTTTTCCTTCAGTCCCCACAAGCACAAGATGACAACATACAAATACAGCATTGGAAAATGACCTGCCGCCCAGTGTTTTGTTCGAGAACTAGGGAGAACAAGCGAATGTTACTGCTATGTTGAATGATTAATCCTTTTTATGTTGAACCTGTAATTTGAAAAAAAAATAATTGCATTATTACATTAACAATGCTCTAACAAGCTTTAAAAACCTTTAGTGAAAGTGTAGCTGGTCAGTTTCACCCGCTATTAATTGACACTGGCCCTTTTTTGTTATTTGACATTAATTCTGTCAGCTAGCCAACCTATAAATGAAACTCCTCTGTGTTGTCTGGTAAATGGCTTCTCCTCATGCTTGTGTCTGAACCATTAACACTTAGATGGCTAAAGATGGTTTCCTTAAGGGAGAGCACAAATCTTGATCTAGATAAGCCATCTAGATAATCACGTCATCCTATTTTCAGATAGACCCGCTCCACCTAGCTGTTTTAAACTCATCACCCTCAAAGCTCTGAACTGAGTTATTCAGGATTTGAGGGCGTGAAGCATCCTTGGAGGTCTGTGAAGCTAATGTTAGCTTACACAGCCACAGTGCAGAGCTGTGATAGGATTGTAAGTCTGATATTAAAACCTTGTGAGAAGTAGCAGTAATCACTGAACAACCATGTAGTTTTGGTTTAGTTTTTTTTTTTTGTTTTTTTAAAGAAAAGTTAGGATTATGTAAAATCTGACAGATCTTATGGATGTAGAAGTGGCATTTTGTATAGCTCTCGTGAATTATCTTCCATTAATGTGCATTGTCGATTTTAAAGAAGACAATAAGTAAAATAAATATATGTTTAAATGAATTAAGTCATTAAGTCATTAGTGCCACTAATGTAATATATATCTTACTTATGAATGATTGGTAATAATTGTATATGTAAGTAAGTATTTAACTTTTTCACGTTTATTTTTTCTGCTTGTTAGAATTACATTTTTCTTTTTAATCATGTTTTCTTTTTTTATTTTATCTTATTTTATTTGTAATCATACCACGGATAAAGACCTAGAATTTGATTTATAGAAAATATTGTAACATTAGTCAGAAAAGCTGACCTAGATATTTTCTTCAAATCATTCAGCCAAAGTGACACCACAAGCACAAAGTGACATTTTTTCTATTCTTTCTAAAGTGAGAGGAGAAATTATTTGAATTATGGTGAGGCTAGCTTTCCTCATTAGGGTCACACAGTTGCTGTAAGTCCTGAGAGATGAGGATGTCTCAAAGGTCCTTCCTACCTGTTCACACCTAATCAAAGAGCTCCAGACAAGGCCACAGATGAATGAAGGCAGGTACCCAACCACTGTGCCATGATGACAGGTCCCAAAGGTGCATGGTCACCAAAAGAGGAAACACGTTAAGGATCAAATGCCAGAAACAACCTGTAATCAAAGGCGAAGATATACAGCGAGGCACCTTTTACCATTTAGAGGCAGCTGTAGAGGAAGTGCAGGTTTCATCATGGATGTAATGGAGAGCTGACCAAGGTCAGAAAGCAATCATCATTCTGACACCTCACCCAGCAGGCAGCGCTGCTCCTCAGAGCGCTGCCTGTGCTAGGAGAAGAAGCTGTCTTACACATAACAACAACAGGCGCTAGAGGCCAACGGCAATGTCACAGGCCACCCCTCCATTGATATCAGTGAAAAGGACCTGTAAGAGAGCTTTCTCACGGCAGAAAATAGGGCCTGTCAGCACGCAAAATTCTAGGGCTTCATGTCAGGGAGCGTAGTCCAGTAAGGGATCTTGGGGTGTGGATATGTGTTGACTTGACATATGTCTAATCTGGCTGGAGAAGGACTGAGTCAAGAATAAGTGTCTCTTTTATTGGAGCTTGGCACATGGGAGGGCCCTTGGTGGTGTAAATTAAAGACACGAGGCAGAAGAGCGTGAGGCTCGTCACAGACATGAGCAGGCTTCCCTGTAGAGGAGCCCTGTAATTAGCAAGGCTAATGAAGAATAGGGCTGAGACTAATGTCCCCGCCAACCTCTGAGATCTCTTGGCAGGGTGAAAGGGGGGACTTCAACAGAGCAGAACATGATACTATGTTATAGCCATTAACCCTGACCCAGCACTCCCCTCAGGTTTACATCTGGTGCAGGACTGGACCGGTACCAAATCTCAGTGGGCAGCAAGACTGAATACCTGGGTCCACAGGTAATAAATTGTCTGATAGGCCCTATTATCTCTCATCTACTCCACTTCACTATCCATACAGTCACCCCTTCTGAGACGCTGTGTTATTACCAGATTGTGCTTTTCATACTGCTGCCATTAACTTAAAAATGTAATTCAAAAGTAAATCTGAAGCATCCTCAAGAATCTTCTCTTTAAGTCTGCAGACTGTAGATATTCCATCATTATAAAAACTGCTGTTGTCTGTTTTGCACAGCATGGGTCCTCGCATTGTGATTACATACCAGAGGAAGACACCTGTCACATGGAGCTGTTACTAGCTGTCAAGGATTCCTACAGATTGGTTGTGGCTCAAATGAATGTGTAGAAAAACTGACAAGACTAATCTTGAAGTGTATCATTTCATTTTTGCATAAGCCTAAATCCCATTTTCAGAAACAAAACACTACATCCTAAGGAGGCAAAAGAATTACTGACTCTGGAAAGTGATTCAGAATCACTCTTGAGGTATTTGGAGATACACAGAGAGTAATTTTTATTTTAGGTTTTGGGGAAACTGTTATGCTGCTACTAGGTGCAGGAGATGAGAGACAGGAATTCTAAAATGTTGAATGAAAGGAATGTCCCACAGAATATATCAGCATTAAATTAGTTGTGATGACACATTTGAACACTAACAAAGCGACATGACTGTCACCAGTCACCATTCTGAACAGTAGCCCCACTGATGTGTGTCAAGCTTTACATGTGAAAGAGGAAAAATACATATCAAATAATGCAAAATAATGGACACCCCATAGAAAGAAGTATATAGCACTGATGATCATTATCACAATTCATCAACACAGGCTGTCAAAAAATATCAAATTACTTGTGAATCATAAATGATTATTATGGTAACCATATGAAAAGGCTTCTTTAGCCACGTAAAAATTGGCGTGTCAGTTGGTTGTTTCTCCACTTTGGTCCATACCAAAATATCTCAGTAACTAATGTAAGCATTGCCATAAAACTCTTTACGCTCATGGTCCCCAAAGGATGAAGCTTGGTGGCTTCCTGGATCTTTTAACAAGCACCACCTTCAGGTGAAAATTTTAAATTGGCCAATACAATGGTTCATGAAAAAATACCTGGAAAAGTATGAAAATCAAATCAGCTTCACCTGTACTTTGTGTTTGGTGCTAATTAGCAAATGATAGTATGCTAATGTGCTAAACTAAGATGGTGAAACTGGTAAATATTCTACCTACTGGACATCTACATGTCAGCATTGTCATTTTTAAACGAGTCAAACTGCTGTTGTTAGCAGTTAGCTCAAAGCACTGCTGTGCCAATGTACAGCATCACAAAGCCAAAGTGTGAAATTACTATTACTATTAAATACTACAGAAATTTTTGTTATCATTCCAGTACCAGCACAATAGAGTGTCCTTGTTTTGGATGAGAAAGGTCCTTCAGGTTATTTAAGAAATCAAGAGTTTACCAAGAAAAATGTGTAATAAAAACATATTTTTCTAATAAATGAATCTGATCTTGATGAAATAGCTAAAGCTACAATAAAGCTACAATATGGTATATCACATCTTCCCTATAAAGTCCCCCACAAAGTGGTATTGTGTGAAAGAAAAATATTGACAGGATAATTGAATCAAAGGCCCCTGTAAAAAAAGAAATATACGGATCATTATAGGGTAGGTGGAAAAAAAATTAATAAAAAACACATTATCTTTGTATGTATATCTGTTTGATTAGGCCAAGTTGAGAAAAAGGACAGATAAATATTGTATAAATGAATTTATTGTGTAATGTGAGCAATCAAATTAATTAAGGGGTCCACAGCTGTTGGAGGCGAATAAGGCCATGAATTTTTCAGTGCTACCACTTCTCCCTAAGATTTTACAATAAATATTTCTGGAGGTCTTGGATGAATTTTTCATGGCTGAGTGGGGGAGATGAAAGGGGAATGAGGAATCCAGGGGACGGGAGCTCTCTGCTGCTGACACACCACAGAGAGGTGCATCGTCTCCAATCTTTATCAATGAAACCCAACCAGCACCATTGCTTTAATTACCCTGCTTTGTCAAGCATTCCACTATCAATAAAGAAAGGCTAGGCCACGTGGTCTGCTAAAGGAGGAGGAGGAGGAGGAGGAGATGGGGCTATATCAAGAGTTACACTTGTTTTCATGCCCTCCCACTTAAACAAGAGGAAATGATGTAACCATGATCGAACAGAGAAGTCTAGACCACCTCGTCATCCCAATGCAATACAACTGCAACCTGTGTTATATTTGGAGCTCGTAGATTTACTTGGGGTCATTTAAATCCCAACAGTACGATGGTGGTATAGCAGCACCACCTTTAATTCAAGGCTGCATGATTTATTTATATGTCATATCCTGGTAATAGGCAAATCAATTAAACATCAAACTGCCATATCCATACTACTGTATACTGTTCACCTTGAAATGATGATAAATGCCATTGATTTGCATGCAATTGTCTAAGCATAAGGCATAGACTGGATGTATAAGTCAGGATTGTGCACAACTTGTTTTTTCCCCTGATTTGGTATTCAGGCAGGATCCTGAGGTAAGTAATTCAGAAGAGACATCTGGTGGGCAATACACCGGCAATATCCCACCTGGAATAGCATCCATGAACAGCATCCCTTCCTTTTGGCCCTGTACTAAAACACAGAGAACAGAGAACAGCAGTGGTGGCGGTGGAGGTGGTGGTGGAGAATGTCTGTGTGTATGTGCAGGATATGATGAGCTTAACACCACTTACGCCAGGCTCTAAATAACAAATCAGATCATGAACATCTGTATATGAATGCAATGGAAATTCTTCTGAAGAGATCAATCAGGTGTAACATGCACGTAGTGTATTATCATAAATAACTACACTACGCTGAAAGGTATATAGACGCCTCCTTACATTTGGTTTTTCATTGTTTGGGCAAGGTGCCTCAAATCCAATTAATGGAATTATTTAAACCTTCATTACCTGCATTTTGTGTTTGTTTGTTTGTTATGTTATCACCTTATAAAGCTTAAAAGGCTAATGTGTTAGCAAGCAGTAGCCTATATACACATCAGTGTACACATCTTTTTGGTATTTGGTGCTGGGCAGGTAGTGTACAGTGGGTTTATTAAGCCTTTTTTTCCCCCAAAAAATAACTGTCTGCCATGTTCAGAAACAAGGTTTATGAGGGCAGTGAAACTGAACCAACACAGTGAAGTTGTTGGCCGTAAAACTAAATCAATTAACTAATCGAGGCTAAAACACTCTGTGGCGCTGAGGGAAACTGCAGAGTTGGGAGATAATTCTCTGTAGGCTCATAACTATGAGGGACACCTTTAACATCACACATACTTATTTGATCCATTGTTATTGTCTAAACATTGATTAGTGCAGCTGCTACAGCAAGGAATGAGACAGCAGTGTGTTTCCAAATTATTGGCAGCAGTGTGGACATGATAGTGCCGCTGCACACAAGGTGAGATCCAGTCCTGAAGGAAATGGTTTTCCACATCCAGTATCCTTGGAATTACATTCATAACGGACAAATCCACAGCTCACAATGTACATCCAGTGCCAGTCTTCATTGCCAATGCAGAGTGAGGCCATGGAGGTTTTGGATAAACATATAGTGCATTTAAGAAATAAAAATAATTTTTTAACCCGAACCAAGCCTCTTAGTTGTCTAACCTTGACTATACCTTAACCATAAGATGTGTCCGATACCAAAAATGGGGTTGGGAAGAACTTTGATCCGAACCTAATCCAATACCTTTGGGATTAATAGGAATGCCAACTGCAAGCCAGGCCAGGCCTTATTACCCAATTCCAGTGTTGGACCTCACTAATGCTCTTGTAAAGCAAATCTCTGCAGGCAGGTTCCAACATCTAACCTGAGACCAGAAGAATATAGGCTGTAGCGTCATAGTTTTTGATTCACATATGGTTGTAATGTTTGGCTGTCCAAATACTTTCTACAACACAGTTTATATTACTATTAATTCAATGTCAATATGGTAATCTGTGCTCTAAAAGCAGTGTTGTTGTGTAACCTATTAAAGGAGGCTTACTATAACAGACAGCTCCACTCAGCGCTGAGGAGAACCGATTGTTTAATTCTGTTATATTCTCACTAATCAATGTGTTCACTTCAAAGCGATGGGAAATGCTTGCATCCAAAGTAGATTGATCAGTTCTAATACAAGTCATTAACATACAAGTTGTTAACAAGTGAGGCCTCTGTACTGTATCTAGGAATCAAGAGAGCCATCAATAAAGCCAATTTAAGACTTTTAATGTCTTAAAACCTTGAGTACACACTCCACCACTCCAGAATGGGATCAACCACTGTTAAACTGTTTTCTTTCTTTCGTTCTCTCCCAGTGTTTTTCTGTCCATCTCTCTCTGTCCTTCCTTCACTTACTCAACCTTAGCCACTTAGCTTGAGGCCTGTACTACTGCACGAGACCACTGATATACTTTACTGATGATAAATTTATAAGCCAAACTGAGGGGAAAGTATTAAACAACCTTGTGAATAGCTGGGGTTCGCTTCAACTGAGGCGGCGTATCCTTTTCATAAACAAAAATAACCCTTCAGAGGCAGTAAAAGCATGCTTAGAAAGTAAAAGGCCATTTTAGCAGGGGAGGCCAAGGGTGAGGGGATGGAAAACAGAAACAATCCCGCCTCTGATAGCCAACAGCCCCCCCCCTCCTCAGCAACCACCACCACCAGCGCCACCATCCCCACTTCTCCATTCATTCCCCACTACACCCAACCCCTGGCCACTTTGAGCACAGCACACATCCCAACCCTTAAAAAAGCAAAATCAAGGCTTTGAAAAACATACAGTGTCTTTAATAATTCAAGCATTGCTGGGTTTGAATAGCCTCTTTAGCGTAGAAATATACAGTCTCCTGGTATAAGATCAGTCCCTCAGGGGCTGCCTCACCATCTTACTGCACTGTGCCCTTTCCTACATGGAGTATTGGCTGCTGCTTAAGATGCATCTACCTGCCTGATTATATTAAGTAGAAAATTGGAATGTATACAGGACTGTACAGGGTGTACCAGCAGTTTCAAAAATATATATTTTTAATGGCTGTGCATTTAAAAAAGAGAAGTGCCCTGAACTTGTATAACACCCTGAGAATCCATGAATCAAGTGCAAAGTTTTGCAGTAAAGCAATTATTGCAGTTGACTAGCATCTTTACTGGGGTTGTGGACTAACACAGGATTGTAAATATTTAACTATCTTTGCACCCAATGCACATTCATATTTCATCAGGTTTCTTGCAGTTTATTCTCAAAGCAAAGTGTTGGACTGCATAATTATTTCAGTTTAGCATTTTTTTCCCAACCTATTACTTCCATAAATACAGGAATTTGAGTTATAGCTCCTCAGAGGGCTAATTTAAGAAAAGCATGCATTAATTAATACAACCTAGATGGAAAGGAAGAAATCCCTAAGTAAGTAAGCTGTTGGCAGATATCAAGGATGATTTTTGCCTTCAAAGGAAATAGGGATGGATTTGAGAGGATGCGGCGGTTTAATCAATACTGTTGACTCTTGAGGTTGGCAGGTGTGGTTGGTGCGTACCTCTCAGTAGAAGCATTTCCATCATTCAGAAAGAAAACCTCAACGCGGCCAAACTGGAAATCTAATCCCAGCTTTCAAATGCCCTCAGTTGTCATTTAAAGCATTTAATCATAGTTAATTTCCGATTTTGCCTTAAAAAATAAAGCAACCCTGCTGAAATATTCATCCAGGCATTGCTTTGTCTTTACTTCAATCACTTCAGCATAGTGTACAAGATATGACTTTAAACCTTTTGTTGTATGCTTCCATTTGTGTGTATGTCCATTCTCACATCCGATGTGTGCAATAATGAAATAAATATCGAACTCTTAAATATTTTAGTGCATTCTAGGAGTAAAGTGGAATTGTTTTTCAGACAGACGTTGTTCACCCCCCCCCCCAAAAAAAAAAAAACACACATACACACATACACAAATGCATTGTGTGCATTGGCCGGCCCAATCCATCACGCTGCGTCTGGCGGGAGAAAAAGCACTTTCCCAGGGTGGGTGTTTTTTAGTTCTGTCAGCGCTGCTGTTTCGGTGGGCACCCGTGAGACCTCGCTGATGGACACTCTGGTCATCACTTGCAGGGAGCTTTGGGACTCTCTTCAACCTCTCATCCCCTCTCTCCCCCTCCTGCCTCCCCCTCCACCGCAGCCTGTTTCACTCACCTCATGTTTTCACTAGCACCTTCCTTTGTCCCAGCAGTGTCGTGCACTCCTTTTTGACAATGATGACTAGTGCACCTGCCTGAATTCTCCCTTGCAAAGTGGCTTGGCCTTCAGAGACCAACCATACTCTGTTCAAGGGCTTGGGCCTCTCAACGTGTTGGGAGACCTCAACAATTACAGCAGGAAAACGAATATACTATAATATTTTCAGCAGGAGGAGATAATGGCATAAATATATGGTATAAATAGACTATATATAGTCGATATTTAAGTTTGAGCCTAATGGAGGATTACATTTTCCATTCTGGGGGGATCCTAAATGGTACAGTCAGGGAGACACACACACTGTCTCTCAGTGGTTCACGTTCAGCTCCATTTTGCATCACAACCAGGCAAAGTACAGAACACAAGGGTTTTGTGCTTGTATATGCGCAGAACAATTATGTAGAAATAATCTATTCAAATTGAAGTCTGCTCCAGTTTTCCTCTGACAAACTGAGATTTGATTTCCAAAATGCTTGCTCGTCTCTTCTACACAAAGAAGCCAGCGGGGAGAGGGTGCAATTGCTGGAGAGAAGTGGGCTGGAAGGCAAATCTAGGTGATGCGTATGTTCTTAGAGTGCCCCTGGGTCTTCCATGGGTAGGTAGGATCTGACAAAAGAGATCTGTACAGCAAAAAAATCCTCCACTCTGCTTGAGCATGGGAAATTAAGCCTAGATAAAGATTCTCTCTTAAACATACTCCCTTCTCTCTTTTCATCCCTCTTTTTTCCCCTCCCTCTGCAGTGGCAGAAGAAATTATCCATTGTACCATTAGATAAACCCAAACAGCCCTCTCCATAAGACCTCCAGTTCCTCATGCAGTCCCAGCTTGGCGTCCCTCGGGTGTTTGTTCAAAAGGAAAACTCTGCGGTGCCTCCGGGGGATGTTTAACTCATTGCAATGGCAAGTATTTAGAGAAAACTCAACAAGTTTGAGGCTGTCAAAGCTAGAATCCAACTGTCAGGCAGAATTATGTCTCTGAGGCGTCTGATGTGAGGTAATGACCAATTGCATCATTTTGACAAACCCACCATCGATGAGAACTAGGGCAGACGCCGATTGCTTTTGCACAAGTGGTTCATTTGAATTTGAAACACTGCTGCTAAGTGCATTAAATGATGCTGATTAACTAAGATTATAGCTGCGGTAGCGATGTGATTTCTGTTTTGATACGGAGCATAAATTGAGGCAGAGCAAACAGTTTTTTTGAGTGGCCGATGAATAATTGAAAGTCAGCAGAGGGTACATCAATAAAGTGGTAATGAAGCGTATTTGTGTGAAATTTTCTGATTCTCAAACTCTGCCACTCTTCTAGCAGCAGTCTATAACATGTAATGTTATGATGAGGCTTACTGTAAGTCAGTTATTATTAGATGGCACCTTTTCAAATACATCAACACATGAATCAAAATATAAATAAGACAAAACTGAACATAAAATCACCTTCACCATTGCTACCATTTTTATTGCTGCTACAGCCAATCATGACCGATGATTATGATAATAATGATAATTATTATTAACAATTTATCATTATTTTAATTATTATCATTATCATCATTATTATCGTGGTTGTTTTCTCTCATGTCATAGGGCTTTTTTTCTCATGGCATCTGCCTATTTCATCTAATAAAATATTTCCTAATCCTAACTTCTATCATTATTATTTTTATAATAACAATAATAATTAGTAGTAGTTGTAGTCGGAGCAGGAGTAGTAGAAGTAGGAGTATTAGTAATAGTAGCAGTAGCAGTAGTATTAACCCCCTTTGTTATGTAATAAGAAATTATAATGTCATTTATAATGTCATAAAGCCACAGCATTCATCTTATTTTTTAACCCTAACCCTACCCCTGACCTTGGCACCTTGACCTTGGGTTAGTGTTATAATACACTATAGTCTAATAAAAGCACTCCAAATGGTCTGTGTTGTATTTTCACAGCAATATCTTAAAAACTGAGGCTTTGGTGCCCTCTATCTTTAAGTCAAAGTAGCAACAAAAAAAATTGTAGTGATCAATTTTAAACTACTCAACTGTTTCTTGACTATTTCATTCATTTGAAGCCAATGATACAATATCATAGAATATGACAGTAAACAGGAGATTATTCTCCCCTCAGAGACATTCTAATGTATAACCTTATATTAAGATTAAAGAGATGTTGAATAATTCAGTTTGAAAAATGTACAAGAGCGATGCATCTCTTTTATTTTTTATTTACAACATTGTCTACAGGTCACTTTCTTTTTGAGTAAAACCGTTTCTTTGTTCTACCTTTTTCTAACACAGTTGTGGCATGTTGTGTCCACCTGGAGTACTGTTGACCTTCTGTGAGGCAGCTGCCTAGTTAAAGAAGTCCATTTTCAAGGCTGTTCTTGCTCAAATCAAAACTCCATTATAGATTTTACCTCCAGGGGAACCTAGGGCTCACAAGGTCCTTGGCAATTTTACCTGAGGAAGAAGCTAAAAGGATTTGAATCTCCAAGGATGGTTGAAGAGAGAGAGGGTGTGAGGACGAGAGAGAGGGTGGGATATGCACCCCAGGACCCGAGCCCCTAATCTTTCTCTGCCAAGCAGGGAGCAAAGCAGAGCAAAAATGGAGATTTAGAGATGGTTCAGTGGCACTGAACCCTGAACATCAGGGCCTGCAGAAGTGGTGGAGGAGGCAAGGAAACCTTGAAAAAAGAGGTGGAAAAGAAGAGCTGAGACATTGTTACCGTAGGATTGCCAGGGGAGCTAGTTTCAACTCCCAGAAACAGTTTCCAATACATTTAACATATATGAAAGAAGCACAGCTCTGGACTTACACCATCCTTAACTATGTGTACTAACAAGACAGATGGAGGCCAAAGATGCAGACAGATCACATCAGGACATCTGTCACTTCATGGCAACAGCCTTCTTAATAACTGACAAGGCTTCCTCACCCGTGGGCACAGGATGGGGTGGGGGGGTCTCGGAGCAGTGGCTGTGCAAAGCAGCCATCAAAGTCATGTGGTGCCCTTTTTTTAAACAACTTGTCCCAATTACAGCCAATCACATGCTATCTGTGCCCTTGATTATCATCCTGGGCAGAAGACATCAAAGCTGCCTTCTATGGCTGCTGAAATGAGGTTGTGCAGTAATTAGTGGACTTCACTAAGGAGAGTTTCATCACCAAATGTTTTCAAAATAGAGAACATCTTAATTCGTGAAGGGGGGGGGGTCACGTCAGGAGAGAATGATGCCCTACAGAAATAATTAAAACATAATTACAGCTCATCAGCTGTGCAAGTGCTCACAAAGTGCTGTCGCTGAAAATCTGCTGCTTTCCTTCAGGGCAACGGCAGGGTAGCATGCCACATACAGATCCAAAATTTACCACATAGCCGCACTTACACCAAATAAGCACTTATGTCTTGTTACCAGAAATACCACAAAGGGAGCTAAATTGGCCGCAACAGTCCAAATTTAAATGAATTTCTCTTGCAGATAAATCAGTACTTCCTGTACGAGTGTTTATTATGCTTGATAAACACCTGCATTTATTAGTAAATAAAAATATGTGTTCTGCCAAGGACAGACCAGGCAGCAGAGAAAGCACAGGATGCACAGCAGGTCATTAGAGCAATAACTTGTCTCTTTGGCTGATGTGTCAAACCATATACTCTGTAAAACTGAGATACACAGAGATTGAGGAGCCAGTCAACCTTTTAAATTGACATCATGTTAGCGCTGTGCCCAGGTTGCATCGTTTCTGTGATGACCACTTCCCAAAAATATGGCTGGCGGTGCAGTCCTGCGAGGGGAAAAGTGCACGCTAAGTGTTTGTGACGAGTGCTAAGGCCATTGCTTGATCCCAAGGAAGTAATGAAGGCTGGACTGTAGGCGATGTGTTTGCTTCATCCACCTGATGGCAGACTTCTAACAAGCCCAGTGTCAGTCTGGCTTAAGTCATACATTCTCTCTCTGCTGCTCCTCCAGAGTTATCACATGATGTGTTTTGCCCTCCCAGTCCAGTGCTGTGGAGCCAAACGGCACAATCTTCACAATGAAATCCGGTCTGATGATATGTGTGATTCAGAAAACAAGTCAGTTGGGAGACAATGTTTGTTAATGTATATATGCTGAGCAGAACATAGGCAACTAGAATTACTGCCTTGCGTCTGTATGTCTCTGCCACCCAATCGAGTTGCAGTTTACATCCATATGTCTCCAGACTCATATATGTGGTAAAGACTTCTCAGCATAGAAAATCTATAAAATCACAATGGTTTCAAGGTGGGCATCATAGATTCAGCATTAACCAAATGTTAACTGTTCCTTGTGGTTATGGTGTTGAATAATGGCCAGAAAAGCAGAACATTATGTGTCACAGTGAAGTTGACCTTTAACTTTTTGAATATCAAATCTCATCGCTTCATCGTTTCATCCTAACAGACATTTGTGTGAACCTTTGTGATAATTAACGTTTGAAATGTTGAGATATGGCTAGAAATGTTGTTTCTGAGGTCACAGTGACCTTGACCTTTAAAAAACAAATTCTGAACAGTTTATCCCCCAAGTGAACATTTGTGCCAGATGTAATGAAATTCCCTCCAGGCATTCCTGAGATATCTCCTTTGCCAGAATGGGATGGAAGGATGACGTGGAAGCATAAAAAACATGATAGTCTAAAACAGAATGACCACCAGTAGTGAAATATGTGCACAAATCATGTTAAGAGTGAATCACTGACAAATTTATAACACTGTATGTTAGTAGTACTTTGGTGCACAACAACATCAGCATGATAAAGCTACATTTAAAACAAAAACACCAATAATTGGAGTTGGAGTTTGACTGTCGAATAATTTGGAACTATTTAACATTATAAGTAGTAACACTTAATATCTAACACACCATAATGTAATTGAGTAAATGTAACCTAAGTTTAAAGCTTATATTATTATTCTTATGTACTTTTATGTACTTAATGGAGTTTTCAAAAAATTAACCTTCACTTAGTAAAAAGCCGTAACTTTTGTATAAACACTTAATAAATGCTTGATAACACTGTCTAATGTAGCTGTATGATTATACAGGTAAGAAATGTTTACAGTCTGTTACAAATCATTCACAACTGGGTTTAAAACTGTTTATATATGTGTTCAAGTCTTTTAAAAACATATACCCATTACAACTATGTTTTATCATGCTATCAAACAGCAGTTATAGAGGTTTCGGTTATGGATGTTGACAAATACATTGATAAGCACTTTAAAAAATCCTCATATCTGTTTGAAAATGAGTTATAGTTTGTCATTAATTCATTTTTAATTGGTTGTGTACTGCTACATACTGCTCACATTGTTAAGTGTCACAGTCTTTTTCAATGATTAATTCTGATTAAGTGATTCTGTTTTTGGCACATTCAAGGCTCCATACTTAACCTGTAGCACAGGCTCACAATTAGTGAATGTTATTGACGAAAGCAAGTGGTTGAGAGGACAGGTCTGTGTTGCCAATTTCACATTTCCATCTGAATTCTTGAGCCTTTTTGGTCACCATTTGTCATGCACATGATTCTATCCATCTGTAATACGGCTTATTATAATTCTTCTCATGACCAGTGCGATTTTCAGATATCTTCAAGTGAACAACCATGGGATTAAGAAAAAAATATTTATTAGAGTAAATACTCGATGAGGCAATACTGCCCCAAAACACAAAGCTCATGTCAACTGGAGGTTTGAGATGTATCAATATGACTGTGAATGGATTTGTCTGTGTCAGACTAATATAACTGCCTAAGCTCTTTCCCTGCCTCTCACCACATCTAGGTCTGAATGTATTCTGATATATGAAAATACCCATTAAAATCCGCTTTACCTAATTACGCTCACTTACATGTTAAGTTAAACAATAACAGAAATTCAAAGGGTTAACAAGTCTACCTATAATTTAGCAATATATTCAGTTTAGTGTTGTTGAACATGTTTCACAGCTGTGGCAAAAATGATGCTTATGTTGTAGTAATGTGTAGTTACTATTTAATTCCAACAGAGGGCACCAGTATCCAAGAAATGTGTGCAGTTCCACATTCAGTCAAGTCTGCAACATCCACTGTCTTACCTGATGATACAGAGTGTCTGGGACCAAATACAGTTCATCACATATATACTGAAATATACTTATGTGGTTTGGTGCTGTGGGTTATTTATGACAGTGAATTTATCTGAGTCTGGATTCTCTTCACCAATTACAAACTCCAATTATAAACCCATTATAAACTCTGGTAGACATTATTTTAACAAAAAGTGTAGGGTATTCTTGAAAAGTTGGCCTACTGTAACTCTTGTCTGCAAAGTGGAGATTCTCTACACTCATGTTATACTGCACACATGACATGTACTGGTTCTTGTTAGCAGCCCAGGCTAGGAGGGATGGGAAAATAATTTTAGATGCTAGTAACATAGTTGTGACCTCTGTGTTATTCGAAGGAGTTCTTAATGCCCACAAAAAAACCTTCCCATTTACGGCGAACTAAATATACAGTATGCTTTGTAAATAAATTGTGGCAGCCTTCACAAAAAAATTCAAGTCAAGATTATAGTGCTAGCATTTATTAATAGTAATTCATATTTATTCCAGTGAAATCTGTTGATTTCACTAAATGCTTATATGCACACAGCTCTCTATGTCTTACACGAACACATATTGTCACACATGATCAGCAAGACAGAGAAACTTTAATACTCTGTATTTTGTGAAATACAACACAGTTCTGATGGTCTAGTCATCCTACACTTATGTTCTCGTGAAATGATAAGTCATTTATAAGTATCGTGTCAAATAGCCTAGCCTGAGAAGTCAAGTGTAGGAGCACTGTGTGTTATACTGCTTCATGTAATGTTCAGTTACCAGACATCAAGACTATTTGGGGTTTGGCATGTTAAGCTGTTCCAGCAAATAGATGGGTGACAGCAGGAAAGAAGTATTGGCAAAACTGCACATGCTTACCAAGAGCATTTTAATTTAAAAACTTGAAACATTAACTTTAAAAATGTAATTTGTGGGTAAAGACATGTTTTTTTCTGTAGTAAATTACTTGTAATTTAGAATTTTGATAGTAAAGCATAGAAAAGGAGAGAAATACATTTGGCTATTACAGTCTTTCTCACTGTTTTCCACTAACTTCTTAGAATGTAGTACATGCATAGTATTGTAATGTTTACAAACCTCCGTTAAAAAGGCTGTTATAAGAGGATTTAGGATTTTTTAAATTTGTGATGAGATCCTGATGATAGACTTCAGCATGCTGAATATGCTGTGCCTGATCACACAATGTTTTTAAGCAGTCACTCATATTCTAAGTGAGGAGATTATATTGTGTGTACTCTGTTGTTAACACTGAATAAATTTGTTTACAAATTCCTTTCAAGGGGTTTCAAATAGCCAGGTATTTCAGGAATCAAGGTTCAACTGTATAATTATACAGAATGATTCAAAATGTTTTTTTGGATCCCAAAACATCATAACAGTGAAATTTTAGCTTCATTTCCAGTTTTGAATAATAGTAATAATAATAGTATAATAATAGTAATCCTTTATTTATATAGCACATTTTAAAACCAGGTTTACAAAATGCTGTGCAGAGAGAATAACAGATAAAAGAAAATGAGATAATGAATACACACAAAGGACACGCAAAATACACAAATATATTGTTTACAAGAATTAAACATGATAAAACATGAGAAAAAGTGACCTTAATGAAAAGTACCATCATGAGTTGACTGTGCACAAAAAAGAAAGTAAATCTACCATTTACTCCTTAAAATAAAAAGAATAAAAAATTCACTCACAAATAATGCCATGGAATTAAAAGAAGTACAGAAAAGGATCAGATGGGAACTTTCATCATTTTAGTGTGTATGATGAAAATATATTATAAGTGTATCTAAATTTGAATGCTTAGGGTTATAACAATACTAGGTTACACCTATTGTATACCAGTGGTTCCCAACTGGCGGCCTTGCTGTTCACGTGTAGACTATGTGTGGACTGTGGCAGCTTTTCTGCTGTTCATATCAGAGACTGAGGAGAATGAACCTCATCCATTACACAAACATGGCTCAAAATACATTCAACTTAATTTTACTAACACTGAAAAATATAAAGGGAAACAACGCAATATCCAGTGAAGTACTTGTCTGGATTCTCTTTATCATTTTCTGCACTGAGGTTGTTGTATCACCCTGTTCTTTTCATCATGCATGTTTATATTCTGTGCTGTAAAAATAGTTTTGGTTCCCTTAAAAGCCAGAAATAGTTGTTCTGCTGTATAGTTGGATGGATGTACATGGAGTCAGTGTTAAGTTGGTCTATGTGTGACCCGATGTCTTTCTTGGACCCTGAAGCTAGACCAGTTGGGAACCACTGAGCTACACAATTCTTAAACTTGTAAGTGGTCTACAGTATACTGCATTGGTTGTACACACACTATTAATGCTTTTTTAAGGGTCTGTTTACCATAATTACAGAAAAATATATTTTACCATCCACCTCTAGTGGCATGTAGTTATGCGGGTAATTTTTCATTTATTTGTCCAAGTTCTGAGATATATGTGTCTGAGATTTCCTCCCCTACCTCAAGGCAGTGGAGATGGATGTAATTCTGTTGGAGGTGTTCACAACATTGAACATTTTAATTGCAATATTTCTTCTGTGAACTATATCCAGGGTGCTCTTGATAATCCACAGACTGAAGTATAAGACAAAATTTCTGTGATGTAAACTGGCTGTAATAAAAGCTGCGAACAAGTAGGTCTTCAGGGAAAAGGGGGCACTGTTCCTGGAAAGAAATTTTGCTGTCGATTTTTTTCAATTGGAATATTTTAGTGTTAAAAGCACTGGGGCAGAAGACCTGGAGACAAAATTAGGGCAAATGAAACCTAAGTTAGTTGCATATACACTTTTTTTGTAATTTTAGTTAAACAACCCTTTAAAGCTGAGGTCAATCAGGTGTATCTAGTTAATCTGGAGAAAACCTAATTAAATAACAGATAAAAAAAAAGAAGAAGAAAAAAGCTGGTGGGGGGGTTATACAAATATCTGCAGATCCATTATAGATATTTTGCATACAAAATGTAAAAAATATAAGCTGAGTGATATAACTACTATTGTGCTCCTCCATTAACTGAAAATAAAATCAAAATAAATATATGACATGACACAAGCCATGATCATTTCCACAGTTCATTTAAAATTTCCCCAGTTGTACCGACCGTGAATGTGCTGTAGTACGTTCACTTTGAAAATTGATAAAACATCATGAAGTGTATCAATACTGTATGCTGATCTATTGTTTCTAACAGCCTGATTGAAAAGACTATATGATGAAATGCCCCACATCTGATGCCATGTAGGATGTGACTACCGTCCATCACTTAGACACTTACACCCATTTGTAAAAGACACACTAGATTCCTGATTAATGCTCTCTTTGACCTCCATGGGGAGTGAGTCAAAGAGATGATCCTCCACAATCAGGCAGCTCCTTCGGAGGAGGCAGCACTGACCAAGCTGAGCTGGCAGACGATCCAGACAGTTTCCCTTTAGTTCCAGATGTGCCAGCTGTGACAGCTGGCCAATTTTCTCAGGAATGAAGGAGATACAGTTGTGACCGAGACATAAGGTCCTCAGTTTGGTGCACTTGAACAGCTGCTTGGGGACTACCTCCACTTTGTTGCCTGTAATGGCAAAATGTTGGAGGTTCTGCAGAAAGCCAACTTCCAGTGGTATTACCACTATGGAGTTATGGCTAACATCGAGATACCTCAGCTTTAGGAGGGTGAATAACGAAGAGGGTAGAGACTCAAGCTTGTTGTGCGAGAGATAGAGCGACTCAAGGTTTTTGACGTGGCTAATTGACAATGGAATGGTGATGATCTTATTGTGCCAAAGTTTGAGGCATGTCAGTCTCTTGAGGTGCTGAAAGCTGATGATCTCCTCGATGGTACGGATGTTGTTGGATTTTAGATCAAGCTCTTGAAGGTTGTTCAAACTGAAGATAGCATGGGGGATTCGCTCCAGCTCACAATTATGAAGCTCCAACTCTGCAAGATTCATCATTTTCTTCAAACTATTAAGCACAAGGAGCTTTGTACCATCATTATGAATGACCAGCTCAATCAGATGTGGAGAAAGATCTGTTATGTTTGTCGGGATTTTTGTGAGGTTGCTCTTGAGATGAAGAATCTTTAAGTGCCTGAGGTCTCGGAGAGACTCGAGTCCAATCATTTTATTGTTTTCAGAGTTCAGGTTACCAACCAGGTACAGTTCCCTTAAACTTTTCAACAAGTATACCCAGCTAGGAATCTCAGCGACATCTGTGAATTTGACATGAAGGCACCGGAGGTGATCACGAAGAAAAATGAAAGCAGTCTGCTCCACTTTGGCCGGACAGTGATAGAAGTGCAGCTCCTGGAGGTTTATCATTTGTGAGATCTTAGCCGTTATCCTGGCCTCTGGTATTAATTCTAGTTTAAGGATTTCCAAATCAGTGAGGTCGAACACAGCATCCGGCACTCCGGATAGCATAAAAAGATGAAGTTCCAGCTTTTCTTGGGAATTGCGCGTTACATGCTGCCGCAACTTCTCAAATGTCCACTCGTGGTTCAGGCTGATCTCGCGGAGTTTGTTTTCACTCACCTCTGAGAGAAAAACCCCAAAACGCTTTGAATACAGCTGGTCATATTGATCAACCATGTGGAGAAGGAACGCAAAGTCATTCTTGACATCAGGAATGTCACTGAAGCTGCTCTCCTCCCTGACTTTTTCAAAGGAGTACTCCTTCAATGGTCGTCGAAAAAGCCAGAACAGTGTGTATATACAGATGATGCCATAAACACATATGATAGCAATATAACTGACAAGGAGCTTCTTTAACATGAAAGCCATGTTATGTGTGCAATGGAACTTGGCGTATCCAGTCAAATGCTTTATTTCGGGCTCACACACATGGTCAAAATCTATGGAGGCAACAAATGTCATTGTGTAGCAAAGGATCAAAATAAATTTGACTGTTTTGATGACTGTCTGAATGGCATACAGTCTGTAAATCAAGTCACTGTCTTCCACATGGGCACGGAATTTCCGCACTTTTTCAAACAAGGCCTTTGCTTGCTCACCATCTTTCTTGTCCAGTATTGTCATAGAGGGAACTTCACTCACCAGCTTTTCAGCAGAAAACGTGACCCCAGATTTAGTCAGCACTGGGGCAGACTGGTTTGGACTCCCCTCCTCACTGCTTGTGGACAGATGTTTCAGGAGGGAGGAGGCCCCAGCCAGTCTCTGCTTGTTCTCCTCCGAGTCCTCACAAGCAGTCTCGGACAGTGCTTTAGTAGTCCAAGGGGATTCGAAACATTTTCCGAGTATGGAAACAAAATGTTCTATTTTGGAACTTGTCTTTGGGTACTTGAACCAGAAGTTGCTACTGACCATTAATACAATTGTGTGGATTAGAGCAAGGTATGGGAAATATTTGGAATACCAAGGAAGGGCAACGTGGTAGCACATTTGGTTGACAAAAACATACTGCTGAAAATCCAGCTTGGTTCTGACACCTGTGGGCTGAGGCTGCCCTAAAGTAGCCGGCTGTGTGAAGTGAATTGTAGGTGCAACGCTATCAGGAGGCCTTTTAGCCATTAGAGGAGCAGCTTGCTCCCCAATGGCGTTTTCTTTGTTCCAGAAACCATCAGCTGTCTCCGGTGGTTGGGGGCTCAAGAAGCCCCCAGCCCCCTCCGGAGTTTGTTCCAGAATTGGAAGACAAACGACTTGGTCTTTGGTTAACTGCATGGTTCCAGAAAATATGGCCAGCATCAGCATGACAATTCCAAGATAATCCATGAAGACATCCCACCATGGTTTCAGAATTCGATAAGTTGGCTGGATGTCGTTCAGGGACGCTACTTCTGTGAGGGTGAACATCCCTGCAACAAAGAATTTGAATTAACACAATGCTTGATCATCTTTTGTAGTTTCAGAAGGTTTGTATATGTTATGGTCAATCCGGCTCTCACACTTTTGGCATTTGGCTTTGGCATAGACAACTATAGGTCGCCTTTTGTAGTTAAGTACATGTTATTTTGAGGTTAAATTTCAAATATATGGGTCTTTTATCCTTTTATTCAAGCTGTATGAGACCAACAGAGGGTTCTTAAGTTATTTTGAGAGTGAATTCATGAAAAATAATTATATTTTAATAAGGGGTGAAAGTAGTTCTAAATTCTTGCCCGTACTGTTTGGCAATCCTAAATTCTTGCCTTGGGCTTGCGCATGCACATCGCAGTTGCAGTCGCAGTCCAGAAAGACACCATGCCTCCATCCAGCATGGATCAAAACACACCGGGGACGGTTAAGAATCAATTTGGAAAGACTTAGATGGAATTAAGGAGACAAACTTTTGTTAAAGATGTCAAAACATTAGCAGATGTATTCTCTTGCTGAGAGTTTGACTGTGATTGGTTTTGAATATGGGTTTTAACAGGTAGCTGCTCTCCCCTCTTTGCGGTACTTTGTACCATCACTGGATCTTTTAGTGGTACTTAGCACCATACCGTACCATCCTACTTTCACCCCTTATGTTAATGCAGGACAGACCTTTTAGCTTAGTTCTAATCAAACAGTGATTAGACTGTTGTACAGCTTCTGCTACCCTCACAGTGAGCCAAAATAATGGTGTGCTGTGGCATTCCTGGCCAAATTATCTTTAATTTCCCTCTTTACTACATGAGCTTTGCCTTCTTGGAAATTCCACAATATCTGAATTTACTGTATTTACTGTATTACAATGATTTAATGTTAAATATCTCCATGTAACTTCAATTTCCCTATCATAATACAGTATATGTAAATGACTATCCGCAGCCTGTGATGAACCACATATCCAGGCTGACAGAACTAACAGAGTATATGCCGGATCATAATCCATTATTTACATCCTGCAGTGGCTTGCTCATCATTCGAGTTTATGTGAGATACACTGACTGATGAGGTAGATAATTCAAAGAGAATGGGTCAGCACTTTGTAATCTCATGTGTTTCAATACCACACTCCTGTAAAAAATTATTCTTTTTCTATCACATGAAATTTTTATGTAACAGTGAGCCAGGGAGGTTTTGAGGTTTTCATAATCATCGTTAATTATGATGCTGTTATGTTGGATCACTTTAAACTGTAATTTTTCTTTCTAATATTTAAGTTATACTCCGACTCTAAACAGCATAAACAAAATATTTAAAAAAAAAACACAAATACAATACGACACAAATACAACACAGCCTCAAATTATACACCAAGGGAACGACTGCATTGACAGCCTCAATAAAATCCGAACAGTTTAAGTAAGTCAACATTTACTTTAGATTTACTGTTTTGTATTGCATTAGATTAAAAGGTTCTTCTATTTTCTGGTGACTTTGTATGTATCAAACCTGGTAGGAGTCATATTTCCAAGCTAGATGGCATTGGGATCAATGCAGATTTGATCTTGGGACACTTGAGGACCGGAAAGAATACACTGGTTCGATCCTCTAATTTCAGATAAGGCCACATTTCTCAGACACATTTGGAGGAGCCTCGGAGAGGACAAGCTTGTGAGCTTGTTATGTATTTAGAAAGAAGGCTGGCCTTGAACTGGGACACACGGGAGCACGAGAATTGGCAGTGCAGACAGTGCATACAAATTCTGCACACTGCAGGCCTAAATCATCCGTAACACTTTTTAAAATGACTTTTCTGTGCAGCATGCTTTTCTCTACGTGTAACCTACCTAATTCCAACAGAGCCTACATCCACAGAGTTGACAATCATGTGTCCTACGTCCACGCATACGCTATTACTATTACTATTATCGGCTATGTGAGAGCTTTCATCGTAAACGGTTTGTATATGCACCGTGTGTAAAATGCTACATACCAACGTGTAATAAGTGCAAGTTATTGAGAAATCCACTAAATAATAAGAAAAACGTATATCTTTGCCACCGCTGCGACTCAATTTTTCGTGTGTATGTGTGTTTGCCGGCAGCATGAAGGTCACTATTGTCAATGCGGCTGCAGAGCAGGCTGAGACCGGCTACGGCAGCAAGACGCATCCACGGACACAAAACAAGAGGTGGAGCCGATGTCCGCGAAGCCTCTAAACGCAACACCAGAACCCGGGTTCCGTGAGAGAGAATCACGACCCGGTCCGGTTACGTTACACTGATCTATTCACCACAGGTGTTGTCGTTACTCAGCCCGCAGACCCGCCGATGGCTCCCCGCGGGCCACGCAGCCCACTAACGTGACGCTGAGCCTCGGTCCCCGGACGAGCCGGAGGAGAACCGGCACCCGAGCGCACGGACACGCACCTTCGGGCGGTCTGGTCCGGTCACGTCGACGACAGCGGTTCCGAACAACGCCTCTCCTCACACGCCATGTTTCTCTGCGACGGATCCGGCCATTCTTCGCGTCGGTCCAACCGTAGGCCTGCCGGCCGGGCTGTAAGCGGCTTAGCTGACTACCCCCGCCGCGCCTCAGATGGTCGGGTCCTCTGCCGCGGCCGTGGAGACGGAGCCCGCTCTGCTCGGCGCTGTTCACGGCGTCGCCGCCTCGGACGCCCGCACCGTGACCAGCGGCTGGCGAGCGCTACGCTGTGATGCGCAGGGGAAACGTGGCTCGATGTCGGATGTCGCACAGGTGTGGTGTTGGTTTGGGTTTTTGGTTTTGGTTTTTTTTTTTCCACAGAAGGAGCTGAGATGATGTGAAGCACAAAGCGCTGAAAAAAAACACATACAAAAAAACAAAAAAACAAAAAACCACAGAAAAACTTGCAAGAATTGACAGTTAACAGGACGATGACTACCGAGAGTAGGGACCGTCATCAAAGTGCAAGAGGGTGCAACTTTAAAGTCATATCACATATTTCTGTTGTTATTCCAAAACATCACATGAACCTTTTTCATTAGGGGAAGACCCTTATAACCTCGTTACATCTTTTTAAAAAGCTAAATGGTAGTTTTAGGGCTAGGTATGGGTTCATATAGGTCAACATCCCACTCCTTGTGTAAATACCATTTTATATATACATATATATACATACATACACACATATATACATATATATATATATAGATAGATATAGATATAGATATAGATAGATATAAATATATAGATATATATATATACACACACACATATACACACACACACACACATATATATATATATATATATATATATATACATACATACACATATATACACACACACACACACATTAAACCTAGCTAGATAGGTAGGATTCCCTTATGTCTGACACACACACACAGGAAAGAAGCAGAGCGCCCGCAATACAAAATGCGGTAGAGACTCTCAGGACTCTCAGACATTTACCTGAATGTGTTGCAGATGGTTTTCTGAAATTAACTCGAAAAACAGAAAATCTACAGTCGGGGCTCATGAGGGTTAATGTCGGACACTGTGTACGAACATCCCAACAGAACAGGACAACAGGTGAAAATTAGGCATTCAGTTAACACCGGTAGCCTGCAATTTAAAAAATAAAGTACATAAATAAATGCTCAAAAAAAATAAAGTGAAAAATAATTAATAATTTAGCAAAAGAAGCTACAGCATGGAACTTTTTCCTATTATTTCTAGTTGTAAAGTGCTCCTAACATATTTTAATTTTGAGAGGTGCTGTCAAAGGCTTCTGTGACCCAGATTCATCAACCAGCCTGGCGTCAATCCTTGTCCTTCTAATCAGTCTGACAGGGCCAAAGTCAGGGGTTGGACGTTACAGCTGAATGTAGTCTACTGGTCCACTACTCCTCTCACACTAAGGCTACAAGCTACTATTAGCTGCTTGAAGATGTCACTATGTCTGAAACACAGGGTAGCAAGCTCCCAAATCCTTCTTAGCTGAGACAGTGAACAGGATGAGGATGTAAGTGAAGGGCTGGGTGGAGTTTAACAGAGCATGGAGAGGGGGGATGGGTCTCATGCTAGCGCTAGCTTGAGTCCCACAACTTGCTTATTGTAGCTTTAAGTTACGTAATTTGCTTTTATTTCTTAATTTTTTTTTTCTTGTACTGACACCTTCAACGAAACAAATTCCTTGTACTTGGTACATGTACTTAGGAAATAAAAATTCATTTTCATTATTTAATCTAGGACTGATCCAGCCACAATCTCTTTAAAACTGGAGAAGAAAATTATGCACTATGTACAAATGAGCTCTTCTAATCAGTTTTTACCAAGTCCCTTTATACGTTTTTGTCACTGACACTTCTTAACGACGTTATTTTCTTCATCTGTGCCTCATCTATGCTGAATAATAAACTAATCTCCTTTGCCTCAATAATCCTCACCAGCCAACAGGGTATATCCTACATCACTACTGACAATAAGTCAGATAAAGTGAAGTTGAACCTTTCTGGTATCAAGTAAAAGAAAAGACTGAAATAATTTTTTTCTTTTCTGTGAATTCAACACTATTTCTTTAATTATATTGCATCATAAGATTAAATAAATGATATCCGTTAATATTTGTTTGAGTAGAAGATTTTTTTTCTGACACTGAGCTTTCAGAAACTCAAACCTAAGAAATGACATTCACAAATAAATCAAATTTTATTGATCAACAACATAAAAATATCGTTTATAAAAATACATTTGTGTAATAGGCTGCATTCTTTTTGTGCACATTTCAAGAACTGACAAAAAACACCAGTATGACATAGTCCTTTAAGTTTAATGCACTTTAAAAGGGCATCTTTCTATGATACAGAATTGTTTAGACAAGGTATTACATGTACTTATGTAAGATATATCCTTTGTTTTTTGCATTCCTGTTACTGTTATCCATATTAGCTATCAGTCTCTTGAAGAACATAAAGGACTTTTAAAGGCAACATAAACTATATACAACATAAGGCTACTAGCCTAAACTTAAGTGAGGTCTTCAGTTTGATTTACATTCAGTAATCCAATGGTTTTATGTAAGAAATGTGCTGTAAGGACATTTCATGAAATATGCTTATTCACTTTCTTGCCAAGAATTAGATGAAAAGGATGATACCACTCTCATGTTGGTACGCTAAATATTAAGCTACGGCTATCAGACAGTTAGACTGGCATAAAGACTGGAAGCAGAGGGAAACAGCCAGCCTGGCTCTGTCCAGTGGCTGTAAAAAATCTGCCTAGCAGCACCTCAAAATTCACTAATTAAGAGAATCCAGGAACTCAATGCACCAGGCCAAAAACATTTCAGCATTTAACTCCCCATAAAACTACAACCTGTCATTTTTACATTATTGTTTTCATATGGATTAAACAAACTATCTCTAACGTGCTAGTTAGTGTGCTTCGGATCCAGGCTAGCTTTTTCCTCCTGCTTTCCGGTCTTTGTGCTAAGCTAATCACCTGCTGGCTGTAGCTTAATGTTTATTGTAAAAACTTGGGATTTATATGAATTCTTCATTCTGAATTGAAAGAATGTATTTCCCCAAAATCCTGAAATATATCTTTAAGAAGGATATGTGGCAAGTTAGTATGTCAAAACTTAATAAAAACAGAGCAAACACCCCTGCAGAGTCACACTCTGTGTGACAATATATGATAATATATAAGTAATTTTTCGTTCCCTCAAGGAAACTGGAAAAACAACTTTTTTAACAGCAGTGTAATACTTTTGTATGGTAATGAGTTAATACAAAACAAAGGCTCTGAATTGGTCGACAGAACAAACAGCAGGCACTGTGGCTACAATAAGGCATCTCACTCAGCCTTCATTTGGTCCCTGACATCTGAAGGCAGAGTTTCAAACAGTGTCTCTTCCACTATAAGGCCACTACGTTTCAAAGCACAACAACAACCGAGCTCTTGTGGCAGGAGCTCAAAGTGATTGCCTTTGAGCTCCAAATATGTCAGCAGCGCTAGGTATGAAATTTTTGGTGAGAGTATGGACAGCGAGTTCTTACCGAGCTTTAATGTTTTGAGCTTTTTGCAAAAGAAAAGCTCATCTGGTAGATTTTCAATTTTGTTACACGTGACAGAGAAATACTGCAGACTCTGAAGGACTCCAATTTCTGGAGGGATGAATCGGATGTCATTGTTGGACAGGTCCAGGTACCGAAGCTTGTTGCACAAGAACAGGTGCGAAGGCAATATCTCAATCTTGTTGTGGCTGAAGTAGAGGCGCTCTAGGCTGCCAAGTTTTTTGATATGCTCTGGGATATACATGATGCCATTGTACCAAAGTTTAAGGCAAGTGAGTTTTCGAAGATGCTGGAAGCTGAAAATCTCCTCTATTGTGCGAATGTTGTTCTCTTTCAAATCAAGCTCTTGCAGACTTGTCAGGCTGAACACTGCTTGTGGGATGCGTTCAAGATCACAACGCACTAGCTCCAACTCAATTAGATTGGTTATCTTTTTCAGGTTGTTGAGCATTACTAGCTTAGTGCCATCATTGTGTAAGTACAGCCGCTGCAGATGGCTGGAAACATCCACTATCGACTGGGGTATCTTTGTCAAATTACTTTTAAGGGAGAGAGTTTTCAAGCACTTCAACTCCCGCAGTGACTCAAGAACTATATTCTTCGAGGAATCAGGGCTCAGTGATCCGGTGAGATAGAGCTCCTCTAAATTGCGCAGCCCATACATCCAGGTTGGAAGTTCTCTGTTATCATCAAACTTCACACGCAGCACTTTCAGGTTTTCTTTGAGGAAAGAGGTAGCTGTTGTGTGCAATTTTAAAGAGCATTGGTAAAGAGACAGCTCCTGAAGGTCTTCCAGCTGGGAGATAGAGGCGGGGATGGTGACATTGTTGATAATTTCTAGCTTGAGCGACTGCAGCTCCGTCAACTCAAACACAGTGTCGGGTAACCCAGGTAGCATGAACAGCTGAAGTTCAAGTCTGTTGTTGGTACTAGTTTGGAGTCGCTGGCGCAGTTTTTCAGCAGTCCACTCATGGTTGAGGTTGAGCTGTTTCAGTTTGTTCTCACTGACCTCAGATAAAAAAACTGCAAATCTTTTAGAATACAGTGGGTCATACTGATCAATCATATGGAGCATGAAAGCAAAGTCATTCTTGACATCTGGGATGTCATTGATACCTGTCTCCTGTCGCACATACTCAAAGGAGTATTCTTTCAGTGAGCGGTAAAACAGCCAGTAGGAGGTGTAAAGGCTTGTTAATCCATAAACAGCCACTAAACACAGGTAACAGTATGAAAGCTTAGAAAAAAGATGAGCCATAGTGTGATTACATTCAAACTCTTTATAGCCTGTCATGTCCTGGATCTCAACTTCACAACGCACTCTATTCCGCACTTTATTCACTAGAGAACTATTATAGGCAATGATAAGAAGGAATTTAAACACCTTGAAAACGGTCTGTCGAACATACATAATGTAGAGGATGTCCCCTTCTTCAACGTGCAAACGGAACTTCTTCACCTTTTCAAAAAGGGCTTTGGCTTGCTCACCCTCTTTTTTATCAAGAACACTTGCAGATGGCTTTTCGACTACAATCTTTTCTGGGATAGACCGAAGGGACTGTGTCTTCTCCAGACTACCTTCTCCAGGAGACACAACGATGTTGGACCTAGTAGTACCAGGCTTTTTACTGTCCTTTTCTTCAGGATTTTCTCCGGATACCTCCGACAAAGCTCGTGTGGTCCATGGAGAGTCAAAGCACTTGCCAAGCATGGAGATAAAATGTTCTATTTTGGAGCTTGAGCCAGGGAATTTGAACCAGAAGTTACTACACACCATGAAAACTATAGTGTGTATGAGAACCAAATAGGGAAAATACTTGGCATACCAATGTAGAGCCTTCTCATAACACATCTGGTTGATGAAACTGTACTGCTGAAGATCCAGATCAGTTTTCAGGCCTCTCATTTCTCTTGGTGCAGTTGAAAGATTGGATTGCAGGTGTAACAGTGACTTCAGTTCCACTTCACTTGTGTTCTCCGAAGGTGATGACATTCTCTGAGGAAGGCATATGATTTTGTCTTGCATTACCTAAAACAAAATAAAAAATACTTAAAATAAACAATAAGACACTTGGAGACAATAATCAGTGCCTTTATATCATGCATCAGTTAGGAGAGTTGGATGAAGTACTGCCACTTTCTTGCTACTAATTATTCCCAGTGGTCTTTTGCAGTACTGCAACTAAAAAAGTCCCCCATCATTGACCACCATTATTTAATAGACGTGTATAAAACTTTGACAGAACACCTCCAACTGCAAACAAAATCATAACAATTTTTCCTTGAGTCTAAAAAAAGATGTGTTTAATTGACATCAACCAAAAGACTATGGGTCAAGCAGGAATGTGCAGACGGACCAGCGGGAGAAACAGTAATGCAGTGGGCTACACACTGGGGAAACCCAGAAGCAAACCCAACAGCTAGAAAACTTTTCTGGCACAAGCGTCCACTGAGAAATCCTAATTTAAGTGAGTGAGCGCCATTTTGGAGTCCAGTATCCAATTTTTATAATAGACCACATCCATAGTTTACATGCACCTACATAGCTAGATTATAGTCTTTCACCTCAACGTTGATTTCATTTGGCAGACGTCATATAAACAAGAATCCCAATTTATGTAGTGAGGGTAAGTTATAACAGATATCCATTACCCCTGCTTGAGAAAAATGCAGCCCTCCTTTTTGTTTGGTTAAGAACCCTCTGCTGATGCGTTTAGGGTGCCAAAACACAGCAGGCTCAACTTTAGAGCCTAATCCAAAAAGGCACTTTATTGGCTTATAAAATATATCCAAGGGCACATTCCTGGTAGATAATTTGTGACATGAATATTACATGCAATCGTCACAATAGAAGATAAATTAATGGCAATTATAATTACTTTTTGGAGCAGTTAAAAAATATCTTCCTAATATTATAAACTGCACTGCAGTGCTTTGCTCTCTAATAAGCCCTCAGATGTATTGATCTATTACCTAAGCTGTAATTCATACCTGTTTTCCATCTGAACACCCACTTAGAGAAACCTGATATATACAGATATTTTTCCTGGAGAAAGTGGATTTCTTATATATACATTTGCTCCCAGGCATGTGTATGACAAAGACTCCAGGCATGGAAAGTATTGCTGTGACAGTGGAGCAGTGGGATTAAATGAGGCATCACCACACATTTTTGATCTATGAAATGAAAACACAAATTTTCCCTTAAAAAAGTCTACATAACTTCATGATTAAAGAGCATTTGAATATTCTTTAAAATTCAGACACATTTGTACTGTAAATAACGACTGTGCTCTCACTACAGAGCCTGTCCTCTTCTAACTGCTCCATCAGCCCTCCATTTGACACACAACGATAAATAAAAAATCAAGGAGGAACATACTGCATTGCCGCAACATTTAGGCTAGGTGAGAAATCTGTTTACTGAATTTTGTTGAGAAATTACTATGTGGTTTCGTAACAACAACTTGGGTGAAAGAACGCTCTGCAGAGAGTGGTAAACACTGCACAAGGAAGCCCTGGCCCATGTCTCTCCAGTATTGAGTTTCTGTAGAACCACTGTAAGAACAAAGTACAGGAACAAACCCCCTCATCCTGGAGAATGACTGTTAATGGCCTATTGTCAGTCTGCATGCAATAGGCCACCTGGTGAAACCTGTACAAGCTAGATCACATGCTTGAGCATCACTTGAGTACACCTGCATACACCACGAAGCAATGTAGATATTATACTGTGTATTAAGGAATTTGTTACTTATATTTTTGAAGGTTTAATTCATTTTTTTACTCTGACGTGTTCTGTGTCTCTTCTTTGTATGCCTTAAACCCTTCTTTGTTTCTTGTGTTTTGATTGAAAGAAGACTGCAAGAATTCCAGTGTGTTTGCAAATAAAGTTACCTACTCTAAAGCTGAACTTGCAGCATATATGGAAGGTTTTTAAATAACCACATTTTTAAGGTGTATAAAAAACAGTCTCTGATTACTTGCATATCCTGATTCCTCTGAGTAACCTGGTTTACAGAGTGCATGTAAATGTGCTAAATATAAGCCACAAGTTGGCATCAGTACACAACAAATGCTTTTTCTGTTTACTTGTAAGATAAACAATGAAAAGCAGCTGTTTGACTCTGCATGATAATAACAGGAAATCTGCACTTAAATTCAGTAGTAGCAGGCCTGGAGGGGAGACATTTTGTGCACTCTATTTAGCTGCCATATACTCAACTAAACCCATAATAATATAACATGATCTGAAACTATTGCAGTATTTAAATGCAAACCAAGTAAATTTTGAAGAGTGAATAAGACATACACATTGTAACTATAGTACGAGCAATGCTGTTGTCCTGCAAATGAAAATGCAAATTCAGGTCTGCTGAGATCTCTGAAGAGTTGCTCTGCAGAATTTTACAAATTGTGTTTCTCTCTGTATTGCTCCCTCTAACTTTAACTACCAGGATTATTGTGTCAGGCATTGAAGTAATTACACAACATGATATGTTTATAGTTCTCTGACTTGTAAAGTAAACTTGGCCACAAAGTCAATTCCCCACTCAACTCTAACTAATTATCAGATCATGTCCAAGCATTGTTATAGTGAGAGTGGGAAACAATGGCTGCTCTCAGCTTGATAAATATCACTGTTTTGATATAATTTCCTGGATTTATATTTTAAAAAGCACTGCGGCAGGCAAAAATATTCCTATTCCAGACAGAGAGAGAAGTCAACCACCAGGCCACAGGAGTTTAAAATCTTATGTTTACTAAAAGGGGCTGGGCGGGTAAATGTTTCCACTGGTGAGCGCCTGATGGGCTGAATGGTTCCTTTTCTGCACACAGTCCAGGTTGTAAAAGCAAGGAATTAGTGGTTCTAAACTCCAGCCAATGCGGAGGGCAGAACAGTAATGTTCCATCCGAGACCTCGCCCTAATGGATTCAATTACTCTAGATCTAATGAAAAAAGACAAGCTCCTTCTATCACATATTGCAGTTCAAACTCAGTGTAAATCAGTGCTACAATGCATTTTTCCTTCCCTTAAAAAAGACAAGAGTACAGTTCTAAAGTGTAAACACAAACAGCACAGACAATCAACCTTTATAAACCTCTAAAATAAATCTGAATGAGAAATTTGACAAAAATATAAATATGTAGAAAACATTTTACTTGCAGAAAACATTTGTATTTGTAAAAGTAAATGAGACTGTGTGAATAAACTCTGCGGACAAATATCAGTGGTGAGGTTAAACAAAGACACTCTGAAAAAAGAAGTGTTTTTTAATTTGAGACTATTGTAGAGCCTGTTCTCTTAAGTAGACACATGGTGAGATGCATTGTTACTGACCTGAAGCGTGCATCCAAAGACACCGATCATGAGCATGATTACAGAGAGGTAGTCTGTGAACACATCCCACCATGGCTTCAGGACTCTGAATGCTGGCTGCTGTTCAGAGAACTGCCGGAATTCCATCACAGGAATCATGATGCCTGGTACAAATGAATGAAAAATTAGCCCACATGACCTTCAGTCAGTACAATGGGGAAATAATTACATTATTCAACCCAAGGATATTCCAGTTTATAACAACTCATAAATTGTTCATGTTCCCCTGAGGATGAATTGTATTCACTTTAGCAAACCCTCCATTTTTCATCAAGGTTTCTTTTCAGCTTGTCCCATACTGTGGTTTATATCCAAATAACTGTGCAAACATTCCAGTCAGCCTCAGTTTGACTTTGCATTTAGTGCTAATTAAAAATGTTAGTATGCTAAAAAAGCTAGACTACAATGGTGAACATAGTAAACATACCCTCCTAACATCAAGCTTGAAACCTCACAAACCAGTTACTGACCGTTATTTAAACAGACAGTAGCCCTGAGTAAAAGCCTTCTCATTCATTTGTACTGAGCCACTGCCAGTGAGTCAACAGAGGGGGCTTCAGCAAAACAATGCAGTGTCATCCAGAAAAAAAAAAACAACCCCAGCTTCTGCTGCAACGCAACACAACATCATCCAGCAAGGCACCGCACTGGTCAATCGTATTAGTGCAGGGTCACATTCCTGGTCCATTCCTGGTACTTTGTAACGTGAATGCCACATTTCTAGTTTTTACCTTTACACTGTCATTACAGAAGACAACATTAATGAAAGAGACTGACCTGTTAAAAATGAGCCTGTAGGTTGTCTGGGAAAAAAACATTAATACAACCCATAGGTACATTTTACTGTTAGACAACGTCTAGCAGCCGTAGTAATAGGAGGAAGTCAGGTGATGTAGTATATAGAGAAGTCCCCGCGGGCGTGGGGGTGGACGGATGGGTTGACAAAACAAAAGACTTCCTCTCATTTCCAATGTGAAACGTGTCTTTTAATCATAACCATTTCACAACTTTAATCATGTGTAATTTACCATGACCATGACCATGACAATGAAGATCCTCTAATCTTAAGGAATAACTTATTTTAACCTACATCACAATCTTTCCCTAAACCCATGTAAGTTCTATTTGTACCTTTAACCAAACCATCTGTGACTATTCCACAACTATAACCGATGTTTATTATTGTTATATATTATATATTGTTATTATTGTTATTATGATAACAACCGTCTGGTATCTTGGTTACTGGTATGCTCCTCCAGATTGTATTACTGATACAATGACAACAGAGATCTGCTACACCTGTTACTGGTCCGTTTCTAGGAGTTATATGTGAGGGAAGGGACAAATGACTTGCATAGTCTTTTAAGTCGGAGGAACTGCAATGAAAAGATGACAAAAAATGAGCATTTACCCAAACTAACAAAATTCCCAACAGCCTCAGCCTACACTTAACTGGTATCCATGCTTAACATTGTACCATTGTGCCTAAACATCAGCATGTTACCATTGTCACTTAGCGCATGTTAGCATGCTCAGGTTAGCATTTAGCTCAAAAGACCACTGTGCCACACTTAATTTCACAGAGATACTAGCACAGCGGCAGAGTCCTAGTTGCATTAAATCCTGACTCAAAAACTTCTCCATTCCTACTCTACAGCTGTTAACACTGAACTTACTCACCTTGTCCTCTTTAGCCCTGGTTCAGTGGAACGCAAGGACTAGTAATTACAGAATTGTTTCCCGCAAACCAATGAGTCCTTTCGTGAAGTTTTGACATTATACAGTTGCACATTGAAAATGTAATTATTTACAGGCCAGTCCCACAGAAGACTAAATAAATGACTCTTTTGTAGAGCTTGTGACAAGTGTTTGGACGTTAACTTCGTAGTCCAAGAAGCCCACTTATTTGTGAAGTGGCTTCACACCTGGTAAGTAATGAACATGGCCACAGACAAAATTGAACTAAACCAGATCTCAGCCCTCTGATGGATAACACACAGCAAAGTCTTCTGGTTATAAATCTCTTAAAAGACTATTAAAAATCTGTCTCTGTTGACAGCGGTAGCATGAAAGAGTGGTGTGCTCCCGATGCTGCTATATCCTCACACTACCTGTGGTCATGTTTTTGTAAAATGCATACCTCAGCTGCAGGTGTCCTGTTTCCAATATCTGTCTCGGACAGTAGGTCAGCTGCAGTGTTATTCAAAATTAACTGATGAAAATTCTGTTTAAGCACTGAGGAGGTTTGTGGTAAAACAAAGAAAGAAATACAGTCCGTGTGCCTAAGGGTTTAAGCAGGTACACTGAATAATCTATAAGGTGCTGGACTGTAATATACAGTGTTGTATAATCAGCAGCTGCAGCGTGCCAACAAGACAGGTGCTGTTAAAACTTTGGGGGCTTTTAGTGAGATCTGATTGGTGAAAGCTCAATTTTTTACACACGCAATGTCTTTACTGATTCTCACATCTCAGTGTCATGACATCATGAAGGATGGACAGTAGCCATCCAGAGGATGTTTACACTTAAATGTTTACTAATGACTGACTTTACAGGGTGAGTTCAGCCAAAACTAGAAAAAACAAAACAAAACGAACATTTTTCTTACTTAGCTCTAGTTTTAAACAGCTATCAACAGCTATTTCAACTCAGTTTGGTTTATTGCATTAAATATGTTTGTTAAAGTTAAGAAATACAAAAGCAACATCTATATCTAAAAAAAAAAAAAATGTCCCGGTTATGCTAGCTCATTCTCAGAGCTCTCTATGAACAGCTACTACAGCTACGACAACTCCTTTACCAGAAGAAATATACCGATCGGTGTAGTTCCCTGGAAAAACTGTTTTACTGTAATAGAAAGTAACCACCTAAATTTACTCAAGCACCGTACTTATTGTACAATTTTCTGCTAATTTATACTTCCATTCCGCAAGATTTCAGAGTGTAAAATGTTTTTTTATTCTATTTAATTTATTTGACAGCTGTAGTTTCTGGTTTCTTTGAAGATTAAGATTTTACACACAAAACACTTTTTAACCACAAAATTCAAGACCCTTCAGTCCCATTCCAGTGGTTTCCTCACACAGATTTCATGTACTGCTGTAGAGTGAAGGGTAGAGAGGACTGACTGATAACTTACTTCAAAAGCTTTATATTTTTGTTAGGAGCATGACAGCATAGAATGTGCGAAGAGCAGGGTGATTATCACAAAACAGCTATAATAGACTTTTAAGTTACATAACAAGAATCAGTTTTATTTTTCTTTGCTCTTTTTTGCCAAACCATACAATATTAATCCTCACAGCCATTTAGCAAAGGTTTAGAGACCTGGTGTCAAAGTGCGACCAAGGGGTTTGGAACCTCTTGCAGATAAGATCAGTAGATGAGACAACTCAACATTATATAAACTAGTAAAAACTGGCTTCATGTGACAATAAAATGCTGGTTAAGTGTTGGTATATCAGCAATAATCATCCTACAACATAATATACTGTAATCTGACACGGTGAAAGAAGCTATTTAGCATAATGTGTTCTTTTGAAACTTGACCTACATTTTGATGTAGGACTTGGTGTATATACAGCTTTTACTTAGCGCAAGTAAAGGACCTCAATACCTCAATAATGTTCAGTGAAATTATGTAGAGTTGCAGGGTAGGGATGCTGGCTATGAAAAGTTTTTTTTAGATGTCCCTTGTCAGTGCTGTGGGCACCAAAGACAAACTCCTTCATTGTATTATCATAATAAAAGGGGGCTCCAGCAAAATAATATGGTACTTCCATAAAGAGGGGAACTCACAAGACACAGATTATTAATAGAACGTCAGAGCCTAAAAGATCTAGATATCCTGACTTCTAGCAGCACTGGACCCGGCTTTTCCCAAAACGCAACTCTATGGAGTCTTAAATTAGACCCATCCAGCCTCCCTAATGCCCACTACTTTCAAACCACACATCTCTGGTTTGTAATGCAGGATTTCTGCATTACAAACCCTGACGACCCCTTTAGTTTAAGGCAGAAATTTCAGCAACTGATTCTATAGGACCTCTAAAAAGTAATACAGATCTATTTAACTGGCAAGATATTAAAAGCGGTAAGTGCAAAAAATAAGTTCTTGTTTTCTGTAATTTGGCTTTCACATCCCTTTAAAACGTTTTTAATAATTGGGTGGATTCATAAAGACATGAAAATAAATAGCACGGGGGGGGGGGGGGTAGAGGAGGTTTTAGGGAGGCTTTTGATAGGGGGAAAAAACCCTGGTTCCACTGGATGAGTCAGCCATTGAGTTGGGCTGACCAGGCCATATCCTTGTCCCTTCCTGGCAGGAAATTTCTCTGAATCCCAGATATCCAAAAACAGACATGTTTGGAACACACCCAGCCTCGGGCAAACAAAAAGTCCCGTCTCGTTAAGGTTATGGAAAATAAACTACCCGCATTGCAGAAAAAATAAACATCTGGGTTGATATTAACGAGGCACTACTCTTTAGACTTTATTGAAAAGGAGAAGCTCCAAAAGAAAAAAAGTGCTAACGCTGTCAAAACAGCTGTGATCCATCCTGCGATCGGCACAAAGCAGCAATTAGTCACCGGGTTAGGAGCCGGACACCAGCGGGGGGGCTCGCTCTCCCACGACCGGCCGCGGCCGCCGATCGACGCGGCTGATGGACGCGCACTAGCGCGTCTTCACGGTGACACACCACGCAAACTAACGGGGACCTCAGCGGGAACTATGTGGCCAGACGCTCCGCAGACAGCGTCTCACGCTGTGGCGCTGTCTATTACAATATGTTCTCTGTTGTGTCGACACCGTAATAACGTTAGTGATTTACCTTCCTTTAGCTGAGATCTGGACCCGAGGACGTGAGTGGTCGGCTTTCATGCGACGAGGTCTTGGATCATGATGAGCGCCGTCCCCCCTTCGTCTCTGGCCGCCAGCCTTCCTGGATCCTCGGCCAGACCATGCAGGCATGTGCTGTCAGCCACAGGGGCGTGGACTTGAGAGGAAACCCAAGTGGAGACCTTGCAGTGTGTGCTGTGCGTTATGGTTGGGGGGGGGTCAGCCTACTCAGCCTACTCAGATCCTTTACTTACTTAAAAGTACCCGTGTGAAAATACTCAAGTATCAGTAAGTCCACTAATCAAAATTCAAAATCTAATGTAAAGGTATTGTGATCAATTTTTCCCAAGAATATCAAAAGTGAAATGCCTCTCTGATAATATTATTATATATGCAGTTTTATTAGATTGTTTTTAGATTAGATTACCATCCATGGACTGTGACTAAGTACATTTACTCAAACACTGTACTTGCGTACAATTTTGAGGCACTTGATTATTTTGATTTCATGCAAGGTCACTTTATTCCCTGTAATCCACAATCATTTCGAGGGAAACCCTGTACTTTTTACTCTACAATCATTTAATAACTTTAGTTACTTTGCAGATTCAGATTCAAGTAAAAAAAAAAATCAACAAATACATGTTGATATATCAGAGTAGGTTAAGATAAAATTAAACTTAATTGATCCCTGGGATCCCTGGGAATTTACAAGCTACGCCATGGTATATAAAGTAGCTGCAACATTGATTGGTGTGTGCAGTAATACAATAATAATTATTATCAAATAGAATGATAAATGTATTACTCTGAAATGGGCCATTTTGCATAATGAGTATAATGATGCATAATGATCATTTATCATTCCCTACCAACTCACCCACAGCCTCCTAGTTCACATCATGGATTTTCTGGAATAAAAATCATGTAGAAACCTCTATTAAATTCATGGGATCTTGAAAAAATCCAGCAACTCTTTTCCAAACAGTTTTTTAGCAATGCATTTTTGAAGTTAGGACCTTGTAACTAAATTAGTCATCTCTGTGATTCTTTATAAGCTTCACCAATTATTCATTTTTCACTGGATTGGGTTGAAATTCGTGCTGTATATTCAAGAAAACCTGGAGATAATTTGAACATGTATTCATATTGGTCCTGCTCAGGAAACTGAGTAATACAGATTGTGTTAAAAATTTGCTCCAGAGCTGAAAACCCCCTTTTTAATATATTTTGACTGTAAATTTTTTTCAGAAAGATTACTTTAATTTTCTTGAAAATTTTTAATGGGAAAAGGCTAATATCTGTTGCAGATACACGAATAATTCAAAGATTACTCAATCACTTTATCTTGTTTGAAATTTTTTTTTTTTTCCATCTCTGTATGAAAAGTCTGTTCCTCATTGGGTTCTGGAAATTTGCAGGTTACAGCTCATAATGGTTCAGTTCGTTGCACAATAGATGATTTCATCTTGTTCCTTGAGTCTAGACAAATTACTATCTTAGATCCTTAGCTGAGTCCACATATTATTATTTTGCAGTTTCAAGCTTTCAAGCTCTGAGCTAATTTCTGACATCATCTCCTAGAAGCATGAAAAAAATAATAGCTGGACAAATATTAATGTTAGTTTTTCAGATTAATACTCATATATTTTTTCACTGGTTTAACCTGTGCCAATGCTTTGTGTTTTATATGCTCATGACTTTTTTAAAAATGTTAAACCTAAACCAGAAAACAAGTTAAAGTTAAATAAATGTATTGGAATAAAGAACACCATATTTGTGTATAAAATGAACAGAATAAAGTGCATTAAAGTACTATAAAGCAGCAGAAAATATAAATAATCAAGTAAATTACAGGTACCGCAAAACTGTATTTATGTTCAGTACTTGAGTGAGTGTAATTAGTTACAGTCCCTTCCCTTGATGCTTTATACTGTATAAGGCTAATATTTCCATCCCCTAAATAATATTCATTAAACACTAGGAATCACAGGCTCCTCCACTTTCCCCATCTGTTCCCTCTGCAGGAACCTTTTAGCCATATTGTCTGCTTTTACGGCTCTTTGGCACTATCACACTGTTATGACCAAACAGCTATTACAATGACTGGCATCTGAAGATTTTCTCTACTTGCTGCAAAATAGTAACTAGTAGACAACTTTGAACCGCAGATGCTGGCTGACAAAATCAAGATCCTTCTATTGAGAGAGAATTAACACTCAGTGAAACCACTCTGTAGTATACACTTGATATATATCTATCTATATATATATATATATATATATATATATATATATATATATATATATATATATATATATATATCCAACTGGAAGCACAAACCCAGTTGCCAGGTACAATTAGCTAAAACTAATGCAGTCTAATTCAGCAGCTCTGCAATTTATTTGCAGTTTGGTTTTCTTGACTGGTATTATGTTATACTTTGCAGTATTTCTAATAGTTTGTCCTATTTATATCTGTGTCTATAAAACCCTGACTCTGAGACAGGACTTTTCTCCTTTGCATATAGCTAAGGGCACCTTTATAAACCATGGCACATGGGAAAGTCATCATTTGATCTGACAGTTTATATAATTATTAATCATGTTGCAAAGGAAGGCTCAAATAAAATATAGTACATATAGGTTGTATATTGAGGATTTTCAAAAGTAAAAGTTCTGTCCTGCTCTCCCAAAAATGTCATATTTTTCTAATTCCAGTCATAAGAAAAACAACCACACCATCTCACTTTTTTGACCCCCTCTCCCCTCCTATTAATTGTTCAACAGTCCCTAATGTTTCCTCTAAGTAAGACCTTGAATCTTAAAATCACTTCTGGTTGCAGGTAGTTGTTGGGGCAGGCAAACATTTTTCATAATTTAGGGAAAGAATCCCAGAAAAGCTGGAAACCTTACTGCAGGCTTCTAGGTGTCAGGTTAAACACATTACACCAATCAAGAATCCAGTCAGAAGATGGGGTGCTGCTGATAATGTATACTTGACAGGATCCTACAACTTGAAATATACAGGCCCTGTGGGAAATCAGATCACCCATAGGTTTCTATAGACAAATGACTGCAAAATAGATAGGAACAGGCTGGAAAGAAAACTTGTCAAGACAAGGAAAATCTGCTCTCCAGCAGGTCAACATGCAGTGTTTTTCTGATAAAATACAAAGAGTTAAACTGACTAGCTTTCAACATTTCAACAGATGCTGTTTGTGCAAAAACTGATCTCATTTTTCAGTTTCAAATTTAACCTTAATATCCCTACATGTTCACTTAGAACCATACAGTCATTTTATTTCCAGAATACCAGCATGGTAGCTGCAGAACATGCTGTAGCTTGATAGCACTAAAAAAAATTATATAAAAAATAAAATAAATAAATAAATACAATCCTGTGGATGTGTTTCACCTCATGCTGCCACCCTGTTAGCCTGACCTGGCACAGTCACATCAACAATGCATTCAGGCCTGCACGGCTGTCTGCTTGTGTGTGTGTATGTATGTGTGTGTGTGGGGGGGGGCTTTTTGTCTGGCTCTGACATAACTGGATCGGTGGGTTTATAACAATCACCACAATAAAACAAGAAACTGCTCCAAAAAAAGTGTCTGACCATGAAGATCACTTATCCAAACCAGGATTTCCAACTTTCTCTAAGGTAAGTAAATCGAACATCCCTTCTTCAGGCCAATCCAGCCTGGGACGATGTTGCCTTCACGGCTACACGTACATAACAGGCGGAAAAAATTCAACACAATATTCTCAGTTATTATGCTGAAAATTTAGCAGCTGTTTCCCTTTTCTCGACACAATTTAAAAGTGGACAACTGATCTACTGCATCGACGGGCGGCAGAATAAATGTACGTCAAATACGCGACTTAAACGGGTTGTCGCAATGAACACATATAAAGACGAAATCCACTTATTGCCCCCAGCCCTGCTCCATTTACCCCGGTGACGCGATCGCTCCGGGTATCACAAGAAACGGGGGCGATAGCTGCTCCGTCGGGGCATCGCTATCGTCCGTGACCCACGAAGCCGCGTTGCCATTTTCCGACGATGAAAAGGCAGCAGCGTTTCCTCCAGCCCGCTCCTGACCGCCGCGACTCGCCGGAGCGCCGTGTAAGTGTCGGTGTCTGGTGCGGCAGTGGCCTAACTCCGACCAGTACGTGGTATGTTTCCCTTAGGAACGGACCGTTGGCGGCTGTCAGCACCGACATTAACAGCTACGGACCTGACGGGGCAGTCAGTCCTTCAGCAGCCATTACGCTGCTACAGCCGACTAGAGCTAGCTAAAGGTGATAGCCGGCGTTAGCTAACGCCAGCCTGCAGGCGGCTGCTCGTAGCTAACGTTAGCGGATGGTTCACGTGGTTTAGCTCAGGAGCCGATCAAGTTCCCGACAGTGTTTTTTATTGTCTTTTCAGTCTGATCGATACCAGATAATATCAATGTTATTGCCCTGTGCAGAAACACATTGTGGCTTCGCCGGGACCCCGTGCTGGAGTTTCTCACCGCACACTGGCGCCACCTACTGTTGTAGTTCTGCAGGATAGTTTCTTTTCTCCGATCAACAACCCAGGCATGATTACTCGCTTTGTTATGATATACGGTTATTTTCCCAGTCTTCGTCCGTATTTCAAAAGGGAAGCAAGTTCCCGAGATTAAAATGATTTACTGAAATTACTATAGTTTACATTGTAACTCTTTTATTTTGGTTAATCCTGCTAATAATAAATGATTTCTACTAAAGGTAATGAGTTACCTGCATTATCCTCATACCTATTGTTTGTGTAATGTGATTCCCTGGCACTAACTATCCACTTTTTATCTTATACATGTCTTGTATGGTTGGGTCCAAAAGTCTGAGACAGATCCCCATTAGGGGGCGATAAAGATTTGGGTGAAAAAAAATACAAAATCCATAGATACTCGCTTTATGGTCATAGAAATAAGAGAAAAGTTGTACATTTGAGATGCTGAAATTAGCAAATGTTGGCATATATATATCTAACCTAAGTCAGTCAGATATCAGATGTGTCATTGATTTAATTTTCTGTCATTTAACTAAAAAAATACTTGAGCATTTAGCTATGAAACTTTTTGCAACCAAACCTGAAAAACATTTTCTTATGTTCTCTCCTTTTTTATAGTCAGCATCACTTTACCAGCTTCACTAACTAAAAAGCTGTGTCAGTTTTATTAGTTCAAAATGACCTAATGGATCAACCTACATTTGCTGGTGTGATTTCTAGTGGTGGGCGAACAAAGCCTAATGAAGCTTCTGACGCTTCCTTCAAAGATAATGGATTCATTAGTGCTACTATACTTGACTGCTTCCTCGTGTCCCTTTTATGTTGTGGATTATGAGATTGCGCCAAATGTTTAAACTGTTCAAATCCCTCCCTGCCCATACCCAGTGGTTCAGTGACATTTGAAGCTTCAAACATCGTCAGTTACATGGTTAGGATAGTTTGATACAAGCTTAGTTAGTGCCCCATGTAAATGATACACGCTTTGGAGCATGGCTTCAAAATGACTATCACTAGTCATCTCTGGAGCTTTTGGAACAAGGCACACCTGTTCTTCAGTTTTAAGCATACTGTTCTTTTTAATACACATTTTGAAAAGGGGACTGATATATTGGTTGGACCACTCAGATCTGTTTTGACTTTCATAGCAATCTGTCCTAAAAAGAGGGATACAGTGGGAGTAACTTGAACTTTGAAGCAAATGCAGTTTGACTCTATGTACATGTTTAAACCATATGCCAGCGTAACAGAAGCAAACATGTACACAAAACTACAAGTTAACATAAGCGAACATAATAAGGTAACATAGTTTACTCTGTAATTTTCATGTTTTTCTTTTGTGCAGCATGAACATAGCACGACAAGTCCTGAATTGCTCCAGGTTCGCATGTCTTTCGGCTAACATAGACTGCAGGAGAAGGTTTTGTATTTCACAGGTAAGTCCACCTCAATTCTTTGAATTTATCTCCTCTGCTCAATGTTTGTTTAGTGATAAACTAGGGAGTAATTTCCATAAATTCAACCCTGTTAAAAAAGTTGATTTGGTGGACAGGTGGGATGCATTTGAAAAACTAAACCAAACTTAAAAGAGTGATCTATTAACACCAGTGCAGTGTCAGCATAGTGTTGTTGAAGAATTGCTGGATAATAGATTCAATTTTTATGTTGACATCACAGTTACAAAACCACTGAGCAAAGTCCTGGAATCTGAAAGTACACTACCAACCTTGAGTGGTTGATGACTATTTTACTTCCACCATATTCACTGCTGAACAAGTGCACCCTGGAGACTGTCCAAAAACAGTCAAACATAATGGAACTGAGCACTTAATAACATGTCAGTTAGATGCAATGTATATTGGCTTTGTGTTGCAGCATAAAATGACATCACGGCACACTCACTCCAAAAGAATTGAGGGACTGGACAAAAATGTCTGGTAAGTGAAAGAATAAAACTTTCATCTATAAAGGAGATCAGAGCACAGACCTCACAGATCAGTTTCTGTTTCTAAATTCTAGAGAGCATAATCCGGTATAGTTTGAAGTCTAGGATGGTAAACTTTCAGCTAGGTTAAAATCTTAGCTAAGTTGTCTTGTACAGACTGCAATGAAGGTTGTAGGGAGGAATGGCACCATTCTCTTCAGTCTTTATATGAGATGTCTGTGCATAGAGAGGCACAGAAAATAGTGAATGACCCAGGCAGTCACATTTCTGAGCAAAGCCTGGCAAATAGGTAGTTACAGTAAAGTAAAGGAAGTTGAGAAATTTATACAAAATATTTCCTGTATATATTTTCTAATAAAAATTGTGTAATCTCCTAACAACTGTGCTTGTAACAGGAGAAATACCTGTCAGTCAAAGTTAATATCAAACCGTAGCAAAAGGTTTGGATGAGGTATCATAAGAGGGAAACGTTTCAGTGTTTTAGTCAGTTTCCTGCTATCTTCTGGCCTTTTCTTGGTCCAGTTACTACAGTGTTTGTGTGGATCAGCCTTGAAAAATTTTTGCATCTGATTCAGTTTTGCCCTTTGGTCAGATAATTTTTTTTTTTTTTTTAGCTCTGTACTGCCCAGTAATGTTGTTTTTCCATTGTCAATCCAGGGTGGCATTCACTTCAGTGGCAGCAGACCCATCTGTCGTTAACCTTGGCCAAGGCTACCCGGACATCCCTCCACCTTCTTATGTCATGGAGGCACTAGCGAAGGCTGCATCCGTGGACAGGATGAACCAGTACACCAGAGGCTTCGTAAGACTGATTATATACAAAGCAGATTCCTTTTTCTTACCCTTTTATTAAACTGATGTCATACTGATTTTTCAGTCTGATTTTGTGGTGCAAAAAATATGAACTGCAACAGGTTATTTCTGTTGTCATTTTCTGTCCAACAACTGCGTGCATGTATTGTGCTCAGTGACTAGCTAAAACTTTTCATCATTATTTACATTTTTAAGAGTTGAAATAGAAGCAACCATGGAAAATTAAAAATCACATTATACAATAAAATTGTAATATTTGCTATTGCCAAATATATATAAATATATATAAATATATATATATATATATATATGTATGTGTGTGTATATATATATGTATGTGTGTGCGTGTATATATATATATATATATATATATATATATATGTATATATATATATATATATATATATATGTATATATATATATATATATATATATATATATATATGTGTATATATATATATATACATGTATATATGTGTATATATATATATGTATGTATATGTGTGTATATATATGTATGTATATGTGTATATATGTATAGGTATATATACATATGTATATATATATATATATGTATGTGTATTTATGTATGTATTTAAATGTATGTGTGTGTGTGTGTGTTGATATGTGTGTGTATGTAAATTCTATTTTATTTTTTTTTTAATTTTTTTAATTTGTTTTGTTTGTTTCTCTTTATTTAAAAGGGCCATCCATCTCTCGTGAAGGCCCTTTCGCAGGTTTATGGGAAGGTCTATGGCCGTCAGATCGACCCTTTCAAAGACATCCTGGTCACAGTCGGGGGTTATGGTTCATTATTCAGCACCATGCAAGCACTGGTGGAAGAGGGAGATGAGGTGAGGATTTTCCTCTCTCTCACTGGGTTATACAAGGGTGTTTATATCCATAAGCATTCATAAATGTGCTCCCAGCATTTAGTATATTTATTATATAATGTTTCTCCCTCCAGGTTATCATAATAGAACCGTTCTTTGATTGCTATGTACCTATGGTACGAATGGCAGGGGCCAAGCCTGTTTTGATACCGTTACGCCTTGTAAGTTTCACCTAAAGCCACTGGTCTTGACACACATGTTTCATACCTACAGTATTTACCTACTGCTCCGGCCTGAGAACAGTGGAACATTTTAAGGGTTATTATGCAAAATATCTTTTGTAGAAGTCTGGAAAGAGGACCACCATCACAAGTGCTGACTGGTTTCTGGACCCAGATGAGCTTTCCAGTAAATTCAACTCTAAGACAAAGGCCATCATCATCAACACTCCCAACAATCCCATTGGAAAGGCAAGTGTATATCGCAGACATGACTCATTATGTTTTAGAAATGTAAACAGTGGGTGAACTGTCATGACAGAAAAATTAAGTGCTTCCAGTAATTTCTGTTCTCTTCCTTTAGGTTTTCACCAGAGATGAGCTGCAGATGATTGCTGACCTTTGTATTAAACATGACACTCTGTGTTTCAGTGATGAGGTTTACGAGTGGCTCATCTACAGGGGCCACCAACATATCAAAATTGGTACGCTTTCAGTTCATATATACTTGTTTGAAAAAATAGTGTGTGTCAGTTGGCTTCATCCATCTCCTGTACAATAGAAACCCCTCAATTCTTTACACACAACTTTACACACAACTTTACACTGCAACAAATACTTTAGATTTCTGTCCCACTAGAGTCACTCAGCAAAATGCATTCTTGTGTCCTTGCCAAAAAGGCAGTACTAAGTTACTAATGGTGTGTCTATACAGAAAGTGTTCGAGCCTCATTTTTCACTCCTCTGTCTCACACATGTATGATGGAACAGACACACTCAGACTTTAAGCAATCCAGTTGTCTGCACAGATTGTGTAACAGCTCATGTTTTACCCAAATTATAAACGCAACCCTAATCTATTATATTGCCCCAAATCAATTTTCCTGTTTTTTACATATGTAACTATAGTGATTGTGTATATGGCTCTGAGCACTTCCAAAATGCAGGCGACCTACAACTCAAAATTGTCTTAGCACCTCCTGTGTAGGCACAAACACAGTACTGGAGATACTGCTGTTTCTCTGCTAAAGTGCTCCCTCTGCTACGCCCTGTATGTGGACACAGTGTTAGGGAGCCACTGTGGCTAACAAGCTAACTGCTCACATGCTTGCTAGCCTTTGACATGTTAACCCGAGCCAGTTAGAATAGTCCACTAAAAAGCTGGCAAGTTCACTGCCAGTTAGCAAACCAGCGAGCTCAGTCACTAACTGGACATATATTTAAGAGATATATGTGTACCATCAGCTACTGTCTCATGATTAACTGCAAATCATACATCTTAATAGGCCTCTTCCATTTACGGACTCACCTCTGTTGTTGTGTGTTCTCATTCCCATGAATTGATTTCAGTCTAAAATTTCACTGTTATAAACACTAGTATGACTGTGGTCTTACATTTCTCATTTTGCCCTGAGGAGCATTTAATATATACTTTGTTTACAACAGAAGAGTTCTACAGAAAACACTGAATCTTGTATTTCCTGTTAGACTGATTATACTGGTTATACTATATTGTCTTCTTTCTCTGTAGCTACTCTGCCTGGAATGTGGGATAGAACAGTTACTATCGGCAGTGCAGGGAAAACATTTAGTGTTACTGGATGGAAGGTGAGAAATCTGTGGATTCAAAACCCTGTTTTAACCCTCAGAAATCAGTTTTTTGCACATCATGGATTGGACTTTGTCTCTTCTAGCTTGGTTGGTCTGTAGGACCTGAGCACTTGATAAAGCATCTTCAGACTGTCATGCAGAATACTCTGTACACCTGTCCAACACCTTTACAGGCAAGTCTGCAAACTCCTTCAAATCTGTAAGAAAAAGCCAAGAGTAATATAATACATTATTGTTTTGAAGCGTGTCTGATAATCTACAGGAGGCCGTGGCACAGGGTTTGCTCCTGAACTGTAAGCTGATGGGTCAGCCTGAGTGCTACTTCTCCTCACTGGCGGAAGAACTTGAAGGAAAGAGGGACCGAATGGCTGCCATCCTGCAGGAGGCTGGCATGACTCCAGTCATCCCAGAGGGAGGCTACTTCATGCTTGTGGATGTCACGTCTCTTAGTGAGTTACTGCAAATTTAAACTAACATCACTGACACATTTCCACTGGTGTCGCCTGCAAATAGTGTAGACATCTACAGGTTGGTTGCTCATTCTAGCTGTAATATCCATATGTGCCTCACAAGTGAATAGAACAGTTGGTTACCAATTTATGTGCAAGGTGATCTTGAACTCACAGTAGGAAAAAATAACATCTTGAAGTTGTTATTGTGATGGGAGATTTACCAGACATGTCAAACATCGCAGATCAGTTTATGCAAAAGATGATCTGGAGTTATCTAGAGAGGTTTTTGCATTGAATCCAAATGCGTCTTTGCACCTGAACACCTGTTTGCATCAGTTTCAGAGTTAAAATGTGTATTTTCATAGCACTCACTGCATTCACAAAATAGTTGATAGAAATTTTAAGTAAAAATAACTCAATGCAACTCAGTGATTGATGTTCCTTACATTTAAAATTTTTGCCAGGTTTTACCAGAGTTTTACCACTGAACTACACAAATATAGAAATAAGGAAAATATATTTTTTATGAAACAGGTTTGTGATTAAAAGCCTTTAACATGTAACTTAACAGTAAGAGGCAAAACCCTGAGATTTAAAGTCAACTAATACTCCGAGAGAATAGTACTGGAAATATGCAAGATAATTATGCAAGATAAATAAATTATTACTGGAAATGTTTTCACTTTTCTCTAAAATGATTAAAAAAGGGGAGGAGAAGACTGTCTTGATAAAATTTGAAACTTGAGACATCATAAATCAATATTTGACCAAATTGGAACTGGATCAGTGTGTGTGTTGGACCCCAACCCTACTACTCTGTATTCGTTGTAGATCAGGACCTGTCACATATGGTTGATGATGAAGCCTATGACTACAAGTTTGTGAAGTGGATGATTAAAGAAAAGGTAAATTAATCAAATTCATTCCACTGTGCTCCCTAAAATATACAGAACTAACATTGCAGCCATTTTGTTTTGATTTTGTTTATTGCTGTTCTTAATAAAAATGTTTTCTATAGAAACTTGCAGCTATTCCAGTCACAGCATTTGTTGGAGATGGGTCCAAGAAGCAGTTTGAGAAATATATTCGCCTTTGCTTCATTAAGGTAAATACAAAAACTGTCTGATTGTTAAAAAACTAAAAACACAGAACATCCTAAATCCTCTAGTAAAGATAAAAATTGGCTGAAGTGCATTTTCCTCTTTTTTTTCTGTAGTGAAAAACAATATTTTGATAACCCTCATTTTTCTTTCTATCAACAGCAAGATAGTACTCTGGATGCAGCAGGGAACATCTTGAGAAACTGGAATAAAATTTAATGGGGTGTAGTGTCTGAAGACTTCAGCAGGAAGTGGAGGGAGGAGGACAGACCCTGTGGTCAAACTGAATAATCAGGATTTGAACAGTTTGTGCACAAACTGGAAATGAGTAAAATATTTATATTAAATCCATTAATAGTAAAATGTGTGTGCACACTTTGGAGTGTATCTTGTTTTAAGGGAGATGATGACATAGTCAGCATGACTGAAATGAATTGTTGTGATAAATCTCCTAAGATGTGAAGTGAGATAACTAAGGTGAGGTGCCATTTTTATTGCCATTTTTATAACCCCATATTCGTTCCTAATGTCATTCTGTGTCGTTTAACGTGATTGTTTAAATAGGGGGTTAACATTAGACACACAATAGACACAGGACTTTTTTTTTTCTCTTTGGAAAACCTCTGTAAAAGTAACCACAAATGATGCAGATGTTTATTGTCTTTTTGATTAAAATAAATGCAATTCATAAATTTACTGACTCAGCTTGTCCTTTTCCAAATCACATATCTTGTTTTCTTACACTCAACCTTTAAACTTTTGCAACCCAGTTTGTGTGTGTTGTTACATTCATACGAATCCCACCATGGTGAAACACAATCTGGAAAAGCGTTAAATTCAACATATGATTTACATATACACCTTTACATGCTTGCTTTTCCAGTAAAATCAGTATCATGGTAATTCTAGTGCCCTATTTATTCCTTCACCATTGACACTGTCTCAGTCAGTGCAGTACAGCAAAATGGTAACTAGCTGGATAATATTGCCAAGTAATTTCTTGATCTTGTAAGCCTTGATTAAAAGGCTTTAAAAAGGGCTTTCAGAAATCAGAATGATTTAAATTGAAAAACATTTTAAAAAATTACAATTTTATGAACATTTAAATATTAAAAATCCAAAGAAAGCCGAGCATGGAGTAAATGGAGTATGTCCTTCTGCAGAGCCTCCCTTGGGTCAGCTGTTACCACATTATGTTTTCATGTTGGTGGATGTGTGATGTGATATAAGGCATTGGCCTTCCCACTTCATTAGTAATAGAACACTTCTCTGCTGACAGAAGAAGTCACTGTATTAACTTATTGACAGTGTCATGCAGTATGTTATCCACAAAACTCATGATGCAGGTGCATAATTAAATTAAGAGAAATTGTCCAGTTGTGTTTGGGGTTGTTCCTGTGTGATCTAACCAGCTAAATCAGGTAAGAGCATATGTTAGCTAGCCAATAGGTGGCTTTTGATCGAGGCTAACGGTTACCAAACACACAGCCAATCCAATGGATTGGTAGACAATAGGAACAAAGGGACATACACCTGTAGTGGTTGCCTGTGTCATAATAAATATCACCTCAAAAATGATAAAACTGTGTTTCCTTAATTTTCTACCTTAGCAGTCAGTACAGCCAAGTTCTTCAGAAGAGAAGGAACTCGACTCCAGAATCAGAGCAGCAGGTAAAGAAAAGACAGCAGGTAAACCTTGATTGTAACTGTGCTTAAAGTCAAGTAAAGCATCACTCACCATGTTGCTTTACTATAGGGTCCTTTTATGCCAGCTCACCAAATATTCAGAACTTTCTCAGTTCACGTCAGGGATTTTCTCATTAAAAATTCGTGTGAAAACAAGCTTTTATTAAGCTATTATTTTTTTCATGCTTCTAGGAGATGATGTCAGAAATTAGCTCAGAGCTTGAAAGCTTGAAATTGCAAAATAATAATATGTGGACTCAGCTAAGGATCTAAGATAGTAATTTGTCTAGACTCAAGGAACAAAATGAAATCATCTAGTGTGCAACAAACTGAGCCATTATGAGCTGTAACCTGCAAATTTCCTGAACCCGACGAGGAACGGGCTTCATACAGAGATGGAAAAACCCGGAAGACAAGATAGCACAAATATCTACCTGTGAAATAAAACCACTGAAATTACAGCCAGTGAAAAGTAAAAATTTTTTTTTAAAAATGTTCAAAAAAGATTAAAAAATTGAGTAATCCTTGAATTATTCATATATCTGCAATGGATATTAATATTTCCCATTAAAAATTTTCAAGAAAATTAAAAGTAATCTTTCTGAGGAAATTTTTACAGTCAAAATATCTTAAAAAGGGAGGATTTCAACTCCAAAGCAAATTTTTAGCACAATCTATAGCACTCAGTCTTCTGAGCAGGACGCACATGAATACATGTTCAAATTATCTCCAGGGTTTCTTGAATATTCTGCACAAATTTCAAACCAATCCAGTGAAAAATAAGTTTGAAGATCTGTGGCACTCAGTTTTCTATAGAGGAGCAAACAATCTCTAGATATGAAAAACTAAAATAATACCACACAGAATCAACATTTAGGTGCAAGAAAGCAAAAACCAGTTGAGATATGAATTTTTGAAAATGAAATCTTCATTTGTGTAAAAAAGTTAATTTGTTAAATGTAAAACGTCAAGAACATACTGTTTGCATGAATACATGTTGCAAATTATCCTCAGGGTTTCTTGAATATTCAGCAAAAATTTCAACTCAATCCAGTAAAATGATTAATTTAGCTCCAAGGGCCAAACTTCAAAAAATTCATAACTAAAAGAGTGTTTGTAGTAGGGTTGTAGGATTTTGCAAGATGCCATGAATTTAATAGAAGTTTCTACATGATTATTTTTTCACAACCTTATAAACTTCCAACTGACCTATATGCGTTTGTGTTCAACTAAACCATATAATATAAAAATATTTTTATGATGCAACCTCCACATTTTTGACATACAACATATGAATGGTATGAAACCCTAAGCAGTGCTGTAATAGTGCTAAACAAGAATAAACTACTTTCTCCTAATAATTTCAGCATTCAAATATGAGGAAAATGTAAATGATCTTGTTCGAGGGCTCAGATATTGCAATGCTGACCTCTGGTGCCTTAGATGTTCAACCTGCATTCGATGTCTTGTTATTGAGAGCTTTGCTAAAAAAAACAAAAAACAAATAAAGTTTTCTGTGCTTTTTTGAATGTACTAACACTCTAAGAGTCGGGTTCCTGGACTAATGAAACTTTAATAGAACAACGCCATCATTAACAATATTGTAACAAAGTTCTAAAGTTGCAGTTTGATGTGTTGGTTTGTGCATTTTCTTTTTTGTATAAAATGGTTATATATGTTACACACACACACACAAACACACACACAGATATATATATATATATATATATATATATATATACATATATATATATATATATATATTCACATGGTATACTGACTGTCAAAACAGTTTACTTAAGAAATTCAAATAAGAAATGATGTATAAAGTTATTACTGTATGTAGTCTAGAACTGAGGGTTATCTATTGGCACAGGTAAACGTAATACCATTAATATTGGCTTAGCATTGTTGATGGTTCCATTAAGGCAGCATTCACAGTATCCGAGCCCTGAAACTGAGTCATGGAATGATGGTCTAAAGACTCCCACCCTGTGGGGGGCAATAAAACAGGAAGTCAGTTGAGCATCAGGTCTGTGAATGGCCACACAGCTCTGAGAACAGTTAGGACTAAACTGTCTTAACAAATATAACTGGGGAAAATAAAATGTTGGAGAAAGGTGTAGCTTTTTTTTTTTTTTTTTTTGACGGTGCCAGTAGAATGCTGCCATTGGCATGATGATGGCCATTAGATGTCACTTATTCAGGGATGCTGGATGAACAGTTTGTGGGAGACTTATGTGGAGCAGCCTCGGCCTGCAGTCTTCCCTGCAGTAGGCAGCTAGGCTGGTTTTCTAGGCAGAGAGGGAACTTTTCTCATTAATTTCAGATGCAGACAGGCTGATTGATGGTTGATTACTAGAGTCTCTGGAATCAATCTGTGGTAATATGGTCATATTCTTTGAATTGTTTTACAGGTTTCAGTTGTGCTTTCTAATGTTTCTAAACAAACAGCACACACTGAGTGGGGGACACTTCGGACTAAACTCTATATCTACAAATCTAATGAATTCTACACGTATATGCACAACATAGCGCAAAAACAGCAATAGGCAGAGGACATGTTCACATGTCAGAGTTGGAAAAATATGTAAATAATACAATTAATGGTAGCTACATTCCATTTAGCTGCTTGCATGGTGCTTACAGACGTGGCTTCCTGTGACACTCGCATAGAGCAGAGACATTTTTAATGTTTCGATAGTGTTTCCTACTGTGAGAAGTAACAATGTCTGATGTGGAAAAGGCCTACAATAAGAAAGGTGTGTCTGATTCACACAAAGTTCTAGATGTTGCCCAGTCAGCAGGCTCATGTACCTAACTGAACTGGAAAAGTAAAGGGAGTAAGAGGAAGGTTGCTGGCTGAATTCCATCTAATTTGGATGTAATCCCTGCTGTGTAATTCACGGCATACCAGCATACCAGAGACCATACCATACAAAGTGCAATTGAAGAAAAAAATGTAGAATTTTTTTTTAATTTCTGCAGGACACAAATATTCTGTATTACCAGAAGTCCTCTGTACAGATGTATCAACAAACTCCAAGTAACTGTTTGGCACTAATGAACCTTTTTCACATCAGAACAGGTGTAATTAATAACATTAATGATGGAGCCGCTGTATTTAAGGGCAGCAGCAGTGGTCCAGCGTACACAGTACCACGGGCCTGGAACTGACTCACTTGAATGGAATGCAGCCATTATTAAAGTATTCAGTTACACTTCTGTTCTCCTGCTATGACTCCTCTGTATGTCTAGTTTGTAAAAGGTCTGTTAATGCGCTTAACATTTGTACAGTCCTTGGCATCTAATCCACACACTACACTGTGAATAATGAAGTTTATTGATTCTTTAAACCACTTGAGGGAGACAAAGTACATCAGACTGAAACAAATGTTGACGGTACACGTAATGTATTTATCTTTAAATTTTACAACAGGGATGCAAAAGAAAAAAAAGACGACTCATTTTGTGTCTAATGTTTATCTATTTTAATGTTTTAGGATTTAAATAAAGTGCACTTTTTACTTAAAAATGATTGCTGCCTTAGTACGGTGGAAATATTGAAGCATCAGACCTGGTCACCGTAACAGTAGAAGAACAAGGACTTGCTGTACCAAAGAAATTCCAAAACATTTTAAAATGATATAAAATCTCCTTACAGATTTTGCTGCTTGTTAATATCTAATGTAATGGTTGTGAACAGGAATCTGTCAGGGTTTCAGAGGTATTAAGATTTTAAAATATTTAGTGTAACATTATCAGATCATGTACCATTTAGTGGGCTTTTCTCACTGCAAACTCTCACATAACTAAACCACAAGCATATAGTGTGTCTTTGAGGAAAGGCTGGTGAGTTGACGCATGCAGTAGTGCTATGTCATGGCTAAGCTAACCAATATATTAATCAAACACATACATATGGTCAACGACAAAAAAAGTAGTAAAATCTCTAAATGAACCTAATGATCTGATACCACATGTGGAAAGTAGCATGAAACAGATGAGAAGCAGGAAATTACTGCGAGTTTTGTTTGTGACTGTAAATGTTGACTTTATTTCCTTAAATAGATTGGCACACTATTCCTGTCAGATTCAGGACTCAAGCAGGCCAATGTAGCATGATTGTACTTGTTGTACGATGTTGGGATTCCACACCTGAAGCAGGCCTTTGTGTGCTCTGTAGAGTTGACACAATAAACACCCAACTTAGAGCTATTTCTTGCTGTCACAGTCAACAGTGGTATGCCTGCACTTTATCGCGAAGGAAGCATTATCTGATGAAATGCTTTTAATTGCAGCCTCAGAGTTAATAGTTAACGTTCCGAGCTATTTGGCATGAAATTGTGTTGCGCCTGGGACGAAGGTGCTGAATATACTGCTGGAAAACAGGGGGAAAGGTGAGGAGGGGTGTTGATGTTCACCCCCTCCAACCCCCTAGATTAACATCTACCCACCATCACTGTGTGAACCTTTGAATTTATGCTGGCTGATGATGTCATGGACACTAGAAGCCAGGTTTATGCAGTTTTAAACATAACCAGATGAAAAATTACACCTATCTGCTCAGAAAAAAAGATCCATTTCCTTTACGTATGCATTTCCGCAACTGAGTAAGTTCTCTTTCCCCCTACTGTGTCCACAGCCTCATGGTTACAGATTGTCAGCTGCTAGCTTGTCTGGTAATTTGATCCCTTGATCTCTGGTACTTAGCCATCCAGAAATTATGAGGTTGCTTCTATTAACTTGTTGAAGTGTTTCACTATGATTGGAGTATGGTAAATTAAAACACTGAACTGGTTAAACTTGTTTAAATTGTTGCAGCAGATGGCACAATTCATGTTTGTCAATGATATTTTCAATATGCATTTGGAGAGAGGCCGACTTTGGAATATGTGACCCCTGCTTTGTTATCTATTGCATGTAAAATATGTGCTTATACTGCTTCTCTTTCAGTTCTTATTATAGTGTCTTTTTACTGCCTTAGTCATGCAGAGTAGCTGTTTTTTACACTTTTGTACAATTTCTGTTCTACACAACAGCTTCTAGCTTTAACTAATACACGATGAGCGACGTTGATTATATTTTTCATGTGTAGGAATATCTGGCACATAAATTTATAGTGCTACATAGGTGAAATGTAGTGTGAGAACTGATGCTGGGAACACAGCAACTGCAGTTAAAAAATCTGAATAGGATTATTATGCGGGCAGCTGTAATCAGACAGATCTCAAATGCAGTTACCAGATCCTTGTGGATTAGATGTTTGTCGGCATAATACCATCATAATTTATGTTAATTATGATTATTGTGCCAATAATCTAATGCCATGATCCTGTTATGAAGAAGGAATTAGGTTATTGTTGCCCTTAAAATGAGACCAGATGTCTGTGTTACTTTATGTCGCCTCTAGGTGGCCATGTTGATCATATTCTGCAGTAGAACATAACAGAGCTGATTGACCTTATTCCTGCTCTCAAACCAAACTTTGCCAGCAGCTCAAAGTGTGTGTACAGGGTGGTTTTGGAAGTTGGTTAAAACCACCTTCTTTGATACTCAAGCATTTTATACCTCATTCTATCTTTGATGATTTTATTTCAAAAACCTGATATGGCTGAAGTTTCTGATGGAGAAAGACTGATTTTGGTTGATAGTACAGATACTCTTAAAGGGAGGCTGAGATATCCCAACTTTAGTCTCTAGTCAAGTTCCAAAAATGCTGGATCAAACATATCCCATGATGCAACTCAGTAACATCACTTCATAAACAGAAGTCTCTCATGGGACTCTATGTGTAGTTTCAAACCTCAGACCCAAGCCAAGATAACCCTGATGATATCACTATGACATCATCTGGGTCAATTCCAAATTTAGAGAGCTCCCTCTAGAGCTACAAAAGACATTGTACAAGTGAATAGTAGTGCTCGTGATGGGTAAACTAAACCCCTTAATAACTTAATAATTCTTGCTGTAACAGAAGAGTAGTCTGCAAAGTCACAGAAACAAAAACTAGAGGAGCATTCAGGAACCATTTTCTGTTGTAAACCATGTCACTGTGGAATTAAATTTACAACAGAAAGTAAAAATGGCTCAAGGGATCACAGATGGATAAAAATAAAATGCTAATCCTCAAAGCATAAAAAAATTTATATTAGACTAAATCTGCTGCAATTCATAACATATGTCATATATCTATTGTGACCGAGGCATAAATATCTGTGAGAATTTGAGGGGTGTACCACTTCATCCCCTAACGATGTCCGCTCTCACACAGGCCATATGGCAGTGTGTGCCAGGCTCTTATTGCCAGCCCCAGCTCTGTGCACGCGGGCTAACAGCTTGGTGGACACATAATTAATTTGCTTAGGCGTCTGCCATTTATTTTCCAACATGCATTTTGTTAATTGGACAGAGGAGGTTAAAATCAAATGAATGTCTCTGGGTATTTTAAGGTTACTAATTGCATGGAATTTACAAGATAGTCCTTGCTTGTGGGAATAAGGACTTAGGGGTGATACTGGGGAGGGTGCCGGGGAGGAATGCAGTGAAGACATCATATGTTCTTAGTGTAATGTGCTCACTAGGGCTTTTGCTAAAGTCCACAGAAAACAAGAGACAATCAGTGAAGATCATAGACAAAATGTGACTTATCACTTGGATGAAAATGATGAAAGAAATGAAGCAAAAGAGTAGAAATCCCCCTTCTTCTGACAGACCTACCTTACACTGCTAATATTGCTTGTAGTGTGTAATTTTTGTTGTTCTGTGTTGTTTACAGCATAATTGAACCTGACATAGCACCCCCCTCCCTTCCTTCTCTCTGTTGCATCATTTTGTCCATGCTACTATTTAATTCACTGAGCAGTAACTGTCTCTTGCAAGCAAAGTTGAATCAGACATGGAATATGAATTTAATCAAGTTAATTGACTAGTAAATGCAAATGTTATTAGGAGCTGAATACGCGGCATAAATCTCGATGATGTCTGGTTTTTGTATTTTGTAAACATCAAAAGATGATGATGAAACTTGTTATCTAAATGATCAGAGAGATATAATGTGTATAAAGAGAAACTGTTAATTAGAAATCCTGAATATAAAATAGGTCTGCCATTGTATTGCGTTTTCATTTAATAGAGTTCCTTCATACTGAATAATTAAAAATGGCAGTGTACTCAGATAGCAAATACTGTAATTAGCTGAGAAAGATTAGAAACATTTAGGAATGTCACATAAAAAAACACTCAGTATATCAGCTTCTTTTTCATGTTATAGAACTTTTTAAAGTCTCAATGTCTGAGCAGTTTTTTGGGGTTGAGGAGTAAAATCATGGGGTTTTAAGTGCTGAGGCATGGAGATGGTGCACTAGGGGTTAATGACAATACAAATGATTGCACTCATTCAGGCTTTCAGGGGATGATCCAGCTAGCCAGTGCCTGCAGCAGCTGCGTGGAAGGGGGGTTCGTATGTTGCCCCTCGAGCTGAGCAAAGCGGGGCACGTTGTCCACGGTGGCAATCCCTGCTGTTGTTAATCACCTGCCTCCCCCCCACCCCACCCCACCCCCGTCTCATCCCCCCTCTCTGGTTCTTTCTCTCCCTCTCTTTCCCATGCACTGATTTGCAAGCGCAGATTAATCAGAGCATGGGGGCCTTGATGAAATTTTGCTGTTATTGTTCCCAATTTTAGCAACATCCTTTATTGTCTTCATCATTCATTTACAGGAGGGAGAAGGGGGTACTGTGTCAATTATGCAAATGATGTTGCACACTTTTGCAGATTACTTCATTCGGTTGCCATTGTTTGTGAGAATTTAATTATTAAATATTATTATGCTCATGTTTCCTTCAATTTTCCAAAGCTTTGTTTCAATTTGATCTCTCCTCCAGCTGCTCATCCCTTTGCTCTGAGCCAGCATCAAAGCAGGCTGGCATGCCAAGGCCAAACAAACTCCCCTCAATTTAATGATTTTGAAGTTAGTACCTCACTCTCATCTGTGAGCTCAAACCCATGATTGGGAAAAGGCAGACCACATCCAATTTAAATGACCAGGAATTGAATTCAAGTTTATTCAAAATTGACATTCAATTATATAGCACCTAATGACATTTTAATCTCTTTTCTTTAATTCCCAGGAATTGGCTTTTCAAAGGCTTTTGCTGGCAGCAACACAGACAGTCTGAATAAAGAATACAGATTGGTATTAGATCCCACTGATGATAGGGAAATTAAAGCTTTTATAGTTCACACATTCAGAGGAAAGGCAGTGTTCCCTTAATAGACATTTCAATCCCTGTTTCTTGAAGTCATCGCTGCCATCTTTACTCTGACATGATAAGTTAGATATTTAGATACTGCAATACATTTTAGAAAGCATTAATCAATTAACTCTTATTCAATATTGCTTGATTATTTTAGGTTGTGGGAAATTTGTCACATGTAGATGATCTGATTTGATTGTGCTGATTAATCTGTTTGAGTGTTACCATTTGCAATATCTCCGCTTGAGGCTACTCCTTGCATGCTGCACAGCCACATCACTTACTTACCAACACTTCCATGTGCACGAGAGCTGTAATACTTGGGTGATTGACAGAAAGGTAATTTGCGACTATTCTGATAACTGAACAATCGTCTAATAACTGTCAAATAATTGTGTAAAAAAAATGAAACATGTTCAGCTTTTGAGTGTTGACTGGACAAAATAAGTCATTTTAAAAAAGCATGATGGGTATTTTTGACTATTTTATGAAATTCACAAATAAATCTGCAAAACATATATAATATAAAGTTACAAATCTGCCAATTCTTGCAGTAGTAACATGTGAAATATATTTATGATGTATAAATGTACAAAAAGGGATGAAATCAGGGGTCAGTCAATATGTTTTTTACAGGGCAGATTCTGATAGTGATAATTAGTGATCAAGGAGGCTGATAACCGATGTTTGTAGTGAAAATGAAACATTGCTGTAGAAATTTAGAATAACAGAGCAAAACTCCTGCCACATCGAGTCTATGGACACCCGACATAGTGTCCAATGGTTTGTATTACTTTGTCTACCCTACTTATACCAGTAACGGTAGGCCAATTCACAAACACCGCTCAGTATAATGCAACACAGCTCAAAAGCGCCACATACTACATCCTTCAAAATGATCGTACAGTTGAGTTGATGATTAAAACAATTTTAATAAAAATTAAACATCATAACCTTAATGAAGAAGGATTTTTTGCAGGACTATGTAATAGACTGCAGTAGCTTTAGCAAGGTTGACCTAATGAACTGACAACTGAGTGAATATTTGTTGTTATCAGTTGTGTGCAAAGGCTGCAAAGTGCCTGACTCTAGGAAATTTTTTTAGTTTTCACCTGGGAAAAGTACCGATGCATGTACGCCTGGTGACCATATAACACTTTTTACCTCCCCTTCCCCCTTTAAATATGTAATGCAGTAACCTTTAGTCAGAAAACATTTTAACTGACTTACTTTTTACTTACATTTTTACACAAGTAATTTTACTACTACTTTAGTAAATTTCTTTTTAATTAATAGCAGTGAGATGCCATTTGTGTGCTGCAGTAGGCGTATTTTCTCATATCTGGTTGCCAGCATTTCTGCGGTATCATTTTATGATGCGTTACCTCAACCCAGCTAATTTTGCAATTTTCTTCATCAATTGGCTAAATATCCGTTGTACATTTAAACTTACATTAGTTCTGCTCAAGCCTTCATACCTGCTAATCCCACAGTTGTTTACACATTATTCAGAACTGTTAGTTATTTTAGCTTAGCAGTTAGTGATGGCTTCTCTCTCCCTCTGATTCTCACGCTCTCTCTTACTCAGTGTGTATTGGATGAACAAATTAACTTGTTCAAAAGATTGTGGTGTTTGTGGAACTTCAGGATGGAGGAATGTGATGTTTATTATAACTTCAGCAACAACTGCTACATTAAGACTCAGACATACCTCCTCTTGCACACCAGAGCTGTTAGTCCATCTGTACTTGTAGCCTTCAATGTGTATAGACTATTAATAGTGATATGTAACCAGTCAGGACTAGTACTATGGGTGGGACATTGCTCAAGGCCACAGAGTGGTTACTATACAGTAGAGTGCATTTTTAAATAAATCTATTTTATCTGCAACTGGATTTTAAAAAAAAGGAAAAACAATTCTGATAATCGTAAAAATGCTTAATATTGGATCTGATAATCGACTAGCCTTATAACTGGTTGACCCCTAGAGGACATAGTGGGAAACTGTCTGAAACCAAACTGGATAATTCAATGCTACTTTGACCAATGCAGGCAATTACAAGGAATGTAAAGTTATAGTAAACAAAATGCTTGCCAATTTCATTTTGTTCTACTAGGCTAAAACTGCACTAATCGGTATTATGCTAATTGCTGTAGCTAACATATTACACATAATGACATTCATATTTGGTATAGTTACTCCATAGCATATCTCAAAAGTGTGTGCTCACCACTGTGTCTATACTGCAATCATCTAGGTTCTATTCTTAAGGGGACTTATTATGGTCATTTCCAGCTCTATATGTTTATTCTTGGGCTTTACTAGAGTAGCTTTGCATGATTTAAAGTTCAAAAAAAGTTTTTATTTATCCCAAACTGCCTGTTATGCAGCCTCTAAGTTGAGCCTCTGACGGTCGGGTCACTTTAAGAGGCCTCAATAAAAGCCCACTGTCTTCTGACTGGCAAAACATCCAGAAGCCTGCCAAGGGGCAGCACAGTCCGCACTTGTGAGCACCACCTAATCCTCTTACTGGTGTGGAGGTTGTGAGAGCAAACTGTAAAAATAAGTAACTATTATCTTAAACTAGGTAACACATCCTGATTTATTAGAAATTACAACTTCTCAAAACCATCCATACATGTTCAAGCTCAGATCCGGTCCAGCATATGAGAATCGACAGCACGAACATCCGCTGCAAAAAAGATCACACCAGGACATCCCTGTTCACTAAATATTATGCCCCTTAACAGTGGATTTAGTCTTCAATCTTAATCCATAAACTATTTTTTTTCTATATGTGCCCCTGTTAAGAAAGGTAATTGTAGTAAAATAGTAATAGAAATGATGACTTAAGTGGAAAAAGGTCTGCTATCAGGAGAAAAAAAAAAGCTAACGTCGGTAGTAAAATGTTATTCTGCTGTCGCAAAATGACTATATAGTAAACTTGCACCACCAATTCATTTTTTTCTAGGGTATATTAAATGCCTATAATACTACACAAGTAGACTGTTTTTGCAAAATGAGCTGTGCTTGTGAGTGGATGACGATACTAATAAATCCATGTTGAGCTGACGTCAGCTTGTTGCAAAACTAGAAAAAAGTAGAACTCAACCGATCCGATAAAGAGCCCATCTGATAAAATTCAATATCGGATGGGCTCTGGAAAAAAAGCAAAAAATTTACTATTCAGAGCAGTTTGATGCCTGATTTTTGTCTCAATTCTACATATGGTTAGGTCATTATATAAAACTTTGGCTATGGACATTTTAATATGGACATCCAACCTTATTAACGGTAATATTATATATATATATATATATATATATATATATATATATTAATGCTCATATTCACAAGTAGACATGTAAATAAGGGTCCTGGGGTTTTTGTTGTTTGTTTTTTTTTTACTTTTATTAGTCAAAATCTTCATTCCTCTTAGTTGGATAAATATAGCCTGAGTCAACTACATCATTGCTTCTTTTGCCTCCTGCAGCATCACTTCTACATTCGCCCTTTGGCTGCTTGCCTTAACAGGGAAATCGTATAGGATCCCTCTGTCACTGTTTATCTCAAGCACATGGCGTTCCTCACCACAGGTCACTGGTTGAATTATATACCAACTGCACCTTTGACTGCATGAATTTAAAGGGATAGGACTAGGTCATGAGAAGGCCTCATGAGCAGTATTGTGAAGGGGAGCGGCTTGTTCATGAAGCGTTGGGGGCTGGGCCTGAAAAACATCACCCAAGGAGCACTTTCTCGCTGATTTCTCATTGACGTTTTCCTGCCTTGTGGGATACTTCTATGTCTGACAGTTGCTCCTGCAGTGGGTGTCTTCAGCACAATGGCCGGCGCCACTCATCATGTTGGCCATGGCTGTGGCTGAGGGGAACAGCTGTCTGTGTTAACGAGGCCATAGCCACACAGACCAGCGAGGCGGCGGTGCTTGAGCAGGCCAGAGCAGCACTCAGGCTCCATAAGGCCCCAGGATACGTAAACAATGACTTAATGAGAATGCGTGCCATTACTGTAATTAACACAGCTCACGTCAAGCACTGTCAGCCTTCAAGAGTTATAGGAAGGTCTTGCATTACATTGAAAAGGCTGGCATGCAATGACCGTAGGCCCTCCCCACAACATTCACTACACAGCCTATACAGACATAAACACACTCAATAAAAACAGTACATAAAAGATTACAATCCACCATCTGTAATTTTAAGGACCAGTGTGCAGGATTTTAGAAGTGTCAGAAATTGAATATAAAATTCGCAATTAGGGTTTCATTAGTAAATAATCACCTGAAACTGACAATCATTATGTTTTCATTAGCTTATAATGTCTAAACTCAGTCCAGATGATTACATCAAACAGGATCAAGTCTGACTTCAACCTGTGGCCTTTTGTATTTGCAGTGATAGACAGACACTAGGATGGTTAACTAGCAATGTCTCAGTTGGAATTTTTGACTATTTTAACTGATGATATTGGAAGAGGAAAAATATGTATCAAACTCTTTTTGTTGTCAAGAGTCATATCTCCCATTTGGCTCCTTTGGTGACGGTACGAGAGAAGAATCCCATGTTTTTAGTATGAAGTGTAGATTCACAAAATACAGGTTGAAAATCGCATTTGTTGCTAACTAGTGGTTAAAACTGTCACCATGGTTTGGAATCACTTTCAGTAATGTGACGTAACGCCAGCAGCACCCTGTGTAGGCAGCTGGATTGAGATGGACTACAAGAAAATGTGTCTGAAATGCTTTCTGTGTAGACATGCTGTAACATCACTTTTAGCTAAGGTCAGAAGGGAGCTGAAACTACAGTATGAATAAATTAAAATCAACAGTGCTCCCCTGCTGGTGTAAAAAGTGTACAATCTATCTTGAAACACCAAAGCCATAGTTGTAGATCTCCGGAAGAATAAGAACAAAAAGTGGCTTAACTATAGTGCTTTGCATAGGGTGAAAAAGAGGGGGTGACATCGGGTCTGCCTTAGGCTGCTAGACTGCCAAAAACGAGTAAAGAATTACTTACTTCTTACTTTTATCCCCATATAGACATCTACCTGTGTATGTACCGAATACGCTGAGCATATGGATTAACTGTGGAGAAACGGATAATGCTGCGAGTGTAGTTTGAGAACTTGTTGCTTCGTTTCATTGGAATCCACTGCAACCACCCTCCACAAAGGAGCAAGCTCAAGCCACCCTTTAAGGTTTATTTTGTATATAGATGACACTATTGCTTTTAATGCATCTTATTTTTTTAGGTTTGATAATTACCTCTGTTACACAGGTTTGATTTAATGCCTCTGTTGATCTGGGATGATATAGCTAAAACTAGAGTGGCACTCAGCATTGTGCATACATCCACCAAAGCAAAATATTGATGACAGTGTTGAGGGCCCCACTCTAATGTTATGGAAAGTGATGAAAAATTCCTGAATCCATGCCTTTAACCAGCTCTGCACCTAGTTTGGTGCAAATCGGTTCACTACTTTTGTTGTAATCCCGCTAACAAATAAACAAACAAACCAACCAACAAAAAGACACAGGTGAAACCGTATCCTCCTTGACGGATGTAATAAAAACAAAGGGTGTGTTATAGTGTGGATAAAGAAGAATGTAAGAGAATGTATTCTCTAGCCCTCAGTGGCTGCTTTTGTCACTGTACTGTTATTTGGGATGCAACACTTTCAGTTGTGACAGTGTTTTTGCAGTGGAGCAACATTATTAACAGTTAATCATAAATTGAAGTTGTCAGTGGGGGTGGCTGCAGTTTTCATAATGGCCTAATTTCTTGCTATCATAGACTAATTATCTGGATTTGCAGTTGTTGTGAATTCTCCTTGTAACTATGCAGGAACTTTTAATGTAGAGTTTATAGTCCAGGGATGAGTTGTCGGCTTATATGTCTTGAAAAACACCACAGGGCATAACTGCCCTATAAAGCTGTGACATACAGTAACTGCAGCATAATTAAAAAGGTAAATTCTTAATAGAAGATCGTTTCATTCTAATGTTTTAGTCCACTCCCTATGATTTGGGATTGTGCAGTATGGATTAAAAACAAATTAAAACACGTAATTTTTTAATAAAAGAAGTCATAAAATTTTGACTAAATGATGAAATATTAAAAACTGAAATATTAAAAGAGCTTGTATAGTAATTATTTTGACAGACAAAATTCTCAAAAGGCAAGGCAAAACTGAATTATGAAAAATTATGAAAAATAAATTATTAATTATGAATTGAAATTACAATGCTGAATTAATTCCATAAATTGGTACAATTAGAATAGTACACTTAATACAAATGGTAGAAAACTTAAACTTAAAGTTAAAAAAGCAACAAAATATATCATTAGTAGTATTAGTAGTATAGTATATTATAAGTTTTGTGGTACAAAATAATATTATATCACTGATACTATTGATTTTAAATGGCCGGTGTACAAGGGTTCTCCTTTATATAAAATTAGGAATAATAGGATAGTTGCTAATTACAATAGTCTGTCAACAAGTCTTTTACCATAACTAAATTTAATGTATTTATCCAGTTGGTCCATTTACTTGTGTGTATATATATATATATATTTTTTTTTCTATCTATACAATGAGAGCTGTAGGAAAGAATTTCCCCACCACCATTTTTTCGCTGTTTAAGAACATGCCAGCTTTTATGATGGCATTAGTAAACTGATACAGTGACTGAGAGTAAACGCTGCTGCAGAAACAAGATAAAAATTCGGGGGGGGGGGGGGTCTGGATCAGCTCTCAGTGTCATCTGCTTGTCTCAGTTTGAACACATTTAAGTCTAGTGTTTTTCAGTTGCTCTAATAATCCCTCTTAGGTTACCAGTTCTAGCCTCCTGTTTTGAAATGTGATGTAGAAACATTAGCTAAGGGGGTTAGTGTTAAATCTGAGAAGTCACTGTTTCACAGCTTTAACCTTCTGAGACAATCTACCAGGACAAAACGCACTGACTGTAACTGTCCTGACATTCAAGCACTGTACTGATGGGGAAGAAAATGAGAGGGCGGACTTTTTGGCACTGTCTTACTGTTGGCTTCACAAATAAAAAATGTAAAATCAAGTTTGTCAACGTGCTGTAGCCTACACCACTCAACTACTTTGCTCCCGACTCTGTTCTGCCCTGCAGCTGTTTCTTGTGGCTTATACAACATTTGTGACAGGGACACATACAGTTACTATTTAAGATGTTCCAAAAAGGTTTGCAAACATGTATTATCACAAAGAAGTGGGCACCAAACCTGCTAGACCCTAAACAGTAACACACAAACACAAAGGAGGATCAGTTTCCTACCCAGTAAAGTAGTGAAGGCAATTACATTCTATTGAGATAGAGAGAAAAAAGGTAAACAGGCTAACCCCCAAAGTGAGCAAGGGTTAGGGTCAGGCTTTTTGCCCAGTATTTCAGACAAAATAATAATAAATCGGTGAACATCGGAAGTAAGACAAAAGTGGACAGAGCTGAAGCTGATGATATCTGTCAGAGACTGGGGAGACATCCTTTTAAATCTTAGATGGCGCGTCTTGTTACAGAGTGCGGTGCAATATCATACATTATATCAAACCATTCTCCGCACAAAAGGAGGAGCTGGCAACTCTTCCCAGAACCTCCCCCCAAACCTCCTGCTATATATCCCCTTAATCTGTCTGTCATAATGAGTTGATCAAATTAAGTGAGTCCGTACTAAGGTTATGAATCTGACTAAGAATCCTAGAGATAGCCCCCTACAGAGATGGAGACTGAGTCAAAAGACCATTACGAGGTTAATTCTCCAGCAGATTGGGGAAACTAGGGAAAGTGTTATGTACAAGGCTATGGACTTGTCAGTATCTGAAAAGGTGTATTTTTAGAAATTAAAAAATAGTCAGAGTATAAATCTTTAACAGATTTAACAACTCTGGTAGACCATAAGTCTAATTGGGAAGGGGGAAAAACAGTTAGGTCCATAAGTATTGGGACAGTGACACAATTTTAATACTTTGCCTCCGTACTCCTCCATAATGGATAAAATCAAAGGAATCAAGATGTGATTGAAGTGTAGACTTTGAGCTTTAATTCAAAGGCTTTAACAAAAGAAAATTCATTAGCAGTTTAGGAATTATAGCTATTTTTATACATGGTTCCTCATTTTCAGGGGATTAAGAAGTAATTGGACAATTGACAATTGATCGGTTTCATGTCCAGATGTGGCCTGTTCTCGTTATTTCAGGACAAATAAGCAGATAAAAGGTCTGGAGTTGATTCCGAGTGTTGACTTTGCTTTTGGTAGCTGTTCATGGGAACTTTTAACTTGTGATCCAAAGAGGTGGTGATGCAAAAGAAGGAGACATCATTAGGCTGAAGAAACAAAACAAAACAAATCAGACAGATGCAGAAACTTTAGGAGGTGACAGATCAACATTTTGGTTCATTCTTAAAAAGAAGGAATGATGACCAAAGTGGTCGATTGCAAAATTCTTCCCTTGGTGAAGAAAAACCCTTGATGACATCTAGTCAGGTTGAGAACAATCCAGGAGGAAAGTGAATCTTTGTCAAAGTCTACAATCAAGAGACACCTTCATGAATGTAAATACAGAGAGTTTAACACAGGGTGCAAACAACTGGTAACAGTCAGGAACAGAAACGCAGATTAGACTTTACCAGAAAACATCTAAAAAAGCCTGAACTGTCCTGGAACAAGATTATTTGAACAGATGAAACCAAGATGAACTAGTACCAGAATGATGGGAAGAGAAAAGAATGGAGAAGGAAAGAAACAGTTCATGATCTAAAGCCACCACATCATGTCAGACATGGTGGAGTCAGTGTTATGGCCTGGACATGTACGGCTGCCATGGAACAGGGTCACTGGTGTTTATTGATGATGCAACTGCTGATAGAGGCAGCAGGACAAAAACTATGTGAAAGCAACAGAAAAGCTTCTCAAGGCAAAGACATATGAATAATCTTCAATGGTCAAGTCAGTCACTTCAAATGAAACCCATTTAAGCATGGTTTGCACTTACCGAAGACGAAACTGAGGCAGAAAGACCCACAAACATGTCCATGTTCCATGCCTGATACTTTTGAAACGTACACTTGCAAGATAAACTGTGCTGTGTGCTGCTTCATAGTGAGAACATGCGGTTGTACTTGATCCAGTGTGGTGAGAGGGGCAGCATTTGACTGTTTTCGTCAAATATCCCTTTAGGAAATAAGTAGTAAGTAATACATTTAACTATTAATGTTGTGTTTATTTTGAATGTGGATTGCTATTGTCTCTCTCTGCAACATCACTAAACTCCTATGGTGGAAGAACTGTTTTCCAAATCTCATACAGATTCTGAGTTTTACACCTAAATTATGTTCCCAAACTCTTTCTGGAGGTGGCAGAGAAGGAGGAGTGGGAAACTGCAGTTAGGTGAATATGTGGGGTATATATTGTAGCTTAACATGTTGGACACAGCCACTGTTGACTTTATTTGGCAGTCATTTTTGTTTTCTACAACAGTGCAATAAAGGTCTGACAGGATGAGATAGGGCAGAAAAGAGGAAGAGAAATGAGAGGCAGAGTTAAATACATGTGGAGAGATTGGAAGTGAGCTATAATTAATAATCCGATGTGAGGTCAGAAACATGAAGCTTATATCGTTTGTGGCTGCTCCTATTTTAAAAGAGTGTAACAGCATATGTTATAATCAAAGGACGAGGTCGGAGGAATAATCTTTGAATCTGTGTAAAGATGGTATCAGGAACATTTTCTGTACTGACAGAAAAATTGTGGTCGTACATTTGATTTTCCAAATGTGTTTTCCACTGGCTTCTTCTGGTGTCACAAAGCTTACATTGATTTGTTGAAGACTCCTTTTATTATTTTTTTGTTTGTTTTTTTGTAAAAGCCAATGCCTTGTGGCAGGTTTATCCATTTCTACTCTTACTAAATTGTTTTCGGATTGACATAATCATCATATAAATAAACTATGACAGCGCTGTTCAACAAGCAATAATCTTTCAATAGTAATCAGAATTTCTCACCAAAATGTGTCAAAGTCAGTGTTTATTTTTAGACAGACTCTCAAGAAATGGAACATCTTTTATTTGCTGTTCTTGATATCATTTTTTCCTTTGGTAAAAGTTAAGGAGAAGCCACAACAACAAAGGAAAATGAGTAAACCTTGAAAATAATATTCTCAAATAAAAGTCTAAGCATATTTTTCAGAATATAAGTTGTTTATAGTAATATAAGTAACATTTGTAAAGTAATTTTCTGCAACAACTGAAAAACCTGTTCTACTTTTCCTCATGTACTGTATCTTCAGATCAAACACATCTCTGATCTGATCCGAGGGGCAAAGTATTGGTTTAGATTGTTACTCAGCCTATTTAATTTAGCACTGTACTAAGAATTGGAAGTTTGTTGTGTAATATGTATAACTGTTGTTGATGTCACATTTTAATTACTGAACTTGTGTATATTTACATATAGATTTTTCCGTAAACTTTCAGTCTATTTTTTAAAGAGCTAGGAAACAATAGATTGACAAAAAAATGCTGACTTTCTCCTCTCATTTGTTGTTATTCTTTTAATCATAAGGTGCACTCACTATCTTTTTTTCTGGGCTTTCATCTACATATCAAAGTCTTCATTCATGGAATAGAGTTTACTCAGTTGTCATAGAGACTATGATAATGTAACTCCATCTGCTGATGAAGACTGTAAGAATCAGATGAAAGCTCCAGAAGCTAGTAAGTGGACCATGTGTTTGATTTTTTATCAAATGTACCTAATATATTTTTTTTTATTTCCAAATCTCCATATATCTGTACATGGTCGTTAACTCACACTCATAAAATGTACATTTACACACGCTGTTTGTGAGAACCCGCATTGACTTGATTAATTTCCAGCTCCCAGCTCTCACATTAGCCGTCGACACTAAATTCCAAACCACAGCTCTACTAATCTTAAATCCAAAACTTAACCCTGAAAACCAAGTTCTAGACATCAAAAAGAACTTAATGAAGAAATTAATACCAACCACAGAGTTATCACTTAGTGAGAATGTCTGAAAGATTTAAAACAACACATATAATTACTAACACACTCACACAGACACCGTCATGCGAAGCACTGAATGCAGCGCCGTGTGCATGTCAGCGACTGATGACTCTGCAGCACTTAGCGTGGTTATACATCCTGGTGTCTTTTTAATTAGCGTTGAATTATTGAGGCTTACTCAGGCAGTGTTTGCTTTAGGTTTTGGGGGTGATTGAGCCACAGAGGGGGGCTGGCCTGAATTGTACTCATTGATCTCTCTTTTGCTCAACGCACATTTGTTCACAACTTTCTTTAAAATTTTTACTAGTGTTCGAACTAAGAGTTTGTGTTGTCCAGGAATTCTAGCCTTTGTTCGTTCGTGTAAAAGTGATATACAATTTGCCTGAAAATTTCATGCCAAAGATAATTAGCTATAACAAGAGGGTACAAAAAAAACGGCAGTTTTTTTTCACACCTACAGCATAACCATTGTTTTCATCAACTTTTTATCATGTTTGTAACAATGAATTAAATTTGTGAAAAGGTGTAGATCCTATTGAGTACAGTGGGACTACAGTTCACTCGCCTGTACTGTTCACAGCACCTTCTCTTCTTCCTCTATCTCTCATTAGCTTTATCTCTGCCTCTCTCTCCCTTTTTTCCCCGCACATTCTTTCCTTCGGAGAAAAGAAGGCTACGCATTAATGAGTCAATGCGGAGCTGTATTATGTTTAATTAGGTAGTTTATATAATGAGGTGTTCATTTCTAATGGAGGGACATGCTGTGAGCAGCACATCTGCAAGAATAACTCAGGCAATCAGTGGCATGAGGACCCATGGAACTGCAAATGAGACTTACTCAGAAATGAATTATGTCTCAGTGCCTTTCGCAAAGCCCATTAATTAAATCCACTGGCATCAAGGTCTTTTTCTTAATTTCATGTACCATTAGCATAATAAACACAATTTGAGTTAGCACAATGTGATCAGTTTAATGGATGCTATTTATTTTACTTTATTATTTAAAGCTCTGGTAATGGAGGGAGAAACATAAATATATCTCTATGGCTCCCTTTATGAAAAAACTCCCATCAGGCGCTGGCGTCTACACAGATGCTTGTTTCAGTCGCCCCATACATTTGGAGAGCCGCTGCCCTTACGCGTGTGGGGAGTGGAAAGGTGCTACCAGGCGATAATTTTAGGGCAGTGGACTACGGTTCGGTGTAGTCTCTAAACTCAGGCCAGATTTCACGTTCATTAAAAATGGGCCTGCAGTCTTAAGTGTCACAGTGTTCTTACTCATGATGTTTGGTGGTCAGAGGTATATGATAATCCAGGCTGTTTTTATATTTTAAGTGAGAAGCGACTTAGGGTTTGGAGGTATTTATACAGATGGAGTATTTGAGGTGTAAATGCAGGAATCTGTACACCTTCATTAAAACAATACAAGGACTTAATGTATGGTAGTGAATTTGTTCTGACCTTAAAGCGATACCCTAGAGGTGACACATGATTAGCGTTATTGTTGAGGACAGGTACATCATTATCTCAATGTACCTCGACCATTGCCAAGTTCCACAGCCCTACTCCATCCTCTGACTTGGGCACTGGCACAAGCCATAATCTCTTCTCAGGAGCAGAAATGCACTTAATCATCTACTCAAGTTTCAGGGACTGCCCCCGAGTGCTCTGTAGTAGAACTATGACGACTGCTCGGCAGAAAATCTGCAGCAATATTTTAAGTTTCCAAATTAATTGCCTAATGGATCAGGAAGTATGGAGTGTCCTACTTTTACTGGGATGGAGCAATAATTCAAATTGCACCATGTGAGGACAAAGAGAAGTTGTATTTCAGATGAATGGATTTATTTCTTTGGATAGAACATATCTTTTATTTCTCCAAATATTGTGAAGCCTCCGTTCCCACCCTCATTGGTATTCGGGGGTTCATTAGACAGTCTAGTGCCTTGAAAAGAGAATTAGAACCAATAATTTCTTCCTGACTAACATACATGGCCAGACACAAAGGTACTCAGGCAGCCAGACACTGACTTTCACACCCTTTACACTACAGAATAGTGTCACATACACACCCAGATACAGTGAGGCTGTGTGTTACCAAGACAACTTAGCGTGCAAAGATGCAAAGAAAAGCTTGGAGCTTTCAAAGGAGGGATGTCTTTAAAATAGACAGATTTTTTTTTTTTTTGGACAATCTAAGTGACCAAAAGTAAGCCTGTTACTTTGGCATACCTCATCGTAATGGACATTAAAGTGGAGTGATTGAAGGAGAGCGGCTCCATGTGTCAAGTGTTGAGTGAAAAACACATGACACCAAAACCCATTAGTGTCCTCTGGAGAGACAATGCCCAGAACTCTCCCTCCCCCTCCTCCTCACTCCAGACTCAGGGTGCTGTTTCTGACAAAAGACACTCTTTCTGCCACAGATAAAAGGCCCCACGATTAGCCCAGGGGTTGATCTGCACTCCATTCCAGTTTCACTTTTTTTTTTTTTGTAAAAGTGTCAAAGTCTGGTGTAATGAAGGTGAGTGTTTTTTCTATAATAGATCTAAGGAACTCAGGAAACCGTGCAATTATCTGTTGGCGTAAAGAAAATTTTACTGAAAATGCTTATGCTTAAAGCTGTTTTTTCTTAATGTTAACTGCATGGATTTAGAATGGCAGGGTTATTTTGAGTAAATTAAGTAATTAAGGTTTCAAAACTTAAAATTGAGCAACATTTTATAATCTTTTCAGTTCCCTTAACCTCCATCACAGAGCAGTGAGGCAGTTGAAACTTTATAGAAACAAGTTTTAGATTTACTTACTTACTCGATTGTGTTTTTTTTTTTTACAATTTTTTCTGCCATTGATGCATAAAATTAAAAACATAAAATTTAATTTAAAACTTAAAATTTAAAACTAAACAATATTTTCATCTTTAAAGTAATGAAATGTTTTTTTTAATTGTTGTTGCTTAAGACTAGACTAAATCTTATAATAACCAAATCACTAAAATGTGATATTTTTGTCAAATGACGAAGACCAAAAGTAAAAGGAACATAACTTTCTATCAGTCTGCCTGACTGTTTAACTGTCTGCCATTCAACATCAATGATAAACTGACCTTTAGTCTAAAGCAGAGGTCTTGGTTTGGATGAACTGCTTTTCCTGGTTTGGTGAAAGTGTTTTGTGACACCCGCTATTAAGAGTGTTTGACACAAAAAGGGGTGTATTAAGGATCAATAGTGGAGTTACGTGCTTATATTACCCTGAGAGTCCTGCTGGTCATTGAGTGGCGCCATGAGCTCATAGCTAATGACTGAAGATCGATGGCCAGAAACTTGACTGTGGTTTGTTTCAGTGTTATGTTTACCATACAGTGGCTGTTGCTGCACCACTGACACACTTCACCCCAGGGGGGAAAAAACAGGCTCTGGAAATAAATTTGCTGAAAGTGGTTTTAGTAGCTTATTAAATTTTCAACTACATGACAAATCCCTGATTGTATTAGTAAAACAAGACAGTCTATCAGTTAAACAAATACCAAATGAAATTCCCCAGCATGTCATTTGGCAGTGTCATTTTTAGCATCAGACTTGGCTTCTACCAGAAACAGATGATAGGATTTTCTTTTTCAACTGTATCAAAACAACAGTGTAAATAAATTAATGGAAGAAAAATCATTGGGTAAAAAGTGTCATACAACTAGTAAAACATAGTTCTGTCAAGGCTTTATATCTATTTTCTTGTAAGTTTGATTTAATGTGGAAAAATAATTACCTTGTTAATGTAAGAAATGTATGAAAGGACCAAGGGACATAGATTCATTCTTCTCCCACCGTATCTTTTTTTTTTTTTTTAAAGTTGACTTGATGAAGCATCTTCCAGCACAATCAGTCATGAATCATGTAACTGATTTGAGGAAAAGTCAGACATCTGATCTCATACATATCAGTTTATCCGATTTAATTTGTATAATTTTAATACATACGTTTGTAATAATGGTTTACTTAGCTGGAAAATTGCCTGGTTTTTGGCTGCAGCATAGATCAAACCCCGCCCCCCCAAACTGAAAAAACAAAGTATGTTTCTGCCATTTTACGTATTACTGATCATGTTTTTGTAATTTCAAGCATTAATTTTACTCATAAGTTTGGTTTTAGTTATGGATTTGATGCTATAGCAAGGGGCTGTCCTGTCATGTCATGTGTTGGTGGGACCTTGATACCACTGCTCGACCTGCCGATCACAACTTCGCAGACTCTGGCTCCAAATGACAGTGCCAGATGTCAGCACCAGTATTTGAGATATTTTGACTTCATTTTTGTGCAGTGGGAGGAAGTGAAGACGGGTTGTCCATCTTTATATATGGTCACTGGTTTTTACAAAATGATATACAAAATTTCAGCCTCCCTCCTGACTCCAATCATTTTTGCACACATTTTTGTCCCTGAAAGCGTGAATAAAAAAGCTGTAAAAAAAAATATATATAGTCAGTGCATACGATGTAGCTTCACATTTTAACTTCTCTTTTGCAGTCACTGGTCTGTCTCTCTGAAGAAAGATTGAAAATGACTCCCAGTGCCACCATGATCCACTGTGGTTTCAGGCTCAGAGCCCACATTCAGACAGGGGCTCATCCAGTCCATTTTTTCAGATATAGACTTATTATTACCTTCCCACATTAAATTGCTCTAGAGAGCTGGGGAAATGCTGCTCTCGGCTTCTGTAACAGTGGCATCTCAGATATCATTAGGAAAGCACTATGCAGGGGGACAGTAGATCAATGGATTCCACCACATAAGCATTAGTACACTCTGTGTATGATCAGTTTACTGAACAACAACACAACCTCTGCGTCTCTTACTGGAAACAATTGATGCACTGTTGCAGTGAAATTAATCCCCTGAATTCATAACCCCAATCAGATATTCAATTGGCACTGCCCAAAATAATTGTGGATGCCTACAGATGAGACGCATATTCTGCATCGAGTTTGAGGGAGGACACAACAAGAACTGCCCATTCAGTATCACCTGTTTTTAATTTGAGTTAATCTTACATTCATTTTATATTGTTTATAATCCGAGAATAGCCAATTAAAAATGTATACAGAAATACATTGAGGATTTCAGCAATATACCATGGTTCTTGTAAAAAATATGTTTGCATGTCAGTGTTTGTCATATTGTGAATGTTTCTGAATTGTGATGATTTCCTGGAGAAATATTGAATTGTATGCAATCCAAACATGATCGACGTGTTGGTCCTCAACAGTCCATAGACGAAAATACTCTGCACTCAAAATCGACATGCTGAAATTCAAGCCTGATGCGATCCACCCATCACTTAAATAACTTAAAAAATACATTTATGTAAAGAACTATAGAGACTATACAGTCTTTGCTTCAGATGCATTTAAATGGGAGAATTGGAACACAATTCAACAGTACCGCTCTGTATACACAAGGTAAAGTTTTAGGTAGATGTATTTGCCAAATGAAGTAACCCGAAGCAACTTCCAATAGGTTTCTGTGCCGACAGTACCTACATCAAGATTGTTGAACAAGGTAAATACCAGACAGTTTATAGAAACTTTGTTCAGAAATGCATTTGTGTTGAAAATAGTCTTGGGGATTTCTATCCAAACTGAATCCAGTGTTGAGGGAACTTAATGAATCCAAATCATTTTGATCCCTTTAAAAAAAAACCAAATTAAATTTAGTTTTCAACATTTGAAAGTAAACAGAAGCTATTGCTAATTAAGACTGAAGATTACATTTAGACTTTTAATCACCTTTAACTGGGAGCTGGGAAAAACTTTTAGGGATAGCCTAACATCCACAACCTGGAAAGTAGATGAGCAACATAAAATATGAAATCTTAAAATAACTTTAGCTGACATATTGAAATGACCGCTGGAGCCAACTTATCCTCTACACTAGCTTAACATACTCATGCGTTATGCACAAAGTTTATCTGGGTCATGTTGCCAAAGATGGACTCACCCCTTTGGTTGTCTTGTTGACCTACAAGACTGTAGGGTATACTCCTGGTTACAGAGGGAATGGTGTTTCATCACTTACAATCTATAGCTGAGGACAAATATCTACAAATATCATAATGTAGGTTACCCCCAAAAAGTTGTTTTTGCTCACATAGCCTTCGAAATTTAAAGTCACATCTCCTGCAGGGGACAATAAATATTTCAGAGAGGTTGTATTAGTTAAGTGACATGGTCACAATGAGAGAAGCTTGCGGTCTGAATTAAAGATGTACTCTGTACAAATGCTGTGGCTGCATTAGATTAGCCACAACCTGTAATCTGTCACTTAGCTGCAGCATGCCTTGCTGTTTGAACTGATGTAAACTGCTGCTGTCTGGGCACAGAGCTGGGGAGTGTAATGGGGATTCATTGATCCACTGGTCTTTAGCTGATTGAGTTAGATAATTAAAAAGCCTCTTGTATCAGTTCCATTAAGGATTGTTTGTGTTGCTTTTTTTCTTCTGGCTTTTGTTCTTGAACAGCAAAACTTGGAGCTCCAGAGAGAGATGCTGGAAAACAAACGTGTGTCTTGTTGGTCAGTTATTTAGTGCAATATTTATTCAATTTGATTTGAAGAACACTAATGATTTTGTGAGCTCGATGGAACACAGATTAACTTGCAGGTCTAATCTAGATTACATGGATATATATATATATTTTACAATATCAGCATGCAGCGTGTGAAGTAATGAAAAAGTGGCTGTTGTAACTCAGAATATTAAGCAGCATGTGTGAATGCTGGGATCCCACATATCCCTCCAAACAGGATCTGGAGTGACTGTGCTGTCCTGAAGCATGCAGGCTGAGGTCTGCTTTGTACCTCCTCCAACAGGCCAACTGTCCTCTGCTGTCACTGGAAGCCGCGCCAGGCTTCCTCAGCAATGGCTATGATGTCTGCGGCAATGCTGAAAATAGCCATGCTGAGCTCATTAGCAGATTAGGTGTTGCAATGAATCTGTGTGGTTAGAGCTCCACAGCCTGATATTGTTCCTCCAGGATGGCAATTACAGCTGATTGACGTGTTGGCACATGGGGATGGAGGGGTGGAGCCCGCAGCTCGTGCCTCTGGAGGAGCTCCACATGAAGGGCACAATAATCTTCTCTACATTACCTACAGAATCTAAACAACACTATCCATGTTGCTGGCATCAAACAAGAGATCTGTAGTTGTGATGTGAGTCATATTTTTTTACTTTGCATTAACAGAAATGAGAACTAACACACTGGTGCTGGGCTGTACATGCTCCCTAAATTACAAGTACATCACAGTTTGGTTTTTGACTTGGGGCTTGATGTCAAATTTAGATCCCCTGGCTCAAAGTCTTCAGCACACTCTGCAATTTCTTACATACCTGGACACAGTGGAACTCCTCAGAGGGATTTACTAGTAATAATTTCTCCCCTTTTTGATCAAGGATGCCTAGCCCTCAATGGGGCTTCCCATCATTGCTGCTAATCAAGTGAATGTGCCCTTTTAAATGGATGTTATATGTGATTCCAAATGGCACCCCCACCTCCTCCATTTGAAAGAGAATCATTGTGAGTTGCCAGTGACTTACTGATCCCCTGTCTTTTAAATTATACAGTTTGATCTGTGGTTTTTTAAACTGCAAATTTCAAAGGAAATATTAAAACTAATTTCACATCATCAATAGGATATCAGCAGTGGCAAGAGAATATTTGATTCTTTACAGAATGGAGAAAACTGCCAACTGGCAGAGAGGCTTCTGATCATATGATTTTCAAATGGGTCGAATCAGAAATTTTAAGCAGGTTTTCAAACACGCTGACAGTTGTGAACTTTGTATGATGTGCATGTTTTAAGATCAGGGCCTAGGACATGGGAAGAGTACACTGGGGGGTTGGTGGGGGTGGGGGTGGAGCTGGGGTTGGGTGGGGGTTGACTGTGTATGTAAATAATAGAGCAAAAGATTAAAGAAGAAAAGCATAATCATATTCACTGTGTGTGGCAAGATATGCCCGTGCCAGACTTCCAGTAAAATTTCTGCCATGATAGTGTCATCTCCCGCAAATCAGCTGATTGTCAACCTCCGCCCAATGCACAAAAAGATAGTTCAAATATTAAAATATCACACACTATACAAATCCAAACTAAAAACTCAGGATAAAGTTTCCTTCACATGGGCCTCTTTACTGTAGGAATTTTAATCACCTACCCAAAGAAAAACAAGCTCCTTCTCTCCTTGACATTGAATAAATATTTTAAACATTAGACTAAGGGGCTATTTAGACATGGCCTCTAAAATATGAAAAACATCTACTAGTATGGCTTAACTGCTGTAAATGTGTGCTTCTCCAACAATAAAAACTCAACAACAGAGTAAGACTGTAACCCCTCCATTTAAAATATATAAGCAGCAACCTAACATTTATTAAAGAGATTATGCTACATTATAATGTAGTTTTGCACAGAAATTAGTTTAATAGTGTATTTGTCAACAATTGTGATAGGACCTTTGGGCACCCATAAGGGGAGGCCACTTTGTAAACAGATAATTAATGGCATTATAGTACTAATAATAATCATCATCAGAGAAATTGTAATTCTTGACAAATGTTTTACATTAATAAACACTTATCTGGTAAAAACTAAATTGTAGCATGTAGTAAAGCCTTTAATGTTTTGCTAATGTTTTTACTAGTGAATGCTAATAGGGAGATTTAAAGTAAGTTAGAGTTACCTAACATGAGATAAGCATTGATGAAAGTAAGAAAAGAGTCTGCCATCAAGACAAGACAAAAGATCTGGGAATTTTTAGAAAAACTGTGAAATCTGTCCAAATACTTGGTCAAAGTGCAAATGAGAAGCATTGCCCAAAAGAAATGCAACAGCTTAAGAATCAAGGAATATCAGGCTTTCAAGGTGCTGTATTTAATTTTTGCTTTGGCTATATAGCCCGTGCTAGCATTAACAACTGTTAACTTATATTAACTATTGTTTTGCTTCTATTTCTATCACTTCTTCCACTGAAGTTAACATGTTAACCAGTGGGGCCCGACCCATCCCTTCTCATAATATCACTTTGTGAAATTGAGTCAATGTAACATTAAGTCTGCCCTCAGTCCAATATGAGAGGGCGTATTCTAACCTCTTGTAAACATAATGATGGCTGAAGCTCTTGATAAGTAAACAGCTATTAATACTAATGTTGGCTATTTACCAATAGCAAAAACTTACATAAATAACAAGTTCCTGGGAAGAGAAATATAGTATCTCTCACTGTGAAGGGACTGTTCCTAAGGGCTGGAAACAGGGAAAAGTGTGCATCCATAGTACATTTTCAATTTGTGCACAAAGAAATCCAAAGTGGACACAAACAATTTTAGAAAAGAAAAACGTTTTTTTGGTTTTCTTTCAAAAATGGAAAGGTTGGTGTATCAAAAAAATGAAAATGCATTAAAATAGAATTGCAATGGAAACATGTTTGGCAAATAAATCATGATGTGTCGTGTTTCCGTCACGTTTTCCTTTTTTAATTGTTTGAAGACTGACTGCTGCTCTCAATCCACTTTCTTTTTCTAAAAATGTTTAAATGGCACTGGGGTGAAGAATTAGCATCACCAACAGCTAACTACTTCAAATATCCACATGCCAACATATTCCATCAGTAGTGGATGGAAACTTTCATTATTTCACATTTTCATGTGCCCTTTTTTCGGAAAGCCAGTCAAAAAAAAAGTCTTCTGAAAGACTTTATACCTTGACATCCCACACAGGACCCCACAAAACCTGTGGGGCAGTGTTAGCCTAAAGGTTAGAGGAGCCTGCTTGTGACCAGAAGGTTGTAAGATGAGCAGTTTTCATTGGAATAAAAGTTCAGCCAAGTTGTGTTCTAGTTCAGTCTTTTGGTACATTCATGGAAAATCATTGAGACAGTTAGAGCATATAAAGGCTTCACTTCCTAAAAGTCCTGGCCAGACATGTTTTTAACAGATATAGCAAACAAGATTTGTAGTCTCTAATTTATTTTATTTATTTTATATATTTTATCAATGTTTTATTTTTATAAAATCTTTTATGTCAGATTTTGTCAAATACTTTTTTGTTTTTCTTTTCTGTCTTTTCCTGTCCTTGATTTAAAATTCTGCTTAGATTCAGTGCAGAGAGCAGGCATGAATGAATAAATTTATAGTCAGTTTGTAGATCTAGAGATGGCCATTTGAACAGGCTTTATATACCAATCTCAAGTGGGGAGTATTTGAATGTACAGTAAATAAATAAAACCATGCATATTTGCCATGATTGGATATAACTTTCATATTTCGCTAATTCTAAGTGTTGATTGGCAAGAGTGAGTCAGAGCAACATTCAGACATTTAGCTTTAAATTTACTCTACTCAGTGTGGACAAAACGTATTTTTGTTTAGTTATTCAACATAACTGGGATCATTAGGTATTAAATATAATTTTGTTATAAATATTGTTTATTATTCAGGGCATACAGTAACGCATCCAAAATGAAGATTTTGACATTACACCAATCGGCCACAACAATAAAACTGGCAACTGGTATCAATGTTCTGGCTGATCAGTGTATGGAGATGTCACTCTATATGCATATGGGTCACCAGCAGGGAAAAAAAAATGTAGCTTTCTAAGCTGAAAGAACAAAAAAGTGGAACCCTCACTTTCATAAATTCAAGTCTACAATAGCTCTAATGACAGAAAAATGCTGCAGCAGAAGCTTGTGTTTTGGAAAAAAAAAATGGCAGCACTGGAAATATATTGCAGGGATTTATTTTTTTTTGCTAACCTTAGTGTTGCAAAATATTGTTTAAATTATTTGATGGAAACGTTATCTTATGCTGACATTAGTATTTAATTTTGAATATTTACAATATGAAAAGACAACTAGAAGTAAATTAATGAGGAAAAAATAGGTCCTGAGAAGTATACCAAGTAGTGCAGGTATGATAATTTAATTCTTGGTCTGCTAATACTCTGTATTACAAAATTGTTCCCATGCATATTGAAAAACTTGGAACACCTTGAAAATTGTATTGTACATCTTGGGAATGAGAGAGAAGTTAAATGTCCTGGAAAATTACGTTATCCTCAGGATGAAGAAAAGTTTTGCAGAATACTTTTCTTATTTTCCTTTTTTCTTTCTCTGAGGATGAACTGTACATCAGAAAAAACTCAACAGCCAGCAGCTGAAAGGGCCGTCTTTTCTTCAGGAACACATAAATGGGCAACATTGAATTATACATTATCGTAAAACATGCTAAAGACCCAGAAGTTTAAAGCCCTTGAGTGCACAACATTCATTCCAGCTGCTTGATGATGGTCCAAGATCTCGGACAGGAAAGGACTGTGTGTATGGGTGTGAAGTACTGGGAAAAATGTGAATATTATCCCAATAAGAAAATGTTAACATTTTCTCTAATGATTGTTTGAAAGTTAACGTACTCTGCATTAATTTCTTCATTCTTATTTAGTTAATTATTATCATATTATTATATACAAGTGATAAAAATCTGATCTTATTAGTAATTTATACATTTTTTACAATACATATTTTTTTATGGAATAAGGAAAAGTCTGTGAAATTGGATTACCTTTTAACATTCTGGTAAAATCATAAAGTAATCTACCTTTGAATGTGATCAGTCAAACTTATGGTTCATACTCATAAATTACCCTTATAACCCTCCCTCCTCTAACCTATCACAGCAGGCGATCATAACAGAGCTGCAGATTAAGGCTGACAATGTCACAACATATTTTTCTTTCAAAGGGCATTTTTTGACCCCCTGTTGTCACGGAGTGCAAAGGTTTTCACAGTAGCCTTTAATAAAACATTAAATCTCCTTATACCATGTTTATGCCTTTTTACCTTTAATTATCACAGCCCTGGTAAAGATATAATAAGGTGAATACTAAAGACTCATTAGTGAATGATAGTAACTTGTAGTCAGTGTGAACATTAATCTGGCCTTTTATTTCTGCCCATGCAAAATAGTAACAATATGTGCCATTATTTTTCTGACTTTTTTTTACCCTTAGGCACCTTTACAAGGGAGAGAGGAGACAACGTGTTCCAAGTTAAAAGCCAGCATCAAAGCATTGCAGGTAGGCCTACACTGTAAGTGCTACAGCCACCAGACCCAAGAGGACAGCCTGCACAATACACACCAGGCACCTGAGACAGGGTTGATGTCAATAGCTTAAACCACGACAAAGCTGATGGTGTGCAGGCTTACATAGGTGATGCGATGTGTCACACAATGCGGGGGTCTAAGACCCATATGAATCACATCATACCACTGCAGTTACAGTGGAAAAAAAATAGAGGGAAACAGGCAAGAACCCTGGAATAAAGAAAATAATATCTTGTGCGATTGGATGTCAGAGTAGGAATATAAAAAAGATGGACTTCATTTTTATAGAGTACTGTTGTTGAAGATGCCCTTTGAAGCTTAACTTAGACATTTATTAAACTAGAAGACCTGACTGAAGATATATGTATATACATACAGTACATACATATTTACGTACAATTGACAAAATCTGCCATTTGTGACCGTATATTGGCCTCCCAGTATATGAACATTTTCAATATACTCAGTAGTAAATGTTATAAAATATTATTTTCAGTATGTATTTTCTTCAAGCTGTTTTTATTTACTCCTGTGGTCCAATTTTGCATTTTTCAAAAGGAGAGATACTGTGTGTGAAGAGACTATATGCAAACCTCAATGCAATGAACACTTGACAAAATATCTTCAAATTGGACTAAAATGGAGTTAAAGTGTTTCATTATGTGTTGGCTACATTATGATAAATATGCTCTCACTTTGTTATGTTAAAAGCCTGGGCCTGACATGCAGAATAGCCATAATCCACTCTGCACTGTTCCACATTTCTTTATTTGACTTTTATTGATGTACATTTTGTATGGCATCTACTCTAAAACTACTTAAGTTAGAATATGCCTCGGTCTTGGCCTTTATCATTTGATAAATGTGTTTCCTCTGAGTGTACGTCAAGTCCCCTTACAAGAATTCCATGGCTTTTACCAAAAGCCATCGCACAAGGAAGTAATCTAATAATGAATACAACAACAGTTTACACACTGGCTGCCTTTGTACCCATAATATAAACAATGGGACTGCAAGCATCCAGACCTCCTCTAATGGAGTACCAGAGCAAAGACATTCATTTAATCACAAGCCTTTCTTTCAAAGCAAACTGGCCAAGCAGCAGAGGATGAGAGGCTAATGACCCATGAGCAATAAGCAAGTGTTAGATTGGATGTACTAAAGAACAACAACAACAAAAAGAAAAGAAAAAAAAGCTTTTAAGAAATAGTGTATCAATATTTTAAAGCAAAACCTCTATGCCAAGCCCCTCTAACAGGATTAGCTGTGTGATATGTTCTGACAGTATGTTGTTAGTGATACTCCATTTGCTTTGTCTGTCATCTGATTTTCCCTTGGTAATCCACAGAGCACCGTTATATTTCATAATTTGTTTTGCTATCAGGGCTGATTTGTAAATGTGCAAATTCTAATTAGCCATAGCTACTGTTTCTAATTTATTAAATATTAAATGATTCCTGTGGTGGAGTCTTTCTTCACATCCCCCAGATGAAAGTTTGTGGTATGCAAATTCAATTGCCTTTTAGATGTCAGCGTTTTTTAAATGTCCCATTTTACGAGTGAAGCCATTTTCCCCTTCGTTGTTTGTCTGTCCCTGGTTCTCTTTAAGTTGATATTTATTCATCTCCGCTTGTGTTTGGGTTTTAAACAGAAGTTGCAGGCTCTGCTACCACTGCTTTGTTAAACTTCATTACAGTTGTCTTAGTAATCTGCTTTGGTCAGTTACAAGAAAGGATATTTTGCACACCCTCTGAAGTTAACTTGTAGGTTAGTACACAGGCATGTTCTGTTCCTTTCATATTAATCCATATTGTTTTCAGTCTATAAACAAGGGCCCTGTTAGCTGATGATGATTGATCTTACAAGTTAAGAGTGTGTCTGTGGAGAAAAAAAAAAAAAAAACACGTTTCCTAAAACGGCATTTAAGACCAAGTGCATGTATAAACTGTTAAGATCATTTTAACATTTGCTATCTGTGGTGCTGAAGAGAATTCAGAACACACTTCATGATTGTGTATTTAACTGTCTATAAACTCTAAGGCAGCATATATAAAATAACATAAATAACGTAAAATTCAATCACAAAGAGTAAATTTTGTAAAAGACATATGAATGTTTTCTAATTTCAATAATTCAGTATAAGAAAATGAAGCTTTATGTGCAGTAAACACTTCAGTTTTCAGGATTCTGCCCTTTGATAAATATTACTGGCTGAAATAAGTTAAAGGAAGTTTAAACTTTGTTTAAAACTAAAATCAAGGTGTGTTGGTTCCTATACATTTAATTTTCACGACATCTGTTGTGGATGTCCTTCTGTCATAATTTCTGGATTACACCAACTGTATATAATCATGTGTAATATAACTTGACCAGTCCTAAATTTTTGAAGCAGATACTGATGGTGATAGTTGGTAGAATTTGGGAAAATTCAATTTTTTTATTTTTTTTTGTTGTGACCCAGATACATACTGAGTAGGACATTTTACAGTTGATTTAGATAAGCTGGGGAAATACACCTGCCTCCACTGGTGGGGTTGATGTAGAAAGTGGGGGTTTTCTGGAGACTGAGTGGGAATCAGGCAAGAGAAATGATCTGCAGTTGTTTTCACAGCATGATGTATTATGGTCCCTTCGCAAATGCTTGTGTATACATTCAAGTTAACTGTGTGAATCTATGTAGTGAAAAAAGAACCACAACCTCGGAGTAGATATAGAAAAAGAACATCAGAAAAAGTGGCATTTCAGTCCCGAAGAGAGATACTAAGGGAGAGAGGAGGGCAATGATGAAATATCTTGTAGATTAATGTTGAAAATCAGATGTTATATTAATTTATTTATTTGCTAATTTTACATGTGTCCGTTTAGTTTCATTTTCTTGTTTTTTTTTTAATTTTAAAGTCATCTCTCATCTTTCATTACTTAACAAAGCGAGCAAACTGAGAGCAAGACAATAAAAACTTCAGTAATGCATCTTTTCGGGTGCAGCAGGTCCTGGAGCTTCTCAGAATGCTCTTAGCTTCGTGAGCAGGGGCGAGCTACTTGTTAGTCTACAATCCTTTCTGCGGGCGTCTCAAGTTGCAATGCTTTTGGTAAAGAGGGCCCTGGAGTATTTGACATACTGCAGACCATGACAATCTACTCGCCTTTGTATTCAATCCTCTTGCATCTTCACAATTGTTTTTCCTGCCGCGCTCTCTCAGTTTTATGTGATTTGAAATGTTTTTGAATGCCACTTATATTCAGCTGCCAGACATTTATTGAACACCCACTTATCCCAAGAGAACTTCACACTAATTAAGTTTTAAGAAACACATCCATCAAGCTATTGAGGCAGTTAATTTACTATTGCAGTGTGAATCTGAATTTCTCCACAGGATGATGCACATATTTCACACCACATTGTGCCGGCTTCCCGGAAAAACTGAACTGAAGATTGAAAATTAGATTTTCCGTACTGACCTATTGTTGATAAACAGTACATTCCAAAAATAATGTTATAATATAGAAATGAGTAAACATTGAAATATACTCTTTATCGTATAGAATAGAGTGGATCTAGTTCCGCCCACTTTTGCATTCACTTAAAATTCAAACAAACAGTCTCCTTACTCCTTTCCAAAAAATAACACGACACAGACCTTTACATGCCCACAGCAGTCAGCAACCAAGCCAAAATTTTACAAGTCATTACCACAATTTTTGCTGTTCCTAACTACACCTCCCTTTATTTTAGCTTCTTTCCATCTCTGTTCTGCCTTCCCTTTTGCATAATAAACCTCCACCCAATTTGTCATGAAATCCCTCATTTGCTGGATACTCAAAAAGGCAGATTATGCTTATTTTTCATTTGGACAGTGGGAGATGGAGCCAGGTGTTTGGCAGCAGCAGAGTGTTCAGGTGTAACTGCGCCGGTGACGGAACATGACGAGCAGCCGCAGATGAAGGATGAGGCGTGGAGGATTTTGGGAAGAGGGGCAACCACGACCTGCTCCCTCAAGAATTACCCCCACTGATCGAGAGCAGGAAAAACTTTTCTTTTGAATCACTTCTTGCTATAATCAGCTCCTCTTTCTTAATTAGCCAGTAAAAGACATATTGGAAATACAGCTGTTAACCTGGGAGAAAAGTGAAAAGATTCTGCTTTGCTCAACAAGATTAATTCATGCCTCCTCAGCCAGTAATGGCCTGATCTACAACAAGTCCATTAGATCAGTCAGTTTTAGCTATAGTCATATTCATAGTGAATATATCACATAAAAGCTGTTAGGTTCAGGGTTTCATGAGTTTCATTTCTGTTATCAGGACTTGATTCCAGAGCTTGATTACAAACAGTATATAATGGACCTTCACTATCACAGTGATCTACTTTGTAAGGGGTGTTACTATAATCAGGTGACCCAGTTCAGCTAATCTGTCTAGCTGTGGCTCCATAAATGTGTTTAAGTGAGTGGTTTATTTAGTTTTCCCAACCTTTTTTTCCATGTACAAATAATCCGATATAACGAACCTTTACCGCTGAATGCTTTCGAGTACATTCATTTACTTTGTTAAAGTGTGGTCCTGATGGTGGTGAATGACCCATGGGGGTGACTCAGACTAACATCTATTCTAAGAGTTTCATCCTAATTCATATTTGCTAAAACAAGTGCAGAGATAACTGGTGTTTTTAGTACATATTTTGAACTTGTTGTCATGGAAATGTCCAAAATAGGTCAGTTTTTGACCATTTGAGGAGCATTAGAGCAAGGCTTGGATCAGTGGGTCACCTTACTGTTTGTGTCTCGTGGCCGACTAACATGTCAACTAGAAGGGTGTGATGTTGTTGGCGGTAATGAGCCATGATAAGTGATTGATAAAGAGAGGAGAGAAAGACCACAGACCAATTTTAATAGTGGGTATTTCAAAACAAAGGTGTGCATGCCATAAATTCTGGTGGGAAACAAATTGTTTATATAACAAAAGTGTTTATATACAACATGATAGCTTTAATTTATTATTATGCTTATGCAAAATAATCACCATTCTTTCTTTAAAATCCAACTGCAACATATGTGGCTCTATTTCAAAGTTTAACCAGCTTTATACTCCGACCGCAGTGCTTGTTGGAACGCCTGATAGCTTTGGAAACCCCCTCCGCCGACACCTTTCTGGAACCGATGATGCGACATTCACACCCACTTCACACTGTGATTGGCTCATTGTGCAGAGGTGAGAGAGGTACTTTGTTTTTATTTCTCTAGCTCTCTTTTTTTTTTTGCTATTTTCATGTGAACAACCAAGTGCTACACTATGAATGTTTTCCTGGAGAGACTCTCCGAAAGTGTGTGGTGTTATCCCAATTTTTAAAAATATTCCTTATCTCCCCCTCCTTTATGACCGGCAGCTTTTGACGAATGAATGCAAACACTTTATTTCCATTGCTGGCATAGCACCTCTTATGCACTATTTCTGACAGACCAAAAACTCGCTTTCAGAGCTCTGTTCAAAATGACACATGTAGTGACCACAGAGGGCAGCAAACCCCTTGAACAGCTACTCAGAAATGCAGCAATGAGGAGTGATTAATAATTTATTTATTCAAACGAACCAAACCCTTACAAAGAGAGGATTAATTGTGTCATATTGTTTAAATAAGATGCTGGCGCATACATGTTGCAAGGCTCAGTGTCTGACTAGATTTAACAAATAGTGGTAAATTATCTTGTTATTTCCTGCATGTTCGCTCAATTCAGCTATGCAAAACTCAAATTCAGTAAACAGACACTTTACTGTTTTGTACCTGTACTTAGCAAAATGAAAGTAAAGTTGAATCTAATCTAATCATTTGTCTGAGAGTCTCTTGCATGTGAAGATTTACTTTGAGCTCTGAGCAAGAAAGGTGGACTTCACCAGCAATAATAAAAACTATCATACAGAGAAGTGGCTACAGCACTCAGATGCACTGAATGAGTACTGCTGACAAATGCCAAATATATAAATATTTTCAAGAATGGTGTTTCATGTATCATGTAGGCCCCTGAATTGAAATATCCTCTGCTCGAAATATTGACTGTAATATCATATTTGAAAAATTCATGTAACCTTTTGATGATAAATCCATACTAAATTTTGTTGAATGTTATAGGAATATGCAGAAAGGGGGTAAAAAGCATTATTATATTTTTTCCTGCGGAGAAATTATGTTTTATAGTTGTAACACCAACCTCCCCTGTGTTCTTTTTAGTTCATGAGGGAAAAAAGACGGGGCCATTAAGGCAAAATGAAAAGAGCTATTGATTGGGCTCTTATGCCTTTTCTACTTGCCTCATTTCCTAAATGCATGATAATAAGGGCTCAGCCACTGAAACTAACAATACTCCTTAATGAATCGAACTCTAAAGAATTAGCCTAAGTTTGCATAATGATTCACAGATGTTTCCATCAAAGGATGATATGCATTTGGTTTGTTGTTCTGTGGATTCATGTTCCATTTACCAAATATGCGCTCATCTCCTTATAGCATTATGATGCAATCAAGACAATATTTGATGAGTTCTGCTTTGAGAAATGTGTGGCTTGTTATTAGAGATGTCTGGAGTGACATTTTAAAAAGTTATCATATTAGAATAATGTTACAGTTGATATATTAGAGCTAATAATAGTCAAATAGGGAACATTAGGTTATAACAAGTACAGAAAACATGCTATTAGCTAACAGAGTTAGTCTATTAATGATATATGGGCATCACATAGGGGCAGATGAGAAATGGAAAGCCAGCCTGTTGTCAAATCCACTTTTTGTCAGTAGAGACAGTTGCCTTACGAATTTAATATTTTCTATTTGTTTACCCCAGGTGGTCAAAAAAGGGTAATGTGTCATGTTGCCATGTCAGAAGCCCATGTCATAAAGATGGTTTAAGTGTTACTTCATTGCTTAATCAAATTTACTGTAGTGACAGATGTTTTTTTCCCTCACTATGGCTAAAAACTCATGGTATGTCCCATCATATAGTATGAAATGTGTTGTCCTTAGGAGTTTACGTGCAACTGTGACAGCAAGGGAGCAGCAGGGTAAACTGTCCTGCTATGAAGCTGCTGTAGCAGGCAAAGAGATGTAATAGGTCCATAATAAGCCACCTTACAGCTGGCACTGGTTCTCTGAAAACTACTACTGTTGTTTCTAGACCGTCACAGTGATAGATATTACTTATAAGCGTCCATGTGCTTAATCACAGGCTCACTGCTTCCAGAGCTGCTCCCTTACTGTCACAGTTGCATGTAAACTCCTAAGGACAACACATTTCATACTATATGATGGGACATACCATGACTGTTTAGCAATAAAGGGTGCATGTCAAATGTATATCACTAGTAGTATTTTAAATATTGTACAGTAAAGGTGTATTTGACAGTATATCATTTTTGCCCACATAATTTGTTACATTTTATACCAGTTTTATCTCTGCAGTTTTTTTTCCATGATTCAAGTCAGTTCTGATGACTTTTTATGCACATTTTAACATTTTATATTTTCTTTCACTTTTGTCACAGTGCATAAGAAATACTGAATGAACACATTTTTTCTCCTAAGCCCCAGTGCATAAAACTTTTAAAGATCAGTATGTATGGTAAGTCAGTGTTGAACCATGAAGCTGGTCTCAAAAAGGATGTTTGCAAAGGAGACATAACAACAAAAAGCGTCATTTGCTTTTTTTTCTATCCCAAGGAAGTTTGGTTAAACTGGAGGTTACAGCTGCAGCACAACTTCTTTAAGCCTTTGATTAAGGATTTAAGAAATACATCTCAGAAACAAGAGATGTATCCATCTCACCAACAGGATTTTCAATTGACAAAGAAGCTGTGGCAGCTCCTGCCATGAGCAGCAGATAAATAATACACAACAAATTAAGAGTTGTTATATCTGTAAGTTGACTTTCAGCTTAACAGCTAAATTAATCACATCTTCTCCGATCATCATTTTTCTGTTACTGTTTTTGTTGATCTGCAGTAGTACAACTAGATTATGCTGTTTTGGGTAAAACGTTTCGGGCTTGGTTTACATGCTTCAATTTGAGTGTTTTCACCTTTACATAAAGCTCATTCACAGTAATAGTTTGTATAATATCCACTCACCATTGTTTTTTTAACATGAAGACAAGTAATTTCTTTTTCTTTCTTTTAGTTACCCCACACTTGAACTACTGACTTGTCAGATAGTAGTGCAACTCTAACCATAGCTCACATTCACAGACATGTGACCTGTCATTGGTTGGTCCTGCCTGCTTGTCTCCATCTCTGTCTCCTTTTCTTTACATGCAGTTTTGCACTGATTTTAGCGTAGGAAGCATAAGTGCTAACTGGTTAACAGTGCAATTAGTTGTACTGTTGCTCTTAATACAATTAAATCCAAATCTTATACCAGAGTCCAAAAAAGCCAAATCTGTATCATATAATATACTGTATCTCTCTTCTGATGTGGCATTTCTACAACTTACAGCACCCACTCCTCTCTCGGATTCACTCACATAAGGATGTACTACAATCTGTTTAGGCGTGATACCCGTTTCTGTCGACTGCGACTGTGGCGGGAATGCAGAATTAAGAACCAACTGAGGGGAAGAGGGAGCCAGCGAGCTGATGTAACAATACAATGTTTTTAAAACACTGAAAAGCCCTTGCACATTTTTAATGACTTCTATAAGGCCGTAAGGATACACATAAACCATTTGACGAGCAATGCTGAATGCAAACAAAACCATGTTTGTTTACAATGAATAGTCCACAGGGTAACTTTAATTATCTTTCATAACTTAATCCTGACCTAATTAATTCCAGTTGTTGTTTTCTCTAATGTATTTACCCAGCTACGTGGACAGATATTTTGCTCCTAATATTCTTTAGTATGATGAGCTCGCCCATGTTTGTCCTACTTTATGTTGCTGATAAATCCGTCTTCGGCTACAACAGAAGCATGTCAAATTGCCATAAGTCTCCTTATCAGCAATGTTTTTCTGATACACTGATGCTAGGTGTGTTATTCCCCTCTGGACAAATTAGATATTTTGTGTCCAAGCAGCATATCTGAACATAAAAGCAAAACAATGTTAGCTCACAGCCCTCACTCCTTTGATCCAAAATACAGTTACATTGTTAAGTAAGATGTTAACTGTAGTTTCTTTACTCCATAGAGCTGTTTTGTCTAATTTGCTTTGGCTGTTTGGGTTTGCATTACCTCAGGCTACGTATTTGCATAATGATCATTGAGGGTTGGAGCGGTATTGTGGAGGCAAACGCGCAGAGGTGAGGCTGAGATGGCTTCTTGAAATCAGTTTGGAAATTGTTTTTTTTTTCAGGCATCCACTCTTCCAGTAACAAAACAACAATGTTCTCATTTCTTAAAAACAACACAAATGGAAGTCTTAAAACAGCAGTGTGGGTCAATATGAGTTTGGAAGTGATGCCAGTTTTTATTTTTTTTATTTTCAGTATCAAATTATTGGACAGTAAATCACTGTAATCAGATATTTGTATACCAGCTCACCAGAAACAAGAACGCGGTCCATGACCATTCTTGTCCCCTTAACACGTCTTTTGGCTGTTTTTATTTTTAAATGTTTTGTGAGCGTTAAGCAGTTTCATGGCCTCTTCATCATCAGTGAAAATGATCCTCCTTTGTAAAGCGGTAATCTCGGCGTGTGGCACTCCTGGCCTTTCTGAGCCGGTTGCAAATCCATGGCCACCACTGTCAGTCCTGGTGAGACACCTGGAAGGAAGTCATTCAGCTCTGGAAGCAGTGAGCCTGTGATTAAGCACATGGTCGCTTATAAGTAATATCTATCACTGTGACGGTCTAGAAACAACAGTAGTAGTTTTCAGGGAACCAGTGCCAGCTGTAAGGTGGCTTATTATGGACCTATTACATCTCTTTGCCTGCTACAACAGCTTCATAGCAGGACAATTTACCCTGCTGCTCTCTTTCGCTGTCTCAGCTTAACTCCATCCTCTATCTGGGGACAGTCACCTGCAGAGGGGCAGATGGTCTTATTTCTCCCACTGGGACGGTTTCAGTCATGTGCAGAAGTATCGCAGTGCTTTATTTTTCTATCACCTTCCCTAGAAAAATGCAAAATGTTAACTTTTGTTATAGGATCACAATAGCTAACAATTTTAATGCTGTTTGCATTTTATATTTGGATAATACAGTCTTTATGATCTATACATTTCAAATAAAAATGGACCAAGAGTTGGACTAGTTGGTGGGATTGATGACCTACTTTGGTAAGTCTGTAGAAAGTAGGTTGCTGGTCAAGTCAGCTAATACTGTACATGTGTCCCATCCATTACACCAACAGAACGTTGGAAAGTTTGAAAGTTGGAAGTGCTACACTTACACCTCCCTGCCCAAATTGATCTGCCCCATCCACCTTATGTTCCCCAGCCCATGTCTGCATCGCTATTGGGAATGTTTCTGGTTGACATGTGCTTGTGGTCGCCTTGATTAGCAAATATTGGACTAATTTTACAGTTTATGTACAGTCTTAAGCATTACGATGATTGGAAGAACACAAGAGACTTCCTTCAAATGCAGTCTTAGATACACAGTATATCGATTGCTATTAGCAGTAGCATCAGCCCTAATTAGAACTAGTCTTGTTGCTATGGTTAATAGTCATGGTGAGTGGTCAGAATGAGTTGGTGTTTGTGCTTTTCTAATGTGTATATACAGTAGAGTGAGCAGTGAAAACATTCGATTTTTGGTGACACTCTTACCCTGAAGGGGACTTTTATATCTATGTCTTTTTGAGTATCAGAAAGTTTTTGTGATCCAGTGGAACCTCCTCCATTTGGACGGCTGGTTTTAACACTACCAGGTATGAGGTTCAATAAATCATACATAAACAATATTAGTAATTTTTCATGATATGGACTTGTTATTATGTAACTAGCTTTTAAACTCACATTATGTTATCAATAAAATGAATAATACTCATTTATAGTTGGATGAAATGTTAATCAAAGTCAGTAAGTTTAGTGATCATTTCTGAAGAATACTCATAATTACATGCATCATTGCACTGCTAAGTTAAGAACCAGTGCCCTTGAATTTTTTCAAGAGGTTTTATTGAAACATAAAACTACAAAACAGAGTAAGCTAGTTCAAGCTGATGCTGGAGGTAACTTTGAGACAAAGATTATTTTTTTACTAAGGTATCAGTGGTGGTGGTCATAGCATCAGGCCACATGACCTCCTTGTAAATGTGGACACGTGTTCCAGGCTTTAAGAAATTTATAGTGAGCTTTGTAAACTGAGACGAAAAAATTGGCCTAACACCAGTGCTCTGTTTTTTCCATGAATATTTGGCTTTTTCCCCTCAGTCACAGTTATTGTTATTATTATTATTATTATAAAAAATTTTGTGGCCATATGATCCAAAGTTTTACAGAAAAACGTAGTATTTTTTTCCTTTTTCTTCTATCGCCCTTTTCTCGATTTAAATACTGATTACTCACTACTACAAATGCATGTCCTCTTGCTGATGTATGATATTATTTCCTCTATACATGGTGGTTAATTTGCCTTGCATGTCCTATACCTCAACTCCTCATTAATATTGTATGATCTTGTTAGTGTCTTCTGCCTCTTCCTTACCCCTCAACACCACGGCTGCAGAAGCTGGATGGAAAATCTGAAAGCTAACTTGAATCTCCTAATTTTACCAGACTTGTAGACATGGGACAGGCTCATATCCATCCAAGGATTATCCTCTACTGTCTCCCCTCCAAAAAATCATTATATGGAGGTGTCAAAAGAAATGAGATTAGTTCCCTCTTCTTTCCTCTCTCTAGTGGAAAATACATTTTTATGTGTGATTTTCATCCAAATAATCCGAGGGTACAGATGAGCAGGTTCTTGACTGTTATGAATCAGAATTGCATGACATTAAGGTAAGGACAGAAGGAGGAGCAAGTGTAGGTTTCAAAAACTATTTGAATAAATCATTATTAACTGTGTTTATGGGCCCAACACCCAATCACTTGACCCCGTGTTACCCTCATCACTCTAGATGGAAGCATTTCTTTAATAAAATATTGAAACATTTTCACTGGCAGTAAATCTGCACTGAACTGGCAACCATATGTGAAGGTTCTCTCTCATTACAGCAGGCAGTCAGGGCAGCAGCATCTATATGCTGTGGTAATGAAGACTTCACAGAGGCTAGGGATAAAGGCTACAGTGGAGCACGAGGAGAGAAAAAACAGGTGGAGTGCCAAGGAAAGGAGGTCAATACTGGAAGCGGAATAATGAAAAGAGGTAATGTCAGGGTTATTAATTTAAAATGCATCTGCAGAGCTCCACAACTTTCTAATTTCAGAAAAAAATGTGTTGAAAAAAATTGTCTGAAAAAAGAACTGTAATTATGCCTCTTAGGTCCATTTTAAATTCTCTGAATATTAGTATGCATCTGCATGTGTGTGTGTGTGTGTGTTGTGTCTAAGCTTGACTTGCATAAGTTAAAAAGTTAATGATTTATTGGCTAGGCAGTAATCAATGTATAGCCAATAAACTTACATAACTTTTATTACTCAAGGTAAGACCAATCTGAAAGCTATATTCTGAGTGTAGTTGTCAGCATTTGTTACAGACTGACTACAGTTGGCAGTTGATTTAGTTGCTTTAGGTTGTTGCGCTTCTTATATGACAAATTAGTTGTTAAAATTTGTACTTTAACCACTGTTGCAGGGGAATATATTGATATATCTATCTTCTATATGACCAGTGACCCTGTTGTTAAAAAAGCAAATAAGCATCAAAAGATTTGTTGCATTCTAAATTATAAATGGCTTTGTTGGAGACATAAGTTAAAAAGAGGTGATGGATTAAAAAGGGGGCATTTATTCATCAGGGTTACTACAACTCAGCATGTGAGTAATGTCTCCTGACGCTCTGGAGAAAGCACTCCATTGTCTGAAAAATAACCCTGATGACATCATTGGGGTTATCTCTGCTCGGACGTGGAGACTGCAAATTTATAAGCAGATGCATGGGTTATAAAGTGGGGGTGTGGAGTTTGAAAGTTAAAAGTCAGGATGTGTTGTCCTAGTTGCACTGTTTTTAAATTAGTCTCTTTGAGTCACCTGAATTTAGAAAATCAGTGTTATCTACTGACTTTTTATCTTTTCTTGCACCTTACTACAATGACCTGATGGTTCTGAAGAATCCATGAGGTGCGATCCAATTGATATGGAAACCCAAAGTATCGATAGTAGTGCCACTGTGTTGTAACAACCTAATATGCCGCACTGTAAACAGTAGGGTGAGTTATGCCACACCTAACAGCCGTGACTAGCCATAAAGTGCACATACTGTGGGTTAAATGGTAAATTGACTTATAAAGCGCTTTTCTAGTCTTATCAACCACTCAAAGCGCTTTTACACTATGGCCACATCCACACATTCACACATACATTCATATGGCACTTTTCTATACATTGGCACTATCTATACACACTCACATCCATTTATACACCGGTGACAGATTGCAGGCAATTTGGGGCTGAGTATCTTGGTTCAGTATCTTGCCCAAGGACACTTTGACATGCGACTGGAGGAGCTGGGGATCAAACAGCTGACCTTCTGGTTGGTGGACAACTCACTCCTGAGCTACAGCCACCCTGGGTCGGGAGCATATGATGAAATGTGATCAACCAAAGAAGAAAATCTGGAAAAAAACAAAAACAAAACAAAACAAAACAAAAACCTCATCACAAAGTAAGATGGTAGCAGAATAACACAGCAGGAGTAAAATTTATAAAGGACGCAGGGAAAAAATGATATGATACCAATAACTTTTATAGGTAACATTGCATGCTAGTAGTTGTGAAAATCAGTCTACCAAATTTGGGTTTTCAGGTTTCAGACCACATATGTGGCTCAGTATTGTTTAAATGTGAGAGTGTGAATCTGAGTATGAACTATAAATGTTGAAAATGTAAAGCTAATGAATCTGTACATGTTCTACCGGCTGTCAAATGTAAAATATCTGCTTTGACATTGCTGATCGGAAAATTTTAACTCCTAAAGCCAATAAGGAGCCTTAGTTTTCTGCTCAGTGTGATTAAATACTACACTATTACTCGTTTTTTTCAGTATTAATGCAATTGTGACATAAATTTAATTATGTTGTTTCTGTATCAATTTAAATTTTAAATGACTATAGTACTGTCCTACTCATTAAGACGGTAGCTAATTTCATATTCATTTTGGTGAAAGCAGCCTTGTGCTCAGTAACTGCTCTTTCTCCTAATGCAGCTAGAGGCCACCATCACAGAAAGGGTGGTGGCAGTTGCTAGGAGCATTTAACTTGATATTTTCCACAACAACTGAAAAAAGGAAATCTGCTAATTCAAGAGTTGGCACCGGTATCCGTAAGTTTACAACACTGTGTACAGCTACCTTGATATCCTTTCACCATTTTTTCAGCCATTCTTACCACTGCTTCTCATGCATATACCAGGCTCCATAGGCAGATGATGTCCCCATTCTTAGTAACTCCAACCAGCGGAAAAATAGTCACCAATGGACGTGACAATATTCAGGTTAAACAAGCAAACAGTGTGCCTCCCCAAACTTCTAAATTGATGTTCATCTTTAACCTAAAATAAGACTGTATGTCACAGACCTATGGCTGAACCATTAGTGTTAGACATAATTCACTGTTTTTATGACGTGAGTGTGGCTCCAGACAGTGCACTAGTGGGGGCTCTGGACAGTGAGAGACCCCAAGTCCACACACAGGCCATCTGCATACTGAGGCTTCATACCAGCAGGAAAACGAACAAAGACCTTTTGTTTCTGATTGAAGAAATGTTAATCAGAAAAGCTGTTTTCGTTGGATCAAGGTGTAAAATGTGAGACTGCCCCCTTAACTGCTGCTAATTGCAAATGTAGGGCTGTAAAAACATCTTAAAAATAACTCATGGGGTGACTCATATCAGAGGTTAGCAATCCAATCTGTTTCAGAAAATGTTTAAAAATGACTGAAAGTGCAATAATTCCTCTTTAACTAAGAATGCATGATTCAAATGATATGGTAAACCTGCTGAAGGACGGCACGCAAAACAAGGCATTACGTTTTCTATGTGTGTGTGTTTAAATGTGGGGGGAGATTTCTGAGAACTCTTTGGAGATTGAATTTTGTTAATTGCCATCATCCATCAAGCATAACATTCATAAAGGGAATAGCCATTGGACATTTAAAATAATGCTCAACCACTATGATGGATCACAGTGTTAGTGCTCGTGTTCAATCTGGTTAATGTCTGAGATAATAATTTAGCTTTAATCACTCTTTTTTTGTATATTTGAAATCATTACTACCTCCTGAGGCGCGCAAGGGTTCTGTGGTCCACAACTAATAACACAGCAATATAAAGCACACATAATGTAACTACTAAAACACATTATCTGTACTTGGTTATTTGTTGTAACAACTGGCTTTATATATAGTAGTTTTGTGTGCAGTATTTCACAGTAGTTTTAAAGAAGGCCTATTTATCTTTAACATGAGGCTGTCACAAATCAATTAGGTCTAATCTGGATTTATCTTAAACTCTAGATATGACAAATATATGACAAACATTAATAAAAGATAGCAACCCCTAATAAAAAGATGCAGTATGGGTCTATGAATCTGCTGTCAGTAAAAGCAACTAGTAGTATATTTACTCACACACAATTCTGGTGTAGGTAATTTTATGCTATTTTCAAGGTACTTAACACTTTACAATTAGTACATAAATATATAACACGTTTAAAATTAGCTTCGCCACAGCCATCACAGCTAGCTACATGCTGCTTGCACATAAAAGTTGTATTTAAGTACTATTCAAATTTGCCAAATACTTTAATTTTATGCTACTATATACTTCAAAGCCACTACATTTTTCAGAGGGAAATTTCTATTTATATTCAATTCCACAGCATTCCTTTCTTTTTTTTATCTATAGTTACTTGTTACTAAATAAAATATGTATGATTTGCTCCACCATAACCAGCTCTGTACATGGTAATACATCTCTTTTAACAATCCAAGAGTAAGTATGTAATAAGGTAACACTCACATTATCCGTAGTGAGAACTTTTACTTTTATAATTACACATGTACTTTTACTAAAAGATCCCCCACAAGTTTCAGGACATATGAACAGGGGAAACTAGAAGTATTCATTTTGTTGAAGTGTTCTCTTTCTTACTTTAAGATTGTTTTATCCCCTTGTATTTCTATTTTTTCCTTTTTGTAATGCATGTATTGATTTGTGTTCTTGGCACTCCCCTGTACATACATTTGTTTTAAGATACAAAACAATAACAAAAAACAAAAATCGAATCATGATGTAGGTCTATTCACACTTGTTGCATATTAGACCGTGATTGGGCCCAGACTAGTTTTGATGTCACAAAATAATGATTATAAATACATGTCTGAAACTTTCCCATGTCAGTAAATGAATTTGAAAACAGTTGTTCTAGGCTCAAAATGACATTAAGTAACATTAAGCAGCACACATGTCTGAGGGGAGGGAAAGTCTATGTAAAATCTTGATAAAATAACTATTGCATTTAATCCAGTATTTTTGTAGTATTGTGTATTCAGTGGTATTGATACTTATACAAAGACCTGATTACTGCCCCCCCCATTGCCTGCTTTTATAACAAAAAAAGAATAACAATGGGTAATTGATCAAAAAACTAAAGAAAAATCTGAAAGGTAAATGACCAATATTAAAACAATAATGTTTAGTGTGTATTCAATGGATTGCGACCATCATAGTATTTGTTTTAGTTTTTAATTTATACATTAAATATCAAAAGTTCATTGGTAGAACACACAATCCACCAAAGCTCAAACTACACTTAAATTTGTTATTAACTTCTTAGGTTTAAGTCTTATGCTGAAACTGTTTTCAACTGTAAACTGACTTTCCAATTTACTTTTCCCAAATTGGGAATTCAACACACTGCACAAGGTATATGTAATGAGAGTCAGAGGTTACGTCACACATACACCAGACAACCCATACTTCAGAAGACATAAGCGTCAATGTCAATCAATGACAAGCAGGTGGAGCTGTGAGCAAAGTTAAGCTCAGGAAAAAACGCCATTAACATTACATTTTATTTTTTTTTCCAAAACAGACATGTTTGTGTTTTTTTTCCTGAGAAGGTTCCTCTTACATAGACAGAGCTTATTATTACTGTGCAGCCTGCTTCTACACAGTTAAGTCTATGTAACATCAAGATCTTGCCTCTCTGCACTTACTCCATATCTGGCATATCTAGAGGCTAGCAGTCTCATTTTAATTGATGTTACTTCCACATCTCTGCTTCTTCCTGTGTATTCTGACGCTACTGCTGGTTGGTGCTGTAAGTGACAGCGTGGAGAGGCGCTTCTAATCTGGAGGTGGCAAATAATCAGAATAATTTGGGCGCTATGTGTGTGTGTGTGTGTGTGTGTGTGTGTGTTTGTGTGGGGTGATGGCCTGTATGTACCACTTGTCATTTTTTCAATTACTCGAGCTGTGGTTAAATGTTCATTTTCAGCAGTCAGCCCGGAGCAAAAACTACTGAGCCCCATTAGGTTTTACCCACAGCCTCACACTCATTAGTTTTCTCCGGTCAAACGAGAGTGAGGGAGAAGCTGGGCCCGGCCTTTCTAAAGAGGTCAGGGTGGAGTCAACGCTCTGTACAGCCACAGTAGAGATTGTTAAGGAGTTCCAGCCAGTATCTTACAATAGGAAGATTGCTGTGAAGACTTGGGTGACCTTTTTGAGGCAAATCAGCACACAGCCCTAATTGACCTTATCTCTTTTTCCTTCTCCGTGTCTTTCTACCTTTCTCTCACATGTAGGAAACGACTGACCTATGAGAGAAGCTAATAAACACGACGGCACAAAACTAGGGCTTATGGTTACGTTTAAATCCAGATTCCAGGAGAACTTTTAAAAATGGACATCCTTCCCACCGCTAATAGGTACAGGAGCTTTTTTATCCTGCATCCAGCGCGATGCTTTCAGAGCAGTACAGGCATCATTAACCAACGTCCTCTGTTTCCATTGACCTGAGGGATCCCGTCTTGATTCTGTGCCACTATGGCTCTGCCAGCTAAATGGAGGTTACAGCGAGATGGCATCCATTATTGAGGTATTCAATTCAAATGTCACCCGTTTCCACTTGGCGCTGTTTCCTCCTCCCTAATGTTTGCTTGGGGCATGTGTGGAGGGAGGATTGGGGGAGGGAGGGTGAGGGACACCACTTTTTGTGCTTTGTTGTCTCAGCCCTGTGAGGGACTTTTTAGCAGACATTAGCGGGGAGGGATGCAAGGTGACACCGTTGTAAGTCTCAACACTTCACCTTGCACTCTGACACATGGATGTTTTCTTGCACTCGCTCTGCATGGTTAGTATCCTCCTGAGCACAGGCCTCTAAAATAAGGCTGATTGTAACTATTCATCATCCAGCCTCCACTTAATTGGACCAAAAGAAGATGGGGGGGGGGAGTACAAGCCTCTCAGGTGGGTGTAGACAGAACATAGTTCAGATAAGAGCTGAAAATACTTCAGGTACTCACATGAAATAAAACCCACTTTCTCTATATGTGCAGGTTACTTATTTGGCCACTACAGATTCAGCTCTCATTACCCAGTTACCCTCCTGTCAGTGTAATTCAGTCTTATCATCCCTCAACCCAGTTGAAATTAACAGGTAATTTGTAAATGTCACTTTGGGTTAGACACCTCATTTTCTTCCTTTTCCAACAATCCAGCACCCACCAGCTATTTTCCAGTTCCACCAGTTTTCTTGTCTTTTGAAGAGAAGATTTTCATTCACAAATAGAGTTAGGGTTCACTAAATAAATTGATGAGGGGAAAAATGTGACTTTTAGCTTATTAGACTCAGTCAGTGACACACTACTCAGGACTCCTTTATTTACTGTGATGCTGCATGTGTGCTGAAGTTGTAAAGTTATCCATTTGAGAAGGGAAGTGATTTGTAATGAAATGGTAAAGGTACTGTATGAAGTAATGGATTGCTTCATACACCAAGCCTTACCCATACAAATGACTGTACAGCACAGATCACTTATGAATGCAGGGACACAGTATTGTAGAATTCTCCCTACATTTACACGACCTCTGCTGTCTCATTGTGTCAAAGGGCAGTCAAAGGCTTTGTAACAGGCAAGGTAAGTTTATGTATATAGCACATTTCTTATATAAATACAATTCAATGGTCTTTACACCAAGCTTTCAAAACATTAAACATGGACATAAAGCATAAAATATTAAAATGCGAATTAATGTGTGGGAAACTATTTTAAAACAAATTTTAAAAAAGAAGAAATAACGTGCTGGACTTTTTCTTTGGCTACTTTGTATGGTCTCAGCTGGTTGCCTGGCAACTGCTCAGGGCAGCAACTAGGTGATGAACAAAGTGGAGCGTTTTGCAGCTAAAGAGAGAGATATTCTTCTCATGGGGCCGGTGGTGAACAAAATAAAGCAACGAGGAGCGTGAATAGATTTGTCACACAACTCCAAAAGAAAGGTAATGTTGCTCTGTAACTGCTTGAATATAAATAAGAAACTAAAAAATTATCAACTTCGTCAGTGTCGTGTTAACAGCTTAACAGTGTTTCTACTCCATCCAAGTAGCCAAAAACAAGACTAGGTCTAAACCCTTAATATGGCTTGTACAATACTTTAACACAGCTGAAATCCCAACAAAGCAGCTCTCATTTACGTTTTTCAGTTTCTGTCTCAGACAACAGAACAAGTACGAAATAGTGACTGGATTACGGCCCATTAAGGTCACATGATAACCAGCAGTCCTTTCCAAGACATTTCCAAGCTGCTGTTCTGCTGCTAAAATCCTACAACAGCAACGTTATTGGACAAATTACCATCCACATAAGTTAAAGACCACGGCCGTGCTGTGATTTCAGCTACTTTTACTTGTAAAATGATCACTCAGAGAGAAAGTCAGAAGTTCATTCACATCTATGCAGCTGCTGTGTAGTCATTTAAATGAGACCCAGGACAGGTGTTCCTGCAGAGGGAAAGCCTGACCTTGACTTCATGGGACAATACTTGTTCCTGTCTTCGACAGAAGGTTGATTGTTTTGTCAAGAAAGTTGCTAGATTTGTCATGAGGTGCTTTTGTGAAGAAAAGTCAGTCAAGGGGTCAGAAAAGTTGTAAAATGTAGTGAGTGACAAAGGCTTGGTAAATTGGCAATGCTGCCTGATGGCAACCTGATGATGTAATAGAAACTGTTTGCACCAGTTAACTTTGAAAGAGCAACGGCCAATAGAGAAACCAGTTCGGCTGACCAATGGTGTAACTTCATCACTCAGTCAGTAACTCAGTCAGTCATTTTTTAGGACTCACTCAATACAGATTTAATCAATTTGATCACTGGAGTGTCACAAGCAGCTGATGTGGTTATTGAGCAGACATTAGCTGTAGCTAGCTAGTAGCCTAAGCACTGACCCTGGTAGGGAGTTCAGACTCGAACTGATGCCAGAAACTTTTAGTAGTTCATATTATTTCTGTTTCCTTCCTCCAGTTCACAAAAGTTTCTCTCAGTTTAGTTTCATCTCTATAATTTGTTTCACATTCATTCAGTAACATTTTGCTGTTAACAGCCTGTAAAATATTCTGAGCTTTTGTACTTGATATTTGGCTCCACAATTAACGAAAAATATTGTAAATATTGTAATTACATTTCTATTTTATCTATAGAGTGTTGTTTTACTCGTCCTTTTAACCTAATAAACTGTAGGGTTATTCTTCAATTTTAAGTTTTCTACTTTCTAAATTATTGCATGTCATTGTAGCTACTCAAAATATATGGCACTGCCACTGTAACTGGAAGATTACTACAATCTACAGAAAATGAGCACATGCGGCACACCTGTGCAGGATTTCTCACAAAATCCTGCACAGGAACATTAAAAGATGGTTTCTGGTCTGACAGATTTATGCCTGCAGGATTGTGTTTTTATAATATAGTCCTGTTCAAACAGAGGTGTCTGATGAGAGTTACAATTTCACCTTCGGTGGCATTTAAGCTCCATGATATTGACAAAATTAGATATTACCATTAGTGTGATGATGTTTTAGGGAGGTCTATTGGTGGTTCCCTAAGATTTTAAAGGTTTTAGTAATGATCATAAGGAAAGTTGATATGATGACCAAGAAGGTAGAGAGAGTTATGTTTCATGTCACTCAGCCAGAAGAGTCTAATAAAGAAATAGTTCCATTAACTGTAATGCAGCCGTTAGGACCAGAAAAGAACAACATTAAGGCTACATCAAAATATTGCAAAAGCCAAAATCCCAGATAATATCTATCTCTTTGAGGATATTATATTGATACATTGTCCAGCTCCAGGTGGCACAAAATTTGTGGTGAGCAATAACTCAATTCAGACAAAGCATCATCGGCTTTTGTACATTATGTATTGATAATGTATTATTATCAAAGGATTCCCTCATTGAGGGAATTCGTGTTAAAAAAAAGAATGCAAATCAAGAATGAATGAGAACTACTTCTGTTTATCTCTTAAGGTTTTCAATTTTTAGTCTTTAAATGCATTTCTCATGCATTTGTCTCTGAGCTCTTACATGACCATCGCTCAAAAATTGCATTCAAGCTAATTCCCCAATCAGTCAGTGCACCAGCTAAGTGGAATTCAAGACCGATTTCACCATGTGATACCGGAGTGTCTCCAGCTTAAAAGCCCCTGTGTGATTGATAAATATGAGAATTGGGGAGACATTTGGACCAGGAAAGGGCCTCTCTCATTAAAAATATGGTGTTCATAATGAAGAGGAAATAGAATTAGCACTGAGAAGGATGAAGGGAAGCAAATTGCTATAAAAATTGTAAAGACTGATTGGCAACCTCCTCCAGCCACAGCAGAAAGTCATTATGTGGGTTTTGGATATAGGTTCCCCATGACCGCATATTTATTATCTATCTAAATAGAATCACTTACCTCTGATGCTGCCTCTGATAGCCAGTCACCACAAATATCAGTTCCCCCGGTGCCTCTGCTGGCAATTTTACATAAGGCCAAATGATTATGCGTGCAACCAGACAGAATTGCATTTTCCTGTTAACTTGATTCTTGTTTTCCTATGAGAAATAACCTTTTGTGGGGAGAGTTTTTTCCTTTCTAGAGTGTAAATTCAACGCTGTTTGACATGCTCCATTGTGGAAAGTGAGGTCAGTGGTAAAAAGTCATTGGTAAAAAGTCAAAATGCTTTTTTAAAAAAAAAAAATGCCTCCTTGTATTACCATGACTGCTATGTGGCTATAATCTTCCTCTATGATCCCACATCTTTATTCACTGTATCCTATTTGTCAGTATGGTGCAGTTTAGCTGAATTTTTTTTTGTGCAGCCATTGTTCCAGCATTAAGAGTTATGGTTATAAATATATGTATTACAACTGCGGATGCAGCACAATGCCTATTCATGAAGGCAACATATGCAGCACTTAAAGCATGTATGCACATAGGTATTGGCCCATTTGTCAAGCCAGGAGAGCTAATTATCTCATACTGTGCAATATTGTTTTCAAGCCATGCATTTCATTTTGCAACATTAAAACATACGTGGTGGAAGCAGCAGAAATGGTTTCCATGAGTATGAATGCATTAGAAAATTTTGGTAGGGGATTTTGTATTAGAACTCCACAGGGATATCAGCATGCTACACCTCTTTTGGTTTGTCATTCATCTTCCTCCGTGAGGGTGGAGAAAGAACCAGTGGGTAGTGACGCCTTCAGCCAACTTGGCAGGTTAATGAAGGTAATTTGATTTCATACATAATGGCTGCCCATGCCACGCAGGGCTTAATTGCGCTCTGTGTTAGGGTGTCATTTTTTGGTACCAGCCGAGGCCGTGTATTTCCTGAAGGTTGTGCAGAGGCAAACAACTTCCTTATTCAAGTGAGATGAAACCGATAGCTCTGTTTCATCTGCTAATAGTTTATTTTATTTCCCAGGCAGCTGTGAGCTCTGCTGTCACAGTGTGGCGGTGGCAGCTTGGTTTTAGTGAATCAAGCAAGTTCATTACTATATGGCAAACAAACACCATAGTGGGCCTTACAGGGCCTGGGATGAGACTAAAGAAACATGCTGGTGTTAACACTGTCCTATTTGTTGCACCTTGATTTGATATTATACATGTACAATCAGTTTTCTGTGACTTTGCTGTTGATGTTTGGGACATTCAGTCATCTTAATCTGTTTTTCAGAGCAATTTGACTTGTGTAAGCTACATTAAGCTATAATGAAACCTTTGCGTGCTTCCATCTTTGAAAGATGCTGTTCAGAATCTGCCATTGAGAAATGCTGAGGCTGCCAGCTTGTACCTGTCTAGACTGACAAATAAAGTGTGAAGATGACTGTAAATGTCATATATCACTTATATATATTTCAGTCTCTGTATTTGCTGTAGTTCGAACTTGACAGCATGTGGATATTGAAACCCAGATTGGTCAGTGTTAGAAATAAATAGTTATATGAATAAATACAAAAAGATATATAAATAAGGCCATGTAAATGTGAAGAAATATATTCAGTTTTTTTTTTTCAAACTGAGCACATTATTATAAAATCTTAATAAGAATTCTGCTTCTTGGTTGGTTGCCAAAGAACCTTTTATATGCTTTACATATTCTTGCCATTTAACTGACTGAGAAAAAATACATTTCAATGGCACTTTGGCTGAAGACATGCTTATAAAACTGACAGTCTTTTTGGTACCTAGCTTTTATAACATTTACCAAAGTAGAATAGAATTCAAAAAATCTGAAGAAAAACGCATTTTTCATCAAAATCAAATGAAATCTGAAAATAATGCTTAGTTTGATGGAGTCTGAAATAGACCATCCTAAAATTAATTTGAGTTTTTTTTTCTCACCATGTTATTGGATCCTAATCAGCACTGGGGTTCAAGCTATTTTCCTAAGACCTCTTCATTTGATCGTTATCTACAAAGCTGTTGTAGATATTATAGGCCATATTCCTTTACTCTGCCATACAATCTAAATGGATCTTGTTTCAAAGCCTCAAGGACAGTCTGTGATGAACTCAGCTCGATTGCACTTTCCTGCTTATCCTCATCTACAGCGATGTCTGTAAACATTATAATACAAAGATTAAAATAATGCTGTGTTGCACGGGTTTACAAATAAGACGGTAGTTGTTCATATTAAAGAAATTCAACATATAATCAAAATATATATTTCAGACACCATGACTGTCACAAAAATTGTCAAAGGGTCCTCAAAACCAGTGGTTCAGACATCTAGGTTCATATATTATTGCTTTACCTTGTCAGTGGCAGAAGTCACCTCTTATTCTATTATTTTATTATTTAATTTTTTGAGCTTCAGTAGTTCAGAACAGCCACGTTAGTCTTTGGTTATGAGAGCTGCTCTTCAGTGACGCCAGAATTGTCAGAGGATTGGAAGAATTGGGAGGTCGTCCAATGTCAGAAGGGTCCACAAGACTCTAGTGCTCCATCCAAGGGAAACACTAAACAATACTGTGAAACAGTACAGCAACTGAATGCTACAAAATATTATAGAATTATAATCAATTATATATAATTATATAATTATGACTATAATTTAATATGGCAATTTATAACCGCAAGAGCAGTGTCACTGACACACAAAACTAAATTAGTGTAGCGCACATGTATTGATAATCGCTATATTGCAGGGAACCTTAAAGTATTTTGAATTGTGTGGAATTTTACATTCAAAAGCGGAAATATATGAAGTGATTATTGACATGTAGTCTTCAATACATTAATCATAGCATCTCCTCAATTATCTTGTTCAACAAATGAGCTCAAGATATGACATTTATGAAAAAATATATATTTTTTCAGCTCAGTCTCATTTTGGCTTCTAGGATAACATTAGCTAACCTCATAGTTTGTCTGACTGACAGGACAAGCTGCTGCTCTGACTCTAACGGAGAAACCGATTAAGGTGAATGCATTTTTGATGCAAAGCATAACTTAGTGATTCTAACTATTGCTTCCTATCCACTAGTGTTAGCTGTCTTTAGTACTTGACTGCTAACTAGCTAGAACTTATGGGTTGACAAAACCTTTTGAATACCTACACAGTAAAGGGTAGAAATTACATTTTCTTTAAGAATCCATCTAACTCACATCCTGCCCTTGATTTTATGGGGGATAAATAGCCCTAGGCTGTCATTCTATTCTATTCTAAGTATTGAAGTACAGATATTATATATCATGGTGCTGTTGAGTTATGTGAGTATGGACCAACATGTGCTGGAGCTTTATATAGTCATTTTTGAAACAGTTTAAAGACTCCTTTGAGAGATTTTAAAATGCTGTTGTTGTATTGGTTTAACAGCTTAGGTAATGCATTAAGTTGGTGCTGCATGAAAATGTGTGTCAGCAAACAAGGGTTTAGAACCTAATCAGTCCATATATACAGGTGCATGTTACCTTTGACCCTCATCAGCCAGGCTCACAATCCCCACACTAAGAATTTGCAATGTCTAATCTCACTGTGCTCTTAGCCAGGCATGACACAGAAAGCCATCAAACTCAGAAAGCAGAGTGAATAAACTCACAAACTCACATTATCTAGCTGAAAGCCTGTTTTTTTCTAACCTCCATGTCTACCTTTATAAGTGGCTGTACAATTATCAATCATAGTCCCAAACTTAGTATGTGTGTGCCAGGCCCAACATTAGGTCTTTTTTCCCTCTTGCACTGTTGTTAGATTTATGATTTGTCCTTTATTCACATTACACATTAAGGTGTAAAGCTATTGACTATATGCATTCCAACCTACACTGATCAAGGAAAAATACATTTTTTTTGACTGCCAACATTACAAAAATTTTTGTTCCTTGACATCAGGGCTGTCATTAGTAAAAAAAAAAAAAAAAAATCCTATCGCAGGCGGATGGTCATGGTAGAATGAACATGTACGAGAACAGTCAGAGGAGAAAATGTGTCAAGTAGCGGTTTCTGATAACACAAAGCATCGCTTTTGATATTCATAATCATGACTTACTAGCACACATTTAAGTCATGTGAACATAAAGAAATACAAAGAACAGCCCAATTAACATTTTCAACACCGGATAATGTTGAAATGTTCAAGTGACTGGCAGGAAATAATGAATGAATATGATCAGAAATAAATGCAGCAGAGGCTTTGTAATGGGCAGCAGCACATCTTTGTTGACAGCAGTAGGTAACACTGCCACACTGGTATTATTCTCTGTTTTCTGGAGCCAAGTGGAGTTGAAGTGTAGTGGCACTGAGTGTTGAGTGGTTTGTTGGAGTGAACATTCTTTCCTTTGAGTTGAATATCAACAATCTGAATGTATGGCCTGATAAAATGTAAGGCCATGACCCATATTCAGCATAATAATACTCATCTGCTCGAACATTTCTTCTCCTTGTTTATACAAAAATCTTTTATGTTCCTTGCAGTTTTTTTCTAGGGGGCTGGTCTATTCCAGGCATGTGTTGGACTCTGACAATATTTCTATCTTGTTTGAAGAGGTTGGAATGATCCAGCACAGCTTGGCATTACCTGTGACCATGAATATCCAGCATCAAATAGAGTATAGATAAATGACGTGATGTGCTTGCATACTATGCATTGTTTGCTTATCAGTTTGTTTTTCTTTGTACACTATGGGTCAATGTAGTGGTCAATTTATGTAGTTAATATATCCCAGTCATTCCTCCTGAATCTGAATTTTAATCCTTTGCCTTTGTACTATTGCACTGTGACTGGGTAATCATGCCAGGCCACCTGTTTTTCAAATTTAGAAACTTGCCTTTTATAAGGTCAACATTCATGGATGTTTGGCTCCATAATCTACCATAAAGCCAAAGCCAAAGTCCACTTCTGAAAATGGCTCATTAAGATTTTGATCAATCTTGTGCTTTCGGTGAGACAGACTTAGGAAATGCCATCAGAAAATTGCATTTCCCAATGACATTAGGCGCCCAGTTGACCATCCAATTCCATGTGTTTCTATTGAGATGTTAAGATCTGATATCATTTGGGTCAGAAAACCTGCTTTTTTCTCTAAGTAAGGCAATTAAATTTCCTTGATGGTCTCTGAGAGCACTTAGCTTAAGAGAATACACTTCTAAATCAAAAAGCTTTCAATCATCTAAAATCATATTTGGGAGAAATCTGCCCCCGAGTGTAGTGTCACATGCAATGTTGTTGAGCATGTGACAGACTTGTACTGAGATAGGGGATGTTGGGAAAGGTTATTGTGCATGTCTCTGTGAGCTGTGCATTGGCTGCGACATGTTGTTTGTCGGGGTTACCGCGTAACTTTATATCAACGACAGGACAGGACAGGACAGGACAAGAGAGCCTAACCCAAACTGAAGCCAGGCATGCCAAGCTGAGGTGGAATATATTAAAGGACACAAATGAGAAGACAAATATATATGGACTGCTGAATTTATTACATCTTTTTCTCTAATATTGCTATATTAGATTAAGAGAGAATAACTGTAGGTTTTAAACAATCATCCGATCAACATATTAGATTGAATTAGTCTTAAAACATGCCAAGGTTTGCTGTTCAACGTACGGAGGCAAGTAATGGCCATAAAGATCTGAAGTTTAATTCTGGAAACCCAAGCCATGCTTCTTACCCAAGATAGCTGGATTTAATCAACCCATCCAAACAACCACATTTTTGAATTGACTTGAATTTTTAGATATTAATTGAGCTTATTGATTTGAGCAATTAGGATATAGTTCTTGAATCCATCTTTGGATTATTATGACAGAAAAACATTATTGGAAAGAGAGCATAGAAGTTTTAAGTTATGTTTTACTGTTTGTATTTTCAAACAGTAGTTCTATGTTTCTTTTACATTAGAGGCTGCGAAGATGAGGACTGATGTCTGTTGTCATGAACTCCTTTGAATGACTGGTGTTGGCTCAACTGAAGAATGTCACAGGACACCTGCAGGACCCCAAACAGGTCAGTGGATGACACAGTCAACGTGGAACAGCCCCGTGATTGTGCAGGGACATGCACCAATCAGCAGCAACAATAAAACCTGTTACTGGTTTTAATGTTGTGGCCGATCAGTGTATGTCAACAACAGCTGGTTCTCTGGTGCATTCAGCTTGGAGCAACTTGGAGTTGAAATCCAAGGAGTCCCTCCAGTTTCTGTAAAATACCATTTCCTAAGACCTTAAGTGGGCGACCAGCATCAACTCTATCCGCAAATTGGCCCAGCAGAAGATCAAGTGCTTCCTGCAACAACTGCAGAAGTATGATCTGCCACAGGAGCTGTTGAACTACTTCTACATCGTGGTCATCAAATCCGGCTCTGCACATCCATCATGGTCTGGTTTAGGAGAAACCACAAAACATGATAGGAACAGACTACAGTGGACACTTACGACGACAGAAAGAATCACCGGTGCCCCTTTCCCACCCTCCAGGACTTGTACTCTTTAAGAACCAGGAAATGGGCAGGGGAAATTATTACAGGAGCTCAAGAACCCATAAAGTAGCCTTGAAAGTCACCAACAGCCAGAACCACATTCCTTGTGTGTATTAGAATATAGTACTTGGCCAATAAATAACTAACAAAAATAGGACCAGGTAAATACAATGCACAAAACAAGCATCCAATTTACCTGTCTGGTGTCTAAGTGGCTGGCTCACTCGCAGAGTTGACAGACCGCTCACAGACTTGGGCTTATAACAAAATTTATGCTACGACAATAGGTGGACATGGCTTTAATGCAGTAACATCCAGGACCACAATAAGGAAATATCACACAGGTAATTGTTAGTCTTTAACAGGCCTTTTTGTAATGTAGACAATTGTATTATTTAGATACTAAGCTAATGCTTTTTAGCCAGACTTGCTAATGTTAGCAGCTTGCATTAAAACAGGCAAACACACCATAATCCTGACCTGACATTTTTGCTCTCGTACTTCTGGTTTTAGAAAGGCAGGCTGCAAGCATTTGGATCAAATGAGTGAGAGAACATAACCTGATTGGTCACCCATTCAGGCCAGATTAATATTTCAGGTTACCAAAGTTATTCAGATTTGAGTTTAAATTTCACAAGGATAAACTGAATGACCAAATATTTAGACTTGACTTCACTTAAATTCTTAGATCTCAGTTGTACTCACTGAATTTTAGTAATTTTAGTATATTTTTTGAATGTTGGACATTTGGTATTTTTTTCATCTGAATTTGTGAGCACTCCTATTGGCCATTAGACATTTTTAGCAAGGGAATCCAGAACATTTGAATATATAAAGATAGATTTTTTCCTGACCAAAACATTCCAGCAGTACAAATTCACAGACATTTGAATTTCAACATTAAGATGAAATTTCATTCATAGATATTCTGCTGCTCAAAAGATTCAAATCTTTATGGTCATTTTTGCTCACATATCTCAATAGTCCTGGCAGTATAAAGAAAATAAATAATTTTTTGTGAAAATATTCAAAGTTATATTAAATGAATGAGGCATATAAAGAGCTTTGGTTACTGAAGGTGAGAAAAAAGCATGGAGGCCATCTGGAAAGTCTGAAATAGATGACTTCATTATCTAACTACCTGTTCACTGGTTTACCATTCTGCTCTATTTTACAACATCTAATTAGGCAGGTTTTATAACCAGGTTTACTTAACTCTGTCATGCAAGGATGAATTACCATTTTGCACTTCTCACTTAATCATTCTAATTACCACAGGCAATTCATCAGGCTGTCTTCAGGCCATGAATAATTGGAAAAATTATTAGGTGAGAGTATATGCTGTACATATCAGGATATACAACTTTTATGTGAGAATATATGATAGATTTTGAGGACAATCTGATGGTAATATACAATGTGAATTTTTTACAACAATAGTCATTAACATCATAGTCAAATGTGTCAGACAACCATTTTGCAGTTATTCACGGAGTCTGTCCTCCTTTTCAGGACATCAGCAATAGACAGAGGGATTGTTTTTTATTTATTTTTTTACACATTTTACACAGGTTTACATTGGGAATGTGTTTGGGAGCGGCTGGCCCTTTGTTGACTTTGTCCTGACATTCATTCCCACACTATATCAGCAGTCAAAGAGGGATGCATGAGACGCCCCCTCCACACAGATCAAAGAGGGGTGTGCCATGGTGCTGTGGGCTTACTTGAGAGACTACCAACATGAAAATACCACATCCCAGTCCTCAGTGGGGGGTCGGTCTGTAATTGTGTCTTGTCAGACCTCCAAAGTCCCTCTCACAGCTTCGTACCTGACATTTTCCTCCAATGAATTTATTTTTCATTCTTTGGTATTTTGGCAGTGGTGCCACTTGTGACCAAATTTAGCTCCTTTCTCCCACCATGTGTACTGCGAGCCAGTGATAAAAGTGTGTGTAAATTGCACTTTGAATGAAAGAGAATGTTAACCCCATCAGGAAAAGGTCACATCAAGCAACTGATGAACAGCCCAACGCATCAGTGTTGTGAGAGTTTATATTTCATTGGTTTATGAGAAAACATTCATGAAGAATAGAAACTGCCATGGAATTCTGAACACTTGAGTATGAAAGAGAACAACCACATCAGTGATCCATCTACAGAATCACATTTACTATGAAGCTATTTTATGTGATGAACCAAGACCAAGACGGACATCTATGTGTTATTACACAGTAAAAGTCACTATTGCAGATGCTTCAACTGCATCATGTTGGTTAAAATATGACAAAATTATATAATTGCTCACAACAAAGATTTTGAGCTCTAGCGACCATGATGGATAACTGGCTATTTTCCAGAGACACAGAACACAGGCATTAATGTATAAGGATTACTGTTGTTGGTTTTACTACATTTTACAAATTTACCTGATATGTCTAAGGCATGGATTGTTTTGAACCGGTTTTTAACAGGATTTAAGTCCATTCACTCAAAAACAAGTAGACACAGTTCAGTTTACGGTAAACAGAGTCCTCTGTCAGTAAATTGTAGTTGTATTCTTCGTATGATAAAGAGCCCTATATATTATTCCTACATATTCCCTTCAATATTTCAAATCATGAGAGTTATTGTTAACTACTCAAATATAATTCATAAATGCATTTTTCTAAGTCATGGTTGGCTTTAGAACTAGGCAGCATTGTAATAAAGATCACAGGACACAGGTCTTTTGTTAAGGTGTTTTCAAGCAGAGGGCAAAGCAAGTTTTTGCTTCAGTGTAACTGTATACAAAGTAGAGTTGCATGATTAAATATATCTAACAAAGCATTTCAGCAGATGATGCAGGGCAGCAGAAACTGGCAGTATGGAAAATAAATCTAGTGAGAGCAAATGTGAGACACCGATTAATGACGGTGTGAGAGAAAAGTTAAAAGGAAGAGAAAAGGACAAATAAAAACGAACAAACAAACAAACAAACAAACAAAAAAGAATCCAGAAGAAAACCCCACTGATGGTGGTGAGAAGGAGGTGAGGGATCTAAACAAGCCCACTGTGCTTGTAAAAAGAGGTTCTCAATCTGAGGTGTGAAAGTTTTTTGGATTTGGACAGACAATGAAAGTTAAAATCATGTACATTGCAAGCAGTGTTTTGCCACAGTAGCAATACCACAGGGTAACACCAAAAATGTATAAAATCATCTTAAAAGTCACCACAAACTGCAATATAATGTAGCTGTAAAGGCCAAGAAAACATAAGCAGAAAATCCCTGCTACCCAACCACGCAGACGTCAAAAATGGGACCCTTACAAGTGCATCACCACACCCATCAAACTCCCATTGGCACAAGGAGATTACAGAGGCGATCATTTATCACTTGGGCAAAGATATGGCTCCTATCAAGACTGTGCAAAATGACGGGTTTAGCAAAATGATCAAAACCCCAGACAAGTGATACTCAATGCCCTCCTGCAATTTTTTTTGGAGACAGAAATTTGCAGATTTGGGGATAATTTTGCAGAAAAGACCTCTCTTCTCTCCATCTTACACAAGCGAGAAAAGTAAGACACCGGAGTACCTGCAAATTCAACCGTTTGTTCCTGCGGCAGGTTAAGAAAAGACTTCTAACTCCACAGCACAAAATATCGCTAGGTGTTTCTTTCCCCCTGTCAGTCATGAGCTCTGCCAGGAGAGTGTGACAGATGGGGTTCACGCTATCCCCCCGTTCAGTTCCACCCTCCACTGTGCTGGCACCTTGTCCAGGTATAGAGAGCGCTTACAGCCTTTCCCCCTAGCAAACACTCAATTGTGTTTATTAGAATGCTTGATCAAGCTGAAAGTATTGCTTCAAAATGTCTTTTTAGAATCAAGACAGTTGTCATTATACAGTTGTGGTTGAATCTGTGTGTGCTGCATGTTGTAGGCTATTCATTAAATATGCACCACTTGATATCTATTTTCCTGTCAACACACTATTTCATTGTAATCACTACAAAATAAAGAAATCCATTTTACGAAACTATACTAAACCTCATTCATCATCATAGATGCTTCTCTAGCATCCATCTTCTCCTGTCCTCCTGTCCTCTGAGTATTAGATGACAGTATTCCTTTGAAAAGCAGGGCCTAAATGCAGCTTTTTCCCATCAGTAGGTGACAACTTGCAGTTCTCTTGGTAAGCTCTCAGGGTTTTCTCTAGGTTTCTGGGTCATTTGGTTAGCCCCCCCCCCACACACACACACACACACAAAATTTGATGTTGTTTGACTAACTAACTACACTGGTGAGTCCTATATCCTGAAGTAATCCTTCAGGGTTTTGTGAATGACAGCAGTATGTGGCATGCAAAATAGCATTGGTAAACAAGGCTTATAGTGAATGGATTTGAACTGTGATTTTCACATCTTCCCATTGCCATGTGAAAATGTAAGAGAATTTGACTGCTTAACAAATTTCTGTTCTGTCTGACGTCTCTGGGCAGGTGGTTGTAGCCACTAGTCATCTGACTGACTTACTTTAGTGAATTGATTCCTTCTCACTCTCATTCTTTTCTCAAAAACCTTTTTCTCTTACATTTTGCATTTTTGAGCTCATCATCTATGACAACTGTAATTCTTGGCTGTTTGACAGATTTTCTCCCTAGTTCATTTCTGCAGAAAGGACATCAGGAGACACTGAGAGCTCATTTTCATAGTCATGAAATTATCTCCTCTGTGGAAGCAGAAAATGTCACACCAGCCTCCTGCAAGTTACACTGGACTCACAAAACACTTTTCGGGCCGACTACCTCTGAAAGATTCACTATAGCTGGGCTTGAAAACACTTGCCAGCCTAGCGACATTAAGGATACAGACAACCCATAATGCAACACTTGGTAGAAGACCAGTTACACTTGTACTCTATTCATTCAAAAAGATTGTCTGATGTAATGAATGACCACGTAATTGTCTAGTGCTGAGATATAGGACCATCCTAAAACCCTGGCTTTGACATTAATGTGCTCGAAGGCCCTACAAGCTCAAGTAGAACAAACTGCTAAATTTAGTCAGACCGGTCTCATCTCTCTCTGTCTTTACTGTACGGCAACAAAAATAACAGCAACTAATAGACACAAAGAAATTTACATCCCCAGCTATCAACAAAATAAGTTGAGCACCAACACATACTGAAGGTTGTCTCCGACTGTTCAGTGCTATAGCCCTTGCTTACTGTAGTGCTCCTTCAAATCTCCCTGTGCTAACATGCTGTATATTACTAAAAGGACTGAAGATTAGCATATGACATGACAGATTACATTAAATCATGTCTGTGCCGTACTTTATGACATTAGCCTCTTAGCCCAGGCATATAGATGCATGCAAATGCTCCCCCAAACCCTCTTATTTAAATCTGCTGCATGACATGGCACCTTTGATATGATTATTAGTCATCAAAGCGACTTGACTTCACCCTCATCAGATAGGGGGTGTCAGTAAAGGTGAGAAATGATGGCCACTTTGAACATGAACCTTGACAAGCTGCAGTGAGACCCTGAAAAGCAGGCGTCTGACAGAAAATGTTATTTAACAAAGGATGTCCATGTGGGGAGGTTTATCTTGACGCTTTCCTCGTAACATGTCTGAGATGTAGGACAAAAAGTACCACTGTCTCCTTGAATATCATAAAAAAATGAAAGTTGTTGAGAATGTGGTTGCTCTTTTCATGTTGTCCAACTCATTAGTAACAGAAATCAGTCTGTCTCAGTCATAACTGCTGCCCAGATGGCTCTCCAATCTGCCCCATGTAAGGAGTGAATCATCATAATCACACATAATCTAATATTTAACAAATGCTTTTTTGCTTCAATTTTAAAAAATGATATACTACAGTAATACATAAATCAAGCCCTTAAATTTCAGAGACACCGAGATCTTGAGTTATCATGCAGTCTAAAAGAACTCAGCGTTCTTGATATTTAAACCATATTCCATCGTCAGTCACATCCAGTGTTTGCATATTGTGATACCCAGTCTTCTACTCTTTGGGGAGGTAGGGATTGTAGATACTTCTCTCCAATTATTCCCAGTGTCACTGGAGAAGCCCCCAACACCACTCGAGTGTCTTGTCTGTGCTCTGTGGTCTTTAATCTTAATTATAAAGCTATCATTACAGCATGAACCCAGGGCTGCCAACAGTGGAGCCCTCGGCTCATCTGCTTCGAATCAATCAAACTAAGTTCTGCACTGGAGGACTTTTTCTCTTTTTTCAGTCAGGTCATTTTGATTCTCCCTTATCTCATTTTCATAATTATGCTTGTCCCTTCTCTAATGGAGTAAAAATGCTCTACCTCCAGAAGCTCTACATGGTCAACTCTGAATATTTAAACTGTGTTGCAACCTTGAACACCTGACCTTGCTATAGAACTTTGTGACAGTGAATAATCCAAAAGATCAGAATTAGTGCTTGTTAACAAAGGGTTGTTAATAGAGGAGGATGAGCCAAGAACAAAATAACTTCTGCAGTTTACTGTTTATGAGAAGGTGTTAGATATGGAGTAATGTGTCTGCGAAAGCCCTCATTCACACTCAAATTGTCAGCTTCTGCTGTAAATCAAAGCAGTAAAATTGGATGACAGAGAGAAAGTTGGCAGTCAATGACAAATCTCCCTATCTCAAACACAGCTGACATCTTAAAGCTGTGATCAAATGGAATGATCAAAGGCATTCAGCACTACATTGAGAAGTAGGCTACAGTGTGTGTTGGGAAAATTATATGAAGTCAAACTAAAATTGAAATAACTTTTTTGCTTAAAAAAAATCAGCATATGTATCGAATAGACTTGTGCATGGATCTAGTCAAAATTGTTAGTTCCTTAAAAACAATTGAAATTTTATGTCTTTTTTTAAATGAAAGTGACAGCACCACCTACATTCTAGTTCTCCAAGAGGGGTGAATGTTATGTTATGAATGAAAATGTTGACACTGTATTTTTGGCGGTGCCATATTTTAATTTATAATACAACAACAATATCAATGTCACACAGATAGCTAATCAGCTCGGGGTGGCAATGTTAGCCATTGCTCAGTCCCATCTGTGATTTGTGATATAAAATGCTGAAGTTAGAGGCCTAGTAATTGCTGTGAGTTAAGACTAAGTCCGGTCATTTGCCATCACCACAACTTGACCTATGCAGTGCAGTTGAATATGGACTCACTCAAATATGTGCTGGGGCAAAACCATTGACAGCTTGAAGAGTAATGAATAAAATTATTCAAAAGAAATTTGAGGTTATTCTACATTTTTTCACTTTGAACATTTTTCTTACCATATAAAAGAAAGTTGGCAGCACTTCTAGTATTTATAGTCAAAATTCTATTCATTCAGCTAAATAACTTATTTGAGGTTTGATGAAAATATATCTTGATTATCTTAAATTGTAAAGCTGACCAATCACAAGAAGAGCAGTGAGACCTGTCACATTGCAAAGCAATGTCAGAATTGAAGAAGTTAGCGGTGAAGATACTTTAATGTTTTTATGAAATATATGAAATGACAGTTAAATTGTATGACCATTATTCATTTATGGAGTAAAACCGGTTGGCTCCTAAGAGTCTCTGGTTGGTGTTTCTGTTTATATGAGTCGATAGCAAAACTAGCCAGTTATCTAATGTTAACTCTCGGCTAGTATACAATAAATTATGGTAACAAAGGATTCTCTCAACAGCACTTCAGAACAGCGTTTTTTTGTTTTATATAAAAGAAATGGATTTTCATCAGAAAAAGATGTTACATTTTCACACAGCCCAAGTTTGTTTAGCTACCAAGCCACAGTATATACTTATGTAACATCAACTATCCGGCCTTACTGGAAAACACCACTTAAATCAGTCCATAAATATCAATGAATCTTAGCTGGGTTGACAAGTTCTTCACTGTAAAAAAATGGGCTACATTGGCTATATCTTCTATCTTCTGTCCCTTTTGTTAGCATCCATAAGAATTACTCCCTAACCAAAAAGTTTATACTTTTGCACATTTATTCTTGTTGAGGTTTACCTCATCGACAGCTTGCAACTTGCTTATCTGAGTCGATGGGTTGGAATTACCATCCCAAGCTGACGTACAGAGTAATATCCAGTCAGCTGTTTGATAAGCTTGGTTAAGAGCATCTGTCGCCCACTAATCAGCCCCTAACATTCATCCAAACAGGGAATGTTGATTGGTCCAGTCTTTGTTTTTTTTTATTAATTTATTTTTAAGCACGTATAACTCTCAATAGTCTGGGATAGTCTAGTATATTTTGAGTTCATTGTAAACATTAAGAGTGGGACAAAATCTGTTCCTTTTCAAAATGTAGTATGCATAATTCTGGATTCTAGTCATTATTTATGACATGTTCAATATCCAAATATATAGCTACAGTTTAACCTGTGAACTTGTGAACTTTAAGTCTATAGAAGCTCAAGCAAAATCCTACACGAAGAAAACCTTTAAGTCACATCATTCATCATTAAAGATGATGAAACAGATCAAAGAGTAGATGAGCAGGGCTTTTCAACTTTGAACAGACACAGCAGGTATGGTTCCCACTGTCCATGCCACCTAGTCATAGCACAAAGGGAAAAGAGCCCGACAAGTGAGCACATGACAGAAGATTATGTTGAGTTCACAGGTCACATTTCTTTGAGGCGCAAAACCTTCAAAATACCTTTTATAGCTGTCTGAAAGAAAGCGAATGCTTTAGTTTAATGCCATAGAACGGAGGTCCTCATTGGTTTTAAAATATGCAAAGAAGTACATGCTAACATTAACCACTGCCTACATTATTTATCCTCCTGAAAAGTGTTTTATCAGCACTAGGCCTGCTTTACTTTACTTTTAAATATTCAAATTAGGGAAGAACTGAAATATATACCATGCAAAAGGGCCTTTTTACATTTGATTTTAAAATTAAGCTCACAATTCTCACATGTTTGGTTAGAGATGGTTTGGTTTATTGAAAATTCTGTGGAGCTGCAATTTTTAAAGGAATTGCCAAAGGCTTAGCCGACCACAATTATCTTTTTTTTTTTTTTTCAATGTGGCTTACGTACAATCAAGAGGTGATGGGTAATCAAATTTTCTTCAGTTCTTCAATTTTGACCAAGGTAAAGCTCAAACCAATGTGGATTGACGAAATCCCCTTTTAGCATCATAATATCAAAACATGGTTATAAGGTAATATAATAATTTGAATTCCAAGATTACTATGTAATGTATGATTCACTTTTCTGTATTTCATAAATTTAGTTCCACTTTGAGCAGTTACTTCTAAGTGTTTGTTAGACATCAGAATAAACTTGAAAATGTACTAATCACAGTGTATCATAGTGTGTGAATGTTATTCACAGTAACACCATAAGGTCATAAACTAACAAATTAAGCTCTAATAACTTACTTTGTGTCCATTTCTTAGTTTTTGCTGGTTGATTCTTGCCTTGAAGTGGACGTTATTTACATGGCAGGAGGTTTTAGAGGGAGAGGGAAAAGCTTTTACCGTGGTTTACATTGGCCATGTATCATAGGGATTACTAAAAACTAAAGAGCTGTTCCTTTCTTTTTAGCACTCAATCTTTTTCTCCAACTCTTTATTCCCTAACACCCATCACAAATTTGGTCTGGTATGTGACTGCTAATTTATCCTTTCAATGTATGATATCCTGTCATCTCCTCATTTGTCCCTGAGTGTTTCTAATCTGAGATAATCCCAGTCAAATCCTTTGATTGTGTGTTTGGACCTGATCCATCTCTGAAGAAGCAATTTAATGGGCTTCATGGCACTTGGTGTAAAGTCATTTATCTAGTGGATTGGATGTGAATACTTGTTTTAATAAGTGCTCTTCATGAATAGTCGGATACATGCCATTTAATTAGGCAGAGTAGACCTTTTCTATCCCCACAACTTCTCCAAGGTTTTGTTTTGGTTATTTTTATTTGGAGTTGAGTGCTTTGATAGAGAAGTTATGGGACTCTTCAGATTTTGCACCTGTTAAACGAAAAAACTTGGACAGTATAACAATATAAACACTGATAGTAATAGAAACATTTCCTTGATAAGAAAATTAAAAAATTTTAATACATTACATTTTTGATAACATATCAACAACCTATCATATCATAGAAGCACAGAAATTTTTAACCAAATATAAAGCGATCCTTTAAGAAGAGATAACAACTTACAAAAATAGGCACAGCAGGGTTGGTTTACTCAGCTAAACACACAAATTGCTATTTTGATATGCAGTTTACAGCGATAACTTGAAATTCATAGACATCTGTGAAACATTGGGTCTGAGCTCACCTGGAAATAAATAATAACAGGCTTCTCCTTTCTAGCTGGTGACTGTCAATTTTGTTGGCTAAAATGACAGCTGTCACATGCATTTGATCATCTTAACTTAACTAGTGTTATCGAATAACCTATAGTTGACATTAAATGAAAATATTTCACAGTAAATTGTAATTTTGAAAAGTGCTATTGAAAAAAAAAAGGACAGCATTTAGACGCATATTCAGATTTATATTGACAAGATGAAAGATTTCTGTTTATTTTTGTATGATTTATTTATTTAACTTGATTGACGCACAATGTTCAGAAAGACGTGTGGGGAAATTCCAAGATCTCATTTCTTAGCAATGAGCATACATCCTGCGTTGTTGCAACACAGTGTCTATTCCATCAGACGCTACATTATGAAACCCTGCCACTCTTATACACTTATACCACTCTTACACCAAACAAAGCAATACATGGGGCTGAAATTAAAAAGACTCTCTATGGTGTAATAATAATCACTTTCTCACCCACAACATCTGTTTTTAGAAAGTCTTGACAGAGAATGAACAATGCTGATTGCCAAGCTTTTCTGTTTTTTTTTTTTTCCCCAACATCTGGCTTCCTGGTTTGACGTGCCCAGTTCACAGCTGTGATTGGCTGTTCACTTTCAAAACTTCCTCAAAAACAGAAACACGGAGCGATCAGCTGACAGTGAGTGCAGTAGTAGAAAGTGCAGATATAAAGTTGTGAAGTTGACATGTTAATTTTTCTCTAAATGTTTGTATAATCGCAGCGAGAGAAAACAGAGGAATGTGAACAGGAAGTGAAGGCAACTGCTGGTATCTGGAAGTACTCAGAAGTGGGTGGAGGAAACCGTATTTCAGCCACAGAAAACAGAGAAACATGGGGAGTGAGTACCAACCCCTGTCTTCAGCAGAATCATGCAGAAGTTTATTCATAGGTAAGTATGTTGTCTTAAAGTGTTATTTGCTGTTTCATGAGAGGCATTCTGTAAATTACACCTGGGAATTGATCTGTTCATACATAAATGGCAGAAATGTTTATCTTATCTAGACTTGCCCACTTTCTTTGCTACGCAGATGTTACCACACTGAGACCAGGGCCCGTATCTGTCAAACATCTCAGACTCCCCCCCAGGAATTGTGTTGAAAGTTACTGGGGCTAAAAACACTCCTACGTCAGAGTAGGATTTTAGACTTGTTTACAAATCCTACACTGACTTCCAACAGGAGAAGGATTACTCCCGTGAGGGAGAGTGACATGGCTGTTTTACAACACTCTCTGCTGCAAACTAGAAATTCTGAAAATGTAACATAGTTGTGTTAGTGTTAAAGTTATCCAGTTGCGTACTATAGCTCAGGCCCAATTACATATTTTCAAACTGAGAGTTAAAAGAACTAAATGCAACCCCTGCAGCGAACGTTAGATAAATGAGCCCTCAAATGTTAATTTTCTGTTACAACCTAAAAAAATAGAAAAAACAAGCAATCAGCAATTGTGGTATGAACAAATCCTTCTAAGTCAGTATTTAGTAGCTTATTATTTAGTAAAGTTTCATTTCTGTTTTAATTGTGGTCATTACAAACCCAACTCCTCACTTGCAAAGAGCATTTTCCTTGTCACATTAAAGTTGTTAGAAACTCAGTTCTCTTTTTTTTCTTGCCAAAACAGTATCTTTTAATTCCTGTGAAATTTTGGACAGATGTGGCTGATTTCCTATTCTGTGATGCTTGATCAATATGGGCCACACACGAGGTGAATCCACTTTAAGCCATTCTCCCTTATTTGTTTTCCCCTCGTTCCTCTCATATCAATTAGAAAGATCGAGAGAAATGTGGATAAACAGAAACTAAAAAGTTGGACATGTATTTTTAGGCTTTGAGAGATTTTGGGACAGGGAACTGGTACACCTCAGTAACAGACAGATGTCTCTAGTGTTCAGTTCTATCAGCCCTTGTCATCTCTGTAATCTTACTTTGTGATTTGGAGCATGTTATAAACAGAAACATAAAAGGTGAATATACATTGTTCAGTGGAACACCTACCCCAGCTTCCATCTAGAGGTGCTCTAGTTCTACCCTTGGAAGTCGTGACGATTGTGGTGTTAGCTTACCAGTCTCCCAACCCCCACCCAACCCCACCCCCCACAGTAGCCAGATGGCTGTCACACAGGCGGTTCCTCGCCCAGACCATGCTGATTTCCCATCATTCTTTTGTTAATGAGGTTGTTAGCAATGCAACAGGCAATTAAATTATCCCAATCTGGCATTTTGGTCATTGGCTTACTGTACAGTGTACTATACGTTGTTTCAAGCTCATCAGATAACATTACTTACTTTGACTGCTTCTGTTGAGATGATGGCTTCTATCCTTTTACCATTTTGTTTCTTATTATTCATGTCAGTGGTGCTGTGCAGCAGTGAAAGTGAAAGCCATTTTCAGACAGTCAAGCAGTATAAACAGAGTGCTTGACAGAGTTGGTGTTGGTATTCTCCGCTGTGATAGCGGGAGATCAGTGTCTCCAACTGACAAACTTTGTTTTAGTACATCATCACCCTGTATGGAAACAACACAGCCCAGAGCTGCTGCTGCACAGAGGAAGTTTTGTTAGCTGTTAAATCGTGTAGAGAGGGCGGCTTCAGCCAGTTAGTCGAGCGCTTACCTTCATGTGAAACGCTGCCGAACACTGACACCGCTGACAGTTAATTATGGGAGTCACAGATCACGCAGACTTGTCAGCCTGGCTACGATTGACATGCCGCATGTTTACATCTCAGTTGTAACGTTGTTTTCTAGTTATTTTCACAGCAGCAGTGCATCGGTTATTCAGCTCCAGAAATGCCTCTGGGCCTACCATAATGATCGTAAAAGCAGTACAGATTCAGGGGAATGAAATGTTAAAAAATGACTTGTGGGTATAATTGGTGAACCCGCCATCGCTGTAACTTTGGAAATATTTTCGGTCAAGCTGTTGAAACATGCAGACTGCCTGTTAGTTAGATTGTTATAGTATGTAGGTATGTCTCTGAATGGCTTCATTATTTTACTCAGGCACCTCCACACATACAAAATTATTTTGACAATAAGTGAAAACCAACTAAACCTGATATACTGTTAGACAAGCAGATGAAAAGGAAGCAAACATATACATCTTGACACACAGCGATGTTTGGTGACTGCATCAGTGGAATGATTTCTATTTCTAGACTTAGTGGTTGGTGTCAGTAACATGGTGGTAAAGCAAATGGCAGCCAGAAAAAACACAATTACCTAAATATGCCTCATTTTTAACTTAATCAAAATGAGTGTTGAGAAAAAAAGTTAATCTGATTACTCCATTTTAAAGCTTTTCTCAGAAGTATTAATGTAAGCAGAGATATATGCCTGGTCAGTAATAAAATTTGCTTACACAGATTCTGATGGGTTACATTAAAAACCCAGCCTCTGATTAAAAGGTTTTTCAACTGAAGATAGACTTTCACCTGAAGCAATCTGCTTCAGTGAGAGCCCCCAAAGAGACAGGAGCTACTGAGGCAGCAGTTTATCCCCCGTTCAGGCGCGTGTGCACATGACAGCTAGCCCTCACTGCTGTCTCCCAGTGTTTTTGTGGGATGAAACTAACAAATCTAGCTCCCAGCTACTGTTCTGTATTTAGTGTCAAAACTCCTGTTTGGGAATCATCACTAACTAAGGTACTGGCAGAGTTTGCTGTTTTATCAGATATGCTGGTTGCAGCACAATGGAGCTTAAAACAATGGAAGGAATGTTGTGGCTAACCCCTGCTTTGGGCTGGGACCACAGCTGGCACATGACTTATACCACTGCTCACCTTTTATATCCACTCCTAACTGAAAGAGGACAGATCATTTTAGTCCTTGACTAACCTGAGTTAGAACTTCTGATGGTAGCAAACAATTTGTTGCTGTTAACATGAAGCAACTGCTGATTCTTCTTCTCAGCCTATTGCCAAACACAATCTTACATCAAGTTAGGCTTAACAAAAATTTTGAAAAGTCCTGTTTATATGATGTAATATAAAGGATTGATGAAATATCCACTAACACAAGTTGTTGGAAAATCTTGAAATTATAGTAGTTATGTTAGTGTGAGTGTATATATCTCCCTGTCAGTGTTTTAGACTGAACCTGTCGAGAGAGTACCCGGCCTGTGGTCCAGTGCATACTGGGATATGGTTTAGCCCCATGCAACCCTGAACAGGAGAAATCTGACATTTAGACACGTTCACACTCTCCAGCGGTTGAAAATACTAACGGTCCAGTATCACTGATGCAAATTTTAGAGAATCATCACCCAACTCTACAATTTCTCTCTCATAGCGTTCCAGTGTCTCTCAGTTCATTGTCTTGGTTTTGTGCACCACAACTTCACTGTTTTCACCACTCTCATCGCTATCATTTCTAACAAGCTCTATTAACCCTACTGTATGCTGCACCAAATGGTAGACAGTCAAACTTTTCATGTAGCGAGGGATGCGAGTGATGGACCAAATTTTTCTCAGGAGTTGGTGTTGAGTTAAAGGTTTTTCCAGGTAGCAAACTCAATGCTAATATTGCTACTAACACCATTACCCTAACTACGTTTTATGGTGAAAATCTGTCAGTGTTGTAGTCTCTGGTTATTTTTGATGCCCTCACAGTGGTCCAGAAAGTCTATAAATGCCCAAACAGACATTAGTCTGTTATTTGCACTCAGACTTGGCCGAGCATGGTTCTCAGTGCCTCGGGGGTTTTGTCCTTCTGCTACTTAACATTCTCACATCACATATTATAGTATGAAAGATGGTCTCCTTAGTAATTCATTTTTTTTTAATTTTCATTTATGTGGCTTCAGGTGTCTGTCATGAGAAAATGGTTTGTTTACATCATTGTTGGATATGGAACTGTCTAATGAAACTTGTAGTCTAGTAATGTACTAATAAGGGCACTGACCTGCTCGTAGTGTCAACAGGGCAAACCAAGTGGACCCACACAGAGTAAAATCAAGCTTACAGTGGAGTCTACTGTGTACAAAAATTGATATGAATGATGTAGTCAGATGCTTTCCACCAAAATAGCCAGGGTCTTCAGGGGCAGGTTTCACAAAGATATTATAGATGGGCCTGAATTCTTGGACCAGTCTCTCTCCAGCTTTTATATTAGTCTAATCAAAGTTAGACAGTTTCCCATGAATAAAGACTGATTTTTATTTTAGGCCTAAAAAGTTAACCTCCCAACCCCCATGCTAACTTTCAACAAAGAGCCATGTGTCCATGGAGGCAACCAGTGATAAATCTCATGAACAGTGGAGTCAAATGACAAAAAAGGAAAACACTGCTCATATGCTGTTTTCTAAAAACTTTGCCAAGTCTTTTGGCTTTCACAAAAGATGGTCCATATTCAAGAAACAGTTTCTTTTATTTTTTCCACGATGTGAAGTTCATAACATTATGGATTTTTGGGTATAGTATCTAATTTACCCACACATATACTGTCTGTATTTTTTTCTTTTTACTATATTTATCAATCTATCTATCTCCATATATCTATCTATCTATATCTATATTTATATTTATTTATATATCTATCTCTCTCATTCTCTCTCTCTCCCTCTCTCCCTCCGTCTCTCTCTCTTGCTCTCTCTCTCTCTCTCTCTCCCTATATATATATATATATATATATATATATATATACATGTAAATAATTATATTTTGGATGGGAATGACTAGTTTTGGTGAGTCCCATGATTGAAATTCCTCTCAACAAGTACCTACAATCCTTGTTTGGATAACATAGGTTAAAGCAAACTCTACAAAAAGGTAAAATTTTCACAGTAGCACATGTCTTGGCACGCATTTTTAGAATTACAGTTATTTAGCATAGCCATACCCTTTCAACATATGAGTATTTAACATCAGCACAACAGTTTTAAGAAGAAGGGGAAAATTTTTTTTCATATAATCAATTTGGAAATCAAACTAAATTACCATTGTGTTGCATCATATTATATTGCATTGCTTTGCTCTGTGTCTTTATGAAAAAAAAAAATTGAATGTACTCTCAGATGTAATCACCTTTACTACATTCAAGAGAGGGAATAAATATAAAAGTGAAAGACTTTCTGTTTTTCTGTGTGTATCCAAAGTTAGGATGGGACTGTATATCAACCTACTAGTGCAGTGCCTTATCAAAATGTACCTGTTGATAGGGGCTAGATGCTACGAATCCTCTCTGGGAGGCAGTTGTGTGGTCAGTACATTTTGTTTGTTACTGGTGGAGCTGGCTGCTCCACTTAACTCTGTTGATTGATGGCATAGAAAGTGAATTTCACATTTATTAAAACAAAGGCATGTGCATGCTGTAAATTGTGCAGTTGCTGCATTGCCCTCATAGTGTACTTCCACATTTTTCTTCACATCAAGTTACATGTAAAAAACAGTGTTTGAAGCTTTCTTGAGAACTACACATCCAAAAAACTTCAGTCAATACTGAACTTCCTTGGGTCCTCAGCAATACACCTGTGAAATTTACACATGATCAGATGAGTGGTTGTCAAGAATATCGAAATATAGACAGATGGACAGATTCCTCCATTTATAGTTGGATTGCATGTCCATTTGTGTCTTTCATCACTTAGACAAGAGTTGGTTGAAGACACTGCCCAACAGGATAGACAGTGTACTCCCAGCAGACTCCCATACTCTCTTTATAAAGCCTTTCTGGACAAAAATGAATAAATAAATAAACAAACAAATAAAAAGGAACTCAATAAAGAGCAGCAGAAAACCAAAATCATGATGGCTCTGGAATCAGCAAGAGCCAGTCAGAAGACCAAAAGGAAGAGGACAATCCCCTTCAAGAAACTCTAAGTGTCCAACAGGTGGACACCAGAAGGCTCCAACACTTCTGGACTATGACTTGGTCACTGCCTTCTGCAAGGATGTGAATGACAGGATCACAGGGACCTTGGAGAGAGACACAGGATATTACATTGCTTCTGAAAAAACTTTGATGGCTTCAAATGCATTTGGGGAACTGATGGTTTCTAGGACAGGAGGATGTTGTCACCGAGCTCAAAGCTCTGCAGAAGGAGCTTGACATGAGGAGCCAAGATCACTGAAATTGCAAATGAAAACAAGGCTCTTGAAGCAAAGAATTTGGACAGCACTGCCAAGCTGAACCAAAAAGAACAGGAGACCATCCAGAGCAAGGATGGCTGGAAAATCAAACTCAGAGCTCTGGAAGGTCAGCTGAAGTGTGAGCTGGCAGCAAAGGAGGCGAGCTTCAAGAGAATAAAGGAGCTCAAAGACAGAGCAGAGAGATGTGGCTCAGTGAAGTAAGCCACATAAAAGAAGAAATCACACCCCTGACACAGCGCCACACTGAGCCTCAGGTACGTCACCTGATCACTTTGATCTGGAAAATGACTTGTTGGATTATAACAACTTGCTTAAGGTTGAAAATTAGCTTCCAACAGGAAAGATACTGAAAATATATTCTCTTTCTTTTTTCAACATCTTGCACAAAAGACGGACAAAGAGAAGGCAAAGATGAAAAAGGTGTAAAAAGATGAAGGAGAAGGAAAAAACTAAGGAGAGAGAACGACAAGGAGGAGAGAGAAGAAGGAGAGGAGGAGAGGATTAACATCATCTCTTCTCTTCTAACCCCCCATGTCTCCCTCTTTTCACCACTCATCCTTCATCTTCATCCTCCCCAACAGCCCGTCTACCCCCTTCCCATCCCTTTACTACCTCCCACCGCATAGACACTCATATAACTATTAAATAAAAAAATAAAGAACATCAAATTGTGAAGGTCTTCCTGTTCTCCGGTCTCAATTCCGGGTTTCATTACACAGAAGAGAGGCAAACAGATATAGGGCAGTCAAGCCATATACAAGGTTTCTACCTAGTCTGTTTACACTTCCTTTGTTTATGTTTATTGATGTATTCATTTATATTTTTTATTCATTTTGCCAGTTTTGTTGCTCCAAAACAGTCAGCCATGTTAACATATGATAAAGGCAGAAGGCTGTTTAAGATTTAACAAATCATGTAAAACAAATGTTTTGTTTTTTCAATTTTTCCTTTTTATTTGCTGGTTTTGGCTTGGCAAGTTGGCCTGTGTTAAAGGAAATCAAGATTAAGTAGTTATACTAACTAACTATGCAAGAAGGGAGGATTATGAAATTACTTAGGGAGGTACAACTTGATAAGAAGAACTGCCTAGAATGTATAATGATGGTGGACATTAAAAAACTTAAAATGGATTAAAAAATCCTATTAAAAAGAAGAGAATGTTGCTAAAATTGAAATGGGAGGGAGGGGATATCATTTTCCTCCAAGAAACCCATTTATCAAAACACTAATGCTCAAATGTAGAACAACTTGCTACTGCTCAGGTGTTTTCCAATTCTTATCGCTCTGCAAAAAGAGGGAATGCACTATGCACTTTTTTATGATGGGACAATTATTACTGATAAAGGTGAGAGATATAAGGTATATTACATATATGTAAATTACAAGAAACAGAAATGATGTTGTTAAACATATACAACCCACCAGAACAAGGACTAGAAATAATGACGAACTTGATAGAACTGATTACTTAATAATTGGTGAAGATTTAACCTGACCATGTCAACCTGCCCTCTAGAAATGACATTTATATACAAATAATCTGCAACAGAAAATATGTTTGGTAAGAGAATGAAATCAGGTTCAGATTAAGTTTTCTATTACTGTACTGAGGAAATGATGGTATTGTACGTTCTTTGGCAAGTCACAAATAAACCAATGCTCAATGTATGTTTAAAATTCTGACAAAAGGTTGTGGTCTGGTTTAATACAGAAAGGGTTTGTTACCTGAACCTAAAAAACAATGAGACTGGGGAATGATCTCCAATCTCTGGTGTGACAGCTGAGACTTGTAAGGCTGGCGTCCACCCCAACCACCTGGGGGACACAACCACTATTAATAAATTCAGCAAAGCAAAAGAAAAATATATATATATATATTACATACTAGTATACAAATGTTATTTCAAGGACACATGGTTGGATTATGGATCCTATGGTTAGACTGGCAATATAACATAAAAAACAAATCAGAGAAGAGAGGAGAAGACGTCAGTAATGTTAGAGACAACCAAAGTAGACTTAGACATCACAGATGTTTGGAGAAATTTACATGCCCATGAAAAAGATGACAAGAAACGTATTATTCAAAAGCCCATATTTTATTTTTTTAAACAATGCTCCACTGGCAAAATAGAGTATCAGACCACTTAGCCATCCAGGCCCCAGCTAACCTACACTTAGGAACTCTGTTTTCATGGTAACAGTCAGTGATTCCAGCTGATCAATGGATCAAAATAAAAAAGGAAATTAAAAAAATAAATAAATAAATAAATTAAAAAAAAAAAAAAAAAAATATATATAAATATATATCTATATATATATGGTTTTCTACAATGCTGTGGACCAAGAAATGAGTGGAGATTGAGAGTTTAGAGGTGGCGATAACAGCATGGGAATATATGACATTGTTAGTTGTTTTCACTTGCCCCGGGAGACTATCCTGAGTCTGACTGACGAGTTAGCAGAAGTAATGAGTCCTGCCATATTGAAAAACCACAGAATGTCAGCTGTGCTACTGGTCTGCACTGCAAAGTGATTTTATGCCAAAACGAGGACTTTTCTGTGAATTTTCCCAGACAAATGTCCGTGGTAGTCCTGACTATATCCAAAAGGCAAACATTTTCTGTGGACTGATCGAACTTTTGCACTTTTAAAACATCAGCTATGTTTTTAAGTTTGAAAGAAGCTTTAATTTACCCAGAAATCACAGAAAATTAATCCTACTTAAGAGAGTAACAGAATATATGAATTTGTCTAGTTGATGAATTTAGACATCTACCTAAAGTCTGACTAGTTGGAATCAGCATTCATTTTTTTTTGTCTCTTCTCTTTGAGTCTGGAAAATATTTTCTGCATTGCCACTAGCTTTTTAAGAAAAATTCAAAAGCTTTACTTATTAGCAGAAAGTAGTTTTTATCCGAGACAATTTTTTGGGAAGCACATGTGTTTTGTTCTGCCATGACCAATGAAAAGTCTGCAGAATAAAAGACATCATTTTGGTCTGAAGTAACAAAATGACATATGAACCTGTACATAACTCAAATAATGGCAGGGTTAGCAACCAAAACATACCGAATAATGTACAAGATTCAGGAAGACAAAAATAAAATTCAAATAGAGCTCTGAATTTTATTTCTCAATATCAGTCTCACATCTGCACTGTTGTGTTTTTTGTCTCTTCAGGAATTTTACAATTACTTTTCAAGCCCAGATTCACTTTGCTACTCTCTCACCGGGAACAAAGTAAAGGTCTAATGCTCGAGGAACCTGTACAGTGTGTATTTAATGCTATATTAGGAAATAAGTTGATCAGTTCTGTGTCCATTAACAATTTCCTCACCAGCAACAAATCGTACTGTGAATCAGGGATTAACCTTTGACGTAATGTGAAATCAGTGATAAACCATTCCTAACCTCCATCTTCTCCTCTTCTTCTTCAGAGACACAAGAGTGCTTTATATGCAGGGATGTTGAACTTCAAGCCAGTGACCCACTAAGGAATTTCTGTGACTGCAAGAATTTACTTGCCCATCACGTTTGTCTGTCCACATGGATCCAGAGGGTAAGAAAGACTTTCCATGTAGGGAACCTTGATATTTTGAATTTCTGGCTGTTTTTCGTCATCAGCAATTTGTCAAAATGTGAAGGGGGAAAATGTCTGTGTTAGATTTCTAACAGTGAATAAATGTGTTTGGCATGTGAGCATTCCTTATTGAGACAAAATGTTGCTGTTTGCCTCAAGGTAATGAGCTCCCTTTCAAATAGCAATACCAATTAGTTTTAATGAGGGTTGCTAACAATGAAAACACGTCATCATTATACAGTTGAAACACAGAGGCTGAAACCGTGAGAGGTGCCTCATAATGGACTGGCAGAAATCCAGAAAGCTATCATGCACCTGACACTTGTCACCTGCTGCAAAATAACTCATTAACATCTGTAGTCCTTCTTGAACTAGTAGTAGCACTGATGTTGGGGTCACTTCAGAGATGTTTTTGCACTGCACCCTCCCAAAAGATCAGTAATACAGTTCTCTCAGTTGGTAAAATGTATATTTCTGTAGGTGGAATGCATTTCTGTCTGTGCAGTCACGTCAGTTATTGTTGATCATGCTAAATACTCTTGAACCATTAATTCCCTGCAGCTGCCGCTGCTTCCAGAATACGAAAAAATGTATAATTACCTCTGTATACTCAAGTATTTTTATCAGCAATAAAAAGCAAAAGCTAAATGTGTACATTAAGGTGGTGTGTTGATGTGGAAATGTAAATTTAAATACAGATTTTAACACTTCAGTTGCAATTTTTTAACATAATAAACTCCCTCTGTATGGACAAGTACACTCTATTAATAAACTATTCATTTTTACATGATGTTATCACTGGTGAGCTGCCTCAAAGGGCATCATAACAATCCCATTATGATGCAACAAGTAACGGTTGTAAGCACTGAGTATCGTATCATACAACAGGCCGAAAGTCTACACAGGACTGTGTAATGTAAAAAAACATGACTCCAAATTAATGCTGTGGCTTCATGTCTGCAGGAGCCATATCATATACAGTCTATCAAATGTATGTTCTTTTAAGCTTGTTCTTCTCCCATGTTACTGAAGTTGCAGATTTTAGTATGTGGTTTGATTGCTATGATTAAATTGTTTACTATTCAATAGTAAAGTTAACCAATTTTACATGTATAGGTCAGTTACCTGTAATGGGAGGATCTAACCACCCTGAGAAAACACTTGTAAAATATTTTGTTGTGCTTTTAGAGGGTAATCTGAGCTTGTTCTTAGAGATTCCATATTTATTAAAACAAAAGCCTGGGGGCATGGAGTTTCAAAATAAGGGCATTTACCAGGTAGAGAGGGTTCAACAAAGAGACTGTCAAGTTGCACTATGGGAAATGTACGCTGTAGTGTTTGGGGAGCTTGATCCATTTTAGGGACTTATAGCCAAGATATTTCAGAATCTGCTGAAGAGATTTTGACCATTATGTTGTAAATCTCTGCCTTTTAAGTCAACCAGCTTTATGGAAACTGAGATATTTAATCGCTCGTGTACTGCTTTGACTAGAGTACTAGAGTACCAAAGAGCAGATAAACTGAAAATTCCTTCGGTCTATGTCACTTATGCACTTTAACACTATACTATATGTGCAGTTATGGTTTTTCAGAATGCCTGATCAGGGTAGGGAGCCCCTTTCCCTTTTACGGAACAGAAATCAGCAATTGACCCGTCACTTTTGGTCTGATAGCCATCTCTGGACTACACTATATTTGCAGTTATGATTTTTCAGAATGTCTGCTTCTAAATGAGGAGCACAAGGAAGGAAACTCTAAGTAATAACATAGATAGATAGATAGATAGATAGATAGATAGATAGATAGATAGATAGATAGATAGATAGATAGATAGATAGATAGATAGATAGATAGACTTTATTGACCCCATGCAGGAATTGGTCACAACATCTAGATCTAGTTCTGTATCAGAATATACAGCATTTGTATTTTGCTGTATACTGCATTTTGCATAATGTATAAATAAGTTAATTAATAGTTATTATCACATACAGAGATCATGTATTAATCATAGAAAAATGTGTGTTTGCTGTTGAAACATTTGCTGTTGTGCTGTCCAATCCTGTGAGCTCAGATAGTCTACAAGTGGTAGACACCATGCTACAGCAGACCTTTCATCTGCACCTCCCAGCTGTCACAGTGAAGAGCCACTTCCATTAAGTGTGTGTCTTCCCACTATACAATTATATACAGACACACACGCTCAGGCTCATGAAGCAGGCATGCCCACACACACACACACACAGGCACAGTGAACCTCTCCTGTGGGCGTGTGCTGATGCTACAAGACTACTTTAGTTTTTGTGTGTGAAAGAAGCAGACAGAGAGAGAGAGAGAGACAGAGTGAGAGAGACAGAGAGAGAGACAGACAGACAGACAGACAGAGAGAGAGAGAGAGAGAGAGAGGGAGAGCATGCGACCTTTTAGAGTGCTCAGGGTAGGGAGCCCCTTTCCCTTTTACGGAACAGAAATCAGCAATTGACCTGTCACTTTTGGTCTGATAGCCATCTCTGGACTACACTATATTTGCAGTTATGATTTTTCAGAATGTCTGCTTCTAAATGAGGAGCACAAGGAAGGAAACTCTAAGTAATAACATAGATAGATAGATAGATAGATAGATAGATAGATAGATAGATAGATAGATAGATAGATAGATAGATAGATAGATAGATAGATAGATAGATAGACTTTATTGACCCCATGCAGGAATTGGTCACAACATCTAGATCTAGTTCTGTATCAGAATATACAGCATTTGTATTTTGCTGTATACTGCATTTTGCATAATGTATAAATAAGTTAATTAATAGTTATTATCACATACAGAGATCATGTATTAATCATAGAAAAATGTGTGTTTGCTGTTGAAACATTTGCTGTTGTGCTGTCCAATCCTGTGAGCTCAGATAGTCTACAAGTGGTAGACACCATGCTACAGCAGACCTTTCATCTGCACCTCCCAGCTGTCACAGTGAAGAGCCACTTCCATTAAGTGTGTGTCTTCCCACTATACAATTATATACAGACACACACGCTCAGGCTCATGAAGCAGGCATGCCCACACACACACACACAGGCACAGTGAACCTCTCCTGTGGGCGTGTGCTGATGCTACAAGACTACTTTAGTTTTTGTGTGTGAAAGAAGCAGACAGAGAGAGAGAGAGAGACAGAGTGAGAGAGACAGAGAGAGAGACAGACAGACAGACAGACAGAGAGAGAGAGAGAGAGAGAGAGGGAGAGCATGCGACCTTTTAGAGTGCTCAGGGTAGGGAGCCCCTTTCCCTTTTACGGAACAGAAATCAGCAATTGACCTGTCACTTTTGGTCTGATAGCCATCTCTGGAAAGCAGGTCATGCACATATGTCTAAAGTGCCTCTTAACCGCATTTTATGAAGCCAGAAAATGTAATCCAATAATGATTTGACTTGCGAGAGAGAGAGCGAGAGAGAGAGAGCCAGCCAGCTGGGAGTGATAGCATGCACTGTTACCACTCCTAAAGGCAGCTTCAACAAAAAAAGGGGCAAATTCCAAGTCCTTATTTAATTTCACCCACAACAGTATGACACAGATGTTGTCACTAAACAGCGGCCAGGCTGAATTAAAACACAACAAAACATCGCTGGCATTCATTGCCACAACTGTTGATACATACTTCAGCATGTTCACAGCAGACGAACATCTGAATGATCATCATCTGCGCTGAGGCAACCCATACGCTATCTGTTTTTAGAGTGCCTCATTTGTGCCCCCCCCATGCTTCCCCATTCAGATTCCCAAAGACAAATAGCATGGCACAAAACTAATTAGTAACCAGGAACTAGTTAGGAGATGCCCTTTGAAAAACATGTCCTTAGGCAGGATTTAAATATAGGACAGAGTCAGTGACTGAGTGTGCCTAGGAGATCCCGGCCTCCAGGCGCGGCAGCACTTTGACCCCTGACCCTCATTATAGGGAGTGCATTCCTAGAGGGGTGAAACCCCTCGCAGCACAAAGTACAAGGGCATGAGAGGACTGTATGGCTCGTACCACACCAGCTGAAGCCGGCCTGGTATGTCTCACTGCCCATTCCAACAACAGGCTTGAGAAAATACAGACCGGATGCAAGCTTTTGGGTAGTAATGGTATACACTCACTATCCCGACAGATAAATACATTTTTTTTCGTTTTTACACATCTGGTTTCACTCTATTAAAGTAAATGGGAATGGCATTCTACATTTCAGTATTTGTAATCCCATCCATCTGAAATAGAATCCATAGTGGTTAGAGGAAAAAAGAGAAGTGAAAATGGGAGCAATGAAAATGCTAACAAGTCGGTAGCTAAACGTAGCATTGATTCAGTAGAGTGAGGTACTGACCAAGATGTGAACAGATGAAAAATATAATGAGAGGATGAGCTTACACACTGAAGTGCATTAAATATGCTTCTCATATGAGATATTTGTGTGTTTTTGTCTGTGTTTATGTCACCACTCGTGCCCTTGACTTTGTTTACATGCCTATATATCCCTTTAGTTTCGCACACACACACATACACACACACACACACACTTACCCTGTCTCTCTCTCATGGGTTGATAATTCCCATCATTGCAAACAGACTTGGTTTACATTCATTAGTTCAACACTCATAGCAATCAGGCCACAGTGCCAGGGGCAATGGTCCTCTTTATAAAATCACATTGCCTAATAGCAGTGTTCTATAATTATATCCCATTAACATCTTTCAAAATACGCTCCTACATGCCATGCATATTAGCAGTGGATTTGGCACTTAGTGTTTATACAAATGCGTTTCTTGTTATTAGCATCTTCAGTTAGTTAGCACCAGCTTGAAGATTATTGCCAGCACATTATTTTTGTTCCATGTGATGTCCTGTCATGTGAAGTGGTACATTTAGTGTAGCCATTTAAACATCATCTACTTATGTATGTTCAGCTATTAATTACTATTCAGTACTGTACCTGACAAGCAAAGGAAAACAACACTGGACAAAACAAAGTAACAAAATAGAAAAAAAAAAGTGAAATGTTGCTATGTTTTGTTTTGCTGCATTTCTGTAATGTTGTGTTTTATGCTTTGTTTCTGTGTTTTCTGAAATGTGATTGAATTTTTCCTGTTTTGTTCTTTTTTCTAAAGGGTTGTGATTTTTTTTATTGTGTTTTGTCCAATGTTATCGTGTTCAGCACCTCAGGGCCACTGTATTTATACAGGTTTGTAGCGATGTAATTAAATTAGAATTATCATTCATAATGCACCTCCCGCTAAAAATTAAATCACTTTTTCCAAACAAACATAATTAGTTTATTGATCAAAAAAACAACAAATGATTTCTCACTCATGCATGTCATTTTGCACTAAGTCCAGCTTTAGATCTTTTGTTCTGATGGATCATAGTCACTAAAATTACTTTAAAATATTTCCTTACAGGGATGTGGAAGTGAAGACAGGCTGCGATGCATCATCTGCAAAGCCAAGGTAAGTGCATTGATCTGTGCAAGTTTTGAGAGCAGGTATTATAAAAATTCAATGAGGTATTTGATGATGTCTCATTCTTTTAATCTTACTGTGTGAAATGTAGGTAGCGAGCATTTAAACAAACACCGTTTAAGTCATTAAACAGTGGCTGCATCTCACAAAGCAGATTTAAGCAGAGCAGATCCATAATACTAATGAGCAATCAGGTCTTTGTTTTGCTCTGTGATTTAGCTGATTTGCCAGCAGTTGTGTTGCTTATGAGATGTAAGCTGTCTTTTATTCCTTATTATTGCAGCAGGAGACTCACTGTGGAAAAGGAGGGAGAAACATTATAATATTTGGCAAAGGATACAAGCCATATAATGACAAAATCTGTATTCATTTCATGAGCAGAAATTAATCACGCTTTCCTGTGCTACATTCCTAATGCAAATTTTACGTCAACACATTGTGTCTTGTGTTTGTGCGCTTATTCGTATGAAATGGTGGAGCTGATGTGTCATCACAGATGGGGTTGCATACTGGATTGGGTGGCCACATTACTAACCATCTCAGATTAGGAAGTATACTGTTGATGTGTTGTATGTATTCATGCTTGCACCAAGGGTCAAAGCATCACAAGCTGTCTACTGAGTGTTTTATTCATTGTTTGCTCTACAGCAACGGGTTGAAAATGTGATCCTTACTGTCTGTTCTTGAGTGTATGTACGAGGGGGATCGACTCTGGGGTAGAAAATGTCACAGTAACTCTGACGACGACCTTTCAAGATTTTAAGATATTTTAAACATGAAATCATGCACACACAGAGATACACACACTGATGAACGTTCAATGCAACGTTTAGTCCGTGGGTAGTGTTCACTGATTTTTTATTCATCTAGGAATTTGTCTCCTTTTGGGGTCAAAGAACAGCTGGCCCTGAGTGTGATGTTGTTTTCTTTTATAGAAGACAGCATGTCTCTATTTCATACAGCTGGAGTTTGTTACCAACGGAGTGAAGAAGATTATGATATTAAAGTCGAACTGAACTCTTCTCAGCTTTTGTAATGAAATATAAATTATAATGATACCGTGGGCACTAGGCATATTTTTTCATTTTTCTAAAGTGGATAGAGTCATTTTTGCCCATATTTGCAGAAATGGCATTTAAGATTCAAACCTTTGGGTGGGTGTTTGCCTTGGCAGCAGCTGACTGACATTTTGGAGCCGGGGTTGCTAGGAGACATACTTTCATGGTTTGCACTCAATGGAGAACGTCATAATCATATATCAAATGGAACTGAAACAAACCCACATTGTGCTGTTTATCAGTTGTTTGTCATTTAAGATGCAAGCCCCTCAGTATCTGGGAGGACCCGTCATGCCGTGAAGTTTTCTGCTACATAGCTAGGGTTATTTGTTTGTTAGTTTCCATTTTCTTACTAGTTAAACTAGCCTCCACTGCTATGTCCTGTTACATTTCATTGATGTTATTTTGACACTTGTTGTGTCACTGGCTGCTCCCACACAATTTATGCTTCTGCGTCGAACCTATGCCGTTCCTATGGGATAGCCCTGTAGTGTTATGTTTGTCCTGCTTTCCATAAAGTTTGGAGTTTGACTAGATTTAGCTGTAACCCATGCCGAGTCACTGGCATGCTTTCAGTGTTGTATAAATTACACATTATAGAAAGGAAGTGTGTCTAGCTAGCATCAGCTGTCTCTTTTTTCAAGGCCTCAGGTGCGGTGATGATTAATGACCAGACTGTCAAAATTCACAGCAACTTGACCTCAGCCCCCAGTATGTTACACTGTGTTTCAAATCAAAAGATGGTGAAACATGTGCAGTTCCTGTGTAGCTGTTGGAATATATTGATGAATTATTGGAAATTAAAAAATTAACTATTTTAGTGCCCACTGATAAATGTATTGCACTAATCAAATTACAGTACCATCACCTCCTGGAAAACACTGATGAGGGTGCTGTGATTGCAGAAGATACAGAAAACATAAATGTATCAATTTTGGTGATTACAAATTTGTAAAAACAAACTGGATATACTTTACTCTGTTTTCTCAGCAAAAAGGAATTTTAATTTCAGTTCAACATTAAGCCCAAAGCGTCCCAAAGAATCCTGCATTATTATACTGTATCCAACTAACCTGCATTAGTTCAGTGCTAAGATAACCTTTAATTATTATGTGCCATTGTTTACTGATTTTCTGTACAAAATGAGGTCCCATGATATATGTAGAGAGGCTGTGGAAACACTACCAGAAGCTGTTACTCCAACCTGCAAAATCTCAACTGAATGTAATAATGTAAGTCAGTGTTACTTAAATGGAAGCCATTTTCATTTTTTTCTTTTCCCTGACAGTATTTGGCTGCAGGCAAACATGGTCTTAGGCGTTACAAACATCTCTGCTCTTCTTTTACCAATGATGGGACATTTCTTGCACTTTTGAAGCATCTCCAACTGACTGTTGCACTTGACTTTGTCCATTACACCTATGGCATCTTCATCAATCATTAATGGCAAGCAGCAAATATCTAAGAGACATCCAACTGCTAGACCAAACGACCACGAACAGGGGTTAGTGACAGGACTGGTAATTGCTGCAAGTGGCAACTGTGCCCTTTAGAGAATGATTGTTGGGAAGCCTCTACTGTATATTGATATGAACTTGGGTACGGTAAGTTAATGCATCAGTTTAATAACATTTTAATGTCAGCAGTGGCACGCCCATTTAAGATTTGTCCACAGAGACATGTATATATACATCAGCAGTGACTGTAATGATGATAGCGATAATCATTTGGTCCTGCGCTGCTATCACTCTGTAATGTATTACTGCAATCACCATTGGTTAACATTAGGAGGTTTTAGCCATTAAGACTTTGAGCAAGCAGTGCTCATCATACAGTCTCCAGTTCAATGTGCCAACCATTTCATTAGCCTTTTTTTTTTTTTTTTTTTTTTTTGTCGTCGTCGTTGTTGATGCTGCTTTATCTTGCGTGTTGTTTTCCATTTTTGCAACGGGGTCTCAAATGTGGGCCATTTGTATGAGTTATGCTAATTTGTTAGGGCAATGAATGCATTAATTTCATTAGCACATGGCCTCAAAGCAATAATTACCAGAGTAGGTGTGTCACAAGCAATCATGTTAAAATTTGCCAGTTAATTATTAAGATTTTGTTCTGAGGGACCTGGATTTGACATGAGTCGCCGAGGGAAAAAAAAAAGAGAGGAGAAAGTTAATACATTCCAGTGGCCGAGGCTAGGTGCTTGTTGTTAAACACAGTGGGGGTTGGCTGTGGCATTGTAGGCCTACTGGCACGATTTTTACATGTTGACAGCTCACATTCTGGACTAATTACCGCAAATAGCAAAGGGCTAGCTGGTGCTCGGTCAATCCAGGGGGTTGTAATTATAAAGAAAAGAAGGTCCGGAGCTGCCTAATGGCCTCTGCTCCCTTTGATTGGGGTCTGATGGAGAAGATGTTGGTGTGGAGTTGTGAAGGAGGAAGAGATTCACAGCTCCCTTCCTTGGACCTGATTAACACAGAGCTGGCGTCAGGAGGACAGACTGTGTGTCTTATGATGCATACATTAAAAAAAGTGATTCTTGGTGCCACGATGAGTTTCTCTCCTGAACTGCAGGAACTTAATTGGCATAATAGAAAAACCTTTTTCAAAAGAAATAGGTTAGTTTTTATTCCCTGCCATTGTTGTGCTGCTTCATATCTACAGTAGTTGTCTCATAGTAAATTCTAATTTTAATTATCCCGACAGGACACATGGTTTCATGACAGTAAGCAGTGCTACAAGTCAGAAAAATCATTTTGATTAGTGAGCTTGCAAACAATATATGGTAGCACAAGTTAATGACAAGGTCTGCTAAAGTGAGTGTTTTAGATTTGTAGTTGTGGGTCAAACTCACAGGTCAGGTTTTATATGAATATTGATTGTGTTAATTATGACAGCAAACATATTGTCAGGGATTTTAATCCGCTGCATGGCAGAAGGAGAGCACTCTAATCTTACTTGTTCATTGCTGGAAAATGATTATTTGTATATGAAATGTCAAATGGCAAATTTTGTTGCTTAAAGATATGAACACCCTTGGACACGACCAGTTAACTTCTGACACATGAAGAAATAATTTAGACTCAAATAGAAAACTAAAAACAAAGATGCAGAGCATGTCAACCCTTTGTAAATTAACTTTTACAGGAGATGTGCTTCGAAATCCCTTATTGTTTATTTCATTTTCCATGGCAACTACTACAAAATAGTTATTTATTAGGACTAGACGACAAGCAGTTTTTTCTGTGCATCCTCAGTTGACTGTAAGAATCAGGGAATTTTAAAACACATACACAAACACACACAGTGTGTGACCATCACAACTAAATGCCTGACCCCTATCCTTACCCTAACTCTACATAAACCTACTTCTAATCTAAGCCTTGAAACAAAGTCTCAACCTTTTAACAGCCCTTTGAGGGTGTGTCAGAAAGTTAGGATCGGCCAAAATGTCCTCACTTTTCACAACAATGACTTCACGGCAAGGTCTTTAAATCATTAATGGAAGTACAAGTACACACACAAATCTCTGTGTCTTCCATATGATTGTGTTTGGCAAATCCCTAGACGGAGTACAGACTTAAAATTTGTTGATTTTAAACACAGTATCTTTTGAATAATATATTGCATCTAATTTGTCTGTAAAAAATGATTCAATGAACTATATTTTTTGGTATTTGCATAGAACATAAAAATAATGTAATGTGCACCCCAGCATCATTGTGCCAAGTTAAGGGTAGCATGTGGAGCATAATACATCATGATTGAAAAATACTGAAACAAGTACAATTGTAGACTGTAGGCTTTGAATATCTTTACATTGTTGCCCTATGTTGCAGTGAGAGGTATCCGGGAGCAATGTCACAGGTGGAATTTGTTATACAATTAATACTCTGGGTGTCATGGAAACTATGGTTTGGAAAGTAAATGTAGGATTTTTTTATGTATTTCAAGACATAGTGACAACAATTTAGCAACAAGAAGAAGATGTTTTGGAGCAACACTTTGATGTCACTATTTTTTATTATGAAACTGCCGTACAAAAATGAAACCAGATGTCCCTGTTTTTTATACTTAGATTGTTATCCATTTTCTGTATAATTTCATTAAGACATTAACTCACCGGGAACACCCATCTAAAAACTTTCACATCTCCTCTAGTGTTTTGAACAGGTTTTCATTGTTAGTAACAGACTGTAGAAAACTTCCTGGGTAAATGATTTGTGTTTTACTCCATTACATAGATGGATATACTGTATATAAACTGATAAATTAAAAATGAAATGCATTTGGAGATGTTTCTTTGCAAAAAAAAGATTTATTATGCTAGATATGGGATAGTGTTTTATTTTACAGATTGTGGCCAATTTTCTGACCTTTGTCTTGGATTTAAATAAATTAACAGTATTTGAAAGAGATTTTAAATAAAAGGATCTGGCTTTTGAGGACAGTGGACAGCTCAAATCATAAAATAGAAGCCAGTCCTGAGAGAGCAACACTGACACCTGAAGTCTTAGTTTCTACTCTATGTTCATGCAACTTAAAAATCTCCTGACAGAATTTCCGAACCTTCCCCACCCCGTGTCTTTCAAGTGTCTCCTTAAAGGTGCTAACATTTACACTCCCATCCCCCTCTTTGAAAAAAAAAATGGTAATCATCACTTGATTTTATATGGAAAGCAGATTATCCGTTGATTTTGATGAATGCAGCAGCTGCCAGACTCTTCATTTGACTAAAAGCAGGACATTCTGCCGAGGCCTCTCCTATGTCACTAAGCCTCTGTCAGGACAGTACTGTGACAGGAGATGACACATGAAAGGAATTCCTCCTCATGGCTTTCACAGGACAATGGAGCATGGCCTTGAGGTGGTACATGTGTTTGTGTGTGTGTGTGTGTGTGTGTGTGTGTGTGTGTGGTACTTAGGAGTGAACCACTTCAGTTCAACAATAGACGCACAACTGCAGGAAGTTGTTTTCCCCTTTTTTCTCTTTTTTAATAGTATTTTTATTTATTTATCAGAACATGTGTCAGTTTCTTAAAGTTTAACTGGCATAAACCTTTTGTTTGAGGACATATAAACTATACTGATACTGCGACTGCTGTGAATAAACAATTAAAATAGCAGCTATTCCATTTTTTAAGAGGGTAAAAGTCATTAGCGATTCAAGCGGCCTGTCCCTTTACAACGTTCATCACTTTGCATATCTAACAATCTTATATGTATTACACTCAGAAAGTGGAGGCTAGCAAACAAGGCTAACTAGCTTTGACCTGAAATTTTCGAAGCTCCTACCGGTAAGTGGAAGCTGGTTAGCCTAGCCTGCTACCAGCTAACAAAAAGTGAATTTTTTTGTTCATGATGTTTAAAGACCTGCTGAGTCATGGAACGCTGTTCATTACGCGTATAAAAAGGAGGAGGTTTACCTAATGTTAGTCATATCTCTTTCATGGGTCCAGTTGATGGTGACTAAAGGCAATGAGTTCCAATGTCCTTTGTTACAACTTGTTTCCTTCATTTCCTGTCTTCGCCTGAAGCTATCGAGCGAAGGCATAAAATGACTGCCCCCCTCCACACTGAAAAAGCCACCACAGATACATATACTGATTTCATAGCAAACATTACCTTTAATGTCAGTTTTCCTTTCAAACAGTTCCCAGTTTTTCCTTGCTATAACAATTGTTGGTAAATGTAGCATCTATATTTTTAGTGGAACTTCCAAACAAATTTTGGCTGAAATTTCTGACTGGTTTAGACTGAGGAGTCAAAAGGTCAGCAGACATAAGAAAACTTAAGCATCTGGTTTGGTTGGATAAGGTTGCAATAGGAGGATCCGTCTGTAGCCATTATTCCCAGCAAAGACTTGGACTCCTGGTAATTTCACCCTTTTTATTTAACCTCCATGCCCTCTTTTCCTTTCCCGCCATCCGTCCCTAAGCACAATTCATTTGAGTTCCTGTTCTGGAGGGTCCTGAGGCAGATTCAATTAAGTTCTCCTTTAATTGGCTTTCAGGCATCCAAACTGAAACTGATGGAGAATTAATAACAGCTCCAGTTGGTCTCCACACATTTGCAACCTAGGAAACATCTCAAAAATGGAGGCAAAGTTAGTCCCATTTTCCATGCATGTGTTTTGGTAGTTCGATAATATGTCTGTGAGGAAAACGTGGTCACAGTTGCTGTGTGGTCCCCACTCTTGGTATGCAATTCATCTCTTTGTCAACACCCTTAGACATTTGGTGCAAACTTTGTACCCACAAAAACACAGCAAGGGCCAAAGACAGCTCTGCATAAGGACAGTATATCTCACTATTCCTACCTCTTGTAAAAGATGCATATGGTTTTTAAGATGTTTACTGTTCTCCAGACCCATCAAATCCATCAATTAGTCTACAGATTCCTGTTACAGTATGTTCTCACTCGTTTGTTCTTTATTCAGGCGCGTGCTGTACAAAGCAAACAGGAGCCTAAAAGAGCTATTTTTCTGTCTCACAAGTAGATCTCTGTGGGTATGGCTCACTCTTTGTCCTGAGAAAGAAATCATTTTCAGATGCATTACTATTTAGGTAGCTAACAAAAGATGGGTTGTGAAATGGCAGGAAATAATGGCTGCTAAAATTAAGGTTTGAACTTCACATATCATTAACTGCCATGAAATCAACTTTTCCTCTTACTATACTTTCCCCTGAGAATAGCCTTTGTCTTCAAACAGCGCCAAAGCAATCATTATGCTCAGGCATAATGCACCATAATGACAGTAATTTCAGTATCAAATTTTCAAATGTTAGGCCTTAATTCATTGTGGTTAAGTAGCTTAGTTGTAATTCATATTTTCTACCCTTCTAAGCAGAGTGCTTCAGGAATGAGACGTCAAAAGAAGGACGGGAGAGCACTGCTTGCAGGAACATTTGAAAGCCTGTGTTCATTTAACTTAACTTAATTTACTGTCTCAAATAAATGAGGTCTTTGTAACATTTAGAGTTTATGAGCAGCGAAACAGAAGAAAATTATTTTTTCTGTTGTTTACAGCTTGAATTGAATGATTTTTTTTTTTCTGCAACTTCTTGATATGTACTCCAGGTCAACATGTGACATGACACAACTCCATAAATCCATTAGAGTAAAATTTCCATCCCAGTTTGTATTTCTGTAGTTGGCCAGTGAAAAGCACACGTCTCTGAAATGCAAAGGAATATTACTTTTCAGTTGGAAAAATTGTTACCTGTGCCAATATGTACTTTTTGCATTACATTAACATATATTGAAATTGAAACTTGGCATTCTGGTTCAGTTTACTTTTCCACCATCATATTACAGAAATTTCACATGCAACTGTTTCAATAAGTAATTAATAGTTTTTTTGTGTCCTATGCGTCACTTTATACACACTGCCCATGTCATGTATGGTATCTTTGGAAATTTGGGTTGTCCTGTGGAATTTAAAAAATAAGTACAGCAAATAATTCTACTCTATATGTATAGAAAAGAATAGTTTAGGATGTTGAAATGACCTAATTATGTTAGTATAGAGCACTACAAGCACTACAAGAAAGCTTTCTGTTGACGGTAATTTTGCTGATTGAAGTGTTGCAATCTCTATTTGGCATATTCTGTATCTGTGATAAAGTAGGCATTTCTGTCTCTCTGGGAACTAAGAGAGCCTTGGAAAGATTTACTCTAGCCATGATTTGATGCTGAGAAAAAAACAATTTGCTTAGAAAAACAATTTGACTTCTGACTTTCTCTTAGTTGTGATCTTATTTTTCCACTATCACAATGCTACTTAATAAACAATCTGCTGGACACTTGCGACACAGCCTTATTCCTATCAGGTGAACACTGGCTGCAAGTGTAGTTACTTTAACAAGCCTATGATGAGTTGATCAAATCCACCTGAGTGTCATCTGAACGCATGCCTCAATGGAAAAGATACAACTCAAGGAAATCTGAAGTTTTGAACAAATAAGATGGTCACACCCCCAATTTGCCAAAATTTGATTGCTGATCCAGAAACAGTGCAGAATCTTTAATATTTCTTCTTCATTTACAAATGTTTTGGAGCTGTACAGCATAGAGGAATGGAAGTAATTCACTGTTAGGTTTGGTCTTTTCACATAATCTGTTTAAAATAAGGAAAGTATAGAATATTTCCACCTTGTCTGTTTAACATATAGTTGTGTGTTTATTTTTACAATGTTTGGTGTACAGGATGAGCTTGCAGTGACACAGTGTGTAATGGCTGACCAACCAGCAAGTCAGTTGGGTTAAGATGATAACGTTAATTTCATCTAGTATCAGTTGAATCTTATTCACCTTTTCAAATGAGGACAATTTTTTAATTATTATTGTAATAACTGATAACACAATTTTTATGATACTGAATTTGGCATATTTCCCTTGGACACACTGTTTTTGTATTCTTTTCTGCTTAGAGTTGGACAGTATGACCCCTGCTAACCTTTCACATATGTAACTGTTCATTAATCAACATTTTCCTCAAAGAAGACCTTGATAGTGAGGATAAGTATTTTCATTATAAGGGCCCCCAGAGCCATTATGCACAGAATCTTTTGGTTCCAAACTGAGCTGTAAATTTTGAGAGAATCTGACACCCCTGCCTCAGGGTTACAGCAGAATGCTAACGAGGCCACAGCGACATTTCCATCACCATACAGTCAGTCGCACCATACATCAGCTCTGTGCTGAACATCTCCCAGTGACGCACGGAGGCAGTGACAATTTCAGACGTAACACTTTATTAGTATCCCTCCCATCTCTCGCCGTGTAATGAATAAGGCCATTTAAACAGGATTTACGATATCTTTAAAACTTGATTGCTTAGAATTTGAGAATTATTCATAAGACTAAAGCATCATTTGTCATACAGTGAATGCTGTTTTGTTCGGAACAAATGCTTTTGTTGTAGTTTTTCAAATGAACTCCATTTCATCCACTCTTCAAATAAGCCATTTGTATGCATATATATCCATGCAAAGGCTGTAATTAAAGGCAATGTGGCTGGGTTGACAACTCACAATCAAGTTTTGGTCATAATGCATTGGTCTACTACCAAGCTGAAGAAACAGATATGGATGCAAATGATTAAGAATACATACACGTACTGTATTACACTGCAACTTTTGCTGAAACAAAGAGTAGACTTTTCATACAGAAGACATGGCTGCTGCTCTGATGAGTTAAGTGATATATAATACATGTCAGATTTTAGTCTGCTTAAAGGTGACCTCTGTTTTTTTCTTATTGAACAATACACTTAAGGAATTATATTATCTCCCCTTGAGTAACATTTCCTTACTCCACCATGAAAGAGAAAAAGGCATCCTCGCCTTGTTACAAAGATTATTGTGCTCACTTCCTGAGGCAGTGTGACCATGCTTTGTGTGCGATGCCCAGATCATCTCTCAATTACACAAGGATCCTGAGGCAGAGGGTGGGGACCCAAGTGAAGGACCAGTTATGTCCACACACACACACACACACACACACACACACACACGCTGCTATAGCTTGGAGGCATGGCTCACTATTGCCACAGCCAAGAATGAGGCCTCTCAGGATAGATTTACACACAAATAAAACCAGTCTTATCTTGGCCCACATGTGAACGAGAACTGATTACACGGTCTACATTTCAATGCTCAGATTAAATGGAGTCAATTTCCTATGGCCTATTTAAACCAATTTCAACCTGCAAACACAATGAAAGCAAATCTGATATTACTGCACTAGGACCTCAAATAAGTTCAACCCTCCAATGAGAAACTGTTTAGTTTCTCATTGGAGATGTATTTCGAGGTGATCCAGTGCTTTCCTTATACACTAGTTAACTTTATTCCAGACACTGCAGAATATGTTGCCACTTTCCCTCCGTCATTATAATTACTTCATTATCCAATACACACAGACTTAAAGTGTTAAGAAGTTGCAAGTATTTACATTTGACAGTATGTCTTTCACTGACATGCTTTTCTGGAAGGACTAATGGAGAGAAAAACTAGTTTGGATTAAAGCTGCAACTAAAGACTGTTTACATAATTGATTCATCTGCTTATTGTTTAACATCATAATTAATCACAATTACCCAGAAGTCCATTTAATGTTCTGACCATGAGCCACAGAATCCTCCAGTCAAATCTGCTTGGTCCACAAAAAATAGCCTGTGGTCTTGTTTGTTTAAAAGAGTTTACTTTGTCTGTCTCTTCAGTAGATTTTTCGACATACAGTATTTTGAAGGCCAAAGTCATTGGTTCTAATCTGCACAAACTCACCCACTGATCATCACAAGGTCAGTCTAATTGTTAGAGAATTAATCAAAAAACCTTCGGAGATGGAGAGTATGTACATTGCTTATTATCTAGCTTAATAATTGGATTTAATTAATTTAGTTGGAAATCTGAGAGGTTAAACCAACTCCTTTTTCATTTCATCTTATTTTATTTTATCTCATTAATAACTATTCTATGTTTAAAATAAAACTTTTGTAAATTTAATTGCCTGAATTGTTAGGAGTCTAAAAACTCCTTTTCAAACCAGGTGTGTGTGTGTGTGTGTGTGTGTGTGTGTTTGTGTGTGTGTGTGTGTGTGTGTGTGTTTGCAGGTGTGTGTGTTTGTGTGTGTGTGTGTGTGTGTTTGTGTGTGTGTTTGCAGGTGTGAGTGTAGGGGACGCTTGGACACTCACACATGCGTGGGTGTGTTTTTAAAATCCCACACAGCCATATTGCAATGCCTCAGCAAAGCTCTTGATTAGCTGTGGTTTTATGTTTGGATGGTCCATTTAATTAGGTTATGTACGAGATAAAGGCCAGCTAAAAGTAATCATAAGGATTATTTATTCCTGTTAATTGGGGTTCTATCTTAACACCAAAACTAAAGGTTAATGTTCTCTTGGTATATTATTTACTGTCCACACTCCAGAGGCTGGCTCACACCACACACAGTGGAGGAGGGAAGGGAACTCTGCAGGTACGGGGGTAAAATGGAAAATGATTTATAGCATAATATTGACAGTTGTTGAACTTTGGATATTTAACAGCCCTTCTATAAGCCTTCTGAAATACTGTACAACCTTCATTTTAATAATCTTACTCTGGTTAAGGTGTGATGCTCAAGTTTCCCGGAGCTTTAGGTGGTTGCAGCCAATCACCACTCCTGATCTCTCCTCTAACTAACCACAGATAATTCTCCATGCACATGTAAATCATAGAGCGAGCTTTAAAGTAAATGAAAAGGTAGATTTGAAGTGACATTGTGCGATTAATTCTGCCGCTCTCTAAATGACCCTTAGTTCTGTCTTCATAGGAAAGCTGTTCTAATAATCTTTCAATAGTGATTAAAATTACAAAAATGTGAGCCTGTAGGTTAATAAATATGGTAATTTAAATAGTATCTGATTTAATTGACTCTGAAGAAGTACTTAAACATGTTTGCACTCTGGAAAATCTACATGGCTCAGCAGCAAAGAAATTGGAATATCCAGCTGTCAAGATAATAAATTTGACTATTTCATCACTATAATCTTCATACAATCTCCCTTTGTGCTGGTTCTCAGCTGCTCGCCACTAATGTAATAAATCATCTCCATATTTGGAATTGTTTCTTGTGTTTTATAGTAATTGTAATATACTCAGCAGAACCCAAAGTGTGGTGATCTGCCAGTGTTCTTAACCTTAGTAGATTTAAGATTTGGAAAGTTTAACTATAACTACTTCCATGTCCACATAAGCATAAGAATGACACTTGGTCTATCGGTGTGTGGTGGATTGACATGTACAGCAAAATAAATTTTTTTCATTTAGACTCTATTTCTCATTTTAACTCCTCTTATTTAGCATTCATAAAAGGTAGACAAAACAATCACAAAATGTTTCATAACACACTTTACAGTCCTGGTTGACTCCCGCAAACTTAAAAGAGCTTGAATGCTGGTGGAAGAGTGGCAGAAAAGTACCGGAAGAAAGATGAAGAACATTCTGGACAGCTGCAAGTAAAATTTAGACAAAATATATAAAATGACATAATCCTGTGCATGAAAGAATTAGATATTAAAACACGATTCGTATTTGAATCCCAACCCACCTCCCCAAAAAAAAAAAAAAATTAAAGAAATAGATGCTAAAAATAATAAGTCTAATAGACAAGAGAGCCAAAAGTCTAAATAAAGCTGAGTAAGTGTTTGAACTGTCGGGTGGAAATGAAAAGTGGAAATACAACAGGATATAAAGAGTAATTGTATGCTGTAACATGAGGAGGTCCAGATGGAAATAAAGTTAGCTTTATTTATTCATGTAAAAAGCAACATTTGTTGATAAAATCTGAAAACCTCACGGCCTTTTGGCCTGCACTTTTGAGACAGTCCCTAACTTTAGCCTTTAAATTCTCTGTCAAGAATAAGACTGCAAAAATTCAGATGTATTACCTATATGTTCAGTGCGCAGTTTCATTTCATGTCCATATAATGTGTTTCTATTTGTTGTATTTGTATACAACCCATTTGTATATCAATGTCACTAAACGTTGACGAGAGGAAGCAATGAAGAATCCTTTAAAATGTCCAGTTTTATGAAATGTTTTTACATTGAAAAAGTCCTCCCACTTAAATTTTGCTTTTTTTAAGGAAGCAATATTCTGGAGTCTTCATACAACAGATATTAAATGATGTTTAAAATTCAAAAGCTAACTTATTAAATCCTCTGAAGCGCCTCCCTGCAATTACTAAGAAGGGTCTATTGTCATAGTGACTTTCTGTGAGCATCCTTGTTAAAAACAATCCCCCTTTTTTGATTCAATTAATTAATACTTATCATTATAATAGTTTTTTTTTTATTATTATTATTGGTGTTGGAGTTCAATGTCCCTGAATTGTCTTGTTTGTCATTTTATATATAAATGGATGTATAGATACACATTCTTGGTTAGAGTTTTAAATGTCCAAATTCTTAAAACATCTTACTATAATTTTAAAGTGCCTAATAACAGTTTATTATGTACATACATACAAACACATAACCACGCATACACACACATACACACACACACACAAACACATGTATATATATATATATATGTATAATTATACAGTACCAACATGGTTTGGTAACACATGTCTATTATTGCAGAACTCTGTAACTCTTGCAAACCAGATAATTCATTCAAGAGTATAATTTCCTTTTTTTCATTTCGTATTTATATGATGCCAAAAATATGCTCCCAGGGCTATCATTTTTCGGAGGCTGTTTGTAAAACCAGGGTGGTAAGAGTATTTATCTTCTTGATCCATCACACAAAGACAATGAGCAGCAGAATAGTGGTGTCCAACTGGGAGGACCGTCCTCCTTCTAAAAACAGAATCATGTTACAGGTGGAGAGACCCATTACTCTTGTCAGTATCAACTCTCACTCCCCCGTCTAAAAAGCCAGTGTAAGTGTGTGGTTGCAGGGATTACTGTATGTCAGTGTTATATCTCTAGCCTGTTTTGACCAGACTGGGCTTCAGGTTACCGACAGTACACAGCATTACATTTTTGCAATGGCAGTGGCAGGGAAGAACAACTTGCCCATCTTCACTCTCTGTCCAGTAAATACTGACACAGTATCACCCTTTGCTGGGAGACTTTAGTAGTAAAATGGTTTTGCAGAACTCTTGACTTTTTAGGAGCCGTTTGCCCTGGGGCTAGGGCTAATGGTTTACTCACTCTCCAACAGGCCCTTGGGCTCCAGGTGATATCACATTGTCAAGCTGCTCTCATTAAATTCTTTAACTCCTGGAGAGATGGACATCAGACATTCACACACTGGAGGCCTTACAAGTGGAAGTGCAGTAGACTGACAAACACATTTACATGCCAAGTCAAGTTTAGGTATTTTTGTTAGTTTTTAGGTTGGAAACAAGTTTTTAAACATGAATTGCTATTTATACAGACATTTTTGAGCATTTACTTGATCTATATATTATATAGTTGTTATTTAATTATTTTTTTGTATTCTTTGAATCTATTTTTTCTATTGGCAGTGATGGAAGAAGTTAATTCTTAGTGCTTATAGTAACTATTATACAGAATGTCCCTTTCTAAGGCTCCATATTATAATGAATATTATATCATTTAATTATTAGTGTTCATGCAATATAGTTGGTCTGTGTATGGTGGATATGAATGTAACTCTTTAAATTGTTGGGTAGTTCACTCATAAATAATAATAATATTTTATTAACAGATCACATTATGTTTTATGTGTATAACAATGATCTTTGATCTTTGATATGAAGTAGCATAAAATGGAAATATTCAAATAAAGTACAAGAAATCAGCATTATAAATAAATAGTAATAAATAGTACTTAAGTAAACATACTTAGTCGCATTCTAAAGTGTAGGTGTAATCACTTGCGTTTGTATGAAAAATATTCAAGAGGACATGACAAGATCACATGATAAATCAAGCCTGTAGTGTTCTCATGGGCACTCATGGAAGGTGACAGGGGTTGTGTGGTTATTCAAACCTCAAACAACTCTGCTCTTTTGTATTCTTAACTTCTTGAATTTTATGATGGATCAGAGGCCTGAAAATAAAGTTCAGTCCAGCTGACAAACTGTGATTTCAACCTAATTAAAGCCCAATACAGCACAGTGATCACAGCGATGTCCACATAGAAGCTTTCTTAAAAGACTCAATATATAACTCGTGACTAAATTAAGTGAAACCCACTCCATGGGAGTACAGATGTTTTGTTTCAACATACCCACTCTCAGACAGTAATTTAGCATCAGTCTCATGAGTTTTGAATAGAACTTTGACCTGTATTTGTTCTGAGTATTCTCATAGTCACTTGTTCCACACTTTCTCCTTTAATCTTGATTAAACATGGCAATCTCTCTGTTTGACAGTGTTTGAGCTTCTGGACTGTCGCTCAGAGAAATATGCACCCAGGCCTATAGGACTAGAGACTAAATTATAGACTGCTAAGCCTACATGTGTTCATGAGGCACGGTCTGGGAGAGAGGCAGTCACTTTGTTAATCTACTCATCTATTTATAAACCTTACAGCTGACTCACATTAAAATCTTCTGTTCAGATCTGGAAACTGGTGGGTGTACACAATTTGTGCCAGAGATGAAGCCGACAAAGACATGAGATAAGCACAACAAACACAACACCTTTACAATCTAAATGAATTCAGTAAAAGTTCTTGTAATAAAAAAAGAACTGTACCTGTAAATCTTACAATGTTAAAGTCTTGAAACAACCAGAGAGGTGTTGATTGAACTGTATAGTGGGTTAAAGGTCATTATGTTATTTTATTGGTTGGAACTCAGAGCCAGAGCCACCATTTAATACTCCAAGATCATGTCCTCAGCTGATTTCTTGACTCAATATGTTCAAATCTGTAAACAAAAAAATAAATGAATAAGGGCTTTAGCATTATCCCACAGATTTACATACCCAATGTAATGCACAGTGCAATACTTCCAACTTGAGTTGGAAGCTATTGTTTTTTATTTTTTTGTTTGTTTGTTTGTTTGTTTGTTTGTTGTTTTTTATTCCTTTCAGCTTTATCCATTTGGTTAGTGGCATTTCTTATTTATAAATAAGGGCTTATTTTGCTTATAGACTTTCCTTATTCATTTTTAAAGAGTTAGGCTTTAAAATATGCAACAGAGGAGCAAAGAGGTTAAATGTATTAATTGGCCCATAGTCATATTTCATTGATGATGAGGGCTGGTATTAGATCCATGCTAACAACTGCATCACCGGCAAGAAATGCATTAGTCTGCCACACTTTCTGTACTTCTACTCATCTTTCAAAATTTCATCATATAAATTAATATAACAGTATAGATAAATGGAAAATAATGGATTTCAATTGAAATTAGATTTTTTTTTCTAGGTGTTTTGAGGTGGTATTCTTTGGGTCTAGAAATCCCCTGACAACTCCATTCACACACAGAACATGCCATATAATTTTTAGACATGGGATGAGGTCAAGTAATTGGATTCACTTTACAATATAATGCAGTCATATTTGATATAGAGGGCATTTTTTAGTACTCTAGCTGTGCTGAAGATACCTTGGAATGTGATTCCCTTTTCTGAGTGATCAGCCTTGTGTTTTATTCAAAATAAAAGCAAATACTAAATGCTGACAAGAATTAGTTCTCTGGCAAGATCAGTAAAAACTCTCAGCTACACTTATTTTTCCTGTTAACCAAATCCCACAATTAATTTTTTCATGGTGTTAAAATTGAAAGAAACAAATAATTTTATTGTTGTAATGAAGCTGCTTAAATAAGGCCCTAAACCTCCATTTTGTCCATAAGGACACAGCTGTGTCACACCACTGGAATTTCACCACAGTAAACCCTCCCACTGCTGTCAACTTGTCTGCAAGTTTTTTTTTTCTGGAAATAACAGTGTGTTAAAACAGCATTAAAAAAGTAAAATTTTGCAGCCATACAACACATTTTTCTCTCTTCTCTTCTTCCCTTTGCCCTGTACTTGTGCTTGTTGAGGTTGAAAAGATTAGGGGAAAATAGTGCATCATAAACTGGCTGCAGGCCTTGCGGCAACAGTGTCTGCTCTAAAGCTGGATAATCTCATATCAGTGTGGCATGTTCATTTAGCTTAAAAGATAGGACCGTTTTAGAAGCACCTCCTTAGGTTATTATGAAGCTTTTCATACTCAAGATGATAAACTCATTCTGGCACCTGTGTAATTTACTAATGACACATGATTTTAGCCTGCACTGATTGCGAGCCAGGGAGGAATTACATTGCACTGCAGAGCCTCTGCAGATATGCCAGCCACTGACACTGAGGCAGAACCTGGTTGGGTTGTGTTTTAACTTCTTTAATTAAGTGTGTTTACTCTGTATTTTATTTGCAGAGATCATGGAAGAGCCTGGGGAAAGGTAGATTTAATTAAGGGACACTGATGAAAGCACACAGCTCGCACAATCTCCAAAGTGTTTCCTCTGATATTTCTGCAAAATATCCTGATGACAGGTGGTGCTGGGGAGGAGTTGACACGGCTGCGAAATAGAACGATTTGGATTCATTCTCACTATGTGTAGGTGGAAAAGTGTTATAGGTCTTCTGTTATATATCACTGAACTCCATTTAACTGCTAAATAAAATCCATTTAAATACACAATCTGACTTATGCAGGAGAGTAGGATTTTAGGAGTGGAAACATTAAAAAATGTGATTACACATAAAGGAATCCTGATGGTCGGTGAGATAGAGGAAATGTACGAGCAGCTTTGCAATTAGCAAGTGAAGGCCTGCCACATTGTCAAATGCCCTCACGCTCTGTCTCTGCGATAATTGTCACAGCCCCTCTCTTTTATTACAATCTGTCATAGAGTCAACCATATTCATTATGAATTCTTATCTGCTTGTGCTTTAACATTTGCCAGATGGCACGTTGGTATCAAAAGCTAATAATGATGTAGTTAGGAAATTAAGACTTTATCAAAATCTACTTAATGCCGGAAAAAAGGAAAATCAAAATACACTGATGCATCAGTTGATCCTTGATGATCCCATCTGTGAATGTGTAAAAGGTGAATAATCCAATCTTATAGTCACAGAATATGCAAATGATTGTAGAGAGCAAAGCTGAAATTAGATTGGGTTTAGTTTAACTAATCTCCTTTGGTCACAATTTAAGCTTGATGTAGAAAGAAATCCCATTTTATAGACACAGATCTAATCTGGTTTTCTAAGTACAGCATAGAATCCACTGGTAGGAAATGTAAAAGCCATAAAATGTGTAGACTAAGATGTTGGGACATGGACAGCTACACAAAATACACAGAGCTTTAAACCTATCAGACATTTTATCCACCTAGCAATTCCCAACAAAGGGATTTACCTTTGCCACGAGCTGCAGGTGCACCAGTCTAATTAATACATGCACAGAATATCTAACTCTCCTTAGGCTGCATGTTATTCAACAGAAGAAACCATACCAGAAAGCAGACGAGGGAGGAAATGGATTTATTTTGACTAATTTAATGAATTTCAGGAATTGGTAATTGAGATTTTCTTATGTAGTTGTAAGACTGTCTAAATAAAAAAGTGAATCAAAATGATTTGAACACAGGAGAGCTTTTACATGGCTGATTGAAAGGAATGTGGAACGGGCTTGTCTCTGCTGTCCAATAACTTGTGGGGGAATGGATTCCTAACGCTTGTGTGCATCAGTGCACCCACATTTTTGACCCAACAGCAACTACAGGGAAGTTGACGGACACGGCGTTATTGGATTTTACATAGTATGAACTATTTACCCAAATTCTCAAATGAAAAGTGGCTGAGATAGCCTCAAGTAAGCACCAAGAGTCGGGCACGTCCAGCACGAACAAATAAAGACTGGTTTCTAAGACCAGCTCACAAGTTGTATTTCCTAAAAGCTTGCCGATGTAGTAAATACTCACAGGGCTTGTTTCTGAACTATTGTGGTTAGTCAGTCACAATAACTGTAAGTTTCTTTCTATTTTCACTGTGCTGGGTCATTTACTCCCCCCTGGGTTTTTTTTTTGTTTCATTCTGGACTGTATTTCATTTAATTCAACAAAGAGTCATTAAAGAGAGGGATGAATGTTTTGCGGGCTAGCTCGCTTGCTAACTGTCATTTCACAAACAGATGAGCTGAGTCACTCCTGAACTGCAGGATAACGTGTTCATACAGTTTATCAAAAGAAGTTCTGGTATTGTCAACTCATGCCTCTCTGGTGGAGCGGTTTTATACACCAAGGAGGAGGTTTAGGTAAAAGTGGCCCGTGCTAAAAGCTACGATAGCATCCTACGCATTGGACTCGCCAGGTCCCCGTTTCCTGGTCAGCAATAGCAAGACAGCTTGTTATCGGTCGATGGACTAAGTTTTAGCTCACTAGCTAACAGCCTACATGTCAGCCAACTGGGACTATGCTATTTGTTTGTACTGGCTAGCTTGCTCACTGTAAGCCAATGCAACACTACACAGTACATTGTAAATTCTAACTGCCTAAAAACAATGCCTCTTTTATGAGGAGTTAATACTCCGGCCGGGGAGGTTTAATAGAGGGTTTAATTCATCCAAGAAGCTATGCTAGCTTCCTCTGTCATGACTGCTCCAGCCCTCTGTTCCCTCAAAGGTCACTACTATTAAAATTAGCTCGCTATTGGTCAACAGTGTGGATTTAACAGACAGATTATGTCCTTTAAGCAGTTGGAGGGATTTTAATGGAAATTTCAGTAAAGGAAGTGTTGAGGTTCTCTCATAGTAACTTAACCAAATTTAACAAACAATTACAAATGTTATCAAATGCCGATAACAAGTTAATAAAAACAGATGAAAAAAAAAACGGACAGTTTTTGAGCGTGAGTATGACATGAATCTGCTGTAGTGATGAATCTAGTGTGATGGAAATGAACATTAGACTGAATTCTTTAAGACAGCAGGTAAATATAGAGGAAGTTTGACTTTTTGTATTGATTGCAAACAACATAAGTAGCTAATAAAAACTGGAACAGATCAGAAAACATTTAGTTTTCTCATTAGTATATGTTAAAAATGGGGAATTTGAAATAATGGCTTCTCATATACAAGCTGGTTTCAAGGCTTTTTATGCAAGTAAAGCCTGATGCTAATATGTCTTTTCTCTTGAAAAGTAGGCTCGCAACAAAGGGAGAATTCCAGCAATGCACAATAAATAGCTGAGAAAATGAGGCTCATGGGAACAAGAGGTATGGTCCTAGATTTTCCTCCCTCAGTGACATCTTGAATAGTTTGGGAGTTATGTGCAAAAGTTGTGGAAGATAATGCCTGGTGACATAGACTTGTCACATTTTTCATCCAGTTCCATTGCATTCTGATCACACCTCTTCAGGCAGATAACTATTTCCTTAGGATTAATGTCCCAATTTCTGCATCCTCCAACACATCACAGTTAATGACCTTGATTTAAATCACAAGAAGGTATGTAGGAACTCATATTACTTCCAAACAAGAAAATAGATCAGCCTTTAGGTGTTGTTTTTGTCTGGCCCTGTGCTATGCAACTTCTGGCCTGCAGCTATCAGCGAGATAGGCAATCGCATCCACTCTAGCTTTGATTGATTCAGTGCTGGTTTACTGAGGTGGGACGTGGTTTCTCTTTTCTGCATTTTTTTTAAACTTTTAAAGTCAAATACTTTTTGCATTTGCTATTTGATTGCTGAAGGTTAAACAGTTTGACAAAGGAAAAAATGGTGTAGATTATGTGGCTTTGCCAAAGTTTGGCAGTGTGGCAAAGGTATGATATACTCAGAAGATGAATCAAGAAGATAAAGCTTGTCATATGTTTCAAATTTCAAATATTTCCAAGCATCTAGGCTAAATTGATGACAATATCACAAAAGTGATAAAGAGTCAAGGCTTATAGACCTATAAATGATTTTTTTTTTGGGGGGGGGGCATTCACATTGCACATACACCACCCCATCAAAAACACTAACACACTCTTTCAATTGTATCTCAGTCTTTTTCTTGATTTTAAGAAAAAAAGATACACATCCAAAGATTTCCATTGAATGGCTATGGTTATTTTAAGCATAACTGACACCATGTGTTTCTTAAAAATAGTGTAATTTACACCATACTAAAAAACTATTACAGACACAAGTTATTGGAAGGATACTGTAGTGATTATACTTTCATTTATGCTAGAGCAAATTAGAGCAATGTAGTAAAATGACTGTATCTCACTGCAGTCTGCTTGTCATAATCTGAATCACTACTTTTAGTTTGAAAATGCTCTAGTAGATAAAAAAAAAAAAAAAAAAAAAAAAAAAAGAATCTCTAAAACTATTTGTTCAGGGTGTACTTTAATGTAAAATTGACATAAGGTGAGAAAAACCAACACCTTCTCTACCATTGTAGGCTTAGTATTTCAATTCCTTACACATTTTTAATAGAATATTTTATAATAAATGAATAGCAGAGAGTTCAGAGTTGAATTTATAGAAAAAAATGAAATGAAAAATTTTAAATGGAAAACAGTAAAAATCATCAATTTGTAGCTCCACATTTCCTTTCGAATTTCAATGGAATCATTGCAATCAATGGATTTGCTTGTGGGGGGAAGTAAATCCACCATGAATGTATTAAGAGATGGTGAAAAGATTTTAAGCGACTGTGGGCTTCTACATTTTATGCATAATCCACATTTACTTAATCCTCCTCTGCCAGAGTATTGATTTCTCCACAAAATAGGCATGAAGTGTAGGCCTTTATGAAACACAGGTTAATGGCACAAATACGTCTTGTAGAATACATAGAATAAACGATGTACAGTTCTGTTAGAAGTGAGCTAATAGCTTGATAGGACACTGACAGATAGCTATTTTGACTGACCAGTTCTAAGATGTTAGTGGCTGGCAAGCATATTAGTGGTGAACCTAGATGCTCCAGACGTTCACCACCTAGCCCTGTGAGTTTTCACTATGTCACCAAGCTCCTGGCCCTGCCTATGTCTCAAGGACATGCAGATGAATTTTGTTCTGCCACTTTCTGATGTGATCAGGCTGTAATGCACTTTCCATATCATTTAAAATGTTCAGCATTACTTTCTGTTACTGGGAGACTTGAACTTTCTTTCTGTGAATGCTGAAGGGCAAATCTCGGACGTTGATCAAGGAGTCAAAGTGTCATGTGTTGGCCCAAAACCCAGCTCCATGTTGCACACAAATGACCACATGATTATGCATGTTTTTGACACAGTACACATGCATTGGAGTGAGATGGGAGGTGCACCTTTTGGCTGTGTAGAGATGGTAAGTCCCCCCAGCGAAAAGTGCCACCTAGCACTGCATTTATCACATTTTCAGAAATGTAACACACTGATGCGGTAATGAACACCTTTTATTTTGAATCTCATCTGTTGGAGACCCACTGAGAATGATATTTCTTTCAGTTTATCAACAGACATGTGCTGTTTGAAATTATTTTCCATGTAGTTTTGATATCACTTCATCAATGAACATGAACTTCTGCTGCCTTTATGTGTTGAGCAGTGTAGAAGGATATAAGACACTTACTGCACTCCTGGTGCTGTGAAGGAATTCTTTTGAAAAAAGAAAAGTTTTTAAAGGAAGGATAAGGCCTTTTTTAGTATTTAGTGTATTTCAGTTTAAAATCATTCATCCCTCCTTCAAAGCCTGTTGAATATTAATGGAAAGGAATAAACCAGATTCACCTATAAAATATGTTGAAAATGATGCAAGGATGTGTCAACTGAAGTGCTCCAAGGAAGGGCTGGTCGCATTGACGCATGTCTGACGAAGCTGTACACATGCCTGCACAGAGCCAATAGACAGCAGCTTTAACTGATATGAGAGCATTTATGACATTAATTTCAATGAGTCAAATGACTAACAAGCATGAGTCTCATGGGGCGTAGAGTGGCTTTAGCCTCGAAACATGATATTACTGTGATACAGTATAAAATCCATAGCCTATAGGACAAATGATACTACATACTGTACGTACAGTCAGTTTCCATCATATGGGTCCATGTCATTAGACATTTTGTTGTGTAAAACTATTCTAAATAATGGGGATCTTTTTTGTAGTTTCTTAGATAAAGACATAGATTTGTGTTTTTTTCCTTTAAGCTCTTATAGCTATAAACAAACACATCTGGATTTGATCACATATGGCCTGAGGAGTCTGACTAATCACCAGAGTAACCCAAGTAAGCTATTGCAGATGTGCGATAATTGCAGAGACAGGCTCTCCAAATAACTTCATTTAGTTTTGCAGAAGTTATTCTGTCAATATTAGGTCTGATAGGCAGGTTGATAGGTGACTGATCTGTCTCATTTCCCTACTACTCCTCAGTGTAACATGACCTGCCACAGTCTGTAAAGGGATATGCTATTACAGCACATGAATGTATGTAAAAGTTCTGTGTAATTTAACACACTTTAAAACTGGGTCCTTGTTGTTAGGTGGAGAATATGTGCTGGACTACATGGGGAGGTATGAAAGGCAAAATTGGCTCACAGAACAATGGAGCTTGGACTCTGAAATTCAAGCTGCAAAGTATCATTAATTGTGTAAAATAGGTTTCCCTCCAAAGAAGTGACAGAAATAGTGTAAAGCGGGGCTTCATGGGTAGATGTGTTGGCTAATTGGCTCTTTAAAGGGAGGTTAAGGCATTTAAAAGACCTCAAATTGGCCTTTTCTCCTTCAGAGCAAGTTTTGAGTGCCAGAAATAATTAGGGCGGTGCTGATTGTTATGGACCCCATATCACACTATGGCAAAACAGGCACCAGGGAGGATGCCAAAGGAAGCTTTATGAGTCTCATTTGACTTAAACTGAACTGATGCTAATTATAAACTGTAGGAGTGGTATGAGAGATGGTCAGCAATACAGATTATATATCTAGAGCTTTTAAAACACACATTTGCAGTTTGTAAGTCATTATTTGTGGAATTTCTGTATGGAGACACTTTAATTTTGTGCATGATAATGTCTTAACCCATGCGGAGTCCAAGAGACTATCTTTACCAGAGAGTGACACTGTTGTTCATTTGCTGACTTGCAATGGTTGATTTTTTTCCATTTTAGGGCCACGCAGCAAGCTCAAAAATACGTACAATGACCTTGTTAAGTGGTTGTGGTATATTTGCAAATAATTTCTGTGCATATGCAACAGACACAGAAGAATATAAGGCCCTATGTGGAATGAGGTTTCTGGCTACACGATGAATATTAGTCAAACATTCAGTTGCCTTTTAGCTCTGAGAGAAATATTTTGCACTTTAGCAGCTAAATGTTCCCTAGCTAGTCACAGTTTACCTGTCTGTCTTTGACTGTTTGTCATTTAGGGCTGGTAAGGTAGCATACAATGGGTTTAACAGAGCTTTTCCACTGAAATCTGCTGCCTGCTAGAGGAAATGATGTCGTTGTGGTGAGAGTGAACCACATCTGTAAAGTGAAAGACAGTAAATCAAAACAATAAGCTGAAAAATGCTAAGATGCTCCACTGAGGGGAACTCCAGAATCTAATGGCAATTCTTTGTGCATTTGTCCATACAAGAAATCTAGTCAACATTGCATATATCTATGTGTCATTGTTCATATAAAATTATCGAAAGGACAACTTTTAAACTTACTATATTCATTAATTATTTTATTTCTGATAAACAGCCTCTTGTGGTTTTGCTAACAAAGACTATCCTCTTTCAAAAGCAAATGTGCAGGTACACTTGGTGATGAATAGCACTACAAATCCTCCCATGAAGGCAGGCAGGCAAATGGTTAGACAGACAAGGATGGTTCTCAACCATTGGTCTCATACCATGACCACAACCTTCTTAACTTTTTCTAGTTAGTTTCATTTATGTACATGTAGCCATATACTTGGCTACTCATGCAAATCTTTTTATTATTCTTCCTTTTTTGTAACATCATATGGGTCACTGACAAACTATGTCAAACTATATCTTGCCAATATGGGTGTTAGATGAGAAAATGCTTTTATCATGATTTTTGTAAAGCAATGGCTAATAACCTTGTTGGAATTATTCATCATTTGTTCAAGGCTCAAATTTTGGACCAATAGTTTTTTTGCTTAAATCAGCTTTGTTGCTGAAGATGCTGTCAGTATGAAGACTGTAAACATGAATATTAATGTGCATAGAGCCAGTGACATCAACCAGAGTTCTCAGAAAAGATGCCTTAATGTTATTTGATTTTTTTAATTGAACCTGGCTTTTAACTGCTAAATACCATACTATTTTCCCCACCTAGTCAACATAGACCTCTGTTTAGTGCTGCGCAGGTTGCACAAATTGGGTTTATCAGAGTTTTTTCTGCTGAAAACTGCTGCCTGCTGCTGTTGGAAACAAGTTTGATTGGAGCAGTGTGGCTCAACCAAAACAGTAAAGTTTCCATAAAACCAAAACAATGAGCTTGGAAAAAAAAAACAATAACAAACTAAAAGGTTGTTTAGACCTTAAGTTGAGTCACAATTCTCTCTGTATTTGTCAATACAAACAAAACCCTTATTATTAGACATAGTTATTTGATCCACTATTAATATAAAGATGTAGATTGGTGCAGCTTTAAAGGCTGGATTTGGTTCAACACTAATATCTTTTAATGAAAAGGCCCTTTTTTAAGGAAACCTATTGATGGATCTAATTAAAGTTATTTTTTTCATAGAAATGACATTTGTCTTTTTTTTCTTTTTTTGTTTGTTTTTTTTTTTACACAAAATGGTTCAAGAAAACCTTAACAATTTAACTTTAATGGCAGATTTGTAGATCGTTGAAACTTACAGTTGAAAGTTTCATCTTCATTCTGTGGCAATGACAAAGATCAAATGTTAATCATCAAACAATCCTCCAAGCACTCGTTTCTCTGTTGCAGCTGTTTGGGGACTTCCATATTGTGAAGTTCCATAATGCTGACATGGACACATGCTGAGCAGTCGGATGTCCTAGTAGCCTCATTCTCCCTGCTAGCAGAGCATGTCTCAACTGTTGTCAATTTATCAATGTATTGTGCACTAGTGGGCACAGTTTGAGCCACCATTAGGACAGGTGCCTCCATCCATCATGGCCAAGTCACTTATTCCACCTTGTCAGGGGAAACTAAATGGAGCTTTGGAGGAAATGTAAACAACTCTCAGTGGACAATCAGAGGAGGCATCTCAACACTAGCAACTCGAGAACCGAGCACAGAGAGAATTCAGTCTACCATAAACATACAGGACCTCCTGTGCAAATGCTAATTTCTTTTTTTGTCCATTAATTGTGCAGACACGCTGATATTCAGCATATGAGAGGCTGTTGAAACTGCAGTTTAAATGCTACATGTTTTCCTCAAGTTTATCTGTAATCATCTCATTATATAGATTACCCAGAAAATCCCTCTATGCTCTACAAGAATGTTTCATTGTAGAAATGTTTAAAAAGCAACAAATGTTTGTTTATTTGTGGTTTACCATGAAAATGTTTTTGGTTGGTTTTTTTGTTGTTTTTTTTTTTTTTTTTTATGGTGCGTCTGTGTGTTATCCAGACACTTCTAAATTATGGATTAAGAGACAGGGGAAAATCTATGAAAAAATGTCTCAGTCTCCAAGACACTTACAATGGCATTTATGATTAATAGTGTGAATTAATAATACAACAATAACAAAATACTGTATGCATGTATTCACTGTACAAGGAATGCACTAATTCATGTTTGAAAATTTGTTTCGCTGAAGCTTGTTTAGGAGAGTTTCATCTTGACAATTATAATCTTATGAGGAGTGTTCTTACCCCTAGGCTGCACTTCATTCATTTTCGTTATACTACTGCACAGTACAGCCAGAGGTGAAGTGAACTGGGTTTTAATTAAAAGACAAAAGGAAATTAGAAGTTGGGGGATGCACAAAGCTGTTAATCAATCCCTACCAATCAGCCAGGGTGATGATGGCACAACAACTGTCGACAGAATGGAGAGAATAGAGAGCAGACAGATTAACAGCTGTTTTCTAAATCAACATTTGCCGTCATGATGAAAGAATTTATGTCTGCTAAATTAGCTTTATTTTGTAGATTACACTGCACCAATTTAGTGTCTGCACCCCCCATAATATGTATTTCCTTTTTAACTCACATTATACAGAGAAGACGAAAGAAAAATATGGTAACGTCTTGATTTGTCACAGTATGAAAAGCACAGGTGTAAATAATGAAAGGAAAGATCTCTGGATTTAATTTAGCTTCTTCAGTTTCAGGCTTCCTGGTATTGTGGATGGTGGTTTACTGTCATGGCTCGCTGGGACACTTGAATAGAACAGAGCCATCACTAATGTAATTTTAACATGACAAGTCAAAATGCGTAGTGTGAGAAAGGTCTGTTGTAAAAGGTTAATTATACCAGTGGCTAGTTATGGGCTGAAAGGCCAGAGAAATTTTTTTTTTCTCTGATCAAAGACCATTAGAAGACAAAAACTCATAGTGAACTTTAATACTAACATGTGTATCAAAGCCTACTATACTGTAGTGTATCACTCTGTGCCTTAGAGCACTCACTATGGTTTTCCAAAAACTATTAAACCACATCAGTGATTCACACTGTTGTTCCATGTCACTTCTTATTTGAAATTCAAGCTGCCATTTAAACATGTGAAACGGCTGAATATTTTTTGTAATTGTTTGAATTCAGATTATGTATTTCAATTTAATAAGCACAACAGGCCACATCTTGTACTTCAGCAGGAGTTTGATTAAGGTCTTTTTAGGGGATTTCATTGAATAACTGAACCTTCACATTGGGTATCATGCATCGTTTACAGAGAGAGTACCCTGTAAGTAGAGATGAGAGATATTTTGTGAGAAAGAACCAACGAAGGTAGCTGGAGAAAGAATCTTTTTTCCCAAGCTGTTATAAATCAGTAGCTTGACTCAGCCAGGAGCTGAATCATTAGTTCTGAAGATATAATTTCAGGTGATATCAGACTCCTGAGTAGTTAAATGAGTAAGAAACAAATCAGGAACTAATTTATGAATTGCTAGTAATTGGTTCCTGAATAATTTTGAGGGAAAGACTGTATTGTATACTAGATAACAAGTCATTGTCTAATATTTGAAAATAGGACAAAGAGATTAAGTTATTTGTAGCAAAGAGAAGGTCAACATCTTTATTTTGTGAGGGATGAACCTCTTTTTATATTTCAGTTTTTTTATGTATTAAAAAAAACAATATGTATTGTCTGAATTTATGAATTTTAGAACTACTGGTAAGGGAATATTATTGTCTTTTGGCAGGGCCTGGCTAGTGATCATGTTATTATGCACTTAGCATTATTTTTACTCCCATGAGTTTAACACATGAGAGGTGTTTCATACAAAGTACTTCTATGTACCATAGATGATGTTCTTGACATCCATTGTATTTTTAATCCATCAGAATTCAGGAAGTGGTGGTTTCTTCAACTTTAGACTTTGCTTGTAGTAGCAGCTTTGCTTAAATTCAACCTAAACCAGAAACTGAGGAGGCAAAATATGTTAAAAAGCAGCTTAGCTTCCACATTATTTGGCTCATTTCCAAACACAGAACATATCTGAAGTGTTAACATTAAATTAAATGGAGCCACATGTGTTACCCTGAGAGGAATTCACTATAATGAGAAGTACGAGGGAGCAGCAAATTTACCAAACCTCATGAAGAGCACTCCTGCTGATTAGCTCAGAAGCTCTCATGAGGTCAGTAGAAGCTGTTACACACATCATACGTGTTGAATGATCTTGCAGAAGACGAGTTTTTTGTCCAAAGCCAATTTGTATAGATATGTTGACGTAAGAGAAAAAATAAACATTATCATGCTATTTAAGATATTTTTCTGTAGTAATGAAATTAATAGCAATAACAACAGAGTGCAATATGGTCTGCATATGCTCTTGACAAAAAAATGGATGAAAAAATATCACAATTTTAATCTAGACATATTTCACCTCATTCTGATATATTGTTATGAAATGAATTCAATTCAACATGAAAGTAATTATATCTATTATATTCAAACAAAATGTTGTAAACCTTTGGCCATACTAATCACATCTTCTTTTATTCCGAGTGAAGACTCTAGTTGGCCGTTTCGTTCCTTTCATATTTTATATGCTTATTATCTAATTTTCTTTTGAAGGCCTTGATTATGCCCAGACTGAAAATGAACAATAATTGCTGCCCTACTGCTTACAAAGTCTACTGAACAGAAGAATAAAAGAGTAGTCTTTTCAATGGTCAATCAACAATGAAGTACATTAATCATTATCTTACATTACAGTTTCTTGTTTTGTGCATGAAATATGGTTCTGGAAGAATTAAAATGTCTTTTACCCTCCCAATTATGCATGAGATTTGTATGGTTACTCTGAGACATAATATGAACAACAAGCATAAAATAGAATTTACAAAGAGGAGAGTGCTTTGATCACATACTGTATGCCTTGAGGAGTCTTGCCTGAGAGTCTTTGATGTGAATCGGTGCATGAAAGACAGGTCCAATTGGCCTGAGGTGACCCTCAAATTTGCACTCTTTAATCATGTGTTCCATGTCAGGTGTATAAAAAAAATGATCCCTCGTGGTTTATAATTTCTTACCATTATTGTATGAGGCACATTTCCTGACAGAAGAGTGTGAAACAATTTGCTGCTCTTAAATATACTTTAGTTATTGCACAAAAATACAACTGCTTTCTGTGAAAGACTTTGTAGAGGACAGAGACAGGATGGGAGGAAAAGCCCTAACAGTTGTTGTGTTAATACCTTCATAAACACTGGGATTGTAGCACCTAATTACCATCAGATGGATGGAACGGAAAGGTCAGTCATAGCCTTTTTTAACCACGCTACCAACATGGCTCTAGGGATATTGATGTCAATCTGCCTATCCCTCAGTCCAGCATTTTAGTCCAGAGTGAAATATCTCAACAATGGGGATGGGCTGAATGGATTTCCATTATATTTGGTTTAGCCATACTGAATCCTCAGAGGATGAATCCTAATGAGTTTTTTGCCTGACATTTCAACAAGCACTAACAACCGACTGAAATTTTCACCTGTCCAACACTTTATTTCTTGATAGGATACTTCAAGAATATATTATCAATTTCCCATCATCCTCATCTGAATTTTCAGGTTAACGCTAATATATCATAATGAGAGTGTAATGTTTGTGACACAGTTGTACTAAAATGTTAAATGTTACCATATAAATATAGTAACTGTTAGCATCAGGTTTAAAGTAAAAATGGTAGTTGATCCTAAACATCATCAATTGCAGGAATCTTAACATCCTATCAAGAAAGCTGAGCCTGACATAGTGTAACTAAGATAAAATTGGAAGCTAAGCTGGACAAAATTCATTTATAGTTTTTCCTGAAGTCATTGATTATTTGGCCACAGCTTATTGTGGATAGTACAACAAGTATAATGACATTGATATGTCAAATGACATAAATATATTATCACCTTATAAAGTTGATATGACAAACATTTAACTAACTGTTGCTTATTTACGCACCCAGGAGGCATGAAGAAAAATTAGCATTCATTCTTTTTCTCTCCACCTACTCCTGAGAAAAATATCTGGCTCTTTAACTTCTAGATGTTCAACTCTCCAGTTAGCTGCTAATTTTATCTGTCAGCTGTTTGGTGCTGGAGAAGTAGTATACATTAGTTTTATCTGAGCTTTTTCATTAAAAATAGCTGTCAGCTTTATCTGGAAACAAGGATGAGTGCAGCTAAAATAACGAGCTGAAAGATATGGAAATGGTAATGCTAAGATGAGGGGCATGGTTGCATCAGGTGCTAAGCTGTCTGTGGGTTTGTTACTACAAGGGGAACATTTCATGTTAGACAGTCATGTGATCCATTGGTAATTTTAAAATGCAGCTTTAATCTCTATATTTCCAGCCATTCTGGCCTTCCAGCACCTCTCTGCTGAGACCAAATTAATCCAGGCAAACCCGCTGCACAAGGTGTTCTTCAACCACCTTGCTACTATGTCCACTAGAATGTTTTTTTGAATTGCTGCCACGATGAGCACCAACCATAATTTGGTCAGTATTCCCTGTCTGAGGTCCAATTAAACTTCCCCAACCACATAAAAGAAAAGGTTTGATCTCAGTGTAGTTGTTCCAGATAGAGTCCTCCACCAGGCCCTATAAGCAACCTCTCATTTGACTTATGGGCTTACCAGGCCTGTTTGGCAGTGAGCCACATTGTCCAGTGTATCTCACTACCAGATGGTGATCAGTTCACAGTATTTTTCCTCTTTAGTGGCATGTGCAGAACATTTGACCCATGGTTATGAAACAGCTACAGTACAAGTTTTGTTGGTACCAGTGTTGAAGTATGGTAACTTTTTAGTCGCCAATCCATGGCTAGCAATAAAGTCCAACTGCAACACATCAGTCAGGCTCAGATCACCTCCCAATAAGTGCCTGGCAAATTATGTTCCAACAATACCACTATGACTGGTTCAACAAAGTCTACAAGAATGTTTCCATGATCAGGAACAACGGGGTCCCCCAAGAATGATGCTCTCTTGGGATATGCTGGTGGCCAATTATCCCTTAGCTTTACCAGACCATGCTAAATAAGCAACACCTGGCAACGATCTTATGGGCCAACAGCAGGAAGGAGAATTATGTGTCTTATTCTCATAACTGTGGCATGTCTTTCAATGGGTCATGCTAACTCTGCACTTGTAACCTCCATATGTATATGAAGACAAGCAGTTCAAGGCTCCTTTTATATGAAGACAAGCAGTTCAAGGCTCCTTAAGATTCTTTGATAAACTTAGATTGTAATAAATTCACTTTACACACCTCTCTTTAAATCTAACTGAGAGTAACAGAAAAATTATCCCGCTGGACTAGCTACTGTAGCTGAATCCATGGAGAATCAGTTTCTGGGGCAGCTTTATGGCTAATCAACCAAACTCCACTCTTACTACTGCTGTGTATAAATGATAAATTGATAGCAACTCACAGCCTCACACATGTAAACAAACTAGTTTTAAGGATGAGAAGGCAGCAACCTGGTTAGCCTTCCTAATTAGTCTCCCTAATCAGAGTACCAATTTGAGTTTAATTAAGTATACAACATAAAATTCCACCAATTCTGACTTGTCAGGGGACAACAGGGCTAACCTTAGTCACAGTAGCAAAACAGAAACCCTATAACAAAAGTGGCCTCCTTACACCAAAGCAGTACAGCATATCAACAAAAATAACATTAGTTCTCTTAACTCTCTTGCGTTCTAGAAAAAAATAAGCATTTTGGCCATAACATGCTCCCTGTCACTATTTCTCAGGAACAGAAACAAAAGGCATGAAGTAGATCCGTAAGAGGGATAAAAAGTCAATTCAACTTCAGATTTACTTTTCAGCCTTCATCTTTATCTAGCCTTGCTCTGTATGTGCCAATTCTTGAGACATATTGCATTTTTATACCATTCTTCTGACATATTTTGATATACATGATCATTGTTACCAAGAGCTGGTGAGACTTAACCTTTATAAGCAGTAGGAGACACTTCAGCTTTTGGGGGGGGGGGGGGGGTGTCTGTGACCCAGAGAGAAAAATCACCAAACTAAATAAAGTAGTACATTATGGTTACAGTAATAACCTAAACAGAGGATAAATGTGTCAGTATTCTTCCCTATATCTTTGGACCATTTTAGAACATTTTTGCGTAGATTATAATTAAAAAAAAAAAAACAACTTACACATAGTACCTAAATCTTGACATGGTATATGCAAATTGTTATCTGTCTGTAAACTGAATTACATTGCTCTTGCTGCATAGACATTCCTGTGTGATTTAATAGGGTCTTCTTATTTCTATATGGAGATAGAATTTGAAGACAAATAGGATTTAAGGAAATATATTACCTCTGTCCCTCTCTGAATACAAAGGGCAGACCTTAGTGCTATCACAAAGAAAACAGCTTAGCGGCAGTGCATTTGTTTTCCATTCAGTGAGAGAAGCACTTTGTCTTTCCAATCGTTACCTGTCTGTGAATCAGTTGCTCCATTAAGGAGGGCCTAAAGAGGGAGGTGCTGTCTAGGGCTAAATTGCAATTAGTCGGCCTGCAAGTGAGGTTGGCACCAGTTAACTTGGGATATTGGAGTGCAAGGGCCCCATAATCAGGCTTTGGTCATGTAGAACAATGCATAAAATTAAATTGACATTAATGAATAATTGTGTAATGAAAATGGAGGAGTAGAGTTAATTGCATGTTACAGTGAGTGTAATGCCCAGATAACCTTGTGTCTAATGCTATTCTTAGTCTGACTGCCGAGGCTCTCACCGTGTCTCCTCTCGGCAGGAAGTCATTAAAGCTAGGGAGTAGATAATGCCCGTGTGCCGAAACTCAGAGAAGCTACGATTTGCAATGACTCTCTTTCACGGGCTTTTTTTCTTAAGTGGGCTATGCTGAAGTCATTTGTACACAGTCTGTATGAAATTAAAGGTCACCAGTGCTACACACTTACAGTATATCTGGATGGGCTTTTAGAGTGGGGCCTACTCACCGAAAGTGTGGGGGGGGCTGTCACACAGTAGAAGAACAGTAGAAATTTGCCACAAATGAAGAGGACTTGAGTGACAGCTGCTCAGGCTAATTTTTAAATGAACCCATTTTGAAGCATGCCTTTCATTTAAAATTGATTCCAACAATTAGATGCTTTGTTCACTTGAGTTTCACTCCCATTAACTGACTTAAAGACTTATAAAACCTTAATTTTTTTCAAAATGTCATTGGCTTCACTTTTCAGGCTTTGGTCATGTAGAACAATGCATAAAATTAAATTGACATTAATGAATAATTGTGTAATGAAAATGGAGGAGTAGAGTTAATTGCATGTTACAGTGAGTGTAATGCCCAGATAACCTTGTGTCTAATGCTATTCTTAGTCTGACTGCCGAGGCTCTCACCGTGTCTCCTCTCGCAGGAAGTCATTAAAGCTAGGGAGTAGATAATGCCCGTGTGCCGAAACTCAGAGAAGCTACGATTTGCAATGACTCTCTTTCACGGGCTTTTTTTCTTAAGTGGGCTATGCTGAAGTCATTTGTACACAGTCTGTATGAAATTAAAGGTCACCAGTGCTACACACTTACAGTATATCTGGATGGGCTTTTAGAGTGGGGCCTACTCACCGAAAGTGTGGGGGGGGCTGTCACACAGTAGAAGAACAGTAGAAATTTGCCACAAATGAAGAGGACTTGAGTGACAGCTGCTCAGGCTAATTTTTAAATGAACCCATTTTGAAGCATGCCTTTCATTTAAAATTGATTCCAACAATTAGATGCTTTGTTCACTTGAGTTTCACTCCCATTAACTGACTTAAAGACTTATAAAACCTTAATTTTTTTCAAAATGTCATTGGCTTCACTTTTCAGGCTTTGGTCATGTAGAACAATGGGTCAAAAGACATACGGCAGACATTTAGTATATTATGACATTACCTATGTCAACCTGAGGGTCAGGTTTTCTATGAATTCCTCAATAATAACTTCTGTGGTAATTACTACTTCACACCTCTAAAAACCTTTTAAAATATACTAAGGGGGGGGGTCACACTTTACAGTTTTAGTAGCCTGTAAATTCCTAATATAGACAGTTTTCATTAGTTACAATTTTTAATTAAATGCTAAGATAGACATTGACTATAGTCATTAGTTAATGTACAGCAGGTCAGCTGAACATGCAAAAATGGGTAATTTGTCTACAGTTAGTCAGCAATTCAACATGTGTGGAGAATAATATTTGCAATAATGAATGATAGATGAATATTTACTTGGGTTTAGGTGGCGAACCTCTTTCTAGGAATCTCATTTATCTAATTATAGATAGATAGATAGATAGATAGATAGATAGATAGATAGATAGATAGATAGATAGATAGATAGATAGATAGATAGATAGATAGATAGATAGATAGATAGATAGATAGATAGATAGATAGCCAGATAGATAGATAGATAGAACTGTGTATTATTACAGATAAAAAGATATGCCAGCGGGATTCTGAGAGACCAAGATGAGCTTGAGAAATGTAAGTTCATCTTCAAACCTTTCTAGTTCTAGGAAAGATATCTGTTGTGCCATAAATTCATATTTTGGGCCCATAAACTCACATTATGCCACTCTGCACTCTGCACTTTCTTGTAGGATGCACTGGTCAGTAAATCGTGGTTAGTTGCTACTTTGATGATCAGAGTATATGTGCATGTAATCCAAAGAAGGGAATATATGGTCACCAAAAATAAAAGCAAAATACCAGAAATTTTCTGCAGTCATCTTCATTGAGTTTCGTGCTTGAGCTTCCTGCTGCAAGGGGGCTATGGTTAACACTGATCAGTTTTTTTCTGGTTTAAGATAATGAATGGACTTTCAACAGCTGTTTAATATCCTACACATTATTATTTACTCTATTGTAACAGGCTGAACATTTTCCAAAAAAAGGTGTAACAGAGTCAGCATTGTGAGATGATTTGGTATTTCAAGGGTCTACATTTCCATAAAGGCAGATTGCATCAGTTGTCTTTTTGTTTTAATTTAGATTAACACAGTGTTGTATCCATTTCCTTGAAGTTTTCTGGGTGTGGAAATACCAGGTCATTTATTAGAAAGATGGAATCGCTATGTTAAAAGAATACTGATAGTGGACCTTGTTAGCCATGCTAACAACGTTGCTTTAGGGATGGCAATCAGTCAGCCTGCCACTTTGATCCAGACTGAAATATCTCAACACCTATTGGATGGATTGACATTAAATTTGGTGCAGACACTTATGTTCCCCTCTGAAGAATTTTAATAGCCTTGGTGATTCTTTAACTTTTCCTCAAATACCATTATCTGTTAAAACTTCAATTTGTCCAGTATGTAGCTTTATGACCAAATACCTGCAAAACTAAGGAAATTCACATCTGTCCCTGTTGTATTTTGTTTAGTGCTAGTTAGAAAATGTTAGCATGCTAACACAATTAAATATAATTGTGAAGACAGCAAATATTATATTACACCTGCTAAACATTATTATGTATTAATTGTCATGTTATCTTGTTAGCATGCCAACATTGGCATTACATTAGTCATTACTCAAAAATAAAAATAAAGAAAAAGAATGTGTTACATATATTGTGAAAAAAAGGAATTTCATGGTTCTTCTTACGTTATCAATAAAAATCTTAGATTTTTAAGGACAAAAGGAGGACTTCATAGATTTATACAATTCATACAATTATTCAGATTTTGAATCAGAGCCCAGCACTTCAGTTTACAAAATTAAAAACGTTGTCATTCATATTTACAAGGTTTTTTCCCCAATACAGCCATGAGGCAAATGTCTAGCCACAACAGTAGTGCCATGTATTATGATACTTCCACTACTAGATGCCAAAATCCCAAAATTTCAGATCTTAATGATAGGCAATTAAAAGAAACACGCTGAAATCTAGAAACCCTGAGGAATAACCTGGAACCTTTACAGAGCCTGTGCAGACACCAGCATTTGTTAAAATGAGAACATTTACCATCTAGAAGCTATAAGGCTTTAGCATGTGACTGAAACAAGCCTTTGGATTTCGATCGTCCTCTTTGCCCAGATCAGAGCTCCATTGAATACTGGAGTCAAAAACATGTAAGATGCTAAAGGAGTATCTTTTTGGACAAAGATAAAGTAAGGGCCCCTGCAGAAGTAGCATCAATAAGCATGATATCATCGTATTTGGTTTCATATGGCCATGCTCTACAGGAATACTGTCTACTTTAAGCTGTGGCCTAGATAGACTAACCCTAGATATGTCAGTGTTATCATTTTTGATAGTTTTACATTTCAGTGGAATGGCTTTTACCCCATATTGGGAGAGATCAAAGATTTCTGTTGAATTACAGACATTGACCTGCATTTTGATCTATCATGGCATGATGTAATGCCTTATTGTACGTGTTTGGTTTCATTATCAATGGCAGTGACAAGGCAGTGTGTCCATGAACAAGCCCTCTCTTGTATAGAGGAACAGTTGCCCTGTTTCATTGGTGAGAGAAGCCAGATGACACCCTGGAGGAAGGAGGCCAATGAACCTACATTCCTCACTTTTATCCGCTAACTAGGAGTTTCCCAAAGTGGAATCCCTTGAGATTTGACAAGGAATTTGCTTGAAGAAGGATCTTGATGTGCTCATTGCATGGAGTTTGAATGTTGTCACCTGTTGTCACCAGTGAAGGGTTTAAATATGTAGATCAAATCGTAATCAGTGTCTACACACATTATGTAACACGTTGGACATGTTTTACAATGATCACCATTGTAATGTAAGTCACAAACAAAAGTCCCTCTACATACAGAGATGATTGCAGTAATTAAATTTGCCAAAGGCTGTTCATTTGATTTATCTGAAATGATTATTCCCTACTTTTCACACAGTGTAAACATTTATGCACCTTTCTGTTCTTCCTGACAGCTACTACTTGCTACTTTAAAAGTGCCTGAGTCAACTATTGTCTGTTACAACTAAACCAATATATTTCATGGCCCCTTCTCTCAACTCTTATCAGCTACCTTTATCACAGAATACCACATAACCCACTTTACCTGAATATCCGTTGTGTGTATTTTAGATGAATATTGGACATATACTGTATTTTCTCCATGTTAGACAAACTGGCTTTTAAATCAGATAGAAGCTGAAAGCCATCTAGACATAGCCACAGTTGTTTTGGCTTACCTGGAATTTACACTCAACAAATCACGTTGTGTAAACATGTTAAAATTATATACTTTCAGGCAAGGCAAGCTTAAGTGGACTCAAAAGTAGATTACACAGTTGGGGTTCATAAGTGTGGCTCTTAAGTCCTAAACGAACAAATCAAGATGTGATTGAACTGAGACTTTCAGCGTTAATTCAAGGGGGTTTAACAAAATATCACATTAACAGTGAGGAATTTAAGCCATTTTTATACGTAGTCCCTCATTTTCAGCGGCTCAAAAGTAATTAGACAATTGACTGACAGCTTCATGTTCAGATGTGGCCTATTCCCTCATTATTTCATGATAAGTTAAGAAGATAAAAGTTCTAGAGGATTAAAGTGGCTGTAAATCTTAAACCGTTAATGTAATATTTGTGAAACCCCTTGAATTAAAGCTGCAAGTCTAGACTTCAATCACATCTTAATGGTTTCATTTCATATCAATTGTGACGGTGTACAGTTGTTGTAGGAGTTTTAATCATCCTGATTGTCTCATGGACTAATTTTAACGGCACGATTATATCAAACATGACAGATATGGCTGGACAGGTCCTGGACAGGTCCTGGACAGGTCCTGGACAGGTCCTGGACAGGTCCTTGAACTTAATATTGCTCCCTGAAATAAGTACAGTAAACTCCCAACATGGAAGTTACCTTGCCTGCATAAAATACATTAAGTCTTAGAGTGATAAGGGTTTTTCTTTTTGTTTTGTTTTTTTTTTATTTTTTTGTTAAGAAAAGTGTTAATCTGATGTCTTGAAAGGGTTGAGTTTGTCCATCCTACACAAAAACATAATAAGTCTCCATGATGAAAGACGAAAGTGGTAGAAAGTTGAGTTTCTTTCTGTATACCACCTAATGCCAGTGGCAGCTCTCTCTGCAATGTTGCCATCCACAATTATAACAACATTAAAAAGGTCAGTAAAAAAAAATCTGATAAGTACTCTTTATTTTCTTCTCTATACGATCAAACACTTCAAAATTACCACAAACATATCTTAAGGATTAATGTACTGCATGTTTTTATTACTTACTGGCCGACAGACCTTACTTACTGTCGTAAAGAAATGACAATATGTGCAGGTTAAGATGTATCAACTAATTTATGCAACTTTATTGAAAATTTGTGTGTATGCACCACCAGAACACAATTAACAACTGACATGAGGATCAAAAGGTTATTACCTGTACTCTAAGCCCCATTCTTGATTCGGAGCCCCAGTCAAAATGCAGTTTTAAGACCTTCATTCATTCAATTTTGTGCATATGTGTTCCATATATATAAAATTTGTGCTTAATCAAATTATCACACAAGTTTGGGACCTGTATTTTTCCAACATGGAAAAACACATACTACAAATTGCACAGAGAGTGTTAGAAAAGGGGTCGTTTAGGGTGGCAGCATTTTGTTTTTGCCCCGAGCCCCCCTCACAGGTTAATCTGGCCTTGTATATTTGTGATAAGCTAATATTGGCTGGCAGATTTATTAGTCGGGCTCTACTTTTGAGTGTCCCAATTGTGTCTCCCCTTGGGGGTTTACAGGATAGTAAATCATACTGATTGAAAACTCTTGGTATCACCTTATGTTTGCAGCTGCACATGAGCATCAAATACATTTGCGAAACCATTACTCAGATATTTATTTAATATTGGAATAGAATTAACCTTTCACTCAGTCATTAATGCAATGTGTCCATACACTGTACACTGACAAGAGTCTTTTGGTCAATCTGTCTGATGCAATATTTCATCCATTTTTAAAGCCGTTATCAGGCAGCTACTGTACATCAAAGGGGCCCACCAGTGGTCTTTAGACTGACCGCCTGCTGGTGTCCACATTGTTTTTAATAGGGTCTTCACAGCAGGCAGCGATACAACCATTTGTGTTGCTCAGCCCTCTCCGTAGACTCCCATATGTCAACTGGTTCCTCTCTACATCTAAAACGATACAGAGGTTTCTGTCGAGGGTTGTGTTTTTGTTTCAAAAGGACCCATGTACATGACTAGGTCACAGCTGAGCAAAACAAACTACACTATAGTGGATTCTGAGGTAAATTTTACTTATTCTGTCTTCATTATAGCTTTTCTGACGGATTCAAGTGCTTACAAACCCTTAACAGTTGTGTGATTCAGTTACAACAATGTTCTTACTTTTGGGAGATTTCATTAGACTGACAGAATCAAAATGTATGTGAGCAGTATGAAATATTAGGGCTTCCTTAAGTGGCCTTACCTTTGTGCAAAAAAACTACAGGCTTCACTCTCAATATGAACAGCACATTGCTGTGAGTTCTGAATATGCACTTTGATCCAGTCAACTGCAGACTTTCTATTGCCTGAAGCCGATTTTCTAAATGTCATAACTTATGCTGATCTACATAAATAGATAAATCCAAACTGATCAGGTGGTTAAATTGTTGATGTCAACTGATAATTTCTATGTACATCAAATAAATTAAAAAGTCAGGGCTTAAAGTCTTCATAAGCCTGCATAAACTTTTGCAGCACATTGACACTTGGGGCTGTGCTGACTTACCTGTCTGAAAGGGAGCAATGAATAATTTGATCACATTTTTCATTTCACTCGAGTGCTGAACAAACAGGAATCTGTGATTAACAGTTTTAATTAGGATTCTAACTTGACAAATTCTTACAGCCTCGCAACGTGCCTAAGATGAATAAATCACTGGCCTGGGATCATCAAGCTGCCTCCTAAGTGAATGTGCCTCGAGATTACTTTGTGATTCCACAAACTGTGAGTCAGCCAAGGCTGAGTGTGTTTAACTAATCTTCTTCCCACCACATGTCAGGTGGAGGAAGTTTATGTCCACTCAATGGGCTGACTACCCTGCTCAGGTATGGGACCCCCATGCTTTTCAGTGTTTCTGCTTTGAGTCTTGAAAGCTGGATGTCAAAACTGAGTGGACCCAGTGTTAGTTATCCTAACAGCTTGTAACATGTCTGCACACCTGGGTTATGAGGGTACTGGAAAAATAACGGTATAACATTTGGGGGAATATGTTTAGAAGTCAAACTAAAGTTCATGTACAGGTGATGTTGGCAGCTAGTCAGGGGGAAAAGAAGAAAATTGCCCTTTGTCATTTCATGCATTTGATTGTTTCATCAAAGAAGGAGGAAGGTGAGACCCTCAAAGTCAATATTTTTTTTCTTTGCAAATAAAGAAAAAAAAAGGTTGATTTTATTGTTCTGACTTAAATTCTGCTCTTTTTTTATTTATTTTGATTGTTGTTGCTTTGTCAACAGCTACCCATAGTCCATCCTGAATTCAAAATTCATTATTACAAAGAAATCAGTTTATCCTTCGTGTTTGTTTTACTACTGTACTTATTTTGCCTTATTTGTCTATACTATAATTTGATTGGTGCCTATCACCAATCAAATTTTTTTTGTCCCTGTTGATGGGCACTAAAAATTGTTATCACTTAAATACCAATGCCACACCCTAATTTTAACCATTATTTGAATCAAGGTTTAACGTACAGCACGCTGAGGTTAGGACAAGTTGTTGCTGTGATTTTTGACGGTCTGGTTGTTTGCAATCACTGACTGTGCCAAAGCTGCTGATGAGTCAGCACAGGATGAAATAAAACAAACATGAAAAGTAACATCTACAGTGGTGGGAATCAACACTAGGACTAGCTGGCTAAGCTAACTGAAATTTAAGGTAACACTAAATGGCTTCCACTTTTCATGACACATGGAAAGTGGAAGCTAGTTAGTGTTTGTTTTTTCGCATTACATTGGTTGAAATAGCTTAATGTGACCCGTCTTTGCATGCCTAGTTTGATGAATGTGGACACTTCATAAAAATAGTATTTTTGAATGCAAGTAATATGACTGTTTTATAATAATTATTTTCTTTACAGAGTAAAAACAACACCCTGTTTTCCAATTTCAGCACACTTGCTCATTGTTAACTGTTAAGAGTTTTTTTGCTGCACTTGACCCAGTTACTCAGCAGTAATTGAGGTAATAAAACAACTTGTATAGCCTGCAAGGTGCAACTATTTCGCTCATGTGACAACCGAAGGACATAAAAAGTTAGCTCCCAATGTTAAAATCCATAATAAATGGTCTGTGAAAATGCTCTTTCTCTCTTTAGCACACAACAAAAGGCAAAAACCATGCATTTAGTTTTGCTGTTTAAATTAACTCATATAAGATGATGACATATATAAATAGTGTCAGCAGCAAACATTATTAAATTGGCTTAAAGAAAAGAGAAGAGCAGTGGTCCCTAAAGACTTCCCTGGGGGACACCTTAATTTATAATCCTTAATTTTAAAAAGACCTTTTGTGATCTACCAGATAAGCAGTATCTCTTCCAGTTAACCACAGAAATATAAAAACAATACACAATTTTTCTGTCTCTATGTCTATTAGATTAAATGCAGCACAGAAACAAAAAAAAAATAAAAAACTACATATGACTGCACCAACTGCTGTATTACTGTCTGTATCACTCAACCACTGATCGATCATTTGCATTGAAGTTGTGCTAGTAAATTGACAGTTTTTATATGTATGCTGAAGATCTGAATCAAGTTTACTGATAGATAACATATAGCTTGATCAAACCACTCTTTCAATCCACTTCCAAGGCAGACAGAGAATGCTGATAGGACAAGTACAGGCACCGTAAAATGTTTTCCTCAATTGTAAAAGTTTCTTATCAAGGTCATTGTATTCAGCCAGTTTAAGCACTAAACATAATGTGCTTATACTAACAGAATGTGTCACATGAGAGGCTCCATAAAGCACTTTATTTCTACTTTTTCCCTTTAATAACTTGTCAAGCCTTTTCTTATAATGCATCAACAGTATATTTGTGGCTTCAAAAATAGTTGCATAGTAATTTTTGTGCCAGCAGTTTGGTTAGAGTTGTAAATAGAGATACACACTGTCCCTCGAACCCTGTGTTCTGCCCCAGTGCCAAATTTAAACATCAGTAATGTGCACTGATGACTGAAATTCCATTGTGAAATGTTAAATTTAAATCTTGACGATATGCATCGTAACTATTGTAATCAGACATCCCAAGCTTCACCTCCATTATTAATTGTCCAAAGCGTAATGATTTATTGTAGTCCTGCAGAATGATTATTAATTTTCTGGTTGATTATACCTGTGGGCGGCAACAACACTGTTCTGCATATAAGCATCTGCTAAATGAAAAAGTATTCTTCACATAAAAAGATGTCCTTGGAGAAAAAACAGCTCATTTTTACTTTAATCAAACATATGTAAAAGTGCTGTTGATTAAGAGTACTGTGGCATGCATTCACAGGGGAAATATGTAATAAACAATATCTGATGATTTTTCTTTGTTCAGACTTGTAAAGGAAAAGAAAATTTGATTGTGCATGTGGTTAAGTCCAAGTAAGTGTTCTTTGAATCATTTGCATGCTGTAACTTGGCAAAGCACTAAGTGCTGCACCCCAAACTGCACCTGCACTGCAGAAAAAGAAAAAAAGAAAAAGAAAAAAAACCCCATGCAGTCCCAGTATATCACACTGGTTCTACACTGGTGGTTTACATTCCAAAGGAACAGCAGAGAGTGACAGGAGTGTGTGTACAATACAAGCTGCTCTCAGCCAGGCATGTCTGGGTATGCCTGGGCCGCAAACAGCAGGCCAAGTTCAAACTTCACGTCAAGAATCGCTGGGATCTCAACACTTAGAGGAATGCACAGGTGCAGACACTCTGCAGCAGACAATCCCAGCTAACACTTGATCAATTTGACACTTTGCAGGGCCAAGGCCAATGGCAAGTTCCTGTGGGATTGTGATTGGGGCTCATGCAACAAAAGAAAGAAGTCCAGTGAGCTGTTTTTCCCTGCCTCGGGTCTTGCAGTATCCTGGCCTAGTAAATCAGTTTCCTCCTGCTCATTTACAGCATCACAGCTGATGGTTGTGTAATACCACTTTTACCCTGATAAGCTTGGCATGGGCAGCCAGTGGCATATTAATCTATCCATGTCAAATGAATCAATGCTGGATCACATGCTGGTGCTTTTAACTCCAGGCTTCCACTTACCTTTACTAATATCAGTTGACCTGTTTTATCAGGGATTACCTTCCTACAGAACAGAACACATTACATTATATATTTCTATAACAGGAAATAGTTGTTTAATTTATATTCTATACCAACCAGTTTCATTATTAGAGACAGACATGATCTCAGAGGAGAATATCTGAAGAGCCCTATTTGCAGCTTCATTGATCACAAGAGATATCACTGTCCCTCAAACAACATTTTCCAGGACTTTCATTAACTAAATTAAATTAAATATCCAATTAAAGCGCTTCACTCATAAAATTATAAAACTCATAAAGAGAGGAAAGACATGATGTAGTATTTTAATGATGCTGATTAGAGATGATGCTTAACATCACAGTAGTCCTCTCCCGAATTAGATGAGTATTTATTTGGAATACCACACCTGACACACCCGTGCTATGGAGGGAAGGCAACGCTCTGTTCACCCCATCCTCTCCAGTCACTAAAAAGGAGAGGCAGATCAATTAACAGACCTTTTCAGCCAATGAAGACAGGTGGCAATAATCCTGACAAGAGACAGATATGAAGCCTCTCATACAAAACCAATTTCAACTCCACTCCATTTTTCAAAAGCTCATCAGGGTGAAGAACGACAGAGTTGAACCTGTGTGGCTGCAGAATTTGTTTCTCTCTGATTGCCTTGTCAGGACATCCAGTGGCCGATGACCAAAACCCCACCCCTCAGACAAACTTCCCCTCTTTTTTCATCTCTGACACACAAAACTGTTGGACACAAAGCATTCTCTGTCTTTCCCATTCACATACATGTATTCACATCCTCTTACACTGACTTACCCCCCCCCCCACACACACACACACACACACACAAGGAGCCACAACTGACCAGCCCCCCAAATGACTGTTGTTTCGAATGTCAAGTTTTGTGTTCTCACATGGTACATATGCAGTTTCCAGTAACGGGGGCAGATTTACCCAGTAAAAGGGTGTAAGGTATGCATATGATGGCAAGCTGCTAATATTACCAATACTCCGGTGTAGTATTATCAAGGACTGGGGTCCCATGGATTTATTAGGGAGAATTGGATACCGCATTCCAAGATGGCGGCCTCTGCGGGCTTTTTCACGTCTCTTGGTTTTTTGGCCCATAGAGCATGTGCACTGGAGTCCAACAGAGCTGGATGAGAGCATGAACATGTCGGCATCACCTGATGGGGCCAGAAGTTGTGGTTCCCAAACGGTGGATGTTGTAGTCCTAATTTGGGCTTTAGTTTAACGTTACCCATAAATCCACCAAATAAAGTAGATAGCTAATGATACTATACTAACATTAACATTTGACCTTTCAATAACACTGCTTACTGGTTGGGTGCTATGCTAGTTCAGTGGACATGCTAATGTTTGCTGCTTACACTAAAGCCATTAAATACGTCTTTTAGTACATTCCTCATAGTTTTTCCTTTTGAAAAGACAAAGAAAGGCACCAGCCTCTAAGTTTGATATCACTAACTAGAGCCGCATGCACACTGCTTCAAAACCTACAGAGAGTTGTGGTTAGCGAATGGACAATTCTTATGTCGGAACCACCTAAAACCACTCAAAGATTATTCCTTATTTACACTGCATAGTTTTGTTGGAGTAATTCATCAAAAATGCCACCTCTAAAACTTTTGAGCTGACTCAAAAAATTTGCAATATAAAAGTAAACAGGAATCCGCTGCAACACAAACTAAATTGTTTCCATATAGGACATTGATTCTGATTGTTTATCTTGATTATTGTCTTAGGTACAATGAGGTTATTTATCTGAACAGAATGGACCCCACTCAGTTTGCAGTGATACAATCAGCAGCACACCACACAAATGCTACTATCCATCGGTAATTAGGACGTAATATTGTGCTCCACTTTCATTAATGTGATTGAGCATGTCTGTGTTAGGGATATGCATATGTAACATGCTTTCCCTTCCTATTCCCCACTCCAGCTAACCCTCTCAAGAGAGCCTCAGTGGTCGATGATAGGATCCACCCTGACTGTCCAAACACCGCTCCCTCAGGGACATTAATTTCCAAGCAGTCCCATGAGTGAGTCTGAGCATGAAGAGTAGGGAGTGGAAACCACACTTCTCGATTAAAAAAGTCTATTTTTTTTCTCAGGGAGAAAGTATAATGGCAAATTAATTTCCCAGAGATTAATGTATAAGGTAAATATTTTAGTGCAAGTGCTTATCTTCTAAAAATCAGAGGATGGACACCCCCTCACTCTCTTCCCCCCGCCTTGCTTTCCTAGTGTGTTGAAACAGCTTAGATGCATAAGGAGTCTAATGAGAGAGGAGATTCCAAGCTGCCTGATGGCTCTCATCAATCACCTTTCTCCTTTGGAGGTGGGATGCCGGCCGGTAGAAGGGGCCGTAGAGGGACGTGTGGGAGGAAAGGCATCAGGCTTTTAATCTCAATAAGTTAATAGACTTTCTGCTCTGGTCCTTCTAAGAAGAACTTCATCCTTGTTGTTAGCAAACAAGCAACATGTACACGGGAGACTATCTCAGGAGCTGCTTGGCATTTCCCCATTACACAGTTAATTTGTGTAGCCCCTGAAATTAGGAGATCTAACTAAAGTTGGTCAATACAGGGATAACCAGTTAAAGGTTGTTAAGTACTGAGCCAGTTTAGGAAAACAAATTCAGATCTCTACTGCGGCAGGTACAGTATAAGTGGTATGATTGTTAGAAATAAGTGGTTGGTAAATATTTAAGCAGCAGTTCTTTCTTATGATAAATGTGTTTCCAAATTTAGTTGAATATAAAGTAACAATCAGAAACTTCCAAACAGCACAGGACACTGTACTATGACTACTAACTTAAGCATGTACCATGCGTAAATGTAATGAGTTGACACCTGAGGGGAAAATGGATGCTAGCTAATTCTCTTCCCTGTGCAGTGATTACATAATCTAATGCTAATACCTTAGCACCCATCCCTAGCTGTGACTAGTCAGTCACATCTGGGTGGTGTCATTTTTTCATCTTTCTAAAACTAAGGGAGATTGTGAAGAAGAAAAAAAGTTAAAAAAAAAAAAAAAGGGATTAAACAATGCGTTTGTCTGCTCTCAGGAAAGTTGTTAATGTTTATTATGCTGTGCTAACTAGCTTACAAGGTAAAATGCAAGGCACAGTAGCACATCAAGTGCACGGAAGCAGGGACAATATTATGGCACAGTTTAGGCTAGTGTTAGCAGCTTTGTCATGCTCTTTATTAGATTGGGGGGAGGAAACATAAGATATTGAAGTCTCTTCTTTTGTAAAAGTGAAACATATTCTTTGAAAATATAAAAGTTAAAGCATAAGTCAAACCTCTGTATTGAATGTTTTTCCATGGTAATTATTCAGGATGACTCTTAGCCTCTGTTAGCCTTAGCAAGAAGTCTTGTTTTGCCTAAATGCGCACTTAATTAGCACATTATTACATAATGTCTCTAACCATCAAAAAAATGGTTAAGACTCTTTTCCGTCAGTTTAAAGCACTGAAAAACAGCCAAAGGTTAAACTCCTACTTAAGGAATAGAGTTAATCTTAATTAGCTAGCTAGCTAGCAATCTGATATAATCTGCTAGCAAAATCAGTAATTTCAGATAGCAAAAGTGACGCTCACTTTCTGACGATGAGAAGCCTTCTTTTGACTGCTTCTGTCCTAAATCAAAAGCACACTGTTCCCAAACTTACTCGGAATATCAAATGGCATCTGCGACTGTTTCACTGTAAAAGACAGTTGTGAAGTCCTAGAATTCAACATTTAATAGGCGAAACAAAAGAGGATGAAATTAAAAATCATACGGTTGTTCATCCGTCGATGGTTTATATTATGTCTGCCATATCACTCCTTCTATTCTGTGGCAGGTTGTTCCACCCTGAGCATTACATCAGAGAAAATTACACTGAAGCTCTTATGTTAGTATCATCGGTGTTTGCTTTAATATCAGAGGGAGTGTTGCAGTCATTTAAATAGCAGGTCAGACATGTCTGACCATGATTATATGAGGATAATATTGTATTTGTCCCTTTATCCCCTTTGCTGTACTAATGTGGCTGCTCAGCTTAATTAATTATCTTCATGCTGGACAATGTGTATGTGGTGGTTGTACTTCTAAGGGGAGAGGGGGTAATGTGGAAAATATGCAGAAAATGTATTTGGGTTGACTTACTGGCTATTAATAATGATTGTGTTTGGATAAATAGTGCCCTACTTTCAGAATCTGCGGATCTAAATATTCCCAGTAGACTGCCTCCCTCATGTATTGATTGATTGGTATAGTGTTTAAAGGTCATAGTCATAAAACATCAGGATGTAATTAACACACTGTGATTTTTAACCAGTGGTTAATGTATGGAGTGTTTACTTTGTAAGTTATAGCTTGCTTCTCGGTGTAGTGTTTGGATTACCACATGTTATTTGAATTCAAGATTATGTTCAGAGCAAATGTAATTTCTGACATGACAGTGTACCTCACCAAAAAGGGGCAGGTGAGTCTGCCAGGGCTGTAATACATATCATAATATAGTGTGTCTTTAATCATGGTTTCATAAGAATAAATGGACCATTGTGTCTCCTTTTTCCTCTGAACCACTCACCTCCAAAATACTAGAAACCTGCTTACATTCCTTGCAGAGTCACACGGAGACAAGACAGATGTGATGGTCTGTTTCCTTATGGTTACTTCACTCAGCTTCTTCACAGATAATTAATTTGGCTGAGGGAATACAATAAACATTTTGAGCTGCTTTTACCCTGATTCAAACTGAGTTGACCTTGAAATGACTAAAAGCAGAAATTCCACTGATGGATGTGATGCTAACAGTTTCATTTAAACATGCCTTTTCAGGATTGTCAATAAATTGTATTGAATTGCTTTTAGTCGCCCAAAACCTTAAGAACTGACCACCACATTTAGTCCCAATTTTTAAAGCTTGAATTATCAGGTTCCATTCCCTAAATAACAAAAGAAAGCCTTCACTGTGTGGCAACCCATTCGTTCTTTTGTTACCTTGGGAGTTGAGTCTATTCATATTTCCTCTAAGATTGAAAACATGTGTTTTAGTTTGTGAAGACATTTATCTGAATGTCTTGGCTTTCTTTGGCAAAAAGGATGGAAAAAGCTTACAATATCTGTGCGTGTGTGTGTTAGCCCGTGCACCAACAGAAATATGGAAGAAATGGGTGTGTGTTATGAAACCAAATGCAAAAAAAAAAAAGATTTATAAATTCAACATTAGCTTTTTAATTTATATATGATCGATTTAATAATTAATTTGATAGAGGTCTAATTTCAGATGTAATAATTTCTGAATTATTAGTTGCCACGTTCCCAATGAATTGAAATAGATTTTTTTTTTTTGTAATGACCTGACTGTGATCTACAGCTATAGACTGTCAAGAGTAATGTTAAACATTAACCAGAATGTTTAACATTTTTTGTTTAATAGACCGGATTGGTTTGAAAAATTACCAGATTTACTCATTTGCATGACTGAACTGGCTCAAACCATTTGATCCAGTAGGACAGGATATTTGACATTAACACAAGATGCTGTAGTGTTTATCTGACAGTTCTTAGTATACATTCATAAAGATAGTTTTTAATCTAAAATCACGAAAAGTGTTTGGCTTTTCATTTGGCTGTGCCTCTGCTCCACCTTGAGAGGGAAAAACCACCATGAAAGAACCCGATATGGATTAGAAAATACAACTCAGTCATTTAATCAGAGCAGCTAAAATCAAAGGAGGCAAAAGTTCAGGATCTGAATGCAATGAAATGGATCAGTTCCTTAGGACCTACTGACATAGCTCACTTGTGGAGGAGCGAGCCGAGACAGAAAGGGCTGAGTAATGAAGATGGATGCATTCTGTTATCAGGGAGCCACTTACTGGGCCTGATGTAACCTTAAACACTGAGGATAGCTCAGTTGCACAAAGAATCTAATTAATGAATAGCAGCCATGAAAGAGAACAAGGCAAGTGCACATTTGCAGATGAATTCCAGACACTAATCAAACGCCGCTCAAGTGCTTTAGTTTGTCTCCAGAGTAAGGGAATATTTTGCAAGGATTTAAGGCAGTGTTTGCATGCTTTGCTGTTTTTATGTATGGGCCTGTGTGTGTATTTATATGTGTTTTCCTTTACATGTGTTTATATGTGGGTTTTTTGTTGTGGTCAACTGTTTAAGTGTTTTGTACATTTATGAAGTGCCGAGCCTTAGGTAAAAAAGTACTTAATCTAAAGAACAGGTGTGAGGTTGCATTACTGAGCTTATTCAGACAGTATGGGTTCATTTACTCTCCACTGTAGGGTCACGCTATCTTAACTAGGATTCTTATATGGAGAGAACTGGCTTCATAGCTCAGTGTACATTGGCTGTTTTAAGCAGGTACCACATTAAACAATTACCCAGTTACAGGCACGATTCGGTCTCTACATTAGTGCGTGTAAAAAAGAGCAGGTCTCCATAGACAGTCAATGCACATTAACATGTAACGTGAAAGTTTAGATTGCAAAATACAAATCAGGCAAATAGGAAATTATTTTTATGACTGAAATCTGGACAAATCTGGATGACTCTGCCCTTTTTAAGAGCACAAATGTAAGCACAGTGTGTTATCAATGTCTGTAATTCACCAGAGTTAGACATTAATTAGGCTGAATCTTTTCACAGTTGGTGGAGATTTTAACAAGACTAAGAGTCATCATAGCCTGGTTCCACACCTCTAAATCACTCCTGTTTGTTCAGCAGTACAAGTAGGTCTGGTGCTGTGCTCATTAACAGCTATTTTAGCCATTTCAGCCACATCTAGGTTTAGTAAATTATAATGCTAACATGATAATTTCAACTTAGCACAAAGTACAGTTGAGACCAGCGGAATTGCCGTTACTTCTGCAAGTATTTGGTAATAAACCAAAGTTTGAAGAAAGTGAAATTTTTTTCGCTAGATGAACAGTCTGGGGACTGACTAAATAACCAACTATGCCATTCCTAGGACCAGAATGCTAACATGTCTAAAACCTTACATTTGGTTCCTGGCTTTAGAAACTTTTTTAGGCATCTTAAACTGGAAGAGTTTTGTTGCAACTGAAGCATATGATTGTGTAAAATTGTGAGGACTCAGACTTGCATATCGTGTTTCTCACTTATTATCCAGTACCAGCTCCAGTGGAATTCTCCATGGCGGTCGGTTAGCTTGCAGTGGCAGACGTGGCTTGTGCTGATCACTGTTTTCGTTTTGCTGGGTCTGGTGCCTTACGCCGTTCACTGCATGATGACCACCTTCACCAGCCCTCCTCCTCCCAGCACCTTTAAAGTGGCCGCAGCCTCTTTTGGTCTGCTGACAGAGATCCTGCTGATCAAGTGAGTACTTCAATTTTTTACTCGGTATTCATTAACCTTATAATCTGTACTTTTTAAAATTGAAGTATCCTTGCTCTGATCTTCATGTACCATGCCAAACACTTTCAGAACACCAGTGATTAAAATGATGATGAGGATCTTTCCACTCTGGTTGTATTTTGGTCTTGGATGTGATTTCATCTGCCAAATGCACACAATATTTACAAGAAATGTTTCATTTTTATGTGAGTTTCAAAACAAGAAGGGGTGTCACCCAAATAATCATCTCTGAAAACATGTTGTCTGACCCCCAACACCCCCACACACCCACCCCTCTTGTTTTCACTTAGTCTTCTATCCCATTTTGATATTGCTAATTGGAACAATGCCTGCAGTTCTGTAAACCATTAGTAAATGAACAGTCTGTTTTTATTAACATCGAACTTGTAAATAATGCATTAGTTTCCTGGCGTAAACAGTATCTGTGATTGGAAAGAAACATATAACGTATACTGTAATCAGATTACAAATACAGTTTTTGAAATGTATGATTGCCTAAAGCAGTAACCGTATCAGGCTGCACATTACTGAAAAAATTCTTAATGGATCATTAAGAATTATGTTTGAAAAAAGAGAAATAATAGTCCTAATACTATTTTTACAAACTAAACCACATTCTTAATATGGCTTAACTGACTGACCTTAATTAAGTGAATGCTTGGATTTATCAAGCTACTCTGCTTAATAAAAATCAATGTAAAATATGATGTAGTAGTAGAAGTGATTTAACTCTCCAATCACCCTAAACTCCTCTCTTCCTGTTCTTCATCTCGCCCTCCTCCAGTATTTGTCTTAACTAAAATAAGAGGCTGTTTGTAATTAACTCAACAAGGCTCGTAACTTTTTTCCCCCATTAACCGCCTTTGCGAGGAATGTGGCTAGTGAACTTCTAATTAATAAATATGGTTGCACTGGTAATGTGCTTCTGCATCATTATGTTGTTGAAGCCCTTATCCACGCCAGTAATGAGCTGTAATTTTAGGACAGGAAATTGGTTTGTTTACAACACATTCAGCAGCTTCAGACAAGCTACATTCCTGGCAGTTCTCAACTGCAGGTATTTGCTCATTGTTTGAGTTGAAAGAGGTTCAAATATGTTGTCATGCTAACAGTTATACTATTAAAATTGGAACACTTGGCTAATGTCTATGAATCATTCGAAATTACTTATTATTACATATTTTTGTTGTCTTGAAGCGTCAATGCCTTAATTTCACTGAATACAGTCGGACCATGCCTCAGATTAAGTAGTGTATGAGCAGAAACAGTCATTATTCTACATACGTCTGTCTGTTTAACTTGGAACTTGGGAGGTATCCCACCACACTAAACAGGTTTACTGTCAAATGATGCTTACATTATTACTTGTCCAGTGGTAGGGTTGGTGGGTGCCCCTATTAGGATGGGTGGGCCTCACAGACTCATGCCCCATGGTGCTTGTGCAGCCTGGGATGTGCCAGCCTCCTGCTGCCCCCTGTCAGGGTGTATCTCAGTCACTCTTCAGCCCCAGGGGGGAAGTCCTTGTGAGGCGCAACCCCCTCGTCTCTCACCCACACCCCGTTAATCTCTGAAACGCGGTGTTGAGACAAAGATAAACAAGTAAACAGCTGGGAATGAACTCTTTATTGTGTTGAACCTGTGTTGTGTACTCTCATCATCATCTGCGTTGACTGTTGATGAAATGGTAGCATGCAGTAATGCGAGTCAAATGTCAGGGGGGCATGTTGTGCCGTCCCAGTGACTGAGCATCTTGGTCTCTTTTACCTGTTGTCAGTTGCCATGGTTACAACACCTCAGAGACAAGTCTAGTTTGCTGTAAATCAACTGAAAGAATCTAGTCATATTATTATTACAGGACAGGTATGAATAAATTTGATGAAATGTGTAGGTAGCAAAAGTACAACATTATCAGAAGTTATGGTCATTTTGTTACTAGTGCAATAATTTTATCTCTTCTGTTTCTTTAAATGGGAACTCCACTTATTTTACATATCAAAGTCTGTTTATGTTTGTTGGGCAGTACCACTGCATAAGTGAAAAAGGTTGTATAAAATCTTTTTTGGCTTTAGAGGGAGCTGAGCAAAATTTGATTAAGGGCCTCAACTAATGTCATTTGAGTCAGCATTGGCAGGGGCGGAAGAAACTATAAGTTTGAAAATGAAATAAACCTCAGGTTGTGGGGTTAGCATGACGTGATCTTAGCCGTTCTCTGTAGCTCACTCCTCACCTCTGCCTCAAGAGGCACCATGCTACATTAGCAGCCCCTAGCGTAACAGCTCAGTGATCAAGTTTGCATTGTGGGTAATGTAGGCCCCAGATTTCTTTTCTTTTTTTTTTTTAATTGGTCCACCAATGATATAGGAGTGCTGTGCTAAAGAGGAGTATTCTTTTAATGGATAACACTGATTCCTAACTGGACGTGATGAGGACGAGCAACCAAGCAAACATCAGATGGCTCCGTGCGTCAGTACAAATGACAAAAGAATAATCATTCTAGCTGAGCAAAGGATTATAACTTGTTCATTTTCAGATTGAGAAATCACAAGCAGTGCAAAAACCAACTTATCCTCCGTGCCATATTACTCGCAGTAGACCTGGAAAATTCACTGGCTCGCTGTATGTTAGGAAGAGGTGTGAAGCTGACAGTATTCTACTCTTCTTGTTGTCAGTTAACCCAATGACAAAAAAAAACAACAACACTGCATAGATTCTACCAACAGGTCACATCTGCATAGTCAAGGCCTTATATGTCTTATTCCTCTCTCCCTTAGAGTTCAGTTATTGAAAAAAAACTTTTAAAACACAGCAGAGAGGCACAAAATTGCACTGGCTGACAGGTTCCGTCATTAACATGGACACACACAGTTTTTTTTGACTCAGTCCATAATACACCTTCGTGCTGCTGTAAACGCTGCAAAGCAGTGCCAAATGTGTATAAACCCGCAACTGAAAATAGTCCCCAACAAATGAACTATTTCCTCCTGTTTTACTAACGTTTGCTGAAAACTACAGCACCCAGCTGTTTTAAGAAATTGCTAAGACTTTTATTCAAATGAAACTATACTATATATTTGTGCCTTCTTTGATTTATAACTTTAGTAGGAACCAATGGGCTTGAGGGTGATTCCCATAGACTGAGTGGAGAAGATGTAAAGTACTTATGGCATTTTTGTTTTTAGTTTTTTTTACAATAAGAAAAATATGGAATAATGTTAGACTAACACTGCATGGTAATCAGAATATTTCTGTTTAGTTTTTTGTCTTTCCTGTTTCAAAAGGAGAATAAGCTGTGCTGCTATTGTAAAGACATTTTATTATTACATTGTTTTTGTAGAAGTAGAAAAAGAAAGCACTGTACTTTTGGGTTGAAGTGCTAAAAGCCACAAAATGACATCAAAGGAGCCCCTCTGAATTGTGTTCAGGCTCATCACTGTATCATTTGTTCTTCCTCGCAGTCCTCTTACAGACTTCTTCGAAATAATCTTTCTCATTTCCGTCTAAGTCTATAAAACTTCCTTTCAGCATTTTTGAAACTCCCAAATAATCATTTTAGCCCTCCTCCTCTTTCTTCAGGTCTGTTATTGGACAGATTCACAAAGTCACATGACATTTGTCAGGCTTGAACTGCCTTTCAGAAGGCTGTCACACAATATGCGCCCTCTCCTTCCTTTACCATCATGGCAGGAGTCGCAGCGCTGAGACAGTGCCCTGACCATGCAGCTCTGCACTGTGAATTTTTATATGCCATTGCCTGGAGGTTAGAAACTCTCATTATGCCGTGTTAGATTTATTAAAATAGATTATGGAAATGTTAATTAAGTCATTAATTACATTATTTAAGCAGCATTGACAGATAAGGGAGTGTGTATGTGTATGTGTGTGTATGTGTGTGTGCGCGGGGGGGTGTCAAGCTCCCTGGGTGGTTTAAAAGGATGTGATTGGTGACAAGGGACACTGTGGAGATGGCGTCTAACTGCTAGAGCTGACATGATACAAAGTGGCCTACACTGCTCTCTCACCTCACGCTACTGTCTGCAGCAGTTTGCAGAGCTGCCTGGGGATGAGTAGCTCATCTCCCTTTTGCAGATAGAAGTTTACACAAGGGTACAAATGTGCTTTTTTGAAGTAACAACTACTCATACTTTAAGGTAAGACAATTTAGTGAGAGAAAGAAAGAGAGAGCACAGTGCTTAGAGTATAGACATTTTGCATCCTACTTTACAGTGTCCTTCTTGTGAACATTTGAGCAAAACATTTGTTGTGACATTCAAGCAAAGGCCTCAAAACACATTTCCAAGCTGCTCCAAATGAAAACACAACGGCACAATTGTAAGATGAATTACCCATGAGTTGATACTATGGACTCTCTTATCTGTTGACAGTTTAGTTACCACAAAGCACAAGAAATGTGTTTTCCAATTCTCTGAGAATTGAGCTTTTCTTTGTCCCATCAAACCTATATTAAGGGAAGGAAAATTGCTCTGATCAAGCTTGATAAGAACAAATGATAGATGTTGTAAACAAGCAGAATGCTTCAATTCTGATCTGGGGCATTGATTTGCCTCAGTAGACAATTACTGTGTGGACTGAGGTTATGCATTCAGTCAATCCAGTGGCAGAAGGATTTTTTTGTTTGCTATCCAGTGTATTACTTTGTACCACACACTTCCTAAAAATGTTAAACTGTTGAATTACAATGTATTATTGAACATAGCAGAAGGGAAAGTATATGTGGAAAAAATGAGCACCAGTCTTGATTTCTATGGTCCTCCCTTAGGTTGGCGGTACTGAAAGGTGTCTGGCTTGATATTAAGTGGCTACTGATTAAAGAAAATGATACAGTTTCAGGCCACCCGACCACCTCACAGTCAAGCTATCTTGATTATCTCCTGCATCAGTCATATGAACCTCATGACAACTAACTCATTGCTAAGATTGTTGGTGTGCACCAACATGAAGAATCATATGATAGCACTCAGCCGTCCCCTCAGAGTAAAATATGCACACTTTCTGTCAGACACTTGTTGAGTACATTGTCAGAGAATAAGCTGTACCAGTCTACACTTTTTCAATTTCTGTATGTTTTTCACGCTTTTACGATTTTGCTTAATATTTGTTGGTGGTTGGGATGTGTAAAACCTTTGGAGCTTTTAAAACCAAATGTATGCACAAGATATCTACTTCTTAAACATTGGACATTATCAGCCAATCACCAGACTATATAAAATAATATACTCTAGCAACCCTGCCTCCAAAGAATACATACATCCATTAGCTATACTGTTAATGCTTTTGAGGGTTGTGGGGTGGGGGGCTGGAGCCAATCCCCTGACACTGGGTGAAAGGAATACCCCCTGAATAAGCCACCAGTCTAGCACAGGACTGATCCCAAAAATACATTCACATACAACTAATTATCATTTTAAAAAGGGGTAATGGATTACACTTTTAGCAATATGATCACAAAAGTGATTATATTGAACATATTTGCAAATCGCCTCCACGATGTATTCTTCATTAAATGTATTTCATTTGTTTTCCTACCATATCTGCTCCTACCAGCCAAAGCATAATTAGCATGTAGGCAATTAAAACTGCTCTTCTAAATGCTTTTATATCCACAATTGATGTAATGACTGTATAATGTGGAATTGTTGCTCCCAGTCACAAACCCAAAGAGAAATATCAACCAACTCTGATGTCACCTTATGGAGCTTTTTAGGATGTTTGACCTCATGGTTTTGGTTTTAATGCTCAAAACTTTACCCTTTGATATCACAGCTCTCATCTACATTGTTGAAAGGCTCTGCAACCTGACTGTACACTACTAGCTCAGCACAAATTAGAACACAGAGAAAGATTGAGACAACTAGTGGATATAGTGGAGCATTTAGCAGCTAAAGAGCTAGATACTTTTCACTGGAGGAGACCAAAAATAGAGCTAAACAGAGAGTGAACGGTTCACTTGTCGAGAAACACGACTCCAATCGTAGTTAATCTTACTCCAGTGACAGAAAGCAATTTATTGATTAACGCTGTAGTCTAAACTCTCACAGTAGTGAAAAATGTCCATCAGATGTTCCTGGAGCCCATGGTGATGTCTTTAAATTGTTTGTGTTGTTCTTCCAACATTATTAAAAAACAATAAATTGAGAATAATATAAAACAGCGAAAATAGCCTTGTTCTCACATTTGAGCACCTTTCAGCTCATTGTTTAGAATTTATGATCTGCAACTTCACAATTTTAGTTAACTTTAAAGACCTTCTTATACTGAAAATAAAGACAGTTGACAAGATATAGGTAGATGACAGAGCTGACTTGGACAGTGATGTCTATGCCGATACATATGCAGAGTCTCATTCTTTTTAAACCCAACTATCAATGCTTATCTCCCACCTACAACTACTCTGCAGCACGGGAAAGTCCACTCTTACCTGACTGGACAAATGTTTGCAAGGGAACTTAATCCAGGCAGCAATTATATTTCTTCTAAAATGCATCTGGCAAAATGAATTATTTTGTCAATAATCCTGGTAGGCATTGACTATATTACATAATTTAATTCCATTGTTGCAAGTTCTCACAAAGATACATTTAAAGTGTTTTCACAGTCAGACAATATGTCCACTTCCTAAATATTTGGAGAGACTAGGTCTTACGAGACTGTATGGTCATATCATGTCAGGAGACTAAGCAGCACTCAGGATTCCACAGGAGTTTGCCACATACACCAAAGACTCATTTAATGGGAGGAGAAGGATTTAATAATGAGATTAGCATTATGTTATTATACTGACAAAGTTATTTGGGATGAAGTGTGAATGTATCTAATTGGACTTGCATGCAATGTGGGATGAAGCAGTCAGACTCTGAGTCCCTGAGTCTGTTCTCTCCTAATGTTTGTACTTGTGGCGATGTTTTCTCAGGTGTCTGTCGAGCTACCTCAGCAGTCGTTACCGGCAGGCTGAGCAGAGCTCCTTCACACTCCGGCCCAGGGGCTCCGAGGAAGACAGAACGGGGCCAGGCCACTGGGATCGGGCGGAGGCCACTTCAGCAGCGACAGGTCACGCTTCATCTGTGGCCTCACCCAGTCAAGTGGACACGAGGAAAGTGGTTGTTTTGAAGAGTGGATGTCTCAGCCTTTTCTAAACCACTAACACAAGGAGTTTACAGAATAGAGGGCCAGAGTAAATCCTTTAGGTATTAGATGCAGCTAACAGCCATTCAAGAAATCACATCAGTTTATCAGTGTGGCATTTATGAGATCTTACACTTTAAAACCTATTTTCGAGGTGTCAAATATTCTTGTTTTCCTCTATATCAAACCCTTATACTTTATTCAGTGGATTTATTCTCATATATCGCAAATTGATGATGGGGAAGAGAATGCACGCAGCTCAAATGCTCAGCTCTGAAATCACTCTCTTTCCTTAATGATGCCCACACAGAGACAATGGGGCGCCGTTCTGATTAGTGTCACCTGTCCTTGTGCATCTCATCAGCTCCATTATGGCTCCATCTCCCATGCTTCTTCTGCTAATTGAATAGCCTGTGAAGTGGTGACGAGGACGGGGGCGAGAGCAACGTCTGTCCCGCTGCTGCTTCAGAAATGAGAGTAAAGCTTCCCAGTGAGACACTAGTGTTTAAAACATAAACCTTTATCATACAGATAGAAAATGTGCCAATAATTTTCATTTTCTGTTACTATCATGTCATCCGTGGTTTATTCTCATATATAACAGCTTTCAATTTGCATTTACTATGGGATTTGAGGGTGATGCCGTGCTGCACGACACTTTTCTTCAGTATATCAGACAGAACGTTCATATTGGACGTAGGCACACAATACGCTTACTAATGTTTTCAGGTGTATTAATAGCAAGCTAAAAATAAATTAAAGTATTGGAGATGATGTAGCAAAGGTTAGGAAACTGGAACATGTGTTGAGGGTATTTTTCTTAGTGTTACCAAAACCCATGAGAAGACCAAAATCAACAAGGCTAGTCTGTGTTGGTGTGCTTTTATTTTCATGGGGACTATTTTCAGCTGTGGATTCACACTGGGTGCCCCAGTGAGCGTTTAGATGCAGCAGCACAGTGATTGCGGCATTGGCAACATATATCAGGCACACAACTTGTTAGTGGGAGCAGTTTATTGTTGGTTTTGGTATGTTCATGGAATTTGTTGATGATTTAGAAAATTATTCCTGGAAATAATTAAAACATTTTACTCACCATGTTAATAGCAGAGATATCTCATTGGGACAGTTATAGAATAGAGTCTTCAGCTTCTGCAACACAGATGATCAGACTATATCATCTACATTTTCATTTATAGCACTTTCCGTATTTGTTGTTGTAAAGTTCCTTATATGCATGGCCAACAAAACTAATACTAATTCTTAGTGTGATTCAAATTTGGTACTTTTTCTAAAATCAGGGGTTCAGGAAGGATGGTCAAAATCAGGGCCACAGATGCAAAGATGTAATTTTTGTCCTCAGTATGTGTCAAACTCTAAAAACACTACATCCAACATCACCCATAAGGCAAACATAAACTTCATTTTGTAAGACCCTTATGCTCAGTAAGTAGTCATGTCCCAAAGTTTGTACCACAGGCCAAGTATTGATGAACCCTGATGACATCACCTAAATAACCCTGATGGTTATCAGGGTCAGTTTTAACTCAGACTTGATGTAGCTCCTCCAGAGCCTCAGCAGACATTATACCACTGTTTTCATAAGAGTTCTCCTTGAAGGCATAATGTTCTCCGAGAATGTACAACACACAAATGCTTCTCTTTAATTGTATTTAGTAGGAAATGGTCTTTGATGTTAAGTAATTTCAGTGAATGATACCATGTGATTTGTCACTGTTAGCCATTGTTGAAAAAGTTTTTGAACTGTAAAGCAAAGCAATTAAAAACTGAGGCAGGCCTCAGTGTGACTTTAAAAATTTTCAGGTCTCTTTGTATTTAGTCAAAATAAAATGTATAAAATATCTTTCAGTTCTTCAAAGAAAACCCTGACATAAAAAGAACATTTTTTTATTTTGATTGGATAAACATTGCAAGCTATGATGCAGGGCTGTAGTCTGGGTGCCTCTCCTGCCAGGCAGCAGCTTTTCTGTTATCTGCATGCGCCTGAGGCAAAGCTAATGTGAAAAGATCCTCCTCACTCCGCTCTGCTCTGTTAGCAGTTAGATCTGCAGGCTTATCCTGCCCAGTCCCTCTCCATTTCACCTCTCGGTCACAGCCAAGTGATTCTCAGCTGTGCACCACTTCAGCTTGGACCTTTCTATGGACAGAAGAGAGGAAGTACAGCAGTATCTCACTGCTGTATCTGGTAAATGCCACAACAACAACAGGCTTGCAGAGGCTTCCCAGTGTCCCCATGCCTGTATGGTTCCAGGGCTTAATGTGTGCGTGAGGGGCCAGATGGACACTTTCATGAGTGTATGAGTGTGGATTATTCTGCCGGCTACATCTGGGGCTCCACATGGTACAGCAGACTGCGGTAAGAGAGGCAGGTGGGCACGTGGGGAGGGCGCCCCTCCAGTGGGTTCTCTTACATCTATACCCACCGACAGGGCTTCCTCGCAAATGGTAAATCGAAAGATTGCTCGACCAACCTGTGGGACAAACGCTTCTCTGGATCCTGGCAAAGCTCGATGTCTTCTTCTGCCCTTTTCTTCCTGTCTGACAGCAACAGCCTAATGTTTCCAGGTGTACAATGTGAAAATAGCATCACCGTCGGCCGGGAGACACTTTTGTTCAACATTTTTCCCATATCCACACATTTGGAACATCTTGGGGTGCAGTGTCTTGCTCAAGGACACTTCGTAATGTGGACGAGAGGAGCTGAGGAGTGGACTGCCACTCCCATGATTAATAGCCTACCTATTCTAGCACCCGAGCTACAGCTGCTCATAATATGAGCATGCCACTGATAGCACCATCAACATATTATCACATTATGTTCTCATTCATCGTTGTCAGTGTTCATCACTGGGTCAGATAAGCAGATCATATGATAATGTAGCAGGCAGACAATAGAAAATAACACTGTATGGCACTAGGACTGAAACAATTAGTCAAGTAATTGTTTAGTCAACAGAAAATTAATCAAAGCAATGCTACTCATAATACAGAAGAATGCCACCTATGGTTGTTATAATATCACATGTATTGGCCAATGATATTATTGAAATATTATTACTGATATATGAATGTGAAGCAGCATTTTACCCTTGTATTTGGCGAAGTTGGAGCTGGTTTGTTGGGCAGTATCATCTATTGCAATGCATCATTATCAGCTCATCATTTCTTTCGTGGGCAAAATGTTCATCTCTGAAGAAAATATTAACTAAACTAAAGCTGTAAAATAAATATAATGGAGTAAAAATTACAATTAATCCCTCTGAGCTGTTGTGAGGCATAATGCTGAAACACAAATAAATTTTATGTACCTTTAATTCATACTTAAGTACAATACTTAGGTAAATATACAGATTTTCACTCCATGTTACGTTACATTACCTTCAAATTAAATGATTTTGGGGATAACGGTGGCCAGGGAGAGTGGGGGGGTTCAGGGGGTTGGTCCCTTGAAGCGTCTGTAGACCCATGTAGCAAGGTCCCACTACACCACTGGGACAGACCACCACCATAACCACATCATGACACTGACACAGTATGTGTCATAGTCACAGAAGTGTAACTAAATTGCTCTCTGTATATATATACAAGATGTAGAAGTATATAGTAAAACCCCAAATCATTCCTTTTCAAAATTGTGTTGAGCATGCTCACAAAACTCAACCCAAACTTATTAAAGCCCCACACTCATATTAGATTGAACTCCAGCCAAGGCCTTTGTGAAATCAGAGCTCATTAGACGAGTCCACCTCATAATGAGTGGCCAGATCCATCAGGAGAGATAAAGCTCCCGCTCTGTGCTGACTGAGATCCAGTTAAACACACCCGCAGTGCTTCAGACCACATGTGAAGAAGATATTTTGCTTTGAAGCACCAACACACAAATTCGAATCAGCGTGTCAGAGTGCCAAATGTCCTAGGCTGCGAGTGACAGGAGATCCGCTTTAGAGTTGGCTACCTGTTGAGGAGGATTAAACAAAATACAGATGGTGTTTACATATTAAACAAACAAAGGCAGTTTCTGTTCTGATGGTGGCAAAAAGGCTTTCATCAAGCGAGGACCAAGTTAAAAGTAGAAAAAAATTGATTTGTTGTCGATTAGCAGTAACACAACAGTCCTAAACCTTTTGACAAACCCTCAAAGTTCCGATCGGGAATCTTCATCCCTCCGCGTGTTCCCACGTACATTCTCAAAGAAAGCAGAGAGCCTGGCTGCAGATAGAACGTCATAAATGACAGTTTGCTGGCCTAAGAGAGAACCACGTATGACCCTGAGGTCACCTCTGAAGGACGAAGGCTGCGGAGCGTTCCTGCCATCCACACAACATGAGCGCAGCGCGGTCGTCGGATCCACCGCGGGTCGAGTTGAATAAATTAAATGAATTACCAGCTGCCTCGTGCAAGCTTGCAGGATGCAGGGTGGCATGGGCACGCCATTACAACAATGATAAGGATATCTGCACGGCCTTGTGTTAAAGGAATTACACATAGCATCCACATGCCTTTAAGAGAGTCTGACAGTTTTGCGCACACTTGCAAGTTAGTATGACAAGAAAATGTGTGTGGCTGCAAAATGGCTCAGCTGCTGCTTGGCCTGAGTCGGGGGCACTGCTCGGGTGGCTTGCTGAGAAGTATAAAAAAGTCTTATTGTGATGCAAATAGACACAGTAGCGTATTGTGCTTAAACAATGCATTAATATGTCTCTTTTGAGAAGATAACATCACAAGATGCACAATAACACAAAATGATGTCCTCCGAGGTTATTTAAAGCGATATGACATCAGATCCTGACATTGCAAGAAGTGCTTCCTGCCTGTCCAACTGCTTTTGTCTCCAGCTTTTGATAAAAGCAGACGAAGGGTAGAAGGCTGCTTTTGAATTCCAGCCACTATAGGGGAAAGTCCATTTACATAATATTATGTATATTGTATTCAACTCCATTTTAATGTTTGAATATAAACTGAATTGAAGTCTTTAAGCGGGAACATGGGGAGAAGTGTTGTACCTTAAACACGAGACACGTGGCATGGTGTCCGATAACTTTGTCTTCTACCTATAATCTGATGTTGTGCAGAGAGGCGGGATCGGCCTCACTTCCCCCAGGGTGATTTATGATTGAGGACATGCTAATAAAAATATCAAAACAATCTGAGCTCTGGTGGGGAAGATACCGGTCCGCTACGTACATCATGCTCGACAGGCCTGTGCAGGGAATCGCCTGCGCGGTGATATTATGCCCGTATGGATGCCCCATTGCCCTGATCTCGAATAGAATACACAGCTGTTGTTTGTATTTTGGAGGGTCAGTGGGGGATGCACTGCTCACACAAGGTGACATTTACGTGAACATGCTCCTCCCAGCTCGATAGGTGAGCCATCTTGAAATCATGGTCCAAAAGGAGAAGTCAGGAAAGGTTCTCCCTCTTTAAAATCCTATGCCAAAGCTCACATGAGTTAAATTTAATTTGCAGCTACATGGGTCACTTGCCCTTTGAAAAGAGCACAGTGTGCTATCATATTACACCCAGTGGCACAGGATTGAGGAACATTCTGCCCTTACTGGATAAACTCCCTTTCAAACCTGCTCTCACTAAAGGATGCATATCCAAACCCACCAGAGAGACACATTCCAAATAGTTCATTAGAAGCCTAGAATGACTGGATGAAAAGATACAGCGCTGTGTTAACTTCGCACACCAAATTTTTTTTTACCCCCAGTCTCGCCATTGACGGATTTATATCGAGTATGGGTGTGGACACAGAGTAATTTAGTATGTGTTAAAAGCCACTGCAGGGATGTAGCCTGTAATACTCACTCAATTCCACTTCTAATATCACTTTTCCTGAAAGCTCAATGGTTTTCTGTCTCTGTGTCTTGCCCGACCACAAAATCATCACAAAGTTTCACCGTCAAAAGGAAATGTTCTGAAACATGGAATCCATTCCAAACATCCACTTATGCTGTTGCCAGAGAGCATGTATGGTAATGATTTTATCAGTGTTACTGATGTAGCATTGAGTCTCAGGTTATTCTATGGAAACTCCTTTACATTTTTGGAGGCTTCTGTAGGTGCATGAAACAATATGCTATAATAATTGCTTGTTGCAAAGTGCTTTTAATACAGCAGATTGTTTATTTCAATGAGCTTGTCACGCAGTTTCCAAATATGTGGTCGTAAAACGTATTGCTTTCCTCATTGTCTTACACAAACAACTCTTATGCTTGGAAAGAGCCATTCATAATACTTATCTATATAAGTGGAGACACTCATCTGTCTTATAGGTCTGTGCAGTGTTAATGTTACCCCGTAATCATGATTATGTTTTTTTTGTTTTTTTCTGTGTGGGCAATCAATGGGTCAAGACCATCAGATGTCAGAAGTGCATCACCAAACAGGAAAGCCACTGTAGACATTTGCCACAAGGGCCAAGTTTAATTAAGCGGACGGTAAGATTTAGTGAGGGGAGGCGCTCTGCCGGGGCAGTTTAACAGCCTCTGAGTGTGAGATTAACTTCTCTTAACACTGCTATAGAACATTACATGTGTTTGTGTGAAGCAAAAGTTGCTTGTGTCCTTTTAATTTGAAGTCAACGGGGAGAAACTTAAAGCACCTATGATTTATTTATTTTTTTTTTTTAGTATATTTGGGTCTTATTTTTGGCTATAATTTCTATTGGCTATATATCTTGACATCGGTAGAATGAAGTCCGACATGGTAAGAAAAAAAGGGTGTAAACAAGCCAGATGAGGAAGTCACCTTTTCAAAAATCCAGTTTGAGCAAACGCAAACTACAAAGTAGAAAACAAGACACAGGCTGTACAATGGCAACATACAGTCGTCAGTCATAAAAAATAAAAGAAAAACAAAAAAACATCTCGTCCTCTTCCTTCCTCCTCCACATTGGTGCCTGTGTACCACTGAAGACTTTTTCCACAGCGCCCACTCTGGTGTTGTACGGATCAGAGATGCCTCACGTGAGGATGTTCACATTAGTTCCTGTGCACGGTGCATGTGCACACCCCCGCAGAGGAGATCGCTCGCAGGTCGCCACAAAGACAATGTTGAGAACCCAAGAGACGAGCTAACAGCTAACTTTGGATTTGCTGTCATGCTAACAAATATGGAGGCGGCTGTGTTCAGAAAAGGTTGAAAACTGCGCTACATTTATCCACCTTTTTTTCAACCTGTGGGGTAGAACCCAAAATTTTTCCTCAAATTAATCAGATGGTTTAGTGTCTTTGATGATCTGGTCAGCAAAACTTTCTAGTTTTTGCCATTTTGCATTAACAAAGAGAAAAAAATAGCATAATTTACTGAAAAGAAAAACTGGGCGATAATCCATCCTTATCCGGTTCTCAGATCTCAACTTGACGTTATTATACCAAAAATAGGGCTCAAGTTGTAATATACCGAAACTGGCCTGGAATAACCCAAACAGCTGCTAACTGATGATTTCTTTCTTTGACTTTAGCTGATGTTTATTACTGATTTCAGACACGGTTGTGGTTTGGAATCACTGTCTCCTAACAGTGCAGGAAAACATTCCTTCAAGACAAATTTCACCCAACATGAGCTGTTGCACCCTGACACTGCCAAAGTTAGACTTGTATAAATGTCAAGAGAGACGTGTCCTCCTTTTGTTCGCTGCAGACTTTGCCAGCAGCTCATTTCCTCCAGGAACGCATTAACAAAGCAGTTAATTCTATCATTAATTAAAAGGAATCACAATTCAGTGAACACTTCAAATTAATCTATTGAGATTTGCTCTCACACAGTGCTCACATTCTATTTTCTTTGTCTCATCAAAGAAATTGCAGCTCGAGAGGCATGTTTTTGTGTGTGTGTGTTTTTTTCTCAGTGTCATTTACATCAGTCTTGTCCTGTGTTGCTCCATTAGCAAAGCATGTCACTAACACTAGCAGGTTTAACAGTTTGATTCCAAAGGTAACCAGCCTTGCAATAAATGAGTACACTGGTAGCAACAGCAGGGTGCTGACACAGGTGTGGTTTAACTAAAAATACCTTTCTGAAATATATATACACATATGCATAAACTGATTTTATGCATGATTCATTGTGGTACATGTAATTGTTGTAGCTTACATGTTAATACAGTACAGACAGTGCCCTCAGGAGTTGTGAGTTCATGTGAAATTGATCGGGAAGGCAATGTTTTCTTCATGAATCCCACATTTTGTCTGGAATAACGCAACTAAATGGCTTCGCAACGCGAGGAAAATGTTTGATCTGGCCATTGGCCACACTGAGCTGTTTATCTCCTCAGTCACTGGAGTCGGGTTATAAATACTTTGTGCTTGGCGTCTCCACAGTATGGAGCTACTTGGAGGGTGATGAGGTGCTAATTAGCAACTGTTAGCAGAAGTAAAAAACTACATCCACAGAATGAAACACATCCCGCTGTTGCCACTGAATGTTCCACCGATAATCCTTTCTCCTCTGCTCACAGACGCAGAGAGTTGAGAGATGTCCCTTATTAACAGTGTGTACAAGAAACTCTCTTCTTTTTTTCCTTCCAGGCAAGCCAGGTCTGACAAATTAAAGCTGTGGAGTCATTAGATTAAGATAAGAACTTATCTTTTACTCTGAGACAGACTTTTATCTATTGTATTTTCCTTCTCTCCCATCTCTTTCGCGCCCCCCCCCCCCCCGCCCCCACATTCACTGTGAGATTGTTAAAGCAATTGGGATGTTATGTGACCAGAAAGGCCAGATAAGTTTTTAACCCTGTCATGAATTAACCTTTTATGTCTGAGGTAGGTCACAAAAGGTTCAGTTGGAGACATGTTAAGACTCATTTAAGGGAATCTTGATGTATTATTGTTCCAAGACGGCTTGTTTTTTCTGCAGGTACATGTGCCAGGAGGTCTGGAAATTGCTCCTGTATGCTGTCAGGGGTTATTAAAGCATAAAGTGTATTTTTGGGGTCGCTGAGCAAGACTGGTGTAGTGTCTTCATCTCCTAGTACATCATTTAGAAACGTTCAACCAGGTTTCATCACGTGGTTCCTGAAAGCTATTTTAAATGACCTTTTAAAGTTAATCACAGTCATGCTCTGTTGAACTAGTTTAAAGAGAATCTGCATCAAAAAAGGAGAGAATAGCAGAATCTCTCCTCTCGTACAATCCACATCAGGATAATTAGAATAAGTAGCTCTCTGAACATCAAATAAACGATCACCAGAAGATGCTTCGGTTTCGTCTAAAAGCTGTGTATGTATTTGACCCAATCTGACGCTTCTTTATTTTTCTGCGTTATCAATGTCTAACGGAAAAATCACAGCCCACAGCAGCATGATTAGAGCTTTGAGATTCATCATTCTTCAAAGCAGAACATATGAAAACCACCTGAAATAAATGAGTTAGACCCTCATGGTAGCAGCCTGTGCAGTTCTATGATCCCAGTGTTTAGAACCCTTTGTTTTAAAGGTCATTGCGCCACCTCGTTGATATTTGGACATTTCTTTGTTTCACTAATTGTGTCTACATTCTTGACCACTTTGTCAGACAACTCCACACTAGAGCCGAGAATTCAGAGGAGTATATGCTGCTTGTTTACTGCGATCAAGATAACAAGGACAAGTCTGTGAAATAACGAAGGCCAGGGCTGATGCAGAAAACACTATATTTTCCATTTTAATGGTGTTTAAGCGTGGAAGCTGGGGGAGAGATAGCTTGAAAAATGTAACTAAAGGATCGGATTCAGTGGGATCCAAATGGCAAGGGTAGCTGTTGGGCATGATGACGTTCCTTTGATGTGAGCTATAACTAGCTTTAAGCTCAGCTCGGGCGCATCATGGCTGCATCCTGACTGATGTGAATATTCCACTTAGATGAGGGCCACTTTGTCGTGTGAGCCAACTGTACCTTTAATTTCAAATTCTCTAATGTCTCAGATGGGATGACATTAAAGGCCCGGGTCATTAGTGTATTGTAATGTTTGCCCACAACTGTGTGAGCTGGACTGTCATCTCTTGGAATTTTGTCATATTCATCAATGCTCTGCATAATGGGATGAGAAACTATTTACATATTGGATCAAAATTGCCAGAGGAGAGCATTAATTATTGAAAAACTGACAGAATCAAAAGAGCAGCTTTTTCCTCTTCATAGTTTGTTGTCTGCAAAGACTGAAAGCCACTCTGTGCCCAGTAAACACAATTATCTCAATTTTAAAGGCATTGCAGGCTCTTTTTTGAGAGGACATGCTCAACACAAAGGCCAGAGCATGTCCTCTGTCACCATATTAAATGAAGGTTTGCCCTTCATGCTGCACTTCTCCAGCAGACTTTAAGAAGCATCTGCGAAGGGACGTGGTCAGGGGCGTTTCTAGGAGTTGACAAGGTTTGAGGCTAAGCCCAGACCAGCTGGGGCTGAGGTCAGATTTTTTTTCGGGTGGTCCCTGCTCTTCTCTTCAGTTGATGGGTTGTAGTAATACACAAGTGTTTCAAGTTATGTAGGAAATATTTGGTGTCTTGCTTTTCTCCCATTTGTTTTACCAGCTCCCCTAATATCTTATTTCCTTAAACTCAAGACATCTATTACTACATGACAAAATCGTGTATTACATCAAGCATTTATCCACTACAGGGCTCGGGTAATGTTATCTTAGCCACATTCTCCGGCAAAAATATCAGAATGCACCAGCAGCAGATGTCACTGTGGTTGCAGGGTTTACTTTGCTAACATTAATTCATAAATAAGTGGTTTCTCAAATCTAGTGGTACTTTTGTTTATACCTCACCTTTATTTGTTAGTGCTGCTGTGTGACCCGACAGCCAAGCAGAAGTGCCACGATCACACACCATGCCAGCGCACAGCTGCACGCCCTCAGTGCCGATAGAGGATGTTACCCAGCCCCGCCCACTGCCTCCACCTTTCTACATCCACACACAGAAGCAGCAGGTTGGGGGTGGTTGAGAATTAAATTATTCACTTTTCATGAGTATTTTTTTTCCCGGTTAAAAAACGTTCCTGAAACCCCAGAAGCCCATTGTTGAAGCCCGATGTTGACACTGATGGGCGTGGTGTAGCCTCTAGGGAGCCTCCTACTGTACAGTCTGCATCTTTGTTTGTGTGTCAGGCTGCTGATGTGATTAGTGGGTCCTGAATAATAGAGAGTACTTCATATCGATTAGTGTCATTGAGCGTGAGACTTGTCCTGACTTCATTATTGAAAATTAAGCATTGTGGAACAAGGAAGTGGACACATCTGTGCAGATTGTTGCGCACAATCATTCCAGGTTAGTGTAGTTTCTCTACTGATGTCAGCCTGTACATGATCTTATTAATGACAGCTTCAATTAAGATACATGATTTTATCACGGCCTTGAATATCATTTTTTCTCCAGTGTGATAAGAAACATAAGTAATCCACTTTTTAGTGTGAATTATGACATATCACATATGTATATCTATGAATTATTTGTATTAATTTAACTAGTGCCTATACTATACAGAAGTAATTATACTGCAGTAGCTGTAGTAGATCATATACTTGTGATATACTTCACCATCAGAAAAAGTATTGTACCTGACTCATTTTTTTGCGGCACTGCATATTAGAAGTTTTGGTTTTAGCAGTAATTATTTTATTTTTTATGCATTTTCCCTATGGGGATCATTAAAAATTCATCTGGATCTTATCTTCGTAATCATAATCTTAAAATCTGTTTGAATATGCTGTAACCTGCTTTTCCACTGATGCAGTAATCTGTGTCTATTTTATGCTCGTTGCTACAATGAGGTGACCAAAAATACACAAGAATATAAAGTGAAATCATGCCACCACTGATTTATAAGATTTCTCACACACTTGACAGACATCTGTTTAAACTGAGCAAAAATTGGGGGATAATGGAGTTTGTTTTAAAACACTGCCCCAGTATATATAGAGTAAATTACGTGCATAGGCGATGGGGACAGTAAGGACTTGAAAATGCAGAGGGATACATTTTATTGCATTTCCCCCCATCCACGGTGTCATCCCTTTAAGCTGCCAAGAGAGTGTAGGGGGGTGAATTCATGAGGGTCTTCTGTAATAGGCTGGCATACGTACAGGCACAGCCTGTGGAACCTTACAGGCTGCTGAAGCTGGTCTTGGCATTGCTTTTGGCAGCTATGTGGTTATTTGCTCTCTCGTACTGCACATTCTTTCTGAAAAAATAAAGTTTTAACTAGCTGGTCTTACCACTCCTTTATAAATGAGGGAGCCCTTGGCATAAATACATCTACATGTTCATTTGGTGTATTAAGAGAGACACACAGTTAAAGAGTGTTCATTACAATTGTAAATTTCTGCCCTCGGGCCCTTAGCCCAGCGCTAGATTACATGAGGTCTATGCTCACGGACAGCGCCTGGCATCTGATTGAGGGTCCAGTGCAGCTAATTAATTTCATTAGAAAGTGAAGTCATCTTCTAGCAGGAATTAATATTTGGAGCGTCATGTTGCTAATTTATTTCCAGATTTAATTAGCTCAGAGAAGAAATGTTGCTTGGGCAAGAGGACTTTTTAATTATCAGCTTGGATAAATTTGAAAATGTTGATGCCTAAGGGTTGAGTTAATTAAAACCTGCATTATTTTAACTTTAATTAGCTCCCATCTTTGTTTTTCTTCACCATATGGCCATGTCCTGTAGTCAAATTTAGTTAATTAAGCTAATTAAGCTAATCATTTTAATTACTCAAGACAATGTGATTGGATAGAGGATGACTACAAGTTTATAGCCAAGTACTTGTTTTTCATTAAGTTGAAGGGACAGAGTTATTTCTGATTGCAGTTGGCAAGCATAGCAGAGTAGTTTGAGAATGTGACAGCCTCTGAGATATTAAGGCTGAAGTCTAATTGCATTCCTTCATAAAAATAGAAAAAAAAATCTTGTCACCAGCACAACTCTTTTAGAGGAGAAATGGTTTACTACAACGTCTTTAAGCTTTCTGCTTGTATGCTGATGTCGGCCCCTTGTACTCCATCAGATTAAATAACGTCTACGCTTACCCGCATGTAGGAGGTTCAGCGTCAGAATAGATGCTCTTTTCACCGGCAGGAGCACGTGGGAGACATAATAGAACGTATCATGATCTGCAGATAAAGTTGTTGTTGCTGCTGATAGTGCGGTAAACATGTGAGACCAGCTTGCTTCTTTTGACCACAGCAGTCTACAAAATTGAATTATAATTGGGGAAATAGGCCTGGGTCTGTGGTTGCTGGTGGGGTAGGATGCTGCTCTTCCCCTTCCTGACCCTGGAGTGCAGGGTGGCCAGGGCGAGGGTCTATGTGAGCCGCTAGCAGCTGTGCATCAGTCTGGACACAAGCTGGGCCCATCCAGAAGCCAGGCCTAGCTGACAGATGCAGAAGCTAAACCCAATAATGAAATAATACTGGGAGACATCATGTCCGTGGTTTCCATCATTGTTAAAAGATTTTGGTAGCGAGTACCCCCACTTAGGTAATTTGTTTCCATGTATAATCCTATTGCTCACAATTAAATTAAACCAACTGGTCATTTCAGTTTGGAGCCTATAAATAAACTGGTTGCTATGTGCACGGGCAGCATGTGGGACGTCTCATCTGATTAGAGGGGAAGCACTTAATAATTTGCACCGCAAAAGGTGACCTTCAGTGTCAGGTGACCTCACTGGTCTGCCACACATATGGCCCAGCAATAATACTAATGTCTGCTCCTAATGTATTTTTACAATCCTGATCCAGGACCACTCTCGACAAATTGTTTTGGACAAAACGTTGATGTGTGGTGAGATCGCAAAGTGTACTACACCCGAGCTGTTTACATGGTCAACAGCAGTAATGTTCTGGTCAAAGAGAGATGATAGGCCCCTCTCTGCTTTCATCAGAGCGAGGCTGGTTAGTCATCTGTGTGTGTGCGTGTGTGTGTGTGTGTGTGTGTGTGTGTGTGTGTGTGTGTGTGTGTGTGTGTGTGTGTGTGTGTGTGTGTGTGTGTGCGTGTGTGTGCGTGTGTGTGCGTGTGTGTGCATATGTGTGTATGCATGTGTGTGTGTGTGCATATGCGTATGTGTGTGTTTTTGTGTGTGTGTGTGTGTGTGTGTGTGTCTGTCTGTCTGTGTGTGTGTATGTGGTGGTTCTGGTCAGCTCCGGAGGGGAGGAGCTCCCAGCCTTCTCATAGCTGCTCTGTAAGTTAGAACGCAATATGAGAGCAGAATTAGTCACCACGTCTCCAAAAGGTGTTCGGCCACTTCAGTAATGTTTCCGTCACCACCTGTGCACTGTAAATGGTCCTGTCCCTCAATGCAGCTGCACACTGAGGTCCACACTTCACCTCTGGACCCCTGCATGAAGACAACCAGTCAAATCCTCAATCAGCTGTTTGTATTTACGCATCTTTATATCAGACTTTTTACAAAGCAGGTTGCGTATCGTTTAGTCCGGGCGCGTTGAAGAGGAACCGACAGACCTTCGCTCTCAGCCCTTGAATTGTAACTGCGAGCACCAAAAGACGACTGTCTTTAGCTGAGTATCTGACCCTGAGAATCCTCATGTTTACTCTCATACTATATCTCGAGTCGACACTTGTCACTTTAAGAAGAAAAGCTGCTAGCCCTACCCCTCAGGTAGGCTAAAATGGTGGCATATTAGCATCATTGGCATTTCTGGCCACCGCCAGCCAGAGAGCTAACATGCTTGCTCCAGGCTAGGATTATAACCGGGCCTCTTTCTGTCAGTTGAGGAACCAATTGTGAATATTTCCCCCCTTTCACTGTGGTTTCACTCTCACTGTAAATAGCACCAACTTTACTTTTACTCCTAACTTAATTATAGTATCAAAATACACAGCTAATAGTGTCTAGCTGTTAGACTCTACCTCAGCTGTTGTTGAAGGAAAATAACATTATTTTTGATATAAATTTTGTCATTGTTATCGTTGGTTGTGTTCATATTTCATTTACCAGCTCATTATCAACACATAAAATGTGGTGATAGCCATATACATAGCTTTAAAATGATAAACAGACAGTCTATGAGCAATTTGAGTAGTATTAATACTACATTCACACAATGCGGGCAGATGCTAAACTTGGGGGAATCCACGCGTTATTCCAAGGTCGTTACTCCTATTGCTAGCCTTGGCTACAACTTGCAGGCAGCCTAAATTACCTATTTTTATTTGGATGGTTGCATAATGAGTGAAACCACCTACCAAGAAACAATGTATTGTTTATAATTAGCCGAGTCAAGGGAATTTAATTTAACATGTTATTGGATTTCGATGAAACTGCCACTTTGTCATTAGACATTAAGTTTTGCAAAATGGGAGATACTGCAACTGTGTCAGAATTACAGCTGGGAGGCCGACATCAACTGTTCCTCCCACTCGGCTGCTTGTAATTATGGTCTGAATGATATGACAAGAACATGGCATAAGTCCCCATATTCAACAATACAGTATTTTTCTCTTACTATCACTCTGATCAATTGATAGTTATCCTCTACATAATAAATACTGTAGTTCTATGAATAGTACATACAGAAAAAAGTTTACTCTACCGAGCATCCAGGCACTGATGAGTTGTCACCATTTTGGTCATCACCATTGACATTTGTAGGATTGTATTAGAAATTTTCCCATACATCAAGGATGAAGTATTGCATTATTGGATGTTTAGTGGAAAGAAGCGTTAATTTTTTTTGTTCCCCTGTAGGGAAAGGAGATAGACCTTCTATATAGTGGAAACATTTTACAGAGAGGATTCTGACCCTCAAATAAAAAGGCAAAATAATACAGATGTAGAAAATAGAGAGCAGAAACACAAACACTTAAACTATTTGTGAACAATATGGTAGATCATAATTGAACCTCAGAACCCCCCCCCCCTGCAACATAAAAAGTACAAGTTATATAAGAAATTTAATTACAGACAGATTAGGTAATAATGTTTTTGTTTTTGTTTGTTTTCACTTTCATAACTTCAAAAATAAGACCCAATTAAGAGAAAAAGTTAAATTTTAGCTGAATTTCATCATTCTGACCAAATCACCTTAAAAAAAACAGCATGCTGTTTGGCCCAGATTCGGCCCACTGTCCAACATAAGCCCCTCCACCAGCCAAGGAGGGCTCGGTGAGAAGCAGCTTAATAGATTTAGATGAAAGGAGGGAGTCGTGGATGCTTCAACCAACAGAGAGCAAGGAGAGCATCTGCTCAAAGGCCACCTCCCCACGCCCGGATCACCATCTCCAGAAGAACTCGGGCATGGAGCCTCCATCTCCACAGCTCCACACTAATTCCAGTGCCCCCGCCACACGCAGGCTAATTAAGGCCATGCATTTATTTATGACTGAGCTCATTAAACAGGGAAAAAGATGGTCGCCGCTCTGAAAACACATTAGTCCCCGAGGAAACTGCCTGTGAAGTCGCTCTCCTCAGGCTGTTTCAGGTCGCAGATTCTGAATCTTTGTGACATGTGAAGAAACAGCGAGCTGTACTGCCTAAAAAAAACAAAAACAAAAAAAACAAAACCTCCGTTCTGAGGCGATGAATAAATGGCACAGGACATTCTTCAGGGAAGCTGCTTGAACTGGTCCCATAATTACATGTATAGGCCATTGACTGGGGGATGAATAGAAATTCCACTTTCAGGTCTTTTGTCTTTGGGTATTTATGAAATCTGTTGTGCCTTACACTCATGACGTACTTCCTCTAATATAATGTGACAAGTGCAGCAAAAACAAATGACGCATTGGGAAAAAATAGCAGTGATTAACAGACCTAACTCAACTTAGATGAACACACACTCAAACACAACCCAACACCCCCATCCTCTTTTTTATATCACTATGGTGTTTAAGTTAATTTAGGACTTTGGCAGTGTAGAGCAATGAAATCAAAGACAGAGGATATCCCTAAGGTATATTTTCCCTCCCTGGAGTGCTTGTCTTGCTCACTCTCTTTGCGTTTGTGTGAGTGTGCATGTGTGTGTGTGTAAAGGGCATAGACAGAGAGATTTAATGCAGATTCTATTCCCTTCCTTGTAATTGCAAAGATAATGCCAAATCACACAGTCCTTTGCTGAGACAACTGGCAACTTGATTTAGTGCTCTTTAATGGCTCCAATTTTGGAGGATGAGAAATTCCTTGTTTCTACATGTACTGCTGAGCTGCTCGTCTGGATTGGAAACATGGCTGAAAAATGATGTGTTCAATGCTTTCATTTTTTGAAAAAGGCCTAGATGCAGGAATATCACTTCTTATTCATCAGGTTTTTGTCTGGCAGCTACACAGTGTAGCTATCTGTCCAGAAATCAAGGATTCCCCATGGTTGTTCAAGTTCACCATCGTGCAAAGCCTTCTGTTGCTCCAAAGGAAGCAGCGAGAAGTCTGATGAACTGCCTCAAGTGATGTCACTCGAGTCAGTGTCAGTTAGGGCTAGATATGACAAGGTTCTAAAAGTAAAACAATCTAAGGGTGTCGAGATAGACAGAGGAGAGCTCACCAGACCTCTGTAGCCTCCTCATCTCTTGTGGTAAGTTAGCAGCGGCCTCATCTAGCTGCTACTGACTTACCACAACTGAATCTGTGACTGAACTGATAGCAGTCAAGTCTCATGTGGCAGATTTAAGGAGAATGTGTGGAATGAAAAAGATGATGTTGCTCTTTCTGCAGCATCGATTCTCAGAAAATAATTTTAAAAAAACTGCCCATCATAAGTCTGATAGTGTTATAGTAGTGCAACGATAAATCTTTTTTTTTTTTTTACTTTTTATGGATATTCGAAGCACCTTGATTGTAAGTGGAGATATCATTAGTCATTAGTTTAATCTATGTTTATTGTATCTGTCGCTCATATACGGTCTTGGATTTTGTGGCGATTTTGGGCCACACCAGTAATTTGAAAACGCTTGTCATGCCAGGCCAATGGATAAGGTGAATGCTACATGGTTCTGTTCCAGCGGAGGACCTGTGTTGCATGTCATACCCAACTACTATTTCCCTAGTTTCTTGTCTACCTCTACGCTGTCCTAGCTAATAGGTGTAAACGCCCAAAAAAGCGTTAACCAGTTATTAAGGGGAAAAAAGGTGCTTTCTGTTGTATCATTTTTAACAATTAACCAACTATTGATTGTAAGCACATCCAGTAATCAACTGAGGAAATTCCTTGAAATTTACACCAATACTTCTTTTTTTATTTTTTGGCAGCATTTCTGTAAAAAGGAGTATTGGGATAATCATTATGGTGTGTTTGCAATGCTACAGGCACAGAAAGGCTGAAATCAATCCACAGGATACACACTCAGCCCTTCATTTTAGGATGTTTGATAAACAACAGCATTTGGTGACCTTTTGGTGTTCTTATGGGGGATTTAACCCCTGCTCAGAGCTGCACCATGCTGGTGGCTCCAGCAGACAGGAGCGCAATGTGCACTAGAACTCAGATGGGACTGTTCCTGCAGGCATCACAGGGCCACCTGCACAAAAAACGATGATATCACAGCCCCCTGTGATGTCTGACTCGGGGTCTTGCACTGATTCACTGGACAGTGCGAGACCCCGAGTCAGACGGTCTTTTCATTTCATCATTTGGAATCACAGGCAGTTGGTAGGAGTCTGTTGCGTGCATTTGTGTGTAAGAAACAGATGGGGGGGGGCAAACTCTCCACTCGCTGTAGGACTCTGTGTAAGATGCTTTCAACAGCAGGCAAACTGGTTCTGCACTTATTGTGAGAGGAAGCTCTGAGTGTTTAGAGTACTCAGCCCACTTAATGCATTATTATTGTTACTACATTCTTGAGGAGAATGGGAGAAAATGGAACAAGGAATGCTTTTCAAGAGTCAAACCAGTAAAAGGAGATGTGTGTGTGTGTGTGTGTGTGTGTGTGTGTGTGTGTGTGTGTGTGTGTGTGTGTGTGTGTGATGTGTGTGTCTGTGTGTGATGTGTTTGGTGTGTGTGTGTGTGTGTGTGTGTGTGTGTGTGTGTGATATGTGTGTGTGTGTGTTTGTGTGTGATGTTTGTGTGTGTGTGATGTGTGTGTCTGTCTGTGTGTGATGTGTGTGTGTGTGTGTTGTGTGTGTTGTGTGTGATGTGTGTAGTGTGTGTGTCTGCGTGTGTCTGTGTGTGTGGGAAGGCAAACATGACATCAATGTTGACTATCTCATTCCTTTTGCATTTATGCTCATTTTTTCAATAACATCTGATAAAAACTGTCTGAGCCCAGATGGCATGTTTGTAATATTTTCTATTGAAAGAAACATTTATGTCAGTGGAGTGGCTCCCATTCCTTTTGTGTATTTTATTTTATTCAGTGAAAAAGATGATGAAGTCACTGGTTTATATAATTACGAAATGTTCTAATCTTATAATAGTTGTTCCTGATGCCATTATGATATAGAAGTTCTGTTTGAAAAAAAGAAAACTGATGATTTGGATTGTATTTTTCTGAAATATGAGATAAGTTTTCACATGTGAAAAAACTGGTTTCCAAATATACTTGTTGTATATTTTTTTTCAAAGAAACACTACTGCATGTAAACAATTTCCACTTTTAGTAAATGTGGCTTTAAGAAGATAAGAGTCCTGATGGCAGGAGGTGCTTGGTTTCTTGTGTTGTACTGAGAGCACATTTCCACTGCGAAGGACATCTGAGCGTAAAGTGAACCTTTTTTTGTCAGGAGGTAAGAAACCTTTTAACAGTAAAAAGCAAAAGCTTTAACAGTTCTCCTTGCACCAGAGTTGACAGCATACATAATGGAGAGGATAGAGTTACCTGCCACTTTAGGCCAAACATAACTGCCAATAATTGCCTTACCAATATTTGCATGTCCCTCTCTGTGTTATCGAACACCCTGCTAAGTAACTGAGCACCCCAACCCAGGCACTATTTTAAGTTGTTTGCTGATTCCACGGTGGACTGAAACAAGACAATTATGAACCACATTTCACACCATTATGTTTAAGGGGCTTCAAGTTTCTTGAAAGCTTGGATTCTGGTTTTCTTAATATTATGCACATATACTAACTATAGTCAGGTCAAAACCTGAGAAATGTTAACTTTTCCAGAAATAATTAAAAAAAATACATTTATAGGTGCTGACTTGCCAAGTACTCCTCCCGACTCCTGCCAGTCCGTAGTAGATACCTTTGAATCATTATGACCTGTCATCAGTTTAGTCTAACCTGCAAAATTTGCCCAAGCTGTGTCAAAACATGATAAGTGGTTTGTAAGATACAAATGAACAAAGGAGCAGACAAACCCCTTGGACCAAATCAGTGTAATTACAGAAATGCTGGAACGCGATGGTGAGATGCATAATTTTCACAGGTTTTTGCAAAATCTGATCAGGACTGGCCAAGAAAACAGATGGATGGATGAACTAATGAAGGAACAAATAAAGAAATGAAAGTTGAGTGATGATATGGAGGAAGTTCTGTATAGCAAATATAGGAAATGGTTAATACTAAAAAGGCTATTTATGATATATTCTAGGAAAAATGAGAGGACATGAAATTAACAGTTATCCACTTTGTAAAGCTGCCATGTTATAATAATGAATGTTCCATAGTATGCCAGTACAGAGCTAAGGGGAACTCAGCTACATTGACAACTGTGCTAAGTTTGTCAAGGTGGCTAAAGGTAGCAACAGCTCAACCATGTTAAAGGAGAAGTGAATGATTCTGAAGAAAGATTATTGGTATTTGACCTCAAAAGCCAAACAAATATACTCCTCCCTTCAGCGCATTGCCAAGGAAACGACACTAACAGCTGGGCCAGTTGACCGAAAGAGAAATATGGCAGAATCCAGGGCGTCAGCTGCTTGAGAGTAAGCTGGTATCTGTAAAGGGAGGCTGTTTTTATCACTATGAAAATACAGGTGGCATATGTGTTTGTGGAACTGTAGAAAGTGTGGCAATACGCCTGTCAAAATTTAAATTTCACAAAATTTAAATAGGCATAGAAGCCAAATACTTATTTAACCTGAAATCTAAGCCAAGGAGTAGCTTAGTCTATGTATCTGTGACGTTATCACTAATAAATTCAACAGTAAAAGTAACATATCATCTGCCATTGGTGGATAAGTGGAGTAATGTTGATAATAGCATGGCAGGGTTGTATCTCTAAAGCTATTTAAATTTAACGCTTACTATGGTGTCATTCCAAAGAAGAGCACACAGGCAGGACCAGTAGCGTTAGAGTAGCAAAGACGTGTAATTCCAAGGAAAATAATATGAGGTCTGTGTAGCAAGTAAAATATTTTTATAGCAAGTGGGCAAGGTAGTATCTCTGATATTATTTTCGTTTCATTACTGTCATGGTAGTTCATGGAAGAGCTAGAATAGCAAATAGTTCCAGCAGAATGCCGCCTGCATGAGCAAGAGCGCCCCCTGTTGTTGATCTGCTGGAATAGTGTTTTATGGCTCTGTCCGAGCCGCTTGTTTTTTTTTCCCAGCGCACAAGCAGTATGGGTAGCCAGCAGTATGTGAGAAGTTAGTCACCTTATTGGACAAAAGATGTATTAGATTAGAATCGATGACTGTACCTTTAAATGAATGCCTGCTGTTCTCTTAAATGCTCATTCATTTTTATAGGAATATTTCAACATTTTGGAAACCTTCCTGTGTTTTCTGGCAGAGAATGATGAGAACATTGGTACCACACTAAATTCTGTCTGTTACATATAAGGCTGCAGCCAGCAGCTGGTTATCTTAGCTTAGCTCAAAGACGACTACCCTGGCATGACACTTGCATTTTTCAACGGATTAAAAAAATGATGTGTTAATTTGTGAGATTTAAAGGTGAAGGTAGGTGAATTTTCTTACAGAGGCTAAGTTTTTCCTCATTTCCAGTCTTTATTCTAAGCTAAGCTTACCAGCTGCTTCCTCTTAATCTCTTATCCATCACCATTTTTGTTTTTGTTCGTTGACTGTTCCAAATTTGATGAAAAATGAAAGAGTATTGACCCTTTTCCCCTCATAAACCTCAAGCCAAATATTTCTTTGCTATTTCTTACAAGTTCTACTCCTATGTAGATGGAAATTTGTCAATACGTGTGTCTGTTGTTTCCGTTCAAATCTGGTCATCAAAAACAACAACATTTTTTCTCTGAAAAGTTTTACCAAGTATTGAGCACAGTTGTGGTCTTTACCAGAGCATGCACACAGTTGCTTTAATGATTTTTCAGCTAATTTATACCTATTGCCTTACATCAATAATTTAAATTCGTTTACAAAATCATTATTTAGTTTTTTGTTTTGTTTTTTTTAGAGGAATGTGCCAACTGTGGTGCAACACTGCTGTTCACTATGATCTTTGTTTCTGTATGTGAAGAGTTTTTCAAATGGAAGGAGCTTGCGATACAGGACAGGGTTGTTTACAGTATGATGCCTTAAAATTCTGTAGAGATTTTGGATCAATTCATGAACATGGAAACACTGACATCTGATACACAACTAAAGAAATGAGTTCTAGAGAAAAACAGCCTTTTCCCAGGCAGGAAACGCTATAGTCTATAAATACCATGAATCTATAAAATGTGAAGTTATTATCATAAAGCATCTGGAAGGTGTTATATATATTATTTCTGATACCATAAACAGAAAGAGAGAAAACTAGTTTGGCAGAAACTGATTTTTTTCTTTCTTTTAAATCATGAAGAACACAACATCTACTCTGCCATAAAAATCTCCCAATCGCACAGAGGAAAATGATAATCAAAAGCACGCAGCAGAATGAAGACAAACTAATTACAAATAAAATGAAAGGTGACTAATTGTAAGTAATCCAGTTTGGTGCATCAGCAGACTCCCCAGTGAGAGCAGGAAGGAGCTGGAGTTGAAGCAAAGTGATTTCCCTCAGGCAGACATGCCATTTAAGTGTGCTCCATTGTTGTGGGTGAGATCCATTAGCCCTCTCTCTGGTATGCTACATCAAAGCAAATTCTCACATATGGATTATGTGTAAAATGTGTGTTTTTTTAAAAATAATTTCAATGAGTCTTGACGCTAGCAATTGGGATCTGTGTACACGTGTACAGCTTATGTATATGTATGTGTGTTTGTTTATGTGTACATGGATGGGTATGTGTGCATGAGTGTGTGTGTGTGAGTGTGTGTGTGTGTGTGTGTGTAAGAGAGTAAACAGCTTAATGGAACTGAGCGGATTTCATAATGGAAAAGGCCACTGTTAGTGTAGCACGAAATAGTGTTGTTCTGATGTGGATTACTGAGGTCACTTTAAAGCAAAATCAAACCCAAAATCAACTTAAAGGATAATTCATTTTAAAAAATCTGATACTCAGAGGCTTCTTTGGCCTGACAGTCATTTAATAAGCAGGTGAGAGTGGAATAAATGTTAAGGTTCTCTGGTTACTGTGGTACTTCAGAAATCTCAAGCACGGGTGACAACTATAACAAATTTTATAAATCATAAATCAAAAGTCCTTAAATCAAATGCAACAGTTAAGCTAAATGAGGATGATGGTTTTGAAGTATTTTGCGGCCATCTGAATATTTGTATGTCTTGTGAAAAGGCAGAATAATCCCATGATATTGATTTGTTTACTTACTTGTAAATCTGACCATGTTATTTCTGTGAATTTGCAGTGTGATTCAGCTCCAAGAGTGAGGTTTTGAAGTGACTTTCACTCTTGGGCATGTTTCTTGATCGGATGCAGGTTAAATCTGGGATTTGGTGGCAAAGCCAAACAATATTTATCGTATCAATTTATTTATTTTAATTGTCAAAATTGTCAAAAAATCCTCTTCAATTTTGCAAAATTAAAACTGGTGTTCTCTTTATGCTGGTGCCCCTGTGTGCTGAGGTGCTGAGCCCGGAGAGCATCGCTTGCCGTTTTTGCACACCTGAACTCCTTATCTGTAACGGCTGTTGGTCAGCCCAGAAATCTGGGTGTTGTCTTTAACTCGGATGTAAATTTCAACCATTATACAGGTCAGTTACAGCACTAAGGTAAGGGGACTCTTGTCTAATGATGATCTTGAAAAGTTAATCATATCTGGGGCAGGTTACACTCCTTTAGTTTAGATTCAAGTCTACCAATGACAGTTCTTTGGCAACTAAGCTTCTTCTAAATGCAGCCAGCAGAGTTTAAACCAAAATATGAACGTATTACAGAGAGTCTAAAGTCTCTCCATTGGTAAAGAGGCCATTTAGATTTTTAAATACTGCTACTAGTCTACAAATCTACTGGTCTACTTGGCTGGAAAAAGAAATTATATTTCTCATATACTTTGTACATATGAACCTTTTGGAAAACTTAAGTCTTGTTTCTAAGGTCAACACAAAATATGTAGAATCTGTATTATCTGACACTGTCCAGATGTGTCCACAATCAAAAAAATCTCAACCTAAAAACTACGTTTTATTGGTGCCTAAATTGGAACTTTGGTTTTATCAGTGTACTGTTTGCTAGTTATCTAATTTCAATATTTTGATGAGTTTATTTTTAATTTTCAAAATCTGCCTTTTTTTATTACACTCTTTGTAAATCATAATAAAACTTGAAGACGCAATGTGTATGAAACACACAATATAAATAAATAGTATACACCTGGGTGGAAACGCTCAGGTAAAAAAACAACTGCAAAATATCACAAAGGTTTGATGTATATGTATAGATGAAAACAATACACGACAAAGTGCTATATAAACAGACTAAATAAATTGTGAATAAATTGGCACAAATACAAAAGATGTGACACAAACTGTCACTGAAGCTTCTATTCCTACTTCTGTGATAGTGAGCTTACGTGAACAATACCTGGACCCCGAGCGTGAAGCACGATTTTGAGACGTTATTATTTTTATTATTTACAGCTATTCTTTTCCCTCTGTCTGTGTAAGGGGTCTATGTGGTTCATTAGGAGAGAACTACTTGTATTTAGGCTCATATGTGACCTACTCAGGCAATTAAAATGGCCCTGTTGATATTATGCTCAAATGTATTTAGATTAGAGCTATAAAGAGATTGGCTAAGTAATTGACCACAGGTTCAGTATGCTCCAACTTTCACAAGAGATTAAATCACTAGAATTTCTGTAAACAATTTGGAATAAAATTATGGAGGACTGTATTTCGGATAATGGCATCAGAGGCACTGGTGTTGAAAACAGATCAGTTTCTCCAACTTCAAGAGTTTTGTAGCATTAAAATTCGGATTTAAAACACTGAAGTCCGTTTACTCGTTAGGCCTAATTTCCTCTTCTGTTTGAGCTGATTCTTGCATGGAAGTCTTATCCTGTACAGCAGTATTGTTTTCAGGGATGGCAGTGGGCTCATGAGGGGCCCAGACGAGCGCATCAACCATTACCCGGTCCCTCCTTCAGACCTATTAGGTCTTGCAAGGACTTCAAACACCAATTTGTTCTGCAAATAGCCCATTCAATTTGTGCCTGCCAAAGAGAGACACCTCTGTCCCTCTCTGCAGTAATTGAATCTTCAAGGGACATTTTCCTCTATTTCTGTCAGGTATTAGAGTGATGAATAGCAAACGGTCATTTGAACAGAAAGAGAGGATACATGTTTATCCATTTGCAGTTACACGCTCATCATGTGCCTTGATGATTGCTAGGCTGGAAATTAAATAGCAGCGCGGCAGGACCTTCAATAGAGGGGTTTCAATGGTAAGGCAAGTCATGCACGGATCAGGCCTTTCTCATGACGGATAAATTCTTGGGCACTTGGCTAATGGGATCTTGCAGTAATTATGTAATTCAGACAAAGACGTCACTGAAATGGTTCATTGGTAAACAAGGGACTCGAGACCACATTCTGGCATCAATTTGCTATAGTGATGCAGCTATAGTGTGAACTAAATTTCTCATAATTAAAAAATATGAAACCCAGATTTTCACATACTGTAACTTTCAGCACAGACTCTGAAGCTCGACAATAAATTTACGGAGGCTTTTAAATCTTCAATATTTTTTTATTAATTAAATACACCATACTGGAGCAAATGTCTCGGAAAATATCACAAATAAATTTCTCTTTCATTCAGCATTTATATGTTGGTGATGATCTCTACATTACTGACTATGAGCAAATTTCTTCAGTTTGCCATGGTTTCAGGTTTTCAAAGGGGAGGAGGGAGGATTGGAGCTGAGTGCGGAGAGGTTGAATGTACGGTAGCCACGCCTGGACAACGACATTTACATGCATACTGTACATACAAGGTAATTTTACAAATACACCAAGAGTGTTCATGATTTGTTTTTCACAAAAAGCCACAGATTTTTTAAAACCCCATTGTGTGTGTTACGACATATATATGTGTGTGTGTGTGTGTGTGTGTATAAATACACACACACACACACACACACACACACACACACACACACACACACACACACTCACACACACACACACATACACCACCAAAGGGAAAAAACAAAAACAAAAAAAAAACACACACATTCCCCGTAAACAACACTTAAAATATATAAAGTGGAAACACCATGTTGTTGGGAAATGAGGATAGAAAAGGAAGAGAGAAAAAAATGAAAAGGTCCCGGTTTTCCCCAAAATGTCTTTAAACAAATATGCAGAGTTTAAAAGCCTGCATCTCTTTAACCTCATTAGTCTTTTTCTCGTCCCCTCACTTCAGTCACAACATCCTCTGGTGTGTTATTTAATTTTCTCTTCCTGAAGAGTCCCCTTGGATTCTGATCAGTCTCTGGTCTTTTTTATTCCAAAGTCATGGAGTCCTCAGTGTCCTGATTCAGGTGCGGTAAGTGCAAGTATCCACCCACATCTGGGGAAAAGCCAAGGTTGAAGGCTGAGCATTGGGTATGGGTTGCAGAAATAAAAGTCAGGTTACTGGTAAGATGGTCAGAGGATTCCTTTAGGGCAAAGGGCCTGGGAGCACAGCTAAAAGGCTGGGGTGTTGTTGATCCACGCTGTCTCGGGTGACAATGAGTAAGGGCTAAAATGAAGGCACACATCCTGTTTTTTCTGCACAGCTCCCGCTTAACACACCTGAATAGTGAGATAAAAAAAATAAAAATAAATGAATAATAATAATAATAGCACATTTTTTTAAAAATCTGGGCCGTCATTAAGGGCATCAGTTCATAAAATGCCATCAATGTTTCACCCTGATGAATCAACTTTCCACCAGCCTCAGTGTTTAATTTATTGATCAGCCAGGCTTTGAAAACCATCTGGTGTCCTATTTACTTTGCATTAACTTAAAAGTGCATTCATGAAGCGATTCTCTTTGGTATAATTAGAACCACGCTCTAACATAACTGCAGGAGGTGTTCAGTCCTGTGAAACACAAAAATGCAGGGGAGTAAAGACAATTATCTGTCTGGGTTCCACCAGCATACAACTTTTTCATCTTTCTTGTTTTTTTCTCTTCATGATTCTAGGGGGCAATTTACTTTTCCCTTCATACCTCAAATCACTAGGAGGGCTTCAGTCTATTAGTAATTTCAAACTCCTACTTGGGGGCTAATTAAAGTGACTGAAGCTGGGAGGGTCTCACTCCCCTGGGTCAAAGCAGCTCCATATGAGAGAGGTAATTTGTCTGTTCTGAACAAAGAGATTAGGAAGATGCTGGGAAGAAAGCTTAATAAATGAGCATCAAATATCCTATGCCACAAACGTAGACAACACCAATTATGTCAAAGCAAAAATCGCACATAATCAAAACAATGGTCAAGAGATAACCCTGTGTTCCTGTGACTGCTTCATTTTCTCCTCTGCTAAACCAGCCTCTGCTTCTGTGCCCAGTTAAAGTTGTGCTGTTAAGGACACATGAGGAATATTGATTTTGAAAGCTGTTCTCCTACTGTAAGTCTGCTTTGTCTGAGGCCATCCAAAGTCTGCTTTAGCAAAAGAAATGAGACCGTTGGTGTGATGAAGTGCTTCAGCAGCTGGATAATTCTCCTTATTTCACTCACCGAGATAACACAAGCATCCTGAGACGGTTCCCACTGAGCGATGGTGTCTCTGTTTATTTAATAATTCTCTCTCTGCTATAATTAAAGCACCAGGGCCAATATTCAGATTGCATTTTAGCATCAATAATTCAGCAGTTTTCACTACAATTGATGTTAGCGCATAAATAAACAATGAGGCCTCATATTTATTATGCCAGCCATGCTACAAGAGACATTGGGGGTGGGAGTAAGGACTTAAACAGACATTTAAAATTAAGCTAGATAATGCAACAGCTTTCAATTTAAATGTGAGGAGCTCTAAGAGCTCTAAGAGCTGATTTGTAAAAGTGACAAGCCCTTAAAAGGCCTGTGACGTGGAGGGAGGGAGGATGGGGTGCGGGGAGGGGGGCTTAATGGAGTTCTACCTCTCTTCTACTCACAAAACCACTCAAGGTGAAATGCATGCTCCCAACAATATAATTCCTCTTTCAGTCAGACTCTGACACACTCCAAACACCTCCCATATCTCTCTGTGTGCTGTGTGTGCAGACAAGGTATCAATAAAGCTCCTTGTTGTGAGGCAAAAATGATTATATCTCCTGCGGGCAGAATGAAGCTATCCTGAAGAATGAAGTTATCCTTCGTATATGATTAGGCCTTCTGTTTTGCTTTCACTGGAGGCATCAAGATCAAATCAGGGAAAGCCATGATGACAGCTTTCATGATATACTAGCTGCTGCTGCAGCTTGCCGTCTGTGTCCAACCTCAGGTCCTGGATACATATTTTTTTGGCCTTGGAGAAATAACTTAGCCCAGGTGATCCCAGTCTTGTTGTCAGAGTAGTCAAATACTGTTTTAAACACTCTGTATTAGTGGCAGCATGTCGTTTTTCAGCACAATTGGGAGTTTGGCTTCGGACAGCAAACACATTCAAGATGAGTTAAATATGTATCTGCTCATAACAAACTGGATGCTTGGACAGCAGTACAAAAAAAAATCCTTTTCACATGTTTTGTGCTGACGGTTAATACAGATTTTCTGAGTGCATGTCCTCCAACAAGAATGATGGAAAAATCCATTGGCTGTCTAAAAATAAATTTCATCTCTGCTCTGTAAGATTTAATATCTGCTGCGTGCCTTGCAGTGGAGTTGAATCGACGACATCAATATAAACAGAGTGAAAAATGTTGGCTTGAATATTACAGATGTTTTTCTTTTCCCACTAATGACTCCAACTGACTGATGACAGGCTTTTACTGACTTGTCCTTTACTTTGAAGTCATCAGACTTTTGTCCATTTTAATGCTTAGAAATAAGACCACTAAGAACTTTGGAGAACGCTCCATTGTCGGAGAGCCACCGTCATGAGGGTATGTGGAGGAAGGTGGGAGTCTTACCTTCTGGTCGGGCAGTAGTGGGTTTGTCTGCAGTGAACTCAAATGGCCGTTGATGAGTGCTGTGGGTCTGTCGTGTTCACAGAACAGGCTGCCGTTGATGTAGTGGAACCGGTCGCCGGGGACAAGCCGGTTCCGGCAGGTGGAACATGTGAAACACTGTAGGGGGAGGGGAGAAAAGTGATCAGAACCAGGCATGTGGACTATGGCCCGGAGCTCCATCCTGTGATGTAATCACACCGTCGAGCGAACACAAAAAAAGTACAAACGGATGCACACAGACATGTAAGCATTTCTGCAAAACTACGCGCGCAGTTGCTCGAGCTGGTTAAAGTTGTAAAAAACTCAAAAAACTAGTTAACAGAAATTTAGGGGTTTTTGTGATTAATCGTATAATGGTTTTGGTCTATTAATTGTCAAGAAATAAAGAAAAAATGCATAAACCAATTTACTAGAACAAAAAGTGATGTCAACTTTATTGTTAGACCCAGTTTTGCTTAAAATTGACTATAACAATTAACCTTATATCTAAATAGCTGCTGATTTAATTTCTATCAATCAACTGATTGATAAATCAACTAATTGTTTCGGCCCTGCAAGCACTTAAATTATTTTCCTACCTGTTTTCGTAACCACTTAGGATGATTTGAAATAAGATCAAAAAATTGGGACTTAGTTTGTAAAAACTACTAATAAAAAAAAAAATCAGTGGCCCTGCTGTACATAGATGGTAGCTTTACTGTGCTACTTAGAAACCTTTTTTAAATCTTTCATTTCCAAGACAACAAGGCTTTTCAATATTAAGACATCAATTTAATTCGATACGACTTTTTTTACTCCAATAAAGTATAATAGCTTTCTACCCAAATCAACAGACACACACAATAGATACAAAAAACTGTAAAAGCTAAGAACAAATAAATTGAGCTTAATTAAAATAAATTAACCTTAAAATCTGTGTGTAACATTCTTATTCTTACTTTTCTTTAGTTATAGTATCATAGAGGAAACTCAGGTTTACCTTGAGATGGTACACGTTGCCCTGTGCCCTCATCACCAGTTCACTGGCTGGGATGGACTGGCCACAAGCACTGCAAGCTCCACTGTTTCCAAATAATCTGAGGAGAGGGGAAGAAGAAAAAGGAAAGAAGAGCATGTGTTACTATGGAACCACTGCTTACATCTGCATAGATTTAGTCTTGTGTAATGGACTGTGGCATCTGCACTTTTGTCTGCTGAGTACATGACGGAATGAAAACTATATTTAGTGCTAAGTTCACTATTCCCCAGCTCCATGTCTAACGTGAAGGGAAAACACGCAGGAGAAAAGAGGGAGAAGAGAGAAGTGGCAAATCATCACAGTATCAAGAGAAAAAAGAACCCTCCAGTACGCTGCTCTCCACAAACATCTAGCACTGAAACTGCATATTACTTTTGGTGCACATTTTTTGCAACCTAATAATAACCTGGAACATAAGCAATCAGGACGTAAGAGGATTTGATTGTACATCCAGGCGGAGACATAGTGCTTTTGCCATTAGGACTCCTGTGAATGCTCTGTCAGTGCCGTGTTTCCATTAGAAACCCGTAGCTACTCGGGTTGATATATAATGTGCATGGGTTAACCTTTTCAATCATGGTGTCAACACTTTAGATTTGCTTCTGCTCATCTCTTTCGTCCCTAACCTTCTCTCTCTCTCTCTCTCTCTCTCTCACTCTCTTTCCCTCTGCCTCTTGATAATGAAATGCTTGCTCCAGCTTCCCTTCTATCTTCCTTCTGAGTCCACAATTTAGATTACTTCATCTCGGTGAGCAGCAAACTGAATGAAATTTCGATTTGAGCAGAAAGTAATTTACTGGGATCTGGACCCATTTGTCATCATATCTCACCGGGTGTTTGCTCTATCACTGCACTTTTCCTAAGCAATCAAATAAGACCACGGCATCTGACATGCTCCGGAGAAAGGGGGGTGAGAGAGAGAGAGAGAGAGAGAGAGAGAGAGAGAGAGAGATGGAAAAAGAAAGGGATAGGGGGAGTGGTTAACACTGGTGTGTGTGCATCAGATAAAGTTGTTTGGCTTAAAAAAAAAAATTAAAGAAAAAAAACAAGAGGAAAGTGTTTTAAGATTTTCATTTTTTCCACGAAGACATTCTTGAGGACAATTTTATGAAAAGTATTTAACAAATTCATGTTGAGACAGAGCAGGGGAATAAACGCGTCCACCATCCCGGCCACAACCCAAGCAGTTGTTAGATATATTGACAAACAAACAAACCAGAGCTCTTTGCAAAGGGGACACTGAAATGGCTTTCAATAAGACAGCCTAGGCAGAAGCAAATTTTGTCTTGGCATCATTTGGAAAGGCTCCATCAAAACTCAATTTCAGAAACTAATTAACTGGAGACCGTCGTCACAACACTGCCAATTCTCTGCTTTCACTGGGACAAACATGATAGTGGAAATGAACATATAGGCCTTGCTTTAAGACTCTTGTGCTCATGCAATAATGTGTGTGGAAAGCAAAAAGCAAAACTACGCTTCTACCGCAAAGACATTTCTGCACATCAAAGTTGCCTCGCTCTAAAACTCAAACTTTGCTCAAATTGAAAACATGTTCCTCATGTTCATGTTAAATTTATTCCTCAACCAGCTTCCTCTGCGTGAAAGCTTCTCAGAGGTGTCGAAACAAAGACCGTGGGACGTTATCACCACTGCCTTTTTTTATCTCACCACAGTGTGGAACTTATACCAGGCTGATTATTTTTAGCAGGGGATAACTCTTGATAGCATTTGATTTAAGGAGCCAAAGCTGTTAGGTGCTCAATTAAGCTGCTATATTGGTTTGAACTTGGGCTCTAATGGCCTCTTCTACCAGTGAACTACAGCGCTGAGGTGAAGTAGACACCCCAGGTCAGTATAATTAAGGCCAAGGGACTCTTTAATTGCTATGACACAGCTGGTTTCTTTCTCATCTATATTTTTTTTTTCATTCTTAAAAAAAGAAGAAAAAAACCCATCTGACCATCTTTCTGGAGGATGGATTTATCTTGATTTATCTGTTTATTTCTCCCTGTGGATCTGACTTTGCTACAACCGACATGTTTGATTAAATTAAGTAACAAACAAAAAAACACATTTAGAGCTGTCAGGCAATGACTGTTGGATTTCATTTCGGCACTGACTGCCAGGTAAAATATAGCATGGCTTGCTGCTCGGCTGTCTGGTATATGCAGACCCTCATTCACCAAGACCTTTGAGTAGGGTAAAATTACCCCACAACAATGATTTCTGCAACACAGTCCATTAAAAATACCTCTCTACATCAGCAGCCAAAGCACCTTAAAAGCACTAGGCCATATTGATACTGAAGCGGGGCTTTGCATAATGGCAAGAGCTGCATTAGAGAAAAGGGTGGAGGGGCTGTGGACAGAGTGGGGGGGGGGGGGTTGCAAGGATGAGGAAGGGTGTGCGTGGATCTGTGCTGTGTATGTGCATATGTTTTTGGAGGAGGGGGATGGGGAGGTGTGTGTGTGTGTGTGTGTGTGTGTGTGTGTGTGTGTGTGTGTGTGTGTGTGTGTGTGTGTGTGTGTGTGTGTGTGTGTGTAGAGGAGGTGGTGGTGGAGGTAGTGGTGGTGGGGGATCAGCCAAATTACACTTGGTTAATTCAGAGTAACAGATCTGGCCCCAAGTGAATTGAAGGCCTTGAATTAATTCTGTTATGACAAATCAAGATAAACGTTTCCCCTAAATTGCATGCGATTTAATTAATTTCTGAGATCCTGGTTTTTTCCTGGCCTAATAGTTCACATTCTCTTGTGCTGTCATAGTGCTTGAGTGGGCAGACTTCAAAGTGATATTAAATAACCAACTATTAGATTTACCTCGCACGTTCTATTGGAAAAGTGCCATTTAATTACCTAGGCTTATTCAATTAAGGGGGACAGCATTCTCCCTGAATCCAGCAGCCACAAGTAAATTAATTCTCCCTCTACCAGCAGCCCACAGAAATAATATCACCTCCAGCTTAAAACGACATGATCCCCACAGCAAACGAAACTTTGGCTTTAAGTTTGACATTAAAGCTTTTGGAGGCAGCGCTGCATGAAAAACAAAGATGGTGTTTGTCCTGTGATGTTTGTGATTATTCCTGCTTGATTGATGGGAGAAGGGTATCATACCAGGCTAGGGAAACATCCCATTATAGCCATGATGTGATGCATTTTGACTCAGGCTAAAACAGATGAGCATTTTCCTTTAAGATGTATGAATATAAGTTAGGAGCTGCAGCTAAAAATGTATGTCATATGGGCAGTTTGGCTGTCTATTATAAAAATGAGTCTGCCCCTTTAAGAAGAGGGGGGAAAAAAAACAGCGGCAAATGGCCTTCGCAATAATCCCTCTTCTCTATCAGTCTTTCTCTCATGCTCTCTCTCAAAAGCCAATTTGGTTAATTAAATGTTTTGTTTGCAGTGTGGCTCTCATTCATTTCGGACACGTCATTGGGAGCGGATACAAGCCAGGGACCAGATCTCATTAGATAAAACCCATCAGGACTAAAGGAAATGGAGGGGGACTATAATTAAAGCATTTAATTGTGTAGACTCACTGTCAGATGTTTTTACCCCCGCTCCTATCTTTATCGCTACAGAGATCTCATGGTTCCATAATATGCGTTTTAGCTCTTCCACCAAGCATGCTCTCATTACAAGTGGAAAGGTGTATCCACAGTTTCCCCCCTTCCAATTTTAATTACGTTATAGTCCCATTACGAATGAAGTACCCCATTGACTTCCTCATCCTTTTTATGAGGTGGGTGTGAGAGCGCGCAGGCACACTTTAGATTTTGAATTATCCGTGCAGATTTAATTGCAGTGTTGCATGTTGACTGTACTGCAGGGTTCTTTTAGATTTTAATGCAAAAGGAATGAAGTGTGCCCAAACTCGGGCACAAAAATTTACCTGTACTTTACCTCGTGAGAGCGGATCATCTTGAAAATATAAATATAAAAGTTAACTTAAGTGTTGCAGAATAACAGTTGGAACAGCTCAAGAATGCATTTGAACTTTCAGGCACCTTGTTACATCACATCGGACTGCTCTACATTACCAGAATAAGACTGTCTCAACAAACTGCGGTTGGGTGTCTGGCAAACCTACTAGAATATTTAAAAAGGCTCTCTTTGCTATTATAATGGTGTCTTTGTGTTATGTAAAAAAAGACTCAAAAATATAATAATAGTCTGTGCCCAACCAGAGCATTGCACATATGTCTCGCATAGCAAACATAAATCTTACAAGACCAATTTTCTGTCCTTCAGTTGACCATGAACAGTACAAAGAACAGATATGCAGATGGCCTGCAGAACAACTCTTTTGCTTTGTGCTCTGTCAACATGCCAACCGGTTTGACCTCTTTCAGGGCAGAACCAGGGAGACTTCAACCAGGATATTTTAATGAGCATGGATGATGTTAGTACAATTTGAGACACATGTTCTGTAGAAAATATACTTGACCTTGCAGATCATTGCATGACCAGTTGAGATCATTGTTAATTTAGCCGTGTTTTCACTTAATTTAATATCATTGCTTAATATATTCCAGGACTTTTAAGGGGAAAGTTATCTGGTTTCTCTGAAACGCAATTTTCTTAAAATTCATACAAGATGTGAAATGAGTTGTCCAACTTATACTGTTACATTAGAACAGCAATTACCTCAGAAAATCCGAAGTAATAACAATCAATGACAATCTCTTGAAAATGAGCTTTGTGCATGCAAAGTGAGGTCTCACCTGATATAGTCGTTTCTGCAAAGAATCATGCCGCTTTTTGTGTAGCACGACGTGCCGATTTCACCCAGCTGGGCCTGGCAGCAGGAGCACTTGAGGCATCGGCTGTGCCAGTAGCTGTCCATGGTGTAAAGGAGGAAGCGGTCTGCGATTTTGCCCCCGCAACCTGCGCACCGCTTCCAGGACAGAGAACCTGTGCCCACCGGTGGTGGCTGGCTGTTGCCTCCAGGATTCACCATTGTCCCTACAACACACAAACAGAAGAGATGATGTAGAAAGACTCATCAGTTTTTTTTTTCATTTCACACCCAGAAGGTTGAGTTCATACTTACAACATACAGAAAAAGTATTGTTGTTTTTTTTATGTTTTTTGTTTTTTACACTGTGGGGTGAGGACCTGAGATTGGTCACCTATAACGTTGGATCCTTATGTAAGAGGTTGATATAATCATGCGTGCCCCACTCCACAAGTGAATTTATCCGTCATCAAATCTAAAATACCAGCTCCTTTAACATCTTGTTGCATCAGTGTGTTCTCCGAGCAGCTGCAGACTGCAAATCATACCGGAGCACAATAGCTGATCTCATTAAGGGAACAGTTCCGAGTCCTGTTCTGTTGCAGGAGAGCTACGAGTCATTTAGTGAACTAATCTGCCCTTGATCTCTGTCTCATCCCCATGCTGGTGCTCCACTGGACCTCTCCTGATGAATGTCTGTTAAATGATAATACCATAGGAGCAATTATGCAGCATCGGCTTTTGTTGAGTTGACCCGAAGAAATTCTAAATAGCACAATACCTCACTGCACAATTCTACACTTTGTTGCCGTTCGAATAGCTGGGAAGGTGGTGGTTATTGCAAAACAACAAAGAAATAGGCAGAAACAGAATTAGACTCAAATTTACATGGTAAACACTTTGACACGTTGGTTCTATGTTAGTTGATACTTAATGCTCACTAGGCCTTTGACCTGAACAAAAGAATCTGATCCGTCTTGTGATTATAAACCAACATTTAACAGCTCCTTAGTACGACACATGGCCCCGATGCACCTCAGACTTTGCCGTAATGATGTTAAGTGTTCTAATCTAATGAAATGCAGGCATTTGTTTCACCTACAAAATTAATGTGGGCTCTTTCAAATGTAATCCTCTCCAATTTGGTCAGGCAGACTACATGCCTGGATAAAGCCAAATCTTTGTTGAAAGGCAGGTAGGCTAATTAGAGTTGGGGGTGGGGGGGTGCACACACAGAAAAGCATTCAGTAAGCCCATTAGCGATGGCTCTTAGGGACAAACCACAGCGTGCCTTAGTGCTGATTAAATCTAAAAGGAGATGAATCAAAAAGCCGACCTGAAAGTGACTCCCTGGATAAACAAGACGGACCATCGTCAAGTTTCAGAGAGGAGTTTCTTTTTTCCGCTGAGGGATGGAGGGGGACGGGGGAGAGGAAGGGAGAGGAGAGGAGGGGAGAGGAGGGGGGCGGCTTTTAACTTAAATGGCCTAACTCAAGTAATTACACGGCCAGGCAATTTGGGCGCAGAGACCGAGTCATGGAAATAGGAGAGAGAGGGGAAAAAACATATCAGGCGGCCATGTGCTAAGAGGTCCTGTCCGCTGGCCGCTGCTTTTTTCCTTTTAATGGAAAATAAAAGAAATGTAGCATCTCCCTGGCGTTATTACAGGCTAAGAGCGTGATAAAGGCACAGGGCGAAGGAGGCTAGCGAGCCCGGGCTTACACAGGCTATCACATATCACAGCCGCGACTCCGGCAAAGAAAAGGCACAAGTACGGGCGAAGCGCGGCGAAAACTAGCTAAAATCACAAAGGTTAAAACACGTTTTCTCGAGTCGCCGCGCACGGAACGGCCGCGGCGCCGGCGGACACCCACCTCGTTGGCGTCTCCTGTCCGCGGCGGCTGTGGAGCTGCGGCGCCGACGGGCCGGAGCTGGCGGACGGACGCGGGCTTCGAGCGTCTCCCCCGAAAAAAGTACCGGCGGCGGAGAGCGGACCCCGGCGCGCGCCGTCGGCCTCCGAGCTCCGCGCGACCGCCGACCCCGGCGAGGACTCGCGCCCGCGTGGGTCGCGAGCTAATGGAGTTATCAGATAGTATTTCCACCGGATGGTCGCGACCGCGCCGCGGCGCCTTCACCGCCTCCGCTCCCCGCACCCACAGGAGAAGTCCATGGCAGGGCGAGGATCGCGGGTCTGCGCCCGTCCTAGAATAAAACAAGTAAAAAAAAAAAAACAAAAACAGACCGAGAAGTGCGTGTTTTAGGAGGAAGGAGCGGGGGAAGAGGCTGAGGCGGAGGCTGGGTCCGAGGCTGGGGCCGAGGCTGGGGCCGAGACCGGGGCCGGGACCGGGGCTGAGACCGGGGCTGAGACCGAGCGTGTGTCCCCCTGGTCTGGTTCTCCGCGACCCGCTTGGCTGCTCGTCCTACATGTGTCGCCGACAGGAAGAAACCTCCGCTAAAAAGCCCCTTTTAGCCGCGTGACGACGGCGCCGCCGCGGCCAATCGGCGCGCGGCCCATTTAAGCGGAATAACAAACCCAGCCAATCAGAGAAGAGGGGACACGGACCCGGACGCGCGGAGGAGGAGGATGGAAACGGAGGCGATCGGCCGAGATGGAGCCGAGAGGTGAGGAGACACGGAGGAGACGCGCAGGAGGAGAAGACGGATCACGCTCACAAACGGCGACGGGTCGGAGAAGGTGTAAAGAAATGTCCCCCCTCCTCCCCCCTCCTCCTCCCCCCCGACGGGCCCGGCTCCCCCGAGTCCCCAAAACACGCAACACACACGAGCGTCTGTTTACTATCTCCTCTATCGTCCGTGCTCCTCATGAGAGGGACTGACTGGCCGTGACAGCTGAATATTATCATGGAAAAACTGATGGATTTTCCCCCGTCCCGGCTCAGGACGGTTTCCTATGAGATCAGACAAAAACATGTTTTAAACACAAGCTGCCTGGCAACATCCAGTAGGCTGCATTCGTCTCACGTCTGAGTTTAATTAGTTGACATTCAATAACTACTTAGTTTACCGAGGATGACTCCAACCTCTGGGAAATATCGGGGCCTAATAGCTGCGTAGTGGCGCCATCGTCCGTCACTGAAAATAATCGCAGCGAGGCCCGCTGTCGTTTACAACCTCATTAAGCCTCAGGTCATTGGTTTCAACAGCTATTAAGGCTAATCTGCAAGACCTCGTTTTGGCTGAGATCATTTAATTAATTCAGTCTTACAGTTTTAGTTTTTCCACCATCATGTGAGACATCAAAGACATTGGAAGCAACTGAAACGCATTTTAATAAAAAATAATGCCGTGCTGAAAGAGAGGGGAAATTTCTCCTCTTTTTAGATGTAGATTTCACCAAAAGAGAAGCTGTTGCGGTGCAGCAGCCTTAATCTGCTCTGTGCAAAAACAAGTGATGTCTTCAGCTGAACTAAAAAAAAAAAAGTGTTGCTATTAGAGAAAAGTTGCCTCGGAGAAAAGTTGTTTGAGATTCACTGGGTTGAGTGGTTTTACATGACAAAACAGTGTTATTATAAGATGCCCCTGGCTTCATTAGAAAGACATCAGATGTATAAAGATTATCTTTTTCTTGACTTTAATTGTTTAATTATTCCTGCAGCTCCAAAGAGATTGTGCTGCATTAAGCTGATTTCCCTTTGGCAAAGCCAATGCTACTCCACCTTGGTTTGAGCCACATTCTCTTGACATTCTCATCAAGCCTCTCGCTCACTAGAACAAAAAAAAAAAACACAGAAGATGGGAAAGAATATCTTTTCCACCAAGGAATGATTAATTGATATAAATGATTAAAACAGAGGGAAATTATGAAATGAATTTGAAAAGGGGCCTCTCAGGAAATGCTTTGTTTGTTCCAGGCCTATTTCAATGAGCTTTTCATAACTGGGCAAGAGAAATTACTCTGTATGTTCTGTTTCAGGAGCTCCTTTGCAAAAATAATTACGTCTAGTTGCAGTGAGGAGGAGGTGGAGGGGTCAGGGAGTTGGCGGGGGTGGGGTTCGAGATGAGCAGAAGTGAAAGAGCTGAGGGGGGTGTCCCCTCAGAAATTGATCATCTCCTTTCTCCGCTGAGATCTTTCAAGTCCTGTGGCAGTTTCCGAGCAGCTGTATTATGAAGCAGACCAGATTAAAAAAATGCAGCAGCCCACAACAATATGACGGAACACTATTTCAGTGTTTAAACAGGGACAAGAGAGCGTCAGATGTGGCTCGTAGTGTTGATACTCCCCACAGGGGTGATCTCACCAAGATGAAAAGGAGACCATGGCTGCTTCATAATGAAGCAGTCTGTCCTGTGGGAAAAAGCAAGAGAGCCACATTCAACATGGTGGTTAACTGCAGATCGGTATTCACTCTGTGTTGTATTATATTAACATGACATGAGCCACAGAAAGGCCATTTTCAATCTGCGAGTTTACCCACCACAGGCAATCTTCTAACTAAACAACACAAGGGTCACCATAACATTCTCTCATGCCCATTTCATAAGAGCACAATGGGTTGTTTACCACAACTACGTGTGGCCTTGTCCTCTGTTTGTGATATAGCATCACACTCGCTTTACCCTGTGTGTGTGCGTGTTTGTGTGTGTGTGTGTGTGTGTGTGTGTGTGAGTCTGCTTGTGTCTTTTAGAGAGAATGATATTCAGTTAGCTGAGCCAACTGATGAGGGAAGATTAGAGTTCAGATTATCTACAGATAAAAAGACCCACTCCATGATTGCAGGGAGAATGTCAGACTTTGCAGAAAGATCTCAAAATGGAATCTATTAAATGAGCAACTGGCCACTTACATAAAAACACATCAAAGGTATAGTTAATTTTGCTCAGACATTTTGGGAGTTAGGCTTAATCACCTTCTTGCTAAGAGTCAAATGAGAAAATTGATACCCCTCTCATGTTTGCATTGTAGATATTAAGCTAAACCCATCTGCCAGTTACCTTTGCCTAGCATAAAGACTGGAAAAAGGGGGAAACAGCTAGTTCAATATTAGTTTCATGCCTGTGTGTTGAGTTGCAAGCTGGAGCGTTTTCCTAAACCAAACCAAAAAACAAAGTGTTAAAATGACACTTTGTGGTTTTAATGGGGGGAAGTTATGTGCTGGAATATTTCCTGGCATCGCCCTGTAACTTCCTGGAGTCTTGATGTCAACATAGCCAGGCAACCAGCACCGAGAAATAGTCTGAGACATTAACCCTATAAAATTACAGCCTTTTTTTTTTTTTTTTAGATAATTTTAACTGTAAAGATGCTGGTAGGCAGAAGCTAGCCAGCTCCTAGCCCTAGCTTCATATTTTACCGTACAGTTATGAGAATGCTATCAATCTTTTCATCTAAATCTCCACAAGAAAAAAAATTAGCAAATAAGCAAATTTTTAAAAATGTCCAATGTTAAACATTTTGAAACTGTGAAAAATTTTCATGAAAGACTGGTGGTAACTTTGAGACAAAAACAGCAACTACAACAACAAAAAATGGCAATTCTGGTGCATTTTTGGATGCTATGCACATTCCGTTCAGTACTTTGCAAATCAACACACTCCATTTCAAAGTCATGGGAGACTACAGTCATGCAATGTATAATTGTCATGGCATGAAAATAAGCACATTCAGAATAGCTAAATTAGTGTAATCAAACCCTTCGGCCTGAGTTCATGGCTCTGTTGCTTTGTCTTGCGGTATGTTCTCTGTACTCCTTCCACTTTACCATGTGGTTCAGCTCGATTTGGGTCACAAAACAATGAAACAGCATTACACTCGATATTCCCCTTTCAAAATATGTCTCACTTCATTAATTTGTAGTATTAATCTTGTTTGTTTATAGTTTTTAATTAAACAGAAACCAGGTGAGTTTAAGTCAATAGATATTAGCAACTCAATACATGCCCCCTGCTGTGTGAGTGGCTTTCTTTAAAGCCTGTTCTGATAGCTCCTGTTTTCATCAGCTCTGGGCAACAACTCTGAAAAATGTGTCAGGGCTAATACAGATCAAGAGATGGAAAAAAGGGATCTGTAAAAAATGCTGTACTTAAAGTGATCTGTGAATCTAGCACAGCTTACAGAGCCCTGTATTAACACATGTTGGCACAAGTCACATGGACACAAGAGAAATGGGACACCATGAGAGTAAGTATGATTTCATTATCCAAACTACTAAATTAGAAGTTTTTTGTGGCCTTAACGATATTGTTAAAAAGTCTTCAGCATGTTTCTTAAAAACAGATTCTTAAAACTTATATGTCGCTAAAATTTGGTGGAGATACTGTGACACTTAAAGACCTGCGTGTCTCAGTAGCTCATCCAATTGGGAAATGCACCAATCTGTCCATTTCTTAATGTTGCATTTTAACATTTGGAAGTCAGCAGTTACACCCAAGGTGGTGATCACCAATCTTTATTTAACTACAGGTCCATCAGTATTCTATGTATACTTTCTGAAGTTGTGAAACTGGTTACCATTGACTTCAATAAAACCTTATTTTCCCTGCATTCAATGCAGTTTGGTTTTTGAGTCAATCATTCAATGGACACAGCAAACTGTTCTCTCTCTCAGAAAAAGCCTGATCTCTTTTAGTAAAGGGGGGTTTGTTGGTGTATTTTGTCTAGATTTTCAAAAAAATCACAGTTGACAAAGTTGATCCCAGAATATTACCAAGTAAACTAAATTGTGTTTAATTTTTTCTTAAGTTGGACTGAATCATACCTCGTCACTGTTATTCTCTTCATAATATAAACCAATATTGAAATATATGCTGTTAGAGGATTTATGTACATAGCAGTAACAAATCTGAAGTTTTCCCTAAGCTTCTCTCCAAAACATCAGCATAAGCCTTAATAAGCATTGTCTCCAGCTAAATGTGTCTAAAACAGTCTTCTCAACATCTAGTCCTTCTGGTGTAGAAACTGATGTTTGTGTCTCAGGAGGAAAAAATGCAGGTTGTGTTGGAGGATAAATAACTTGGAATTTTGCCTGATTTAAAGCTCTCATTTTGGCCTCAAATTAAAAAAAAATGTGCAACAGAGTCAGACCTGCGAGTTTTATATACAAAACAACATGTCTTGGGAAGCAGCTAATATATGTATTTTCACTCAATCATCACAAGTCAGTCACAGGCTCGTCCAACCACTTTAAAACCACTACAGTCTCTGTATAAGAGAGGATTTTTGATCAAAAGCCATTTTACTATCATCACTGCCAAATTTAAAAAAATATAAATTACACAGTCCCTCCACTGCTCAGTCAGTTTGTTAATATTACAGTAAATCAGACCACAAGAAGTATAATAAGAGGGGAATGCATTATTCCACTAAGAAAAACTTCATGTGGTCGGTCTGCATTCTCTGTAAAAGCTGCACAACGGTGGATCGCTATTACCAGCACCATCAGAACACTGAACCCATATAGTATATCATATTTTAAAATGGCTTATTGATAATCAATCCTATTATCATTATGATGCCTGTTCTATATATAAAAATATTATTATTACTATTTATATTCATTATTTATATATAATTCTGTTTATCCTTTATTTGGGTTTCCATTTCATATATTTTCCTATCTCTTTTCTGGATGCTTTTCTTTTATCTTCTATGAGACATATGTGTGGTTGTGTATGTTTTCTTTTGCTGCATTTTAAACCACATATCTGAAGCACTTGTTGATGCTCCTCGTGTCTGTTCCTACATTTTTAAACTCCTTTATATTACATTATATTATATTATATTATATTATATTATATTATATTATATTATATTATATTATATTATATTATATTATATTATATTATATTATATTATATTATATTATATTATTAGTCATTATTTTTATAGCATGGCAAGTTTGTATTAATTCTACTAATTAACTGAGATGCTCCTCTTTTTATTGTTCTTATCTGTAATTTTATATATTTTTTTTTCTTTTCATGGGAGGCTTTAATTAGCCTTTGGCTAACTCTGGTACATTTACAGAAATGTACAATATCCCTGATAATAAATAAATAGAATGTAAAATTTCAAAAACAGGGAAATAAACTTCAAACAAAAGTCACAGTTTTAGCTGCAGCAGGAGTTTGCTAAATAGTGTTGGTGAGCAAATGGGTTTGGTTTTTGTCTCTGTACAGGCACAATGGCACCAAACCTGGCATCCTCAATCTGAAGACAAACCTTAAAGCTGCTGTAATCTATATGATTATATTAACAATGATAAGTATGCATCACTCATGGCGATGAACCAACAAATAATCAAAACCGGAAACTGCAGTTCCCCTCAATGTTTTAGCATCTTTCAGCTCATTGTTTTGGTTTTATGGCCCACAGCTTTACTGTTTTGGTTCTCACTGATAGTCCTTGTTCCAACTATTTACTCAGGCAGCAGCAAAAAGAAATCTATGCTGAATCCACTGTACACTACCTGCACACAACAAACAGCAGACAGACAAAGGTAGCAACTAGCCGGTGGACATATAGGAACATTTGAACAAGTGAGCCTCGCTGGTTCTTCCTGCATCTTTATTTACATCGCTTTCCCATGTCTTTACATAGCATGTCAGTGCTACAGGGAATATGATACATTGTTCTTGACGCTCATTTTTTGATATGTCCATTGTTGCAAAAGGACTAAACTGAAGGGCTTTACTCAGGCAAACAATACATAAATATCTCTGATGAATCAACCAAAAAGATATGGAACAAAATGCAAGTAAAGGGAAAAAAAGAGTTACAGAACTGGTCATTCTAACTCCCATATGGGGTAATCACCAGAGGATATCAGGAAATATGTTTGTATTTTCTCTTTTTTTGTCAGTATTTTTGGACACTTAATCATTTTCAGATCACTTTCTTACACTATATATAAAAATGTGCTTTTATTTCTTCTCATTTGATATCTATGTATGAAAGGGATTTTTGATCTCAAAATTTAACTGTACCTTAAGCCAAAGTCTGTGCAGGATTTGGGCTTCAGAAGCAAACTTTTCCTGTAAAGCTATATAATGAACCCATTTAGTCTGTCATGACATTTTCATATAAATGTAATGGATTTTGTAGGTTTTTGATGGATCAGAGTGCAAATTTTCAAACACACCAGAAGCCCCTGACAGAATTGAATGTGCACAACAGAGCCAAAAAACATCTCAGCAATGAAAAAAAAAAAATACGAAATGATGGAATTCAGAAACTAAATGACAGAGAAGCAAAAACAGCCCTTCCTTTAAGTGCTTTAATCTTTGGATAATTACTGCTACACACACATTTCAGACTCTCTGCATGTGCACACGTACAAACACAAACAGAACACCATGTGCTGCCTCTAACAACACTGCTTTTAATGAAATGTCGCGAATCCTTAATGAGTCTCAATGTGTTGTGATAAATTTCATAATTATTCAACCACACACAACTAGAGTAGGAAATCCATCAGTCAAAGCAAATTAGTTAGGATCCATTAGGGTTCAGTGTCTTGTAGGGACATTCACTTTATTAGGTCCTTACACCCATTGCCATAATTGGGAGCATATTTCATTTGGCTCTAACCCCACTTTACTGAATGGCTGCTCTTTCCCTTTTTTATTTACAGCGACGTGTTCTGTTCTGCATACTGTGCATACAGTCGCTGTTAAACAATAGTACAATACAGTGTGGGAGGTGTGGCAGGAGTGGCATTTCTTCAACTTCACCTCCACAGAATTGGCCCAATTTTTTTTTCATTGTAACAACAAGCCAAATCTACCTGGTCCATCTTTACTGATTCATCTAAAACTTCAAATGAAAGATGTGGTAAGAAAAAGTGATATCTGCTCCCTTTAATGTAGATTTGAACAAGCCAATAATGAAAGAGGGTTTTGTCTTTTTGCAAGGGGACCATGGTCTGAGCACGTAGGTCCTTGTTGATCAGTGAGATGGTGAAGGGGATAATTTCTTTAGGATGACTGATGATGGCTTCCACTCACAGATGCCTCTCTTGTTTGTCTTTGGCTGCCTTGGGGTTTGCCTTTACCTCGCTCCTTTTCCCTCTTGCTCTGACAACCTGCAGACATCTCAGATGAGCGGCATTCTTCCCACAGAGACACCAAGTCTCAGACATGGAAGAATGGACAGGAAAGCCCTTCTGTTCAGTGTCTAGCAATGAGAAACTGATCGTGGACAGAGGCAGTGGATCAGGAGTCGGTTACTTGTAACTTAACTTATAAGGGACTTTAAATGCACTATATACACAAACCTATTTCACCTTTTTGCCAAAAGTTTACCACCTTAGAAAAGTCTTGGTTTGTGCGCAATGAGATTATGGGCATTGTAGTGTTTTTTTGGAAAAATACTGTTTGTCGTTTGTTAGTTTGTCCTAAAACCAACTACGATAGGTTAACTGGTGGCTGTGATCTTTTGTGGCTGCTGGAATTATGGCTGTGGATTCTCAGGAGTAAAGGCAAATGTCATAGCTCTGTAAAACCTCATTGAAAAAGATGTCAAGGTGGAGGCTTAGGTTGATTGAGTATGTAACTTTAATGTTTGGTCTATGAGTAAGAATAGTTTTTCTACTTAAATCTATGTGATAATAAATAATGAGATTTTTATTGATGCGATGTTTTAACCTACAAGATCATCTTCAAAACATTGTATCATAAACTTATTTTTGGAATCTTGCAAATATCAGTGTGCAGACCACCTGTCCATTAGCTTTTTCTGCTGTTTTTGTACCAAACCTTAACTATAGGTCAGTTTAGTTAATCAGTCACTCAGTTTGGAGGACTTCTCCCTATTTGTGTGCTGGCGCAACGGCTGCAGTAGCGCAAATGTGTTTGCAACGCAGTCTTCATCAGGATGTGGGCTATTTTGTTGTGTTTCAGGGCAACAAAGGCCTTATTAGTGAGCGCCTCAGGTACAGGGTCAATGAGTTTGACAGCTAATAAGACAGGATTTTACAACTCCAAAGATGTCATCAAGGTGGCAACCATGAAATCGTTGAGCACAGCATTTGCGAAGTAAACAGTGGGAATACAGTGTCACCTTACAAAATAATGTACCAGGGAAACGTGCTTGCATGTTTCTGAATGGCCAGCACAGTGCCTGGCTAGATGGTGCTGAATTTCATTGAGCCACGTTCAACTTCTTTTTTTTTTTCTTAATTTGCTGGAACCCTCTGCATTGGCACCACTATTGTGTTTTTTTCATGAAGGGCCACAGACTGTCTGAACATGACCTTAAAACTCTTTATCAACAGTGGGACTCATATTTTCCTTTAATTTTATTCTTGTGCAAAACTACCACCAGGGACTTACCACACAGAGGACCTATGATAACAAAGGTTTTAATTAGTTGTTAAACACATATCCCTTCAATATTTTCATGATGTTGTTAAATAAAGAAAGGACATTAGAATGACCTTGTATCTTTGGATATCTAGTTTCTGTGTCCTTATGAATCAGTAAGTTAGCGGGTCTTGATTCCTGTTTCATGAATATATTTTTCATTTTTTAAGTAAATGGATTCTTGGGTGAGACACTGCTTAAAATTGAAGGGCAAAATCACTTTCACACTTAGAATCAATTGAATTATTTTGTGAGTTATCAGAGGACAATACATTTTCCACATCAGCAGAAGGCCCTTCAGCGAGGCCTTGCTGTAGTGTCTTAATCTCATTCTGCCCACATCATGGCCGTGTTTGTCCAAGAAGCCTCTGCTGTGGAGCTGACCTGATTGGAAGGTAATAAAAATCTAAGTCGAACAAAGGAAAGAAATAAGCTACATTCAAGCACACACACACACACACACACACACACACAGACACACACACACACACACACACACACAGAAAATAGCACCCTTATCATCCCTGTTTCATTTAGAGTTGATTGCTGTCGGATTATAATGCAATCACCACGCTGTGTGAGCGGTAACTATGGGAACTGGTTTTAACTGTTTATCTTGCCAGAGATCTTAATTTAAGTTTGAACACTCTGGATCACTTAGATGTGAGAGACATGGGAAATTGACAAAAAGGGGACAACAAAGAGAAGGGAGGGAAGGGGAGCTGTGGAAGAAAATGGAGAAACAGACACTTTCTTGTTCTTTCTGTTGTATTTCATATGCAATTTAATTTGTCTTTCAGAGAGAAAATCAATTTATGATGACAATCCACGGAGCATAATGAAAGCAGCCTAGTTCCTTCGCCATGGGAAAGTTTCTGCTGGAGAATGCCACTAATCTTGGCAAAATGAATCATTCACACTTTATTTGGACATCTGTGTTAACCCCCTTGCCCCCCCTGCCATCCCCCAACCGACTTTCATTCATTTGTGACAGTTTTATTACAAGTTGTGCAGGTGGCTGGAGGCTCGGGAGCCAAGAAGAATGCCGCATGGAGATGGTCCAAAATGTTGAGGAGGTGTTGAGTTTATAATGGTGTTTCCATTTTAGGACAATCTCAACTAAGGTACTATCTATACCTGGAGAGTCACACTGGGCAAAACAAGTTTTTGTCTTCCTACAGTCTACCATCAGCTTTGCTCGAGTTTACTCAACCAAGATGTTTGACTTAAAGGTGTGAACAAACCCATATTAAAGGCTCTGAAGCTACGACTTAATGTAAGCCTAAACTAATTCCATCCTAAATACAGGAAATTGCACATTTCTGCCACAGTATCCATGGTGTAGTTTGGGACTCACAGCAAGTAGGTTTATCACCTTTTTGGCATTCCAAGAATTTCTTCATTACATCTACAAGCTGCCCTCATTTTGAAACTAGAAAGAAAAGTCATACTAGTATTTTATTAATCTGTCTTTTACTTTTAGGACTAGAGTTCAATACTTAAACCACAGATGTCCTTTACTATAAAGTTATGTTCTTAAAGGTGCAGTAGTCAATATTTTTATAGTTACAAAGGATTCAAAGGTTACAGAGTTCAGAACTGTACATTCGCTCTGTTGCTAGTTCAAGCTGTTATGTTCAGTTTAGTAGATAAAGAAGGTATCATACACAGCCTGATATTTTTTGTGGCTTTTGTGATCTTTTAATAAGCTTTAATGAGGAAGTTCTGTACTTAGTAGCTGACATGATAACTGTGCTCTCCGTAACCAGTGACTTTGACCCTCAGTCACTATTTAGTGATTCTTCAAAGTCATCAAAAATTAAAGATAAAGATCTGTTTTTAAAATACTGTACATCTCTAATGCTGAACAACACCAGCCATAGAAAATATTAAAAATGGAGTTTGATAGATTGAAAATCTTTTTGTCCTTTTTGTTTTCATAGTTCTCTTCAAGCATTTTCTTTAAGCGTAGTAGAGTCTTAGCTTTGATAAGTATTTATCTAAAGTGATGCCACGTTATGAAGTATGGGTTATGGAATACCTATCACTGTGGTCCAATCATTGAAGTGTCCCCAGAATTGCATTTGGAAAAATATCAACCTACATTGATTTTACCTTGAATTTCTAATTTGTAAGCAGAACATAGAAAAATATTTATTCTTGTCTGAAGCAAACCACTGATACTGTAGTACACGTTTTGTATGGTCTGCACAAACAAATTAAACTGCAATATATCATGATTAAAATTTTTTGTATTAAGTCTATGATAACATGATGATTATAGCTTGATTCCCCAAAGACTTCATTTTAACCTATGGATTTATTAAATGTTGGTGTCTCTTCAAAGTTTTTACTATATTTATTTAGAATATGCTAATCAAAGTTGTGACAAATATGCGGGCTATGAATAAACACAGTTTCTATTTAATTTTTAATTCATTTTCATTTGTGACATTTAAACGGCTTTAATCCACGTGGCTCTCTCAGTTCAAAGTACAAAATTAAGTAAGAACTGGCAGGAACATCTACAGTATATTATTTAAAGAAATCTGTTAAAGGAGCTAATGAATCTTCTATGTGGCATTTTTAAGACAGAGCTACATACTCTGAGCCATTGACTATCAACTGTCATTGACACATATAGAAAAAAAAGCCTGTGTCAATGAAAGATCACTTTGAAAACAGATCTGTGTATTTTACGTTATTGTATGTAGAGCATAGCTGCAGTATTGTCCAAGCTTTAAAAGTTTACATAGGAAAAGCTGTGCTGTGAAAGAGAACAAGGATAAAAAAATTAAGTTCTGATTACAATTACGGGACGTGACACTTAGCTGATTTCAAATCAGTGAGGCCAAATTTCACAAAGCCTGTCAATGGTGGCAGCAAGCTCGCCAGATCCCTCCCCAATCAAAAGTTTGCTCTATATAATTTTACGCAATCAGATTTCTCCACAGTCATCCAGTGCAATCAGGTAATCAGAGGGGAGCATTAACAAGACAAATGGGGTTTAAAAAGTGGGTGCACTCTGTTTGCAGGAACTTCCTATGGAGAAGCCCCCTCCCCTCCTTGATTACTTCTATCACCCTCATACAGCGCAGCATCCCTGCTAAATAGCTTTCTGCTACAATACTGGCAGTATGTGCAGTAAGAACCAATGTGATTGGCTTTACATGTAAAATTTGACTGGCAAATTGTTACTCTTAAGGCTATTTATGCCAAGTGATTAACTGCTCCAACTAACAGTTTCACTGAATGAGTCATATTGTGTACAGTAATGGCGCCACAGCCTCTTTCACACCTTTCATTAAACCTGAAATTCTGTGATCCCGATTGCACAGTCAGGAACTATTTATGCCAGGATGTATTTTCACGCCATGTACACAGATGTTGAAGGTATGTGTGCTGGATCTGCGCTGACTGTTGTATGTCTTCTTTTCCCCTCTGCTGATTGCAAACAATGTCTCCTAAATAAGCTCATTGTACTCTAATGTAGAATCCCAGAATCATGTTAATACAATGGCTGAGTTGCACTAGGTTTTTGTTAATTTGTGAGTTTATAGGTTAAGCCCATCTTACATTCTTAGAAATTAGTTCTTATTATTAATTAGCCTAGCTAAAACTAACCAGTAATTATTAAGTAAATTGGGGGAAACTGTTAAAATTAAGAAATGCAGTGATGTGTAAATTGGTTGTTATGAAACATCTGAAGCACCTCTAACCAAAAGCAGTCAATTGTAAACAGAAAATCAAAGCAGCATCACAAGCTAAATAGAACATCCCAAAACTCAGTTTAAGGAGGCCAAGCAATATATTAAACTTAACCCACAATCCAGAGTAAATCGTTTAACTATGTACACATACATGGAGAAATCTGTCTCAGAGTTAGCAATATTTAAGTTTGCAGCATAAAATAAGTGGAAATTGAATTATGCTAACCTAGCAACAATATATTAGTTGTTAGTAGCATTACACTTTTTAAATTTAAGGTATATATAGTTATTTTTGTGCATTGCAATTTTAAAATTCCAAATCTACATACAATTAGGTGGTAAGTGGCTGTAAATATTAAGTTATGACTAATATCTAAGAACCAGTTTGTGCAGCGTGGCCCATTTTGATTAAGTGACACAGAAATCTGCACTTAGAGAACGCTTTACTAGGATCGTTTTAAACTTGTGAAGAGCTGGTGTGACTGCTGTTCAACAAATCCATCCATTCAAACTGGTACAAAGGGTCCTCACAGGCTTCTGTTTGACCTTCAGTGTATAAAAATGATATTTGAAAACCTTGCTGGCATAATGATGGGAGAGGGATAGTTTGACATTTTGGAAGATAAACTTATCTGCTCTCTTAATGAAAATTAGATCAGAAGATTAATACCAGACTCTGTTAGCTTAGCACAAAGACTGGAAGCGGGGGAAACAGCTGGCAAGGTAACAAAATCCACCTATTAGCAGCTCTAAAGGTTTGCCATGCAACCATAGGAGACTTCAGGAGGTCATCGCTTTGTGCTTTATGCTAATCTAACCAGCTACTAGCTGTAGCTACAGCTTCATATTTATTATACAGACTTGACAGTCATTTCAGTCTACCAATGTAATTAAAGAAAGCCAATAAGCATATTCCCCAAAATGTCAAGGTATTCCTTTAACCAAGGGAGTCTTCTATGATTAATATATTTGCCTATAAATTCTATTGGTTGGACTGTGACATAAATCAAGCCGTGCGCATGTTGTATGGTACATTTTGCACGACAGATATTTGCACCTTGTGCCTGTGCAGCACCTTATTGGAATTAGTGTCTTCTACCTCAAACTATAAAACCTCTCCCAGTTCTAATGATATATTTCTGGGTAATCTAAGAGACTGACCTCTTCAGACACTTACCCAATCCTTCCAGCAGATTTCCTTGGCTCTGAAATAATTAGGGAAGACGTTGTGAGGATGACAAAAGACAACAGTAAAATGAAATAGGCCCTCTCTCTGGCCCTTGGGTTCTTTGCAGAAATTCTAATTAAGCCCACCAGAAACAGAGGAGCTGGATTGGGGCAGTTTCTCATCAGGGTCCCTCCATGATCCCCTTTTGTCATGAACACACAGCCAATTACAAAGCTCAACAATAGAGAGGGGAAGTCTTATACCCTCCACAAAGACGGGAGACTATGGAGAGCTCAAAATATCCATAGGCTTGGAGTGACTTTGCAAAAACACTCTCACCTTCCTGGCAAGTGAAATCATATATGCATTCTTTTGTGTGTATTTTTGTGGCCCAAATTGATGGACATGAGTCTAGCAGGTTAAATTCCCTGTGGTGCACATACCACAGTCGTTTTATGTTTCCGAGGGTATACTACAGATCCAGTAACAGAGTGGTTTTCCAAGTATTCGTGTTCCACTAATTAAAATGAAATAGTTTTTACTGTAAAATAAATCTGAACAGCTCCCACTCTATATCAAGACAAGCCAAAGATATCCTCACTTGTTTATCATCTTTGCATATTAGTCTTGGCGAATAATATGAGTGGCTCTGTAATCTCCAAGCTTGCCAGACCATGGATTATGGAGCTGTCTCTCATTTTATTCATTGTGCACAGAGGGTAATTACCCAGCGATAAGTGTTCCTCTATCAGGGTCCAGTCACAGCACTCCGAAAGCAATCTCCTCAGACACGGGTCCCGTCCCAGGCTATTTAGGCAACACAGAGTGGGAAGTGGGTGCTGAAGGACGACGGCTGAGCTTTGTGGTTGCCTGCGTTCGGATGAGGCCTCCTGACAGTCATGGCCAGGTGGGCCAATCTTTCAATCAGACACCCTATTTACCATTGCAAAGCTCTACTGCCTTGCCTCATTTATAGCCGCTTAGGTTGCTTGCGATGAAAAGCAGATAACATTGTACATTCACCCCTCCAGCTCTCTTGACAGAGAGAGGAAAAATGTTCCGCGGGGGGGGGCTTGGACTCTGAAATTTTGTGTCACATCAAAAACGAATGCTCCATCAGATTTATAGGAAAATCAGACTACATGCCAGAATTTGCAATTAATCACTGAAAAAGTATTGTGTTTTTATGTGTGATTTCTGATGGGGATAAGTCAGGCAAGCTTGAAGCTTTCACAAAAAAATCACAGTGTGGAAGAAAAACAAACTCTTTTGTCTTGTGAATGTATACCCGAGACATTTCAGTGGGGCACTCACACAGAGAAACACATGTAAATCAGTGAAACATTACCCTTCCTCCAACTGGCCCCATAGACAGATCTGCAAAGGTTTAATTGACAAAAATTAGTGTTGGATTTTAATAAAAGAAGGCAAAAACTTTGATTAGCATTGTTCAACATAGCTGCCCCAAGAAGAGAATGACATTTGTCTATCAGTTACTGTGGCATCTCTGAGAATATCGGAGCTTGAAGTGTTTATGCTTGATTCAAAGGCGTAATCAATAATATATGTGGCCATGTAAATTCGAGGTAATTAACTCAATGATGAAAAATTTGCATAATTTGTTTGTAATTATAATTGAGAATATGATTATATTCTAGTAGTATTAACCTGGCATAAGCATTGACCTGTTCTTTCTTTTCCACTTGGAACCTGCCATCTGACAAGAAGTTGGATTAACTAATCAGCTTATTGAATGTGTTTTAATTGCTTTAAATCTTAAAAAAACATTGTTAAATCTTAGTCTGCAGAGTAGAGTAGGGGTGTAAAGGTGCTAAATTTCTCTTACATGTAGTTCAAATGTAGCTGACATGAGATGTTGGGATCAAGTCTGTCCCCTCAGAACTATAATTCCAGCTTCATTCCGAATGCTGAATGTTTAAAACAGAACCCTGTATGTTCATGAACTCTGAAACATGTATAATTAATTTTCTCTGAGCTGAGTTACCCCTTCTATAGGTGATGAATGGACATAAGATGACCTGATGTCTCCCACGTCAGGGTCACAACAGGAATTCTACCATGACCTCCTATTGAAAAGCATTGAGTGACTGCTTTTAATTACAGATAATTAACATCTTACCTCAACACCAAATGGAGCCACCCCACATATCAGCCCTCCTTTCCCAACACATTCTGAAAATATTGTTCAGCTTTTTTCTCATTTTACATTTTAATTTTGACCCCTTTACATGAACAAATCTATCATGGCCACCATCTTTAATAGAAATACCTGGGATCACATGCTGGTCACTGACTTGAACTTTTAAACCGTATTTTTCCAATAACAGACATTCTGTTGTTGTTTATTTTTCATTGCCACTTATAGCCTAGCACTTTTACCAGCATCTATAAACCTGGCTACCTGTCCAGGCCCAGGTCTGGGCAAGACGTGACTCTGGACTTCTTACATCCACATATTAAAGAGTCTTCTCAAAAATACTTGAAACCAAGAACATGCTCAATGGAGATGGTCAGAATTCAATGCAGTAGAGTTTATTCTTACAAAAGCCTTTTCCAGACCAGACTGATTTATCAACTGGTTTGCAACCTTTTATACCATAAAGCTCTACCTAGCTCATTTTCATATTTGGCGGGTTTTTGCCCACCTTCAAAAAAATAAACATCCCATATGTCCCGGAAATAATGGAGTCAACAGTTCCTCTCTTTGTAAGCCTTTTTCCCCATATGGTTACTTTTTAACGGTATCTAAACATACCCTACTGTGACCCCAACTTTTCCTGAGGTCTCAGGAGTCTCTCTATCTATTCTATTGGTTTCACTTCAAGTTTGAGTCCTTTTTGCAGACACCCATTGTCTCCATTATTTTCAAGGAAGCTCTCCTGCATATTTAAAAAAAAAAAAAAAAAACACATCAAAGTTTAATTATCATGATACAAGGTCTATAATTCTCACAACATGCTTTACTACCTTTAATGTGCTTCAACATACATGGGTGTGTATTTCATGTCCTCATATAAGCCTGAGCATGTTGGTATGCACACTACATAAATCAGTATAGTATGTCCTAGAGTGACTACTGTAAGCGGCTTGGTGTAATTTCATAGGGCTACATAACTTGGTTTTCCTTCCACATGAGTATAAATTGAATGAATGGCAACAGCCTTTTCAAGTGTGTGAGATGAATGTTCACCAATAACAACAACAAAAAAAAAAAACTGCAAATGGAAATACATGTTTATCAGTTAAGGAAAACCATCTCTGCTCCACTGGAGACTTGGAAATGGATGTCGAAAACTGTATGACCAGAGCCATTAGAGGTGGCAATAACTGGTGGTTTTTACTACAACTGGGACTCCAGGTAACTGGTTCTCTTAATTATGGTGCACTTACTAAAGTAACTATCTGGGAAAACAGCAGTGTTGTGAAGCACAGGTCCAGCGGCACAACAACAGTCAGTCTGATGGATTGAAAATCTTTTTGTTCTGACAGGTTGTAAACAAATTTCTTAGTTAGTCAAATTTAGCAAAGACAAACAAAGGAAAATGATTAAATTAGTCCAAACTAATGGAAACAATCTTTTACCATGATAAGGGCTTGACCTAGCACTAATACTACTGCTGCTCAGCATTGCACCGCAAATGTCCTAGTGGCCCCTCCTGGCACTGCAGCAAGGAAATCCCCAAGAAAAAGTCCTGATCAAAAACAACTGGCAGCATCAGGATATGAAGACTTAGGATTAGGATCTCTACATAACACACACTATATGATTTTACCTGCTGAATGTCAGCACCGACTGACCTGACTTGAGCAGATCCTGTGTAAGACCCTTGTCAGATCAGTTGTCATACCCAGGTGTAATGTGTGTTCCTGCCCTAAGCTGAGAGATCTCAGCTTTTACTGTTGTGAATCCAGTGTTATCATGGCTAATAGAACGAAACTGGATGCTAACCTTGAGACCGTGACTTAGCCTAGTGCGTATGAAATGACACACAGCAAGTTTCCATCATGTGTGTCTCCTTCAAACTAGGCAAAGTTTGAACCCACAAACATTTCACACTGGGAAGGATGCTAGTAATGGGTTTAGTGAAAATTCAGTATCACACTCATTCAATAATCAGTTTAAGTCAAGATTTGAAGTTCTGTCATTTTCAGATTTTAAACTTGTAATTTGGAGGTCATTTGCTCCAAATTGCTGTGATTTTTAACAATTTTATAGGTTATCTTTGAAGTCTTGAAGATCTACCCAATCACCTTATGTACTGGCACATATTATATTTCAAATGAGGTATAAATATATGTTTGATGGTTAAGTGCCAAAGTTAGTCCTTAAGTTTTCTATAGCAGCATCAACACATAGACACTTCCCTATTTTTACCTTAAAATCCCTTGTTCAAGGATGTGAACCTCAGGGTTCAGAATAGGGGAATTCTCTATGGACAAGTCATTCTGGTTCCCCCGTACCTCCAGGCCTCAGATGATCCCAATGAAAGTGACTGTGTCACTCGGGCACCCAGAGCAAACACAGGTGGGCAACTGTCCCACTGGCTGTTTTACATTTTACCTTTATTTATCATGGGGAAGGTTTTGCTGAGTGTGCATTTTCTTTTCTTGCTCTTTCAACCACAAACATCCACTTTTGGCCTTTGAGCAGTATTAGCAGAACAAATGGGAGCAAAGTGGTTGTTTTTGGAGGCAAAATCATTTCTCATTCCTTTCTGCACCAACATTTTCCCAGCTGTTGTGGAGAGTCCAACAGATACAAACCTACTAGCTTCCGTGGTAAAAGTGGACTTTACTCATCCAGAAAATATTTTGTGCATTAAAAATTTTAATGAATTAGGGCAGTAAGACGAGATCATTATTGTTCTTATTTGAAGGACTAACTGTAAGAGCATCTACAGTGGGTCTTTAGTTGGTTCTCCAAACAGCATGTTGCCTTTCTCCCCTGCTGATTCCATGCTATCCGACCAGTTTCTGAATAGTATTGTCACTCATCCCTGTCGCCAAAAAAATAAACTCCTTCTCTCAGACAAGAGAGTAACAGCACCAAACCATTTCCTGGTGTCACATGCTTCAACTCTGTGAGGCTGAAACAATTCTTTCTTTCATTATAATGAAACACGAGATGCCAGATAATCTCATAAATATGTGTTGTATTTCTTCTTCGGCACTCACAAAAAGAGGCAGGCCTTTGTTTGGGGCTTCCTGGCTCACAGGAAGTGATTGCAGCCGGACAGTGAGGGACACTCAGCTCTTGGAAAGGGGGGGGGGGATGCTCGAAGACGTATCCCTTTTTGATCAAGGCTTGCTGACGGATCGCCCGGAGAAAGGAAAATGGGGATCATACTGGGGCCTGATGACAAGAGGCCAATTTTGATGTCCCTTCTCTCTCATTGCGGTGCTTCTCTTTCAAGCCAAAATCTGTTTGAGCAGCCTGGGAAAATGGTCCTTTACCCACCTTCCTAGTCACAGAGTTGACAGGACAATGAAGTGGAATTGAGATGAATGTTGAGACTAAATAAACTGCTTTTTGCTTTATAGATATATTTTTTCATGTCATTAGGCGGGATAAAATATTCATCCGGAGTCTTTTAGCCATGGTCAGTCTTCTGTCTTTATGGCTGGATTTGATTCATTCTTTATTCATTCACAAATGGTCACAAAAAAGCACAGAGAAATTGCAGAGAAAGTGGGCTGAAAGGAAGGTTTTCTGTATGGGAAAACAAGGGCCCCGCTTTGTTTCATCCCAGATTGTTTAATTCAAAAATGTTGACTCATGTGAGAAACATTATATCTGAGCAACATCAAGCTCCATATTCAGTGTAACTATAACCTCAAAGGCCACATGTTCTCACAGTGTTTATAATGCATTAGAGGAACAAACTCTACACTGTACTCTCTTTACAAATCCCACCTGGCCATGAATTAGTTGCAGATGTGGCTCTCTAATTCATAATGAACTAATAAAGGTTTTGTTAGTGCAAGATTGTTTTCCTTTCCTCCCTCGCACACACATAGATGGAGTTAATCTGCACTGGAGGTGTGGCGGTGCAGAGAAGACATTGCATGCTGTATGAAACATAGACTTTGGAATGTGTTGACGCAAGATAGCAGGCTTTGAATTGTCTTAATATGACTAACTCACCATGAATGGATCTGTATCATTAAATATCAGCTTTTTTTCTCAGGGGATCCACCTCTCTATACATGTCAAGATTATAATAATTTATTATAAAGGGAAAAAAAATCCAAGAATGAGCTCTCCAATATATCACAGAGAAACTGTATAAGTTCAGCACTTTGTTTTATTGACAGTCTTAGTATTTGCAGCAACATGAAACCACAGGACATAGTACTGCAAATTAATGACTCCAAATTTTGATGGTGTGCTGATATAAAGGAGAGCTCAAGGACTAGACATACGAGATAAAGCAGAACAAAAGCCGGAGATCTAAAGGCATCAATTAACAGCCTGATCCAGCTTTTATGTCAGAGAGACTGCAGTGTGAAAAAACTTCTCCGAGGCATTTTTCAGCTGCATTGACACAGTCAAATTGACGAAATTAACACATACAAGTCCAACTTTTATATAATGTTTAGTGTATCTATTAATATTTTAATGTTATCTTGAAAGCTGTGCCTAATGAAAACTATCAAACACTTTGCACAGTAACATATGAATGAATGTTTTCTTTCATTGTTTACTTTTACCAAGTACTTCACAGCATATTCAAAATTCCCTTCATAGCGTGTCAGGTACATTGGACATTGGAGTATGTTGGACAGAATGAACACAATCAATAACTGACTGTTTACTTACCCTGCCCCTCTGATGCCACCCCTGTAAAGCTTTACATCGTTGGCTTTACATTCGTGTGTGTGTGTGTGTGTGTGTGTGTGCGATATTATTATGTTTATAAGAATTATGCTTCATTGTCCATGTTTTCAAACTGTATGTTTTTCTTTTTAATGGAGCACTAAAAAGACTTCAAGGATGAGAACTTACCGCTGTGTGTGGCCAACGCAACGCTGTCTTGGGCGACAGTTGGGATGGGGATTGCAGGACAGCGCATTTCCCAAAATCAGGAAAAAGCTCCAAACATAACACTGAACTCTGATCTAGCAGCATCCAGACCAGGGTCCCAGGAAGGATAAACACTAGACAAAGGACAGAAGTATCAAGCTGTTAGCCTTACTACTCTAGGTGATAAGGTAGTCAGACATGCTAACTTTTACATTACAGCGAAGGAAGGCGTTGTCTGTTCAATACATTTTTGCTCATGTTTTTTGGGTTTTTAAGGGATGATAAAAGAAGCTCTCCTCAAAAGTCTTTAAATTCCAGCCATTGCTCATATTATATCCAGATACACACCGATTTGACATGTGGGGGTATCCAAAACCTATCTTGCCCAGTGGTGGTTGCTAAGCTATCTATAGCAAATGGTCAATTTATGCCAATTTCATGATAGACTCAGCGATCAACATAGAAATCCCCTCTACTGTACATGCCAAATTTAAGATAAGCCTATAACTCCTTAAGAAAATCTGCTTATGATTTTAAAATACCACAGATGATGCCAGACACGTAATCGCCTCTGTTCACAACAAGCTCTGAAAAAAAACGAGGAAAGGAGACATTTAATCGGCAAAGGTCTGACCATGGTTCATGTTTTAAATTTAAATGTAGTGTGACCACAGAGAATAACCTCTCATGTAATAGAGTGCTGTGTTAGACTCAGAAATAGAGGCTGATACTTGAAATACTAGAAATCACATCTACTTTAGAGATAAAACTTAGCGCCTGGTGCCCTATTATTTTTGCTCTGTAGACTGTGCCTGCAAGCACATAGTTGTTCATACATACATGCACTTTGAGAGAAACAAACCATATTGTACTGAGGGATATGTCATCCTGCTTCATTTTATCAAAGGTTGGAAAGCATATTGATGACGTGCAAAGAACAAAGTCATAACACGTGCGGTGTGAAGTATTAAATTAAAATGTCTTCCTGTTACTACTCTTGTAGATTTCACCTCACCACTTTGATGTCTGACCTGTGAGGAAGAAGTGAATGAACCTGCACGCCCTGTGTTATTGCAGCGTGTGTGTAGAGTAGAGTCTCATTAGGGAGTTTCACCCCTGCGAAAGATTTCGTAATAAGGAAAACAAGGATGATAAAGAAAATGAAAGAAGGAGATAAAGCGGGAGGAAATCCAGAGGAAAGAAGGACTGAGGATATTGTAATTAGTTGCACCTGTTTCCTTTAACCCAGCTCCAGTTTCTCTCTACAAACGCATGCAGATTACCCATCAAAGCCCCTCGTCGCTGCCTCTTCTCAATGGATCCTTTGTTGCCAGTTGTCAGGGAGGCGGCCCACAAAAGTATGTAACACAAGCAGGCCACATTGCTCTGGAACTTACAGTACATGCAAGCCTCCACCAGCCACAGCAAGAATAACAGGGAGTGTTTGTAGACACGGAGTCTGCAGCACTCCTTTCTGCATGGGAGACACCAGTGGCACTTTTTTTTTGGATGTGACCACAACAGTTCCATCATCTGTCAACTCACTAAAATGGGCCCAAATTAGCTCTTAGGAAGGAGCAATGCCACACAGGCCAGATTCCAAAAGTGAATTTGCTTGTTTGCTGGGACAAAGGCATATAAGCAAATGCATATACAAGGCGCTGAACTAGCACTTTCACTGGACTAATTGTAATAGTAACACATTCTCTCCAACCAAACTTATGCAGGGATTTTTCATAACTATTTGGTAACTTTAGAAACTATACAGTGGTGAATATAAACATATGTTAAAAATAGGGCTTGTGATATTTTAACTATTGTCAACAGATTGCATCAAAAGCCCAGAATCAATGTTTTATTAATCCTTCTACCAAATACTGTGTTTCTATCAAAGCCTGATATTATTCCTCTGAGCCACATGCATCCATTGTTGTCCAAAAACTATTAAAAACACATCAGAGACACACATCAGTTTTCCTTCATCACCAAAATGTGGGCACCGCTGTTTATTTTGAATCAATCCTGTCTACATTCCATCCTGCTACCATAAATATTCTCTAGCTCACTAAGTGTGTATTACTCCTCAGACAAAAATAGTCCCAAACAAATAGACTATTTATCTCAGTTTATTACCTTGGGTTTAAACACTTATCTTAGTGCAAACATCTTATAGCTGTAGCCCTGAAAAGATCATATGAAGCTGATAGACAGTGTTAAATAAGATTTTTCCAACATTAAAATAAGAGAGGAAAACTCAACAACATGTTGAGTTTGGAGCCCGAATACTAAAAAACACTTTACACTTGTACTCTTATATTTTTGTTTCTTTACCCTTGTATCCACTATATTTTACTCTTCTCTATTTCAGCTTTCAAAACTAAAAAGCTTTATAAATTGTAGTTATAAATTATATTTTTAAATCATCCAATAAACTTTTACTGCCTTTTGTCTGTTTGGGACCTCCATTGTTGTAGGCTTTTTTGTTCATCTCTTTGCTTTTTTGTTTGTTTGTTTGTTTGTTTGTTTTGTTTTTTTGTTTTAGCATTTTCTAACCGAAACTTTCTAATTCAGCAGTTCAGTATGGGTCCATTTAATTTTTTTTAAAATTAACTTAACACACCTCTGCATTTCCAGAAGGTATATTGTGTACATAGTACTTCCATTCTTATCGTTTTTTCATGCCTTATATTGTAATTATGCTCATGATATTAAGCATTTATGTCTCTTACCTACTCGAAGCATTGGGTTGGACTTTCTTTATGCTGCCAAGACACTTTCATTTTCTTCTGTGAGATTAATAGACTTATCTCATCTTCAAGAACTTCTGATTAGCTACTGATGAAGATGTTGACAGCACTGCAGCAATATGACTGCAGTGCATCAGTGATCTCTGTCAGTGTATGCGCTCCTGGTTGATGGCCTCCATAATCAGTGCCATATATGGGTTGTCCATGTTTCAATTTGTAGAAGATCTGGATCCTGTAGCTTTCCTATTTCCTCCTTACGGTTGGACAATCATAGAAATCATTTAGAAGAGTGACATTTTGGTCACACTGTCCCTGATTCCAGATCGGCGAACCCTCTGCACAGCTGCAGCAGCGTAATAGCATTCATTTGAAGAGATTGTCCTTGATTAGGTTATTATCAAGATCATTTAGCATTTCCATAAGAGGAGTATGGGGAGGAGTGATGGCGATGTGTTGGTACATTGGTATTCTCTGTCACTGAATTGGTTGCTGATAGGTTCACATGCTCACCTCATGGAATGTATCTGACAATGAATGTCACAGTGGAAGCAGGGGGTAAAGGGGGAGAGACCATTCTGCATTCAAGCGCTAATTAGAAAAATTAGATCTATGAAAGGCAGCGAGTGATCTAGGCCTTCAACCTACGTCTGTGTACCGCTGTAGCAGCACAAAGAGGAGGCAACAATGAGCATTGAGGAGGAGGGAGGGGGGATAAATAATTTAATCCATTATCTACTCTGCAAAGCTCATCAGCACTGCTACACAATGGCCACGATTGAATTGCTGATTGCATTTCTCTCCTACCCTCCAGGAGAAAATGCCCATGCTCCACTATGTGCGCTCAGCCTGCCAGCACAACCAAGAGCAAGAGAGAAAGCCAGAGAGAAAGGGAGAGAGAGACAGAGTAGTGTAGAGTGTCTTCCACCAAGGTCAAACTACAATACAGCAATCTAATTAAGAGTATCAGAGAGTTTCCTGTATGTGGTCAACCTCCGTGTTGCGCTCACAGACTCATATTGTCCATTATGTATTACATCATGTATTCTTACATGTAGATGATGGATTTGAAACTGATTAAATCTTTTTATTTAAGCTAACATCCCCAAAAAGAGTTGTAGCACTGTTGTGTTTCTGTGACAGCTTGACCATCAACATGTATCAATGGATTACCGCTAAGGGGATTTATGTTTTTAGCCTTGCTATGTCAGTTGGTCGGTCGGCCCATCACTTTGTCCAAACTTTCAGACATTCATGGTCCCAAGATGATGAACTGTACTGAATCTGATGCTGCCTTGACTTTTAATCACCTGTTTACAGTTTTTAACTTTTCCAATGAAACATCTTTGCATCTGTGTATGTAATGGATTGGTGAAAAAATATGTACAGACATTCATTTTTTCTAAAGCATAATTCCTACTGATATTAGCATTCCTCTGACTTTATTTTAGAGCCACCATGTGTTCACATGTGTGGTTTAGAGCGTAATGTGTCAACTTCAATTGGCTGGATCATGAAATCTGGTACACGCGTCCATGTCCCCCTGAGGATTGAATTGCCATAACTCTGGTGATCTTCTGACTTGTCACATAGCACCATTATTGGGTCAAAATTTAAATGTATCCAATACTTTGATTTATGACCTAATACCTGCAAAACTAAAGACACTTCATCAGCCTCAGTCATATTTTATGTTAAGTGCTAATTATCAAATGTTAGCATGACAACACAAATAACTAAAATGGCCTCTTATGTATTAGTCTTACATTTGAGTCACAGAACTAAGCCTCTTTTTCTCCGAAAAATAAAGAGATTTTGTTGAACAAAACTTGAACAAAATCTACTGATGTTCTGAGGGTGTTTCTGGAATCATCAAAAATATTTTAAACATATGGATGAATACAATTAAACTTTCTGCAAAATAAAAAAAAAGATTTTTAACTTGTTTAAAAACTTGCACCTTTTTCCTATTCAGGTTACCCACTGGCAATTGTTTTTTGTTTTTTGTTTTTTAATGTGCTGTGGTAAGATTATTTTTTCATCCGGACTGTTAAAAGTTTTTTGATGATTCTGGAAAGACTTTCAGAACAGCAGAGGCCCTGCTAAATGACCTGCTTGGTTTTTCAAGCATATCTTTTAGAGAAATAGATGCTCAGTTCTTTGAGTCAAAATGTAACTCTAAAGCTAATGCATTAAAGGCAAAAAATGGCTCAACTGTGCCTCAGTACACCTTCAGAGAGCTGCTAGCATGGCTGCTAACTCTTAGTTTTTTTTATCTATCATTTTCACATTGTTAAATGTCAGCGTGTAACAGGCTAAAAGGCTAGACACCATTAATGGATGAATCTGGCAATGCTTTATGATGATGATGACTTCCATCGTTTTCTCCCCCCATCAACTGCAATCTATCATCTGCACCAGGCTCCAGTAAAATAGGAACACTTGAGGTTTCCTTGGCCCAGTGCCTCTGACATGCTGGCTTAATTTTACCTTCCATTTCAGTGTGGCACATTTGCATAAACACAGCAAAAAGTAGTACACCTAATAGCCCCCTTTGGCCAAGCGCTTTAAGGTCCTGTCCACAGACCCAGTGAGGGGCAGTCAAGCTGCCTCTGCTCTGCTCTGTTTGTTTTATGGAGCAGTAGTTAAGCCACTTTGAGGTCATCTAGCTGCAAAAACTGTGCTGGGTCTCCTATGGTCCACTGAAAAAGGGTCCAAAACCAATCCAGAGAGCCATTTCTAGGGTGGTCCAGCCAACTTTCATTGACAAAAAGAGGTCATTATTCTATGCACAGCTTTAGCAATAACAGGAGTAAATGCTCTGGATGGGTTGTAATGGAGACATTTTACTTATGTTACAGCTGCTGTGCCTGCAGTTCAATTCCTCTTGCAAAGGTGGTGCTGCAGGAAGAGGCACATCATTAAAAAAGCCCAAAATGTCCCCTTTCACAACATGCAGCAATATGGGTACTCCATCCGCACACCCTGAATTAATTTGAGTGCTGTCATTAATGCAAGTACAGCACAAATTGCCCAAGACCAAGTGAAACTATTTATAGCTATCACAAGGCCTGAGAGCCAAGTGTGCCTAATGGTGTAATTTGTATTGTTAATGGTAATGCACTATTAGTTTGTTCCATTTGGCTTTGCACAGGTGCATTAATGGGGGCTTGCTGAACCGTTTCAGTCTGTCCGAGCTCACATGCTGGTCTGTGGAGGCTTTCAGCAGGACCACGGCTCCCTCTAGTGGCTCAGGGCACAACAGCAAGACAGAAAACAAAGCCAGAACTAAGAACTTCAAACGGGCAGGAGCCAAAGTTCTTTGTTTGGTTGTTTTTTTGTTTTTTAGTTTTTTGGTGGTTCTTTTGCTTAAACAAAAGCCAAACCTTTTGTTAAATTGATAAGATGGTAAATTCTTATTGTGACAGAAAGACTTGCAGAGTCTGTAAAACTGAACAGAGGCATAAAGTCATTAACAAACAGCTCCCACAACAGTCAAACAACAACAAAGCAGGATAGACTTCTGAAATATTGTGTTCCTAATTAACCTTCAAGCTCATCAGCCACAATCAATATAGACTGTAGCCTTTTTTTCTAATTGAGATGAAGTAATTATCAGACTGTATTCATCTCGTTAATGAAACAATGTGCCAATATGCCTGCAGCAAAACTGTTAATTGAGTTCTATTTTCCGAGACGAGCAGCCTCTTCTTGTGTCCATGGCCACAAAGCGTCAAATATGGGTTGGGGCCTTTGTGCTTGTCTCTGTGTAGACACAAGAACAGGCTGTGGACTGGTGGAGCGTGCTACTGTTCTCTCCCTGCAGACACTCTCCCTCCCTCCCGTCTATTCTCCCATCAGAGAGGAGGCAAGAGTTGGTAATACTGCTGACTTCAGCAGATCATCCCATCCCAGTCTGTTATTTCACGGTTTCAGTGGTTAAGTACTCCCCGTTGAGTAAGATATAGTGAGGCAATTATTCTGTAATTATGGAGCCAAAAGACGAGAAACGGAGTCAAGAGTTACTCGGCTCATGTAAATCACTGTAAGAGACCCCAAAAAGGGTGCAAAAACAAGCCCGATCGTCCACATATGGGAGTAGTTCTGCCCACTTGTACTGCATGTAATACAATCTCCTGTCCTAAGAAAATCGACTTTAAAAGCCTGTGAAAAAGGGCAGAACTACAATTACCAGCTCATGGTTGTACGCCTCCACCAACCAGTCAAGTTGCAGTTCACATTCTTGTCCGTCCAGACTTATATATGTGTGGTGAAGAGCTTGAGGGAATTTAGTAAAAGATTTTAAGTGTATTTTATCATAACTGGCATGAGTTCTGTGAGGTCTCACTGACCTTGAAGTTTGACCTTTGACCACCAAAATCTAATCACTTCATGCTGGAGTTCAAGTCAATGTTTATACCACATTTGAAAAAAAATCCCTTGAGGCATTCCTGATATATTGCATCGATGAGAATGGGAGACGTACACATGTAGGTACAGACAGACAACCCGAAAACATAAGCACCGCACTAGTATGGAAACTAATCTTTATTTCATCTGTACCTCGACTTATAATCTGATCAGGTAGTTTTCACAATAAGTCCAGCTGATCTATGAAAAACATCTTACATGTATTTTTCTTTCCACCAAAAATGGCAAACATTCCTTAGTTCCAGCTTCTCAAATGTGATGGTTTTCGCCTTTAATTTTTTATCTTTGGGTTTTAGAATATTGGTTGGACGTTGACTGAGCTTGAGCCAGTGAAATGTTTTAGCAACTGTTGGATGGATTGCAATGAAATTTCCTACACACACTCATCTCCTCAGGATGACTTGTAATAACTGGATCTCCTGTCTTTTCCTCTAGCACCATCATCAGGTCAACATTTCCTTGTGTCCAACACTTTGGATTATGACTAAATACCCACAAAACTAATGACCCTCCCAGTCTCGTTTGTAGTGTTTTGTGTTAATTAGCAAACGTTAGCATGATAAAACACTACATTACTTTAGTTAAAATAATAAAACATATCTGCTAAGCATCATGTTGGTATTGACACTGTATGTGTCAGAATGCTGACATTAGCATTTAGCTCAAAGCACCTCTTTGTCTAAAAAATTACAGAGCTGCTAGCATACAATCAAACTTAAAGTCTGGCAATTGGAATCAAACAGCAGTAACAAGAATAATAAAGCGACTTAACAAGAGTAATCTAGATGCATGTAGGTCTGCTGTACATAAAAAAAGAGATTGTTTCAAAAGGTTTCTGTATGATAAAAATTGGAGGGATTAATGTAATTTCTCAAAATTGTTTGAGTGAGATATCTATTATTAATGTCAAATTCTTGTCAGTTTAATCAGATGCTTTGCTATATTAAGTGATAAGTACACAGTGAGGAGAAAATAAAAATCACGCTGGAAAAAAAGAGAAAAAAAGTCATAAATCTCAACTTCCAGGCAGCGATGGTTGAATAAAAGATGCTATCAGGATGCACTATGGGAAATGGAGCAATCGGTACATTTGAGCCTGATCTAGGGCCCAGAAGTTAGAGGGGACTTTGCTGCTCACAATGGGAACTAAAGCATCAATGTTGCTGGTCACTTTCTGCTTATCAGGGCCAACACAAGTCACATGACACAAAAACACCGATTAAACACAATGAGCAACTCCTAGTAAAATAAAATGAGCCAAGATATTTGCAGTTTGTATTTATGTAAGTGTTGCTCATGTGGTAAGTGTAAAACAAAACAAAAAACAGAAAATGCAGTCAATAAGAATACACCAAAATAAGAGGAAACAGGACTGGGGGTCACTGGAAGCTGAAAATAAACAATAAAAGAAAAACTGTCCAATACATTGTAATAAAGGCACTATCAGCTCAACCTCACAGCTAGTGACTATCTGCTGGAGATGACCCCGTGGCCGAGTCAAAGCTGTTGAACCCTGTACTCAAACATTCTCTTCACTGGTGATTAGTACCTCTCTCCTGCTCCATGTGGTCCTATACACAGGCTAAAAAACAGCAGCGCTTAGTTGTATCAAAGATTCACATAGCTATCTCTGTGAGAAAATAGTGATAGAATGTGTTAAACATCTAAAAATTGAGAATCTCTTAGTGGGATAAAAAAATTACTAGTTCCGCACCAAAGGATGCAATGGTCTGATCCATTTTCTGATGCTACCATTTGGTCCAAAAACATACCCCTGCATGTTAATACAGTATGTACAAATGCAGCTTTGTTTTTTGTTTTGCTTTCAAACCGATACATCTTCTGTAATTTGTAAACAAGTACTGGTGCACCAAAACAAAATTACATAAACCAGATGAGTGTATTTCCATTTCCAATCTGTCAGTGCAGAGAAAAACACATTTAATCATATGATTTTAAACTTGCTGAACTAGTTGAGATTTGCTGCTGTTATCTCAACAGTAAAACCAGAAACCAAAAACACAGCTTAGTAATAATAATCCTTGTGTTTGGGTTTTGAGATGTACCCCATTTGGTAACTATTTCATCCTGCTCTGAGCAGAAATTCTTTCTCACAGCTCAAACTGACAGTTAATCCATGTTACGTTTTCTCAACAGCTGCACAGCAATAAAAAAAAAAAAAAAATTAAAAAAAAAAGACATTCATCGTAGAGTTTCCACTGTACTGTCTGAAAGTCTTTTCATTCCTTTAACAGGGACAAAATTAGAATCCCTTAAAAAGCTGAATAACAGGAACAATACAACCAGCTTTCACCATCCTTGTGTCCCAGTGTATACGACTTCTTATAAGAGTTTCTGCCTGTGCAGCCCGTGTCACTATTTTCTGGCTACACTTTCAGTTCACTTTGGGTAGATCTTTTCATAGAAGAAGCTCTGGGCGAGGACATAAAGTTCTCCATCCTTTTCCCGGACAGCGTGGGCACGCACAAACTGAAACTGTTCGAGTGCAAACTCATAAAACTCATTTTCGATTTTCCAGATGGCAGACTGCTGCAGCTTGGCTATCGTCTCTCTGGTGGGAGGCTTCTTCTCGGTGGTCTTCCGCAGATGGGACTTCTTTCCTGAAGTAACATGACAAGGTTTTAATGAGTGTCAGTCTGGGCAACACAGAGTTACCAGTCATTAGTAGGGGAGCTAACTGAATGCTGTGAGATACTCTGCGCTGAGTTTGGTACCTGTTCTGTAGAGCTCTGAGGCTCCCTTGAAGAAGTGTGGCAGAGCCGCCTCTAGGATCATGATGAAGTCCTCCAGCTCCTCGGTTACTCCGACCAGAAGGTACTCGTTCACCAGGTTGTATTTGGCCTGTTCCAGGGCCCATCTACTGCCTGCATTCCTGTACACAATGCGGCAAACATTGGCAATAAAATAAGATCAGTATCATCTGAGATCAATCCAGTTGGTGTTTTGACTGTGTTTTCCCTGATGCATGTGCAGATAAAATTCAGTGATCTGTCTCTGTATGCCATGTGCTTCTGATATAGAACTGCAATCTGTTTCTATTTGTGGAATGTTTATAAACAGTTATACTGAGCATAATTACAAACATCTCTCTTTTTTTTTTTTTGAATCAGGCAGTTAAAGAAAAGTCAACTAGTGGTAGGTTTGGCTTCATGAAATTCAAAAGTGACATTATATTAATTCATAACAGCATCGTACGTATGATAATGATGCCAAACTGCTGGTAACTCACGTCACATAATGTTTTTGATATCTGACTGATGACCCTGTGGTACAGTTCACAGTTCTGCACTATAGCTGCCTAAGCCAACAATGAAATTAGCTTTGCACACTGACAGCATGAGCTGGTTCAAGTCCCCTTAAAAACTCTGAATCCAGGAGTTCCAGATTCAAAGTATTTAGGGTGACAAGTTTAAAAAAGATGAAATAATGTGCTAAAACATTTTCTAACAACTCTGTCATCTAAACTCAACAACTAGGATACCTGTTAGGTATGTGTATAACTGATTACCCATATTATTTTTGTAGACTGAGACCCGCCAGCAAAAACGCACAGCTAAATATCATACACCAAAAATGTTTTTTTCCTCAAAACTATTCTTGGCCAAGCCGAAATGTACAGGCATTATAGCTGGTTGAATCAGTAGCCACCTGCTGAGACTTTTACTTCCTGTGTTAACTGTTTCAAATCCCAATTTGGATATGGGGCACTTTTGGTGAAATTATGAGGGTTCTGCTTATTGTAGTTCTGGAGTTATTGTGTTCACAAGAATCAACAGAATCACAGAGTAACAGACGCCAGCATGACAACAGTATGTCCTATAGATCAAGTACCATGGGAGGGGAAAATAAAAATTAATCTTTTAACCTCAATGTGCATTTTCTGTGTTCTGCTTGTGATGAGCGGGGTGCAGCCCACTCACCAACACTCTGAATGGTGGCCACAGAAGAAGGGGATCTGTAGCCAGAGTTTCTCCGGAGCACAGTCAGACCCCCCTGATGACACACACTCATCGAAGGTCTGAAAAACAACACAAGCAGTTGCTCTCATGAATGAATATGCTGACAAACAAAAGGCCAGGAGGGCTGAAAAAAAAAAGATTAATGACTAGGTCATTAATAAGCATGAATAAAGACCTTTTTGTCCCCTTGTTTTCTTCGTCGAAGGCCAGGTCTGTAGTCATCTCCAAAGCGTAGGAAGTAGTAGTAGGACACCAGTCGCTCTATAGGGTCTCGCACAACATTTATGTACAGTGGCTTACCCTTCACACCATATCTACACAAAAAGAAAGGGGTTGGAGTTTTCTTGTTTTGTTTTGCTTTTTTTTTATTTTTACAGATTCTGTTTACACTGAAGTGACAATGATTGACAGACCAAATGACATGAGACCCTGGGGAAACCATCTTTATATCCCAAATTTATAGTGTGTTTATTTCACTTAAAAATCAGCTTTTCCATTAGCAGAAGGGTGGGAGCATTAGGGAGGACCGAGACTGCAACTTAACAGTATCTCTCTCACTGAAAAACACCTAGACCATTAGGATAATTACCTGTGATCATTGAAGTGATAGTGTCAGGGGAGATAAGGACAACAATACTATTAATCAACACTAAAGCGCATGTTAGCAATCAATACATGACCTCTCTTATCTGCTCTGCTAACTGTTTGTAACTAATCTTGATATTAATGGTATTACAGGAAATGAAGGGCCTTACTTTGAGAAGTCCAGATAAGCTACATGACCGTGGTAGAAGCCGGGCTTCATCTCTCTCCATGAGGTGACATTCCTGACAAAGCGCACCTGTAGCCAAAGATAATGGAAATTAATTACGGAACAGAAGGGAAACTGCAGGAAATGGAAAAACACAGTAACAACAAAACAAAAGGACAGAGAAGATCAAATGGCTCCTTTTGTTAAAGACAGATACACTCACATTTACGCTCAAAAGACATTGACTGTCCGCATTTCCATGCATGTTAAAAAGGTTCTGGTTAGCTTTTGCAGGTTTGTGGACACTGTAAAGTAGTTTCATGAGAATGCAATGTATGGAAATCATATAGGCTTGCAAAAAGGCTGTTGTGGCAGATCTCAAATGGTAGTAAATCAGCTGAGTGGGTCACATACGAAGTGTCAATACTAAGGCTACAGATGTGGTTTCAGGTGCATGGGGGAAAGAACGAAGTTAGATGTGCTGCAACAAAAAATTAAAATTAAAATGCAATTATTAGAGCAAATTAGAATGCTCTGTCCTATGTTTACATACATTTATACCAGATTAGTGGACATACAACTTGATTATCCCTCAAATAGAGTAAGACAAAGAATGTAAATCAGAGCAAGAGAGTCCTTTAATATTACCTCTTTTTATATAGCAATATCAATATCAGTTTGTGACATAACATTGGCTCAGACTGATCTGGTTCATATACAGATATTTGTGTTGAAAAGTCTTCACAAACGCTGCTAATACTGCAAAAATGCCTGCATGGGAAGACACAGTTTTTAATCGAGAGAGGGACTACAGTGTCAGACTTTTGTAAAAAAATAGAGAGTATTAGTAAAAACAAGTTGCATCATACTATGGCATACTAGGCTTACTGAGTGTAGAGTGATGGCCAAATGTAATAATTTTATCCATTTACAATAAATCCATTACACAAAGCATGCCAAAGCTTAGGAGGTCTGAGAACTTTCTAAAGCAACCATACATTGTTTTTATTAAAAAGTAGAAAGACAAACTGTTTCATTATAGTGTCCTAATTTCAGTCTCAATTTTTTTGCTCATCTTCTCAAAACAATGCAGAAGAGTCAACTTTAATTCCTACAAAAATGTTTTGAACACAATCGACTGAGTTAGATTATTATGAAAATAAAGATGCTGTAACCAAATAAAGTGGCATATTCAGTGGAAACATAAGCAGTTACAACTTTGCCCTAACAATGTTTATCAGAATAGGAGGGTGGAGAGTATGAAGCCTGAAAGTCATAACCAAGGGCAAAAAGTCCGACACAACACCACTCGCTGCTGCTGAAAAACAATTGAAGGCAACTAAGATGGGCAAATCAACATCCTTCTCAACTTTAGAGCATCTCTTAACTGGATTATGGGGGCAGGACAGTAAGAGGAAATTTTTAGTGAGAAAATCAAGCTCAAGCAATCAGGGATTTTGAGAAGTAAGGACGACAGGATACCTTAGACCTCAAAAGAAATTATGCCCTATGTGTAAAAAAAAAAAAAAAAGTGTAAAACCCTCACCACAGTACTTCAGTAAAAAAATGAAGGGGAACGTTTTAACATCTTTTTAATAACATAATGTACTTTACAGTACGTTCTAGGATACACCTATGGTCCAACCTGGACACATGGTCAGTGATGTACCGGAGTTCATCAGGTGTTTTGGGTCTTAACATCGGGCACCCTGACCCAGGCAACCCAGTGTTATGCTTCAGAGCCTCATACAGGATTTGGTTATCAGCGATAATTGATTATTATCAAAGATAATCATTAATAATTATTAAGATTTAGATGAATCTGATTAATCAAGATTAACAATAACGGGGCACCACCGGGAAAACCCGGACAATAACCAAATTTTGGATGCAGTCTCAAAGGGGTGTTCACTCATAATTGCCAATATTTAGGAAATATTGGTATTTCCAGAGTGAACATAGAGGGAGTGGAGGTCGGCACTGACTCCATCAACCAGCTTTGTATCACAATATGCGAAGATAAAAACACCAGGGCAAATATCCGATCAATATCACTTCTGTCTAACAGATCTTATCATACACTACAACTACTGTCTACCAACCACAGATCACAAACAAGTATTGGTGTGTGTGCATGCATGCGTGCGTGCGTGCGTGCGCGCCTGAGGGGAGGCGGAGCAAGATGGCGGACGTGACTCGTCATGGTCACGTCACGTGAGGGTCGGCCGGAAGGAAGTCTGTCGAGTGTAATGGCGGCTCACCGGTAACATGTGACTTCAACAAAGGAGAACAGCTGAGCGGGAGGTTCAAACTTGCCTGCACTCAGGTGTTTGTATAAGAGTGTGTGTGTTATCAAAAGACAGAAGAGAGGTAGAAGTGTTCGGCAGCAACGTTCTGGTGATCGTGATCGAGGGGCAGTATTTATCTGTGTTAAGCAGAAACTCACTCGGCTCAGCTGATGACTGGCATGAGTCTGGACCTTTAACTATCACAGAAAGTACTGGTCTCAATCATGAGTGCAGGACAGAATCGATCCATTGCAGACGGATAAATCAAAGTTCATTTAAGTATCGTAATCTAAATGAATAAATAGCAGCAGCACAAAAATATTCTCGCAATACTGAAACAGCTTTACACACACTAATTGCTAACATCTGCCCAGAGCTATAAGCCTCTTACTCTTTTGCAAATCCAGTGGTGTGGTTAGTTTTTCCTCGGTGTCCTTGTGCAGGAAAGGAGGCATTGGTTAGCGGTTACCAACAGCTAACGTGTCTTCTCGGCAAGATGACAAGTCTTTGGCGAGGCGACCTAATTCTGGCTCACGCCGGAGAATTAGTTCATCGACTTTGCAAGAAGCAAGGTCTGTGTTCCTTCATCTTTTTCGTGAAACGGGTAGGACTCGTTAGCTATAAGGTTTTGCATCCGCGGGCATCCGGGCGAGAGGGTCAATCCGTGGTCTCGAATCGGGCTGAACTGTGTTTTCTCAACACACAGGGGGAGGGTGGAGAGCAGAGATCAGCTCGATCAGTGGGGGAAACCCATAGGCCTAATAGTTAATTGTGTACACAGGAACTCCTAACTATGACCAGAGCGTTCGCCACGTGGCACAGGGTCGTCTTAGGAGCAGCTATTGTTGCCACTTCTATCGGCAAGGAGTTTGCTGGTCTTAGCAAAGGTCCAAGCCAGAGGCGGGAGTTTCGGCTTTAATATAACTTTGGGTGACGTCATGATTTGGGGTTGACTGTGACAGATCTCACCCAATGGGAGCCGTTGATTTGGAGGAGCGCTGCTGATCAGCTGGCGCTGCCTATGTTGGGGGGTCCCTCATCTGGTCGGTTACTCAGCTGAGACCGCGTGTTGGGGTGTTGCTCAGCTGAGTTCTTTGTCCTTCTCAGCTAGCAACACGTGGCCTTAGCTGGGTTCCAGGTTTGGGTGTGCCTGTAGGCCTTCTTTGTCTACAGTTTGTTAGTGAGGCACAACATCCGCCCTTTGATCCAAAGGCTGGGATACAGGTCGAAGGGCTTTGGATCAACTTAGGGCCAAACAGTTCTGTAGCTTGTGTGCAACCTGGGTTTCAAATTCCGTGTGTTCATGCAGTTCAGCAGGATGTTACCGTTCATACAGTTCTTAAGAGTGCAAGGGCTTTAGCATCTGGACAGTTCTGAGGCTAACTCTGGGCAGAGTTCTCATTACAATAGCTACATTCTGATGTCAAGCCATGATCTATCAAGATTTTCACATTCTTTGTTGCTTTGAGATTATTGCCGCTGTTGACTAGAGGAACGGAAAGAAAAAGAGGAAGGAAAAAGAAAAGGAAGGTGAAAGGTTATTAGGTGGCACATGATACTAAGACTGGACCAAGAAGTTGAAGTGGGATGCTTCCAGCTTCCAGAGCTTTGCCCAGGTGATCTTGTGGCCGTGTAAGTGCTCCAACTTGGTCCAGGCTCCTTGCTTTTTCGTGCCCACCATCCTGTAGTAAGTGGGCTTCCTCCTCCTTGGCTCACATCTCCTGCTGTATGTGCATGTGGCTGTCCTTACCATGAGCTTCTGAAGCGAGGTATTGTTCTGCTCCCTAACCCAGCCTAAGTTGTTGCCACCTTGCCCACCAGGATGCTTTGCTGAAGTCAGGCCGAAGCCCATTCAACTGCCTCTTGCACGCCACTTCCTCCCTGTTCTGACCTGGATGCTTGCTGAGGAGACCTTCAAGTCATCAGAGTCTCTATAGAGCAGGACTTCTCTGGCTCGGGTGACCTTGAACTCCTCTACCAGACTGCTGAAAGGAAGCTGCAGCTTGGCTTTGTGCCTATAAAGTGCACTGCTGCTTAGGCTTCGTTGTAGGTCTAGCCATCTGCACAAGAACTAGCCGATCTTCGTCTCAAAGCCTTCAATGATGCTAGATGGAACTTTTTAGATTAGCAGAAGCGTGAGGAGTCAGGGCAGGATTTCACATTGGCAAATCCAAGCCTTATATTTCCAGGGAACCCTGACCCATCCATTGCAGTAAGGCAGCTGTTGAGGTCATCACTGGCTGCTTGCCATGCAGCTGTGTCCTTCAGATCACAGGTAAAGATCTTAACCAGGCTCTTGACTGGCCTATGTGTGAGTGTTTGAATTCTGTCACCTCCAAGAAAGAAGCAGAACTTCCTGTCAGTCTTCCTTGCCTGATGACCAGCAACCTGGATTTTGCATCCTGAAGCTCATTCTTGCCCATGACAGGAGTCTCCCAAGCCCTAACTGAAGCCACCTGCATCCAGGCACTAATGTGGCTATGACTGTCAGGTCATCCATGAATGCCCTGATTGGGGGTTGACAGATCCTTGACTTGGACATGGCATCTGCATTCCACTCCTGCAGACTTCTCGCTCATGTTTATGGCCACTGCAAACAGGGAACTGAGATTGTGTACAAATTTCATCAGTTGATATAAAACAGAACTAATTTCTATCCAATGCCATTTTAACTCTGAATAGCCTTTCTAACAACTGGCACACTGCGTCCATTTATTACTGTTATCTTTGACACACATTCTGTGGTTTGAGAGGGTAAAAAGTATGAAAAAGTAAAACATATTAACCAGTGTTGGCCAAGTTAAATGCTATTACTGGAAACAAATTTGAATTTTCCTGTAGTAAAATGAGTTGGTCTGTGCTGTAGCAGCAGACTCATTCTTTCCCCTGGCCTCTGGTTTATCGTGTGCAGAGGAAGCAGACTGTTTGTGAGATGGAGGGAGGGGGCAGACTGACTGTGAGATGGTAGACAGGATATTACCTTGGCACTAGCAGCCAAAAATAACACTGGCATAGCTTTGGGGCATTTACACTATGTGTCCTAAGCTGCACTGACAGCAGTATTAAAAGCACCCGATGTAACAGGCAGTAATATGGGCTGATGCCACGCATATTCTCTGGAGCTTTTATAACATGCATGAAAGATGAAATGAAAGAAAAACAAAACTTTTTCTAACCAAAACATCAACATTTTCCTCATGTTAACAGTGGAAACAAACACGGAAACATACCAAGACACTACTCATGCAGATGAGTAACTTGAGTAAGTAGTATTACATCTCTCAACAGTGAAGTCAGATCAATAAGACCGTAATTTTTTCTTAATTTTTTTGGTTCTACATTCCAGTAATTTGAATTCAAAATGAAGCCATCACTATACTGTTGAAGTGTTGACTTTCCGCTTTGAGAAAGACTGAGTTTGTTCATTTCCATATTGGATGAACAGTGTAGGACAATGATGCAGCTTTGGTCAACCCTGCAAAACAAGGGACTAATGGTTTGCTAGACAAATACTACTCAATACCCTCCAGCAACTATTCTTCATATTGTCCCACCTGCTCTGACATTCTACACTAAGAGTCAAGCAGCAGTTGAGGCAGCAATGGTCAAACAGAACTATGGAATCAAACATGATTCCGGAGGTTAGTCATGAACAGTCTGAGCCGACAGGCTGAGAGGATCCTTGAGGATCACACAGGACTGAAGCAGGCTCTTACCTGCTGGAGTTTGGAGGCAGGAAACTTTTTTGCACATTATGAAAACCTTATGAAAGAGGTATCCTTTCATAACTGGACAAGGCCTCAGAGTATCGGGCCGCAGGTTGTATCTTTCTTTTTTATTTTATTTATTGATTTTTTTATGTAACAATGACGTCTCTCGAGATACATTATCTCATCTATAAGCCAAAACGACAGTGTAAAATAAGTGTCATACTGTAGTTAAGTCATTCATTCATTTACAACAAGCAGGACCTGAGACACAAAAGACTTTCTGCAAGTGAGCTGTATTAGTTATTAATCATCTTTAAACACATTCAGGAAAACATAATTCTAAAGGGTTATAATGAGTCGACATCAGAGTTAGTTAACTACTCTTAAATTTAGTGCCTCATGAAGGTTAAGATAGCTAAGATAGCTTTTTGTTTTAATTTTTTTTTTTTTTTTTTAAATCATGTCCTTAAGAATCATTGGAGAAAACTGCAAAAACTCAGATTGGAGATACATTATCTCATCTATAAAGACAAAGTAAAATGTAAAATAAACTGTTGTTAAGTCATAGTTATTCATTTACAACAAGCAGGACCTGAGACACAAAAGACTTTCTGCAAAAACATAATTCTAAAGGGTTATAAATGAGTTACATCAGCATGAAGGTTAAGATAGCTAAGATAGCTTTTTGTTTTAATTTTTTTTTTTTTTTTTTAAATCATGTCCTTAAGAATCATTGGAGAAAACTGCAAAAACTCTTTTCAGAGTGGAAACAAATTGCGATTCTTATTTTAAGCAGGATCATAAAGCCCTATCATTTTCTTGTACAAATTTTCCTACATAACTCACTGACTGATTTGAGAGATAACCAGATGACAGACAAAAAATAGAATTTACAGTCAGAGACTTGACTAACAAACATTGCTTATGAAGTACTGCCAATGCACAGATATTTGGTAAGGCTATTGATGCACCGGAGCTCACTGCCCCTATCATTTTCCAAGCAATTAAAGTTCTTATATTCAGATGAAAATGTTTCATGTTAAAACTCTGGCCAAAACAATGAGCTATTTTTAATTCTAGATTTTCAGTTGTGATGATCAAAGAGCCCACAAGCCTTTAATGAGCTAAGCATGTGTTTTTCCAACAAAAGGACTCCTTGATCTTTCCTCCTTTTCATACTATGTACAGCATGATTAGTATTGTGACAGAAATGTGCTCTTATTTGGAAATGAGAGCAGTGGAGTCCAGTTCCTGAGCTACCATTATTTATATGGCATTGTATAAAAAAAAGTAAAGTATTTGCAGCTAAAGTAAAATTGTTCATATGCTGTAATAAATTTTGACTGTTCATGTATTATATGGCATGCCGACATCCCTAGGAGCTTATCCTAGTTTTCACTGCGGCCTCTAAATCCAGTAATGGTCCATGTTCTTACCTGGTCTTGTAAGGACATGACGGGGTTGTTTTTGGTTGTGTTGATGTGCAGGACATGAAAGTGATTTTTCCCACACAGGTCATAAGCAATGTTAGTGAAGGATGTGCTGGCAGTCTTGGGCACTCTGTTGTAGATAATGACCATGTCATCTCTTTCTGGCGTTGGTGACAATTCGCGCCCAGCATCTGCACTGTGACGCTGCTCAACTTCAGCTACCTCGTGTCTGGCAATGGCCCGCTCTGGAGAGGCAGAAAAAAATGGTGTTTACCACTTATTATTTTGTGTGTGTGTGTATAGATGTATGTATGTGTGTACAGACACACACACACACACACACACACGCACGCACACACACACACACACACACACACACACACACACACACACACACCTTTGACAAGGTTTTATTAATGAGCAAGTTAGTTGATGCCTATTGTTATTCTGATATGGTATAACACACAGCAGGTTTGAGGCCACCAACACAACAGTAATGACAAAGACAAAGGTACATCCTTTTTATAAATGAACAAGTGTTTTTTAAAATTAGGGCCAGAATGGCTTGTTAGCAGCATTAATTAAGGAAAACAACATAGTCCTTCAAACACAAAAACATCAAAACAACTAATTAAGCTTTTGATGATAATATTGACAGCAGGCAGTGTGAAGTGTTTACTTCTTTCCTCCATTGCAATTTTAATTACAGCAAATTGCAGGAGTGATGTTGTGAGTATCTCTTAGACATGCTGTGTTTCGCTCAGGTTAATACAGGCATGCTGCTGCCCAGCCAACCCTTCAGTGTCTTCAGTGTCAAACCCCAATGGCCGTGTGTCTGCAGGATGTTTAAGCCTCTCCATACTTCCTCTTTCTGTTATGAAGCATGCCTATGTAAAATTAAGTGACGTGTTCATTGATATACCTCATTCCACTCAACAGTCAGCTATAGTGAACTGCAAAATAAGGCTTATTATCCACCAGGTGTCCACCTCAAACAAGTACTACTGTGCAGCACACCAAAATGAGCGGATTCTTAAATGATGAAGATCAGGGGATCACTATGTTACATCTGATGCCTACAATACACAGTAGGCAGTTGAATGTCACCTGCTCTGGTTTTTACAAGCATCCTTCTTAGTCTGTTAAACCTACTCATATAACAGAGTTGGAGTGAAATGGCTGGCAGTCTCTCAGGTGACATCCCAGCCAGTTGTGTACCCATGAGATGAATTTAAAGAGGAGGTCAAATTTTCCATTCATAGATTTGTCTCAAAGTAAGTAATGCTTTACCTCCTAGCTCACCAAAAGCTAGTTTGAAGTAGTCAATAAATGCTACAGCTCTGCCCAACAGTACTTCTGCAGCCACTTTCAGGATTCCAGAGGAATAAAAACTGCAGAATAAGCCAACAATTTCAAGACCTTTTCTCTGGTTGGAAGTCTCTCTCATACACTCACTGAAATACACTGGGCGTCATGTGCCTGTTTTGACTGACTGCATTTTCATCTAAAAAACCTTCAAGCCTGAATGGAGAGATCGACAGTTTATTTGCTTCTGAATGACATAAGCAGACCAATGTATTGAATCTATACACTGATCCATTTGCCCTACTGGATATGCTGTGACAGCTGAGAGTAATGAGGCACTAATTTACAGTAATGTAGGCATTAGCAGCCATTTGAGTAATCCTCAAGTACTATGACATTTGTCTGTTCTTAAGACTTAAGTCTTAACCTTACAGACCTTCCTCTGCAGCATTACCTGTATTTTCTGTGTGAAAACTGCTATAGCTGTTCTTTTAAGTTCTTAAAACCCCGCCACTGGACCCCAATATTTTTTTGATGTACGTTTTTTAAAGACTCAAACAGTAGTTTGCATGAGCACAACATTGCAAAGCAATACGTCTGTTTACAAAGTTAAGCATCTTTGTTTTGGTCTTACCGAGTTTGGCTCGGGACTCCTCCAGGTTCTGGATCTGGTTCTCAATAAAGAGCATCGCCACTCCAAACGCCAAAACAGCCAAAAGCTGGGTCTTGGGCAGCATCATGGTCCTTAAAAGCCCCATCAATCGACCAGATGAATCATATCGAGGACACGGTGAAGAGTCTCAGGTCCGCCGCTAGCGGCTAATCCGGCGAAGCAGCTGCTATCTTATCAGAGTTTAAGTTGACTCGCTTTGAGCAAATCAAAATAAATTGCACCGAGGTTAGCTTTCGGTGCCATCAACTGTTACGGGGGTTAACGGCCGTGCAGGGGCATTAACTTAATGTCAGCTAACAACAGAATAAAACAAGCTAGCTTCTCAACTAACATTGTAAAGCCACGTAAAGCGCTCGCTAGCGTCTTTTAGACGGAAAACCCGTGGTCCCTCCGGGTTTTGGATTCGCGCTTGCTTTCTTTTAAACCCGCTGACAGCTCACAGACTCCATGAGGCTCCGTCCGTTTAAAGACAACTGGACACTGGATGGACGGAAATCGTTAAAAACGACCCCAAGCTACAGCCATTTGCATCAGCAGGTAGCATCACGGGAAAGTAGCTTCTGTAGCTTCTGTAGCTTCTGTAGCTTCTGTAGCTTCTGTAGCTTCTGTAGCTTCTTCGTCTTCTTCGTCTTCTGCTTCTTCTTCGCGTTCTTCTTCTTCTTCCTCCTCCTCGTCTTCTTCTTCGTCTCCTTCTTGCTCTTCTCCGTCTTCGTCTTCCTCTTCTTCTTCTTCTTCTCTTCTCGTTATAGTCATTAGCGGCAGTAGTAGTGTTATTCGTCGTCGGGTTCACTGGAGGAGACCCACGGCGCCACCTATCGGACCAGAGTGATACAAAGGGAGGAAAAGGAGACATTTAAAACAGCGCTAACCCTTTTGTCTCCTCCTCCTATGATGGTGGAGAAACTTCCCTCTGACCCGTCACCTGTTCTCGCTCTATTCCTGCATGACCCCATTAATCTCATCTCATGTCTCCATCTCTTTTTCCTTATTATGCAGAACATGTTCTCAGTCTTCCAGTACATTGCACCGCTGACGCAGATTGGATGGTCTCTTTCTAACCGAATCCAGGGAGGAATAAAAAATGCCCAAACTTTAAAGGCTGTGTTGGTAAAAGTCCTTGAGGTCCAAACACCGTCTAATAATTTTTAAGTTTTTGAGTCATATCAATTCAATTAAACATTTTAAATTGCTTTTCTGGGTATTTTATGATGATGGTGTGTAAACGTGCAAGAAAATAAAATACTGTATTAACCATTGGTAAAGTCCTTAGAACATGACACATATAAGAATTATAATCTAGAATAGTCTTATCCTCGTATGTCCTTTGTGGCCATTGGTTACTTAAACATTTTAAAGCATTCAAAAATACAAAATGTAAATGAGAATTGTGTCTAGTAGTACATTATTTATTTTTTATTATTTTAGTGAATACATTGACAGCACAAACAAACGTATTCTATAAATCATTATTATTCAATTTAAAAGATACAGTAATCAATGAAATTAGTAGAGGCAATACAGTTTGCAGTGGGGCCAAGGGTTTTTTTGAACAGTGAAACAATTTTCAGAAATTTGCCTCTGTACACGACCATGATATATTTGTAACAAAACCAATGGGATGTAATTTGAAGTTTGGAGTTTCATCTTTAATTCAAGGGGTTTAACAAAAATATCACATTAACTGTTTCGGAATTTCAGCCATTTTATACATAATCCCTTATTTTTAGGGGTTTGAAAGTAATAGGACAATTGACTGAAAGTCATTTTCATGTCCAGATGTTGCCTGTTCTTGTTATTTCATGACACAAGCAGATAAAATTTCTGGAGTAGATTTCAAGTGTTGACTTTGCATTTGGTAGTTGTTCATTGAACTTTTAATATGTGATCCAAAAATGTGTCGATCCAAATGAAGGAGGCATCATTAGGCTGAAAAAACAAAACAAACATATCAGACAGATGCAGAAATATCTTAGGTGGTCAAACACTTCTCCTTAACAAAATCAAGTCAGGTCGAGAACAATCTCCAGGAGGAAGGTGAATCTTTGTCAAAGTCTACAATCAAGAGACACCTTCATGAATGTAAATACAGAGAGTTTAACACAGGGTGCAAACAACTGGTAACAGTCAGGAACAGAAAGGCAGATTACACTTTACCAGAAAACATCTAAAAAAGCCTGAACTGTCCTGGAACAAGATTATTTGAACAGATGAAACCAAGATGAACTAGTACCAGAATGATGGGAAGAGAAAAGAATGGAGAAGGAAAGAAACAGTTCATGATCTAAAGCCACCACATCATGTCAGACATGGTGGAGTCAGTGTTATGGCCTGGACATGTACGGCTGCCATGGAACAGGGTCACTGGTGTTTATTGATGATGTGATCGCTGATAGAAGCAGTAGGATGAATTCTGAAGTGTACAGGACTCTACTGTCTGCTCAGATCCAGCCAAATGCTGCAAAACTCATAGGACAGTGCTTCACAGTACAGATGGTTAATGACCCAAAACATACTGTGAAAACAACCAGAGAACTTCTCAAGGCAAAGAAGTGGAATAATCTTCAATGATCATGTCAGTCACCTAACCCAACTGAGCAGGCTTTTCACTTACTGAAGAAAAAGCTGAGGTCAGAAAGACCCACAAGCAGCAGCTGAAGGCAGCTGCAGTAAAGGTCTGGCAAAGCATCTCAAGGGAGGAAACTCAGCATTTGTTGATGTCCATGGGCTCCAGACATCAATCACTGACTGCAAAGGATTTTCATCCAAGTATTAAAAATTATCCTTATATTTATAATTATGTTGGTTTGTCCAATTACTTCTGAGTCTCTGAAAATGAGGGACTATGTGTAAAAATGGCTGTAAATCCTAAACAGTTAGTGTAATATTTTTGTTACACATCCATAAATTAAAGATGAAAGTCTGCATTTCAATCACATGTTAATTTGTTCATTTCAAATCCATTGTGGGTGTTTATAGAGGCAGACTTAAGAAAATCACATCACTGTCCAAATACAGACCTAAATGTATATTTGCAGATGATACTAAAACTCCTATGATGAACTAAATCAAACTCAGGTGATATTGAAAGAAATGTGTATTAGTTAAAATGAAGAAATCAAAATGTAGTTTTGGCAAACTTTCCACAGAAACTGGACTGATAACAGTAACCGATACAACAACACGTTGAGATATGTCACCTTATCATGGAGCTGATCACAGCCTCATAGGTCAAGCAGAAGCCCATACTCTGCTGGGTACACCTCTGTTTACAGGTGTGGCAGTCTCAAACAAGTTTGCTTCCTCATTCACTGTGAATAGGGAAGTGTAATTCACTAAATTATCAGAAAATCTTGGATGTAACACATAACCACAATTTCTCTTCTTCTTTTTTTTCAGTGTTTTAAATCATGACAGAAAGGTTTCTGTGCGTACTACCTCTACTATGCTCAAAGTATGTGTGTGTGTGTGTGGGGGGGGCTCTTTTCCAAGGTGGGGACAGTTTTTGAGAGAATTTGAAACTATTAAACCACTTTCAGTCTGCTGTGAAAAAAGTTTAGGCTTGAAATGTATATTTTGGAATGTGATTATGATTATCATTCCCATATTCTTTACCTTTTTTCCATTTGAACCATTCATATTTTCCTGTATATATATTGATCATATACTATTTGCTGTAATGCATATGAGCAAAGTTAGTACATAGTTACACAACATACATGAACTCAGTTGGTAGTTTATAGGGTCCATCGAATTATTAACTAATCTAACAGCCCTGTAATAAATTCTACCTTCATGAAAGTCATGTTCAGTTTTTGTTGAAACTGTTTCAAAGATGTTTCTTGCCAACTGTATGGTCATTTCAGAAGATGCAGTTTCAGGTACTCTTGAATTTTAATGTGAAATATAGTGAGGCATGGGCTTTTTCAAATATTTTGAAACATTTTGAAGTTATATCATTGAGAGTCAACTAAATATTGGAAATCAACCACTTCCTGATAGCTCTGATGATGTGAACCAAAAGCATAACCTCCGAGCAAGTCTTTAAATCCAAACATGGATGGAGCAAGGGCACCCTTGGTCCTCATTTATTTTAAGCTACAGATCTCAATATCAATTCAACTTAATTCAATTCAATTCAATTCAACACATTTTTACAGTGTCATATCATAACAGAGGATGTCTCAGGGCACTTTTCTTATAGAGCAGGTCTAGACCAGACTCTTTATAGTTATTTCCCCACTTTCAATTCCTGACTACACTCGGACATTAGGTAAAACTATGGACCATCTCACGATGGGACCACATGTTAATGCATATTGAATAAAGCTGGCAAAGTTCACTTATTTCACCAGACTCACTTCTCTTATATTGTGTGTTCCATTGTATCATACATACCAATTTGTTGCTGATGTCATCCCTTTGCAAGATGGTCTCCAGTGCTTTGTATATTTTTGTTTGTTGCACTGCAGACACACTGAGTTATTATAGCAGGAAAAATACAGGTGTCACTGTGACATTAACAATGGCTCTGTTCAAGTGGTCCATTAAGTCATGACAGTGTCACAGTGAGTCAGCATGCACAATACCAGCACCCAGAACCTGTGAAGCAGCTAAATGGAACTCACCCAAATCATTCATTTTATTATTTAGACTTGTATTTTTGCACACAGTTCAAAGATGACCTTTTATTTGATATGTTTGTCTCAATTTTACACTTTAAGTTGTTTTATTTTATCTTATCTTATCTTATATATATATATATATATATATATATGTATGTGTGTGTGTGTGTGTGTGTATTTACATAAAACTATTGCAGAAACTATTGCACTTAAATGTTTAGAAGTGTAATAATATTGTAACTTTTTCATAATTTTTTCTCCTCTTATGCTCTTTAATGTATATTTTGTTACTGATGTGATTAATGTGGCTGAGCTTGATGTGCTGTTTCCCAGCCTTCACCCTCAGCTGCCCAGCTCCATTGTTTCACTACTTGCCTTCAGGGTTTGTGCTGCCTCAGCTGGAACACAGCTGTTGTCTGAGTTGGAACCATTTTTCATTGATGACAACAACTGTAACTGGAGCTCCTCTTCTATCCTGCATCACTATAGCTTGTTTTTTGCTTTTGCGAAGACCCAGTGTTTTGCTGCTGGATGTAATGTGGGAGCTGAAGGACATAGAGGCAAAGGTACTAAATGACAACAATCATCAGCTCTTTATCCTTCTATCTGACTAAGATTGCAGCAATGGAAGTGCTGTAACTGACATATACTGTAAAAAAAAAAAAAAAAAACCAACTGAACAATGTAATCTTATACTCAATGAGACAACATGTGCTTTACTGTGATTAGTTTAAATCTGCACAATATCTTGCAACTTGTGAGCAAAACATAGAAATGAGGAGGCTCAACTCTTTATAATAAAGCACAGATAAATAAAAATTTAATATCAATATCTGAGAATATTTTGAGCTAATTGAGCTCTCCTTTGATTTATGTTCCTACCACCATTTTACATACAAACATTACCATTTCATATTTACATTACAAGTCCCAACAATTACACAGCCTGTGTGCAAGCAAATGACCACTGATAAGTTGGGACTAATCTAGCAAATGGTGGCTCTCAAGAAATAAGTGGCAAGTACCAAAATGTGTTGGATGGTGGATAAGACCAAGGTCTCAGATTGATCTGGAAAAAGGAAGACAGTGGAAAGATAAAGAAGGACCCCTGAGATCTGATACACCTAAGCACCCAAGAGTTACATAAATACTTGTCCATGCTCTAACAGAGCAGTGACTGTTTCTTAGGCAGTAGGTGGTGCCAGAGTTCCAAGGATGAAGCCATATTGGTTTGGACTTACATCGTCCAACCTCAGCAAGAAAGAATACTTCTTTCATGTGAGTAAACTGGAGGTAAAAGTCAGCAAACAGAATCAGAATTTTACAGAATCATTTGTGTGTGAGATCTGAGAAGTAGCTGTCCTGAGTTTAGATCTTGTTAAAGGTTAAGATGATAGCTGAGATGTGAGACCCATGTGCAGCTGTTCTCACGCTCATGACTAACACAAAGAAAAACCTAATGATCACTCCCCCACCACACACACACACCCACACCCACACACACACACACTTATGTCTCTCTAACTGCAGTTAAAACACACTTCAAACTGAATCGTGATTTCACACCAGCTAATACTGTAAAAATTATTTGCATGTGATATTACATCAGATTTTCCATAATCTGTGATGCGTTAGAATATAACTAAAGGACTAAAGTCCAGTAGCCATCTTGTACAATTGAGGAGCTTAAAAAAAGGTTTGTCACATTTTATTAATGCAGGGCCATTACTTTGCTACAATCAAAGACTCTCTTTCAGTGTGATTAAATGTTACTTCATACTTATTACTTTCATTTATTGTTTAATCAAGGACAGGGACTTTTTGCAAATCATCTAAACCCTTTTCTCCTGGGAAATTTAGACATATTCTATAAAAGTGACAGAAAGTTCATTGCCTTGGTATCAAAGCCCTGTCCAGAAACATACACAACACAGCACTTGACCAGTGAATGAAGCTCACATCAAAGATGCAGTGTCTATCTGAGGGGAACCATTCATTTTATTCAATTATCATGAAACAATGTGAGAATTCTTTTTTTTATCATATAGTGCTGGAAGGCTGGAGATAACAGGTAACTGCCATGGATGAAATGATGATTACTGCATTTGCTCTCGATAACACCAATACGATAAACAACACAATAATCAATGTGTTGTCTGATCATTACTTGTATGAAAGTATGCAAATTTTTTCTGGAAAACAGTGGATATATATATATATATATATATATATATATATATATATATATATATATATATATATATATATGTAATGTAATGTAATGTAATTTACATATGGAGAAATGCTTCTATCCAGTTCTGCTAGCCTTACGAATGTTTTTTGGTCATTTAGGCTAGTGATGTTAGCACATTGTTTTGTAATTTAAATCAACCATGTCAACCATATATTACCTTTACCTCCATTTTAAACATGTAAAATAGTAGCAAGCTACCTTTACTTTTGTCTTTTTTTTTATTCAGATAGCGACACAACTGGCAGTTACTGTGTGCAAATTTTCAGTAACGACTAATCACAGAGTGAGAAATAGTTTGTGTGGTGTTCCCTTTTTAATTTACTGATTCTTAAGTTAAGTTATAATTGGGCTTATCCTCCTTTTATGTTACATGTGGTGATAAATTTTGTGTTAGACAAAATAAGAATCACTCTTGTTTTTTATTTGACACAGAAAAAATAACAGCAAGAATCATAAAACAGCATTTGATTATAAATTGCTATTGAAAAAATATTTAAAAAAGTACCTGCATGAATGCAGGCAAAAAACACAAGAAATTCCATAGATCATGACAGAGCTGTAGAATATAAAAACAGGTATGCAGCAGAAAAATAATCCTACACATAGTCAAATCTCTGGTTCGACTGCCTTCCATCCACACTCTGGGCCTTGTAGGAGTCATTGTATGCTGGACGTGGTCTAATGTCTGACTTGTAGATAGTGTGGTGAGAGGGAGCCTTGTAGGCCATTCCATTGTACCTGTAGAATATCAGAACATAATCCATTTCAAATAAAAAACAAGAAAGAAAAAAGATTAAGAGTCTAGCTTGAAGACGTTTTGGCCCCTCGAGTGAATAATAATATCCAGACTCACTCCAGCTCCACCCTCCTCTTATTTGGACATCCAACCACCAATGTGAATATTAAAGAAGACAGAGGGAATATGACTGAAAACAGGTGTGAGAGGAATAACTCTGCATTGTGTATTCAGGGGAAAAATACAGACACTAAAAGACTTTCACTTACATTTTGCTGAGTATGTGTCCTTAATTTAAAGGAACTAAGATTAGTACTTTCTCATCGAATGATAAAATATATACACATCCATATACTGTTGTGCAGCTTGGTCAGAAACTATGACTTCTGGCTTTCAGTGCTGCCTTTTTCCAGCAGAGAACATACTAAAGTCTACAACATTTTGCATGTTTTGCCTGATTATTAGTAACTTGTGTTGGGCCTGTTGCTCTATCAAGCAGCTTACCCAATTTTTCTTATTTGTACTATACAGGAGGAGAGAAGTTTTGCATTTTATGGTCGCTGCAGTTCCTACCAGTCCTGTTGAAAGTCCCCAGAAGTCACAGGGAAGAAGAAGTTTCAGTGACTGAACATACCGTTGCTTCCTATCTGGAGTCATTCCACGGCAGGCCAGACACATCAGGACACCTCCAATGACCAGGATCGCTGCACCGATCCAACCCACAAAAAGAGCCGGGCCAAAGGTGTACCTGAGGGAAGACCATTATTTTGTAAAAAATGACTGAAACTGCCATAGGAGATAAAAAAAGTCACATTATACACTCATCTTAAGTGACGTTTACCTTGGAGTCAGAGCTCCTGTGAGTCCACCAACGCTCGCACCTCCATACATGCTGAACCCACCATCAGCATATGTTGTGAACCGAAAACTTTGCACAATCAAGTTAGCAAAGGCCGACACCCCAGCTATGCCACAGACACCTAAAATTGAACAATAAAATCCTGTGTGATTAGGGCAAAAGGGTTTAGCTGGGTTAACAAGAACTTGATGCTGTTAACAAAGCATTACGCGACCTGCAAGAAAAAACAGGATCCCAGCTGTCAGAGTCATCGTGGCTTTGATGTTGTCCTCCATGTTCCCCATTTTCAAGCACTTCAGTGCAAATATGGCGATCAGACAGCCGATGGCTCCGAGAACAATACCAACAATCATCAAGGCTCGGACGGCTTGGAGCAGCGCTGAAAGTCAGAGTTATACAGTTTAGAAAATTTCTCATCACATTATCTACTCATCAAAGTGATTTTCAACCTATCAGTTTAAAGTGGTGAACAGTTACATGAACAAATGAATAGTATTACTATTTTACAGTTTTACTTAAACTTTTAATGGAGTATTTCCATTTATGCTACTTTATATTCAAAATCAACCACATATCAAGGGGAGCCATTGTACCTTTTACTCTGCTACTGACAGCTTAAGTTAATGTTTTTTTCTTTTCAAGTTAAGATATTACAAACAAAACTATAATTGACAAATAAAACATATTTTTTTTTTAGATGAGACTAACCGAAGGGACATAAAGTAGTTAAAAATAATTTCACCTCTACCAGTTGCAACATTAAAATACTGCTCACACATTAATGCATCTATATTAACAGAAATATAATACACTGTACATTTAGCAATGACAAAACAATCTGAAAGGTACAAAATAGATAGAGATTACTCCTGGTTTTAAGACATTAATTATATTTAGCTGATCATACTTTTTAAAAAAATTTTTTTTACTTAAGTAATATTCTTAATGCTTGTAATCAAGTTTGTTTTGTTATTAATTTACAGTGTGGTATTACTACTAAGTTAAAAATCAAACTAATTCTTACAGCAGCAATGCCAATGGGAAATAAATCACACAACACTAGAATTTTCTTTAGTCCTAAGAATATTCATCAACTAGAAACAACAAAAGATACAGAACCAGCAGCATCAGGCAGCATGAGCATCCGTATTTCCTCAAAAAGGGAAAAATGTGTAACATTTTCTTTCATCAGTGGTTGCAGGTCAGTTGCTAAATAAATATTTCACTGAAGATATTGTCTAACTTTCAAGAGACAAAAGATTTCATCATTATATTAAAAAAAAAACACACACACAACAACTGAACTTTCTTGTCTCACATATCTAATATGAAAGCAAAACTCATTACTGAGCCCTTAATTTTAACCAGCTCAAGTTCAAGTTCAAATTTCGTTTAGTGCCATTTCATACAAAAGCAGTTCAAGCACATGAATAAATCCTTACACATATACTTACTGTTTATACAACAGCAGCAAGGCATATTACTTTAGGATAGGGTCACTTGTAAATGAACTAATTGGAATTGTTGTGTCAGAATCTCAGATAATCTCAAATAATTTCAATTTTACTGATGCACATGTTCATTAAGAATATGCTTTAAAAGAGGCCTAGAGAGCTTAACATTAATGGCATTCACTTTCAATTATAGTGAAAAAAGTGAATAAAAAAAAAGAGAGCATTGCAATTGTATTTTTTTCCAAAGGCAGTGATTTAAAAAATCATATGTCTAGGCACCACGCAATGACCTAAATGCCATCCTTCCATAGCTGGAGATATTGAACCTGTATTATTCTAGACTTAAGCCTTTAAAACCTTATATACAATGTGCTCTACACTACATTTGGCTGTTAAGTACAGAGTGTGGAAATGTAGTTTACATTATGTGACACTCTGGTAAAGCTTTTGCTTGCTCAGCTAAGCTTTAGATGTTTCATCAAATTTCCATTTGAGTCTGGAGAGACACCATCTTTTCTGCAGTCGGCTGCATTTTATTGCAGTGGGAGAGATGGAGAAAATCTGCCCTAAAACGTTCCAAATATTCAAAATCACCGTTCAAGGTCTTTTACAAAATGTTCTCTTAATCCAGTCAGATGGCGAAATATTTAGGATACTTCCTTTTTTTTCCTTTCTCTAAGTGTAACTCTCTTACCTGGCAGTCCCAGTATGGTAAAGTAAGGCCTGCACTGTGTTGTTCCGTATGCTGTCCCTACACATGAGTTCCACAACCCAGAATAGGTGTAAACATTTGTTACAACTGTAAGAGATCGATCTTGTAAGCTCCACATGTCCATTGCTGTTGCTGCTGATATTAAAAATTGCCCCAACGCAGACAACATGAATCCTATTAACTGAATCATTGAGGCAGCCATTTTAGATGTCCCGCTAAAAGAAAGTTACCACCAATGTCATGGAATCGTGAAATGGCAGTGTCGTTGCTGCTGCTTATCATTATGTGTGCTTCAACAAGGAACCGGTCTTATCAGATGTTTACCCAAAATTTTCATTAGTCTTTGTCCCAGTATCGGGAAACAGTGACGATGAGTTTCGACCCCTTCATAACAGGGTGGAGTCTGACATTTCCCATCATTATAAGGAAACATGCACCCAAAATAGTTGTATATATTATATATAGATATATAGAAACATATAGTTATACTATTATAAGATTAGCAATTGGCCAGAACTTTTTAATTAAACTACTCAAATTGTTTTTCCCCAAATAATTAACCTATATTCCAGTATAGAACAAATGTGAAACTGCAACACTAGATTTGGTCTAATAGTTATTTTGGGGGATTTTTTTCTCTTCAACCTAACAAGCTAACTAAACCATTTCTACCCTTATTGATAATAAAGTAATTTCTTGCTGATGACAAAATAAAGCCTACCTGGCAGTCCCAGAATGGTGAAATAAGGTCGGCACTCTGTGAAGCCTGAGCTCTGTCGAACACACGACCTCCACAGGCCCGAGTACGAGTATACGGCCGTCACTGGGTTGTCGAAGAGGTCTTCCGTCGCCCACTGGTCCATCCCTGTTGCAGCAATTATTCCCGCCACCCCTAACAAACTCAGGAGGAAGCCCATCACCTGACAGAGCGTGGCTGCCATGGTGCTGTCTTTTCGGTCAAAAACTCGGTCTGGAAACTCTGGATTCAAAATCTAACAGCCTCTCCTCGGCGCTACGGCTGTGTGTTTGAGTATGATATCAGCAGGTGTGAATTCAAGAAGGACTTCACTAGTGACCTTGTTTGTGCGCGCATAGCCCAGTCATGTACAAAAGAAGTTGGGTGGAGCATATTGGTTTCAGTTAAATATGATTGATGTTGCTTACCAATTCTGGATGGTAACGTGAACTTGATCTAGAGTCACTCTAGTCTTTTTTTAATGCCAATCCCATTTTTCAAAAACCTCGAATGGCCACATCAACTTGGCCTGACCATAACGATGAAGACTGCTATGGTACTTATTCAGTAAACTCAGGGGTTTTGCTGCTACAGCCTTACTGGGTCTGTTATATAGCTTATGATTTAGATAGCTAGGTAGCTAATGTTTACACTTTAAATTGAAACACGTGCATAACTTTATGATACTTCTCTAATTATACTAGTTTTATCCTATGTTTTAGCATTTACTGTTATCCTTTAATTACCACTTATAGTCACAGAGGTCACTGTTTGGGAAAAATTTTATCAAATCATGTTAACAGTACGTCCTGTTTAAAGCATCTTATTAATATGCTTAGAGTGGGATTCCTGAATATGGTGGCTGGTACAGTATGTGTCAATACCAGGGAGGATACTGAGAGATGTAGGCTAAATGTGTTTTTCTACTTCCTGCTGATAATTGCCATCTACCAAAATTGTAACACTCAGGTAAAACTCGTATTACATTGTGTTGAGTATAGTTTACAGGATTAGAAAAATGTACAGAAACAGCTTTCCTGAAAAAAGGCAATCATTTATGATATTATCAGCTCTCATGACCACCATAGACACTGTTTTCAAGAGTCTTTGAAGTCAATGTGGGTATTAATTGCTCAGAAGTGTATTTTAAATCTGTATGTATATTTCATTTCGGAGGCTTGAAAATTGTGGGTGAATTTTTGTATTTCTAGGCCAGGCCATGTTAAATGATACTAGATGAAACTGTTGTTGGGGTGGGTGCTCTGTATCATTGTGGCACATGCAGCCAGTCAGGAAAAAGTAAATACTGATATCACTGTAATGAACTGAAACCAATTTGACTTGGTATGTTGAAAGGCTTTTTTCAGCGTGCACCATACAGCTTGCACTGGTATATATATGTGTGTGTGTGTGTGTGTATGTGTGTGTGTGTGTGTGTGTGTGTGTAACCCCATGTTATATCATGTAATTCTCAAACGACTACCTATATCTTAAAAGCAACCATTTCTATTCATTTTACATATTATTGTTATTACCATTCATCCTTAGTGTGAGTACTGATAGGACAAAATAGGGTTAACGTTATATCTTTAGTGTAAGACTTGGCCTTTCACTCTTTGCACAGTAAATCTCTGATGAAAGTATTGTGAAACTCTTTCAAATGACCCACCCAGGTAAACATATCCCACACACTCACACAGGCGACATAATTTCATCACTGTCAGTAGACATAACAGTAGCCCACTACATGCTGTACTAATGATTTTTTCTTTCTGCAGCACAAAGCCCCATTTGTCCACCAGCAGGCTGAACCTTAAGCAAACAACTTTTCCAGCATCAGTAGGAGCCACCGTTTACTTATCACAAGCACATGAAAAGAGAAGCTACTTCATTGAAATCTATACACCAAGAATCTATAGTCATAAGACTAATTTGTTCTAAAGATTTTTGATGTGGTATGATTAGAATTCATACAAATCCAATGGCGATCTAAAAAAAATTTCAAAGATACAGAAAATGTCAGGCTGAATTTTAGGGAAAATGTATAAAAAGGAATATTTCCTCTGGCAGAATAGCGTAACCATGACAAAAACTTATTGACGGATATACATGATATAGCTCCAATAAGAGCAGAAAAAAGTAAATACACAATATGCTACAGTCAGAGAATGTGAAATAAAATCTTTTTAATTACCTTTACTTTTAACAACTGCAAACACAACAGTGACATTTGATTACCTTATAAAATGGTATGGTAATCATTTTAGGAAACAGTTTCCTATTTACATGTCAAACAGCGCATTTGCATTTATATTTGTGCTGACTGGATGATTATTCAGTTCAATGTTCACTTTTCTTTAGGCTCTGTTTTGGTCTATGGCAACTCAGGAAATATCTGAAAGCGTCTGATGAGCGGGTATGACCTGCAACGCCAGCGTCACATGACTGACCAGGGTACCAGGACTAACATGACTTCGAGTAAGCTAATCCGTTAGCATGTTTACTGTCGGCTGATGGGCTTTTATTAGAATGTTATTTTATACACCAGCTGTGGGTCTGACAACTTTGTATGAAATGTGTCTTCTAACATAAAGTAAAGCCAATTTTCAGCTTACATCATTGTTTACAAAGTCACCACTGCACTGTTTGTTTTATTTTTACATGGAGGAAGAATGTGTTGGAAAATTATGTGTCAATAACAGAACTGTAAAACAGAAACTTTAACATAACTTATATCGAAGAAATCTTTTAGTTCTATAGGGATCTGAAGTCGTGTTCGTTTCTCTCAATATCATTATTTTAGTTTTTAGAATATTTTAGAATAGTTTGTTCAAAATTTTTTTTCTCAAAAGTAAATATGGGTGAAAGAACAATGAAATGCAGCAGGTTGATTAATAGAGCTCCATCTTGCCTTTTGCAGTTCATGCACAGTTGTGCTTGGAATGCAGACAGTTCACATGGTCTCAAATTTTAGGCTGCCATGGATGTCACCACAGGGGTCCCTGCAGACCCTCGCAGACTTGAGGGTCGCAGATGACGAATGTACATCCTGTGGTATATCATAGCCTCACAGAAGCGGAAACCGTGAATCGGCCTTTGCAGCAAAAGTAGACAAGCCTCTAAAAAGTAGAAACTGTCCTCCTCGCCTCCTCTGTGTCAGTGTGTTTTATTGTTAGGCAACCTCTAGCAGCCTTAGTAATGATGATGGGAGCAAAAGGGTGAAGTCCGGATATTTATATATATATATATATATATATATATATATATATATATATATATATATATATATATATATATATATATATATATATATATATATATATAGAGAGAGAGAGAGAGAGAGAGTAGTGTTTATAATCCACATTGGGAGGAGGTCTTGGTGGATGAATGGGTTAACAAAACACAGGACTTTAGCATTGGAGACAACCATTTGTGTGAAGCCAATAGGGAACATTGTTTCTTCTACCCCTGAAGATACCATAACCATAACCAAGTGTTTATTACTGTAACCATGTCGACGAAGGTCCTCTAATCTTTTCCTAGACCTAATGAAGTCGTTTTTGTGACTAAAAGAAAAAAAAACGTGATCATTCAACAACCTTAACTATGTATTCATCATTGTTACCATGACAGTGAAGATGTGGTGCACCTGCCACTAGTGCACTCCTACAGGTCATATCATTGTTACCATGACAACAAAGGTCTGCTGCACCTGCCGCTGGAAGGCTCCTATGGGCCCCATCCAAGGGCAGAGAGAAAAGAGCCAGTGAATGTGATCGTTGAGGTTGGAGGACTTGTTGGAAAGGCAACACCTTCGGCGCTCTCTGTTGGTCATGTAACCGTGCAGGTTACGGCAGTTCGTTAAAAGTCTCTTGCTCATTAAAATTTTTTTCCCACTTTAGCTGCTGTATGCTTCGCCCTGTTGACTAGCTAATCACTAACTTTGTCTTTGTGCTGGGCAGGGAGTCTAGAGGTTTTTAAAAACAGCTTCCTGCCGTTGTTGAAAACGACACTAAGGAGAAAGTGAACCATAACAGTAAAGTTGTGGGCTGAACAAGAAACACAATGAGTTAAAAGGGCTAAACCCCCTGTAGAGCAGGGGGGGACACATAATTATTGGCGAGCTTTCTTTTGCATTATACAAAGTCATTTAATCAGTTTTTAATATAACAAGACTATGAGTTACCAACCATGCTAGCATCTCTTTGAGGCTAGATGAAAAGGAGGTGAGATGAATGGTCAAGAGATAAATGTCTGTAGCTAATTTCATGGCAATCCATTCAGCTGCTGTTCCATTTATTCCAGCTGCACTTCCATCCCTACAGCCAAGGCGCTGGCATGGCTAAAAAAAATTGATTAGAGTGGCTTTACAGCAACTTCTGTGGAAAAAAAGGAAAAATACTGTATATAAGGATTTACACTTGATAGTAGCCCCGAATCCCATTTTACAGGTCATGTAGCCTAATCAGGTGTCATTATCACCTAACTTAGGCAGGAAAAAAAAAAAGTTTGGGTGATAGGCCTTGAAGGAAAAATTTCCACACCAACTTCTATCTTGAACTCCAGTCAAGAGCTCCATTACCACTCAGGCTACAATAAGAAAACACTAGAAAGAGATGTGCTGAAATGATGAAAGGCTGTCTCGGAAAATGGTAGAAAAATGGGCCATTTACTTTCGTCCACCCTTTGGGAGTCTAAATGGCTTTTTTTTTCAGTAATCATTGCACTGTTGGCTGATGGACACTAGAGGGCAGAGTGAGCGCAGCGGACACAGGCTGCTGTCACAGCAGGGAGCAAACTTGCTGGGAGTGTGATAAGGAGGCCTTTCACGTGACTAGGCCTGGGGAGACTCTGCTGTTTCTCCGAGGGCACCAGGAACTTATAAAAGAAATGAGCAAGTCAGGAGGAGGATGATCAGGATTTCACTACATATTTCCTTCTATGAATAAGGGTGCATATGCCAGAAATCAGTATGAATTAACAGCATTATAGTATTTGTTGGGGAAAAAAAATGATTTAATGTGTGCCAAAAGGCAGACTGAGCGATCTAGTTGTGGTAAATGAGTCACATGAGTTCCCACTCTCACCCACTTCAAACCTCCAAACAATGAACACTACCTGGGCAGCCAGGGAGATGAACACAGCCCCCCACAAATCTGTTACATTTGAAGAATGAGAGAAAACTTCAAAAATCCCTGAGCAATTAACCAATCACAGTCCAGCAGGACAGTGTGACAGAGTGCACACATCATTGGTCGACAGGCTCGCATCCGTTATGCTTTCAGTGGGGCGAGATCTAAATTAGAGAGCCAATTAACTCTGCTAATAGCCCTCTCCTATTTAATCTGGAAGACAATGGGGATTGAAGAAGAAGCTTTTACAATATCCTCTTTCTGCCACGATTCTGAGGGTCTGCATTTGCCTCCTTGTTTTCACTTCAATTAGCCCAGTGCTTTCTATGATTAAGTACCTATAATTATTTTTCAATTAAGGCTTTGATCTGGTGTGTACTGTATACAGCTCCTTAGCGTGCCTGGAAGAATGAGGATGAAACAGTAAATTTGTTCCCTTCTGTGTTGTGTTGATGAGGGTGCAAGTGAGATTAAGCTTGCATAGCTGCTTGGAGAGCCGCTGCAGCCACGGGATTTGATCAAACATTGACAAGATATATGCTTTTTCCATCATTTAACTTTAGCTACTGTTAAGTGCCTTAGTGGTGTTATTGAGAGAATAACACCCTACTTGTGATCCTACTTGACATCATGGCAGCATTTTCACTGTTTCCATCAATCTTATGTATTTTACAGGTTTCTAGCATTTCTTTAGAGATGCTGCAATAATTGTCCCTATCATTAAAGCATGAGTTGCTTGGTCCCAATTTCATACTACATGCTAACTGTAAGAAGGTTTTGTGTGTAGTGTATTGACACTGGAAAAGTAACTAAATCTGTTATTGGACAATATTCTCCCATAATGCAATGCAAGAAGGATTTGCAGGAGGTACTAATAGCTTCCAAAAATTAAAAGATGCAGATGGAAATGTCTTGAAAAGGAAAAAAAAGTATTAAATATTTAGAAAATCATTTTACTTTCTGTGAAGCTTAAATCAGAGTGGCATTTCAACTCAAAGTTTGAATCATCATGTTTTGTTTTTTTAAACATATATTTCTATTTTTAATTCACTTTTAGATTTTTATATTTATACATTCATGTATGCTATTTATTAAAACATCCACATAGTTTTTAAGCATATAATTTTTTGCCTTTGGTTTTGTGAGTAACACTATTTTTTCTATCTACTCTGTGTGTATGGGTTTTTTTTTTCTTTTTTTTTAGACAGTGGCCTGCTGAATACAAATACCCTTGCTGTGATGTATAAAGTTGTACTGAACTGAATTGAGCTGATGTGTCACTCAACTGTGTGTGAACAGCATCATCATGTGTGAGTCTGTTGATTTTTTTCATATACTAACTGCATATCAGGATACAGTGACAATCATTGTGTAGTACACAATATACACAATATATACAGCCCATGCTGGTATAAAGTAAGTACTCACTGTACCTACTACAACCTTAAAGCACCATTTTACTCATTTAGGGGGGGAAACATGTTCTGCAGTCTGTGGTCTGGTTTTATTATTTGACCTTTTTAGATTATATTATGTCATAATAAGGCAATTAAGATAGGTACACAATCAGTTATCAGCAGTGGAGAGAAAAGTACTCAGATCCTTTACTTAAGTGGCAGTATCTCTCTGTAAAAATACCCCAGTGCAGGTAAAGACCTTTATTCAGAATCTTACCTAAGTACATCATGTATTATTATCAGCAAGAAAGTAAACATACTCAAAATATATCACATCATCATACATTATTATATATTGAACTACTGGATTATTATTTTGAATGCATAAGATACATGTCAATGTTGTACCTGGGCTGGTGATGCCATTATTACCCACTTTGTATCCTGGGCTGTTTCATCCATTACAATATATCTTATTTTGTAGGTAAGTAAAGATGTCAAATAATTGCAGTGGTGTAAAAGGTAAAATTTTGTGGAAGTATAAAGGAATATAAGATGGAAAGACTACCAATAAAAGTAAAAGTGCCTCAAAATTGTACCTAAGTAAAATACTTCAGCAAATGTATTCAGTTACTTTCCACCACTGATTATCAATTTCATGTTGCATAACATATATTGAGACCTTGATATAAATTACTGGTGACTTAGTAATAGTTTTCTTATATTTGCATTCAGACTATAATTTCCTCCAACAGTAAACTCATGGGTGTTGCAACAATGCAGAGGTAAAACTCAGACAGCAAAACAAAATGTGTTGGTAAAACAAACAAGACAAGCAAAGGTACTTGATCCTCTTGTGCACAACAAGGTACTTAATAACACTTACAGGCTTTAATAATTCCTCACTTTACCTAACTACCTGACCTGGAGGTTAGATCAAAGGGTGGTGACATGCAGAGTAAAATGACAGTCTGGGTTAATTATCTGTAAAGCTGCAAGGATTAGAGGAATTCACAATAAAATGCAACCGTGAGCATGGTGGAGAAGGAAAACATGCTTTTCCGGAGGAATCTAATACTAAGACTCAGCCGTGTTAAAAGTCAAAGGATCCCAGGATATATATTATTGTTTTTTGTTTTTTTTTTACTATGAATTAACAAAAGAATTTGTAGTCCTGTGATTTTACCGTACAAAAGAAATCAAATATCTATATGGCTTATACATTTCCATAAAACATTGATTTTTTATTTTTATGGTTTCCAATGTAGAAAAATTTACTTCAAAATATTAAGCATGCATAGGAATGAAAATGAAGTGAAAGCAATACAGATACCTAGTCACCCCACCTTCAAATCCTATTAAAAGTTTTCAACAAAAAAGTACATTCATGAGCATGTCACAGTTGGATTTCCATTATGTTTAGGCCTGCTTCCTGTGTTTGAAACTTGGACTAGCAGAGGGTGAGAAACAGAAATCCATTGAGAGGCCAGTAATTAACTCCTTTACTGTAATTAAAACACTAGAGTGTCGTAAGGTTGTCAGGCTTCTAATGAGCTGTGACATTTTAGAGGCACCGCATTCCCTAAAACTGTACTGTCACTGTGTGCTACCTATATGCAGGTACAGTCTACACGGTGCAAAGGGAGCAACCAAAGCTGGGTTAGGAAGAAGGCAAAATAAGAAGAGAGGAGAAGAAAGACGAAGATGGGATGCTTTCATTGCCCTAGAAGGGCAGAGAGAGGAGGAAATAATGAAATATCAGGGCTTTATGAAAAATAGAAAAATAAAAATAGGAGGTGCAGGTAGCAGTGTGGTTGGGAGGGGGTGGGGGGGGGGTTAAGAATTGTGTCTGAAACATTTTGTATGACCTCCTCCCTCGCCCATCCATCAGGCAGGCTGGCTCATTATTCTAACTAGCCAGTTCTTTTCTTCTGTTGCGGGACGCCATCAGCTGCAATCTGCATGCCAATTATCGGCCAGACCCCCTGATACCCCTGCATGGAAAATGATCTGTCAAGGAAAGAAAAAAAAAAAAGGAAACGAAAAAGCGAGAAGGCTTGTGCACTGTAGCCCCAATCTCTCCACCCCAACTCCCCCCTTTTTACACTCTATTCCTCTCTCTCTCTCCGCTTTCCTGTACAGCAGTGACAGGGCTTCCTAGAAAATTAATCTATGGAAAGAGAAGAAAAAAATTAGAAATGTAGCTATTCTCCCACTCCGGCCGCTCAGTTCTCTGGGCTCCGGAGGGCAGGGGAAGTGGAGTTTGTGATAATTGCCAGGGAGAGGGGGGGTGATAACAAAGGGACACTCTTCCCCTGAATGTTACACTAAGGGCAAGAGGAGCGGTCATGAAGCAACCATCATGCTTCTTACGCTCCCAGGTATGCTCCCTTTTTTCCTTTCATTCTCATCTATCTCATCATCAAATTACAGATGAGATGGGCTGCCATTTCTCATCACTCTCTTGATCTCTTAACTGTGCCAAATAGGCAGAGCCAGGAATAAGGAAATGTGATGTCACTGGGCCATGTGTTAATCACTAAAATGACATGAACTGTGCTGAATGATCATAGGCAAATTTAAAAGTCACAAATGACCTCTCGATAATCCGGATATCTTTCGATATGTTGCTACACCAGTCATCTTTCCATTCTTGCACAGAACATATGAAGTATACATTGGTAATGGTGGCAGATTTACCAATCGAATCTCAATAAATTTTGGAAGAGTCGTTCCTTGTTTTAAGACAGAGGTAAGACACAAGCAAGTATATAATTACAGCTTTTATCATTCATAGCTAACTTACTAATTAAGCCAATGTTAGCTCCATAAGTCGGTCGAGTCTTAAATATGCACTTTATTGCTGCTTACATGACATAATGCAAAAAGACTGAGAATAAAGCTACATCTGCCAGGTAAAGTCAGCATCCTCAAAAGTTGATCCATAGAAGACATGGGAGTACTATTGCTCTTGTACTGCACTGTAGAGCTAGATAGTTCAGTAAATATGATGGAAGTAAAAGTAAAATCAGACTGTTCATTTGTTTTAACATCAGCCTGTTTGGTTGCTTAGCTAAACATTTTGTTTTTGTTTTTAAGATTTTATTTTTTTTCAATTTTAACGTTAAAAGTGAAAGGACTTTTAGCATGAGGACTAACCCAGGTGTCTGGTAAAAGCAGCATCATCTTGGGTAACTTTGGCTGGAGGTGCTTAAGTGTAAACAGAGCTGCTAATGGCAGCCTAAACTCCGATAGCATCCGGGACTGACTTATACACAGCAGAGAAATGTAACATAGTGGATGGGCTATTCATAAAAAGGGATTTTTTAAAAATATAACCTGTAACCCCAAAAACTAGTAAGCCAGTTAGCTGGACATGCTAAGGATTCCAGCTACTATTGGAGCAGATAAACACACTTTCTTTGACCCTACACTAGGAAAGGCTTAAATAAAAGATACCAATCTTTTTTAAATGCCAAGTATCACTCACACTACAACACCAACGCACACTGCTTCAGCAGGTGGAGAAACTAAAATCCTGCCTATGACTGGGAAGCTGCTGTTCAGAGGTGGGGTTAGCCAACAGAAAATTAAGTTTTAATTCTGAATGTATTTCCTTTTTAATTCCTGCTACTTTTTGGGACAGGTTGAACACATGAAATACGTGGCTGGAAATCTATGACTTCTGAGTGGAATGAACAATCAAACAATGGACTACAATCACGACAACACAAATACAAAGTTACACTTTGCCGTCTGGTCTTAAAGCCAAATCCCTCTTGTCCCTTCCTTAAGAGATGAGGCAATGACTCTATGAGAATGACAGTTGAGAAAAGAACCCCACAAAGCCAACCTGATCCTGATTTTGAGCACAGAGAGGAGAAGTGCTGAAGCCAGGAGAGGAACAGTCACTCAGCAAAAGCAGCAGAGAATTGGGTTTGCTCTGTCTGCCTTTGTGGTGCATGTGTGTGAGCTTTGATTAAAGACAGAAGATTCTTTAAGCACATTAGGGCCATTTTGTCCAATTGTTTCACGCCCTCTTCCATATCCACCCGCACAAAAGATACAGACTGCAGCACAAAGCAATGCTCACCCTCTTTACTCTGCTCTATCACACTGAGCAGGCCCAGTACAGGCACAAACAGGCAAGGACCAGAGGAATTATGCTCTTGTGTTGTACTAGTAGCAGCAAAAGCCTCAGTGCAATGTCTTATCACTGTAAGGGCAGATGAAGTATTGACACACAAAGGCAAAGAAAACAAAAGGTTGCCTGTAGTCTCATGTTTGCAGCCTGAATGTTATATATTTTTACATAACAGCCAGTAATATTACAGTATGATTAAGAATTCTCACAAAGGATGGCTGTAATATCTTTTAAAGAAAACGGGCTTACAGCAGTACTGATAGGGTCAGTTACTGATACAGTAGCAGTAGCAGGAACCCACTTCTGCAGCCTGTAGTGCACTGGTGTGAAATCCGTGCAGCCTTACATTAACAGCACAGGCATTTCATTTGCAATCATCCCATAAATTCAAAGTTTCGGGGTCTGACGTGGAAATGCAGTGAACAAAGCTGCATTTCAATATTCACAGAGAGGAGGAAAATGACTCTGTTAGCATACTCAGTAAGTGAGCTGAGCCCAGGCCAGCCAGCCACCATACCCTAGAGTAATAATTAAGAATCCTGTCGCTGAGTTGTCAGTAGTCAATTACACCTCCTGTTCACTCGGGCGCACGATCTGACTGCAAGCAATGCGAAGACACTGGAGCTGTCATCAGAGATGGAGAAAGAGGGAAAATGACTGAAATGAAGATTACTGTGGAGTGGGGATTTTGTGCAGGGTTTAACAGTCTCTGTCAGGAGGTGAGTGCTGAATGCGAGTGACCAAACGCCCTCCCAAACATGAAACCATTATTGCCGATTACACAGAACGGGGACTTTGGTGGTGCATTAATTGAAGCTTTGGCTCGCATCAGTTTCCAATTACTTTTATGTTAGCCTACGGTTAATGCGGTGACAATGGTTGGTAGGAACACGCTCCACGGACGGAGGACTGGTGTGAAATGAGGGAGGTTCCTGTTGTCACTGAGTGTGAATGTAGTCAGATGTGGGAGGCAGAAAAGCTGCAGTGCTCCCTCTCAGTTATGGAGATATTCAACATACAGGGGACTCGTTTAGGCCTAAGCCAGTCCCCAAGAGCTATAAACACTCGGAGATGATGATGGCCTCCCATCCTAGCGGACATATCCAGTTAAAAATGACAGACACTGGCCATGGAGGCACCTAGAGATGATTGCACCAGCTGCGTTTAAATTCAAACCGTAACCTAGTTATAAGACAAGGGTTTAAGTGGAGATTTAAACATGAATAAATTAAGAACAGTTTGCACCACAGAAACTAGTTCTCGTGTTCAGGTTAATTATTTGTAATATTTACACTCTGCCAAGTGTAAATGTTGCTAACCGGGTCTACTGGCAAAGCAAAGTTAGCTTGCTAATGCATGACCCTTGAAGATGTTGTCGACATATCTGAAACTTGATTAAATGCCATTATGATATGATTTATACGTATAAATAACACAATTTAGCTCAAATGACGAAACATAATGGCAACAATGTTAGCGTAAATGACCAAGTAATGTCGGCTAGGCTAGCATAATTGGATATTTTCCACTCATTCTAAACCAAATGAATGTTAGTGAAACAAATGTTTCCCCTTGTATGTACATATAAATAAAACCGTCATAACTATAATTACAGAGTATAGGCAAGTTCAATATTACTAGGTCTCCTAAAACTTAAAGGATTGGGTCATGTGTTCGGAGGCTTAAAAATCCAATTAAGGTCAGCACCAACTGTTTTGCGGATTCTAAACTCTTTTTTTTTTTACTTTATAATTTTCCTTTCCTCCATATTTAATAGGAAAATGGAAATCTGGACATCTCTCCATGAAAACTAGGCAAACTCCATCTGCTGATGAAGATCAACTCAAGACCCAGTAAAGCTACTAAAATTTACTTTTTAAAAATATTTTTCTCTATGGAGAGAACTGAAACTGAATAGTGGTTACAAGTGCAGTTACTTGAAACAAGATTTAGAAATGCATATTGCGATTTGTGGGTAGTTTACTGTGTTCAGAAATGCACTGTGTAATCCACAAACAAGTACCAAACAATTTGAAAAAATGTAAAAACAATTTTAAAAATGAATACATCACGATTTGGATAAATACAAGTATCTAAGATATTCAATTTCAAGTTCCTGGAGATGATAAAATTTGCTTTTTAAGAGCTATATGTCTAAAAATATTGAAGTTGAAGTTGTTCTGTATCTATTAACAGATTGTTAATATGCATGCTCAGATTGCCTGACATGTGGATTGGGTTACACTTGTATGATGAGTTCTGAGAATCCTTCCACGGTTCCTCATCTATAAATGTATGCTGATTTTAAATGCTGGTGAAAATTCAAAGCCCAGTTTGTCAGTGCATTCATGTGTAATGTGTAAAAATCGGATAGGATTTTTCCAAAAAGATTAAATAGGTATAACTAGAAAAACTAAGTACTTTTTCATTTCATGTGGCTTTAACTTTGGCAACTTAAAATACACCGACTATTGTTTTTGTCACATCATCGACTACATATTTCTCATATACATATTTCTTTGGAATTTCCTACCAGTCTCATATATGAGATACCTTAGTTCAAAACTTTTAAACTGAAAAATATCTTTAGCTGCTTTAGATAATACATAGATTACATAGACATAATGTAGCAAGTCATGTGCTGACAGGTAAAATACCCATACTGGGACTTAGAGCTCTCTCATTCGATTAATTATCAAAATAATCGAGTTCCCTATATGATCATAAATTTTAAGAAGATTGTAGTTTTGAAATTTAATTTTACACAATTTAAATATAAGTTTTAGATTACTTTTATTAAAGCTAATTTAGAGCATACACAGAACCTTCTGTTTTTCAGCCACACTATTTTGTTCCCTGCACCTTTTGTTCACGGTTGACCAAGCGACGAGTTTAAAGAGAATTTCTTTCTTAAACCAAAATTCTATAAGTCTTTTAACAAAAATATACACTGCAACATTCAACTTGACATTTACATTACATTTATTACATTCATACAGTTATATTATAGTTATATCCCTGCCCAGTAAAAGCAGACTTTCAGTTGTCAAGCCAGTTGTATTTGTGTAGCACAATGAGGCCATGACCTGAAAGTGGACTTTTAGCAGCGTTTCCAGACTGACCCAGTTCTGTGCCTTCTTTCCCTGTTGAGAACCGAAGCTACTGTAATTATTACCTCTATAAAGGACCACATTCGATACCCTAATGTATTATCAGCTGGATTTGCTACAAACAGATTAAACAGGAGCAAGAAAAGCTTAGGTAATTTGATAAATGCTTTCGGCACCTGTGTTTTGTTCTCCCCTCCCTGTAGCTGAGCAGAAAGAATCCGTCAGCAGAGTTTTTTTAGCTTTACAGTTAAGGCAGAGAGGGCTGAGGAGCAGCTCAGCACCCTGCTGTGTGACGTTCTGAAAAGGCTCCGTTCTCACATCTGCTCCACATTGCCCCTGCTCAGCATGTCTTAGATTCAACCACATCCAGATTTTTATCACTATATGAATTAAACCTTGATTTTCTGTCCACTCAGCAAGAGAGCTGCACCAGTGATATTGGCCTACATCATTTCGCACTCTGGACAGGCAATCCACAAATGTATGCAAAGGAACATAAACTGACTTTCCTTTTTTACTTTTTTTCTTGTGATGGCCTCAAAATTGCAATAAGGGTACTTGACATTGATTTGTATTTATTTATTTCATTTTTCGCCTATCCTCATACTCAAAGCCTTTCTGTTTCCATCCGGTCTCTGTGGATTCCTCCTTGCAGGAGCAAAAAAAAAAAAAAAAAAAAAGAAAATTAAAATCCATCAGCTAATGTGTCGCCTGGTAATGAAATAAGAATCTGACACTCTCTTGCATTGAAATGCAAAAGAGGTGTCCTGGCATTACCCTGGCAATTTATCATAAAAGCCAGTGAATTTCTACTTAATATACATGAGGTACAGTGAATTATTACAGGGCTTGCCATTATAACAAACTTCTCAAAGTGCACAGACAAAAGGGTCAAGTATATTATTTTCCCTTACGTCACTCGGCTGGATGAGCTAAATGGCTTTCTGAAGTTGGGGAATTTCATACTTACTTTGAATATGTTTTATACTTTGTCCCATTTTGCACAATGTAACCCTTTTTACCCTCTGTTGCCTTTTTTTTTGATGGAGAGAAAATGGAAGAGAGAGGGAACAGAGAGCCAAGGCGAAAAATGTCACCTGCTAGTGTCTGAGTGCTTTTGCACAGCTCTAATTCATCTCTGCCAGCAGCATGTCTCTACTTTCCTTTTCTTCCCAACTGCACTGAAATGAGGCCTGTAAGTCCAGTGATTCACCCAGTCATCAGCCTTTTGGACTTTTTTTTACTTTTTTTGCAAAAGTAAAATTAAACAACAGAAAAAAAAAACAATTAAACTGATGAAACAACTAGAAAAACACTCATGATTAATCGTTCCTTTTTAATCTTTGGATTCCGCCTGGTTAAAATAATCAATAGTTAACAATGCACGTGATTGATATATGAGCCTACTATGTTCAAAAAGTGTACTCACTGAGGGACAATGGTGAATAATACCCAATAATATCAAGTGTGCTGTATGGTAGCATTTGATTGATGAGTTTTGTCAAGCCGCAGCCTAAAACAGTTTATGCATCTGTCAAATGATTGATTAATGAAAAGGAAGCTAATATAATAAAATTTATGTCACCGACAACCTTCAAAACTTAATACATTTTTGTCTTCACTGTGTCCACCACATAATAGTAAAATTATGACAGTGCAAGCATTGTAACGCAAAAGTAATGCTGTATACTGCTTGATAAATTGTGAAGTGTATTATTTTAATGTTTTTTGTATTGTCATGAAATTATAGAGAGTCCTATACATTCTTCAGTAAGTAACTATAAGCTGTATTTATGATTTATCATCAAAGACCACTCCTTGCTTTGCGGTGACAGCTTTGATGGGTGACCTAACTGGAGCACTGGGATGGTGAAAATATTTATAAATGACAAATTCAAGTGTTTTGCCCCAGACTGAGGACTGTCATATCAACATATGACGCATGTAGTCACTGATAATGAATAATTTATATGACAAATTTTCACTGAGGCGGGCATAATGCCATTATCATAGTGGAGAATGTCTTTAGTCCTCCCAGGGGACATCTCAACAAATCACTGTGTCTCAAGCAAACCAGGGCCAAAGATTAATGATAAACATGACAAGGACAAATTAGAATATGTAGAAGTTAGCATGTGCAAGCCACACCAAATATCCTGGAGCCAAATATATAGATATTCTGGTCTGTTCCCTGTTGTCCAATTTTATAAATAGTCCTGTCGGCCTATTTATGAACGACTAGAGTATGTGTCTTGGACAAGGGCTTCAGCTGTCATGTTTAATAATATGCCAGAAATGGAGTGAATGATTAGCATTTACACATCTAGTAGTAAGCACCACTACACCACAACTGAGATGGTGACAGAGGTGGAGGAAGTACTCAGAACCTACTCTTCTTAAAGAGTAGTGACACCATCCTCTCGTGTGTCTCCATTACATATGAGAGCATGGGAAGAAGCTAACCCGACTCAGGTCAGAGGTTAAAAAAAAATCCACTTACAAGCAGCCCTACAGCTCATTAATGAAAACATTAATGTGTTAATGGTCACTTTTGAAATGTAAAGATTATGTGCATATTTCTTGGCTAGATACGGTGATGTCCCAGAGTCTTGTCATCAAACCTTAGCCTTGATGTGTTTACACTTTGATTTTTGCATGGATTAAAAATGTAATGTTTCAATAATGAGCTTCAGAGGTTCTGGAATTTGACTTTTTAAAAATCTCTCATCGGAGCCATGCTAGTTGCTTTCCCCTGTTTCCAGTCTTTATGCTAAACTAAGCTACCTGCCTCCTTTGTATTAAGTATACGGACAGAAAAGTCGTATTGATCTTCTCATCTAACCCTCGGCAAGAAAGCAAATTTGTGTTGTCCCAGAATGCCAAACCATTCCTAAAGTATAAGTACAAAAGTTGTGTAAGTAAAATGTACTTAAAGTCAAATTAGAATTTTATAGATTAGATTATATATTTTTCAATATTATAACCAAGGCATTAATGTATAAGTATCATTTTAAAATCAGCTAGTTGAGGTTGAGAATAACTACATTGTTAATTATATTTTATGTTGTCACCACATCATGTAGCTAAAAACTCTGTGAACTAATCAGCAACAACAGATGTTGTAAATGAAGTGGAGTATAAAAGTTCAATAATTCAATCCAAAATGCCATAGTAGACAAAGCATACAATGGCAAAACCTACACAAAGCACAAACACTTTGGATATATACTTAAGTACAGTACTTGCATACTTTCCACCACTGAGTAGCAACAGAACAACAGTAACCTTTTGTTTCAATGGAGTCGCTCTCTCTGCTTGTGTCGATTAAGAGAGGTAACTTTATTGTTTCTGAGAGGGAGCATAAATCCCAATAACTATCAGTGGTGAGTGCTGGGCCATTAGCCCCCCTGAGTGACTGTCACATCCAATGGAGAAGCTACTCTTCCATCTCCACCTGGGGCTCTAGAGATGGATGGCCCGCCGCTCCGTGGTGCACTGGCTCATTTCTGCCCCGGTACAGAAGTCACTGCTGATTAAAATATCCACACTGGGTCCTTATTTCTATTACCAATTCACTCAGCCAGTCCAGACCCTGTCAATTAGAGCACTCGGGCTCAGATGAATGGAGATGAGGGGGTGAATGGTGGCTGACAGAATTACAAACGCTCACAGTCACAATTTATCCTCCTGACAATTAGGAGCAATTTGTTTCATGCTAACTCATCCTTAAGGTTTCAGAAGGTCTTATTTGATATCAACAGGAGTGGCTGCAGCCGTCCCAAGCCCCTAAGTACCACACTCGATTTTGATTATACACAGTTGACTGCACTTAACAGTACATGTAATGGTTTTCTCAGTGCTGCTCTTACAATTTAAGAAGGCATATGTTTATACAGGCTATGCTAAGATATATTAAGTCAAGTTACAGGAGGATTCTCCACAAAATAACTCAGGTTCCAGGACACTGATTCAGCCTTGCGCAGAACTTAACTTGAGATCTGTGTGTCTTTGCTCCCTCCTTATGTACTAGATCTTGCTCTGCTGTAAAGTAATGCCCCACACAATTAGACTCACAACGGTAATTATTATAACAGGTTATAAGGCTGCACAGAAAGATGTAAGCTTTTTTTCGACAACCTTTTAACTCCAGCTGCAGCTATGAAAACTGAAAAATAACGGTGACTTTTCAGCGAGAATGTCTTAGGCTCCGGCACAATGGAGTACAGCTCTCAATGACTGAGCCACTTTCTTCAGCGGAACCACTAAACTTCTATGGCGATATTCTATTGTGCTTTGAAAATGGGCTTTTGAAATGCATTAGCGCTACACACTTTCTGAAGAAAGACCAAGCACGGATTTGAAACATAGCAATGGCACAAAAAAGAGAAAGAAAAAAAAATGAATAAATAAAAATGGGATGCAATCATTTTTTTAAAAGATTCGCCCAGCCCCCCTTGAGATCTTTCCTTCATTGTTTGCTGACGACTTGATACTGCAAAGTTCTATCTGTTTTTTTCTTCTCCTCCTTTTTCTTCTGCCGTAGCAAATTTGTTTTCAGGCTCCATAAAATAGCCTTTTCTTATTTCAAGCAGCAGTGTATGCAGTGGAAAATCTTTCACATAATATATCCTTAAAAGCACATTACTCTGTCCCATACACCGTTAAGAGTTAAGAACACAGTTAATATTTACAGTTTAAAAAAATGGGAGAAAAGGAAAGGATTTTGCCAGGGAATAAAACACCCCCACCCACGTATACACACTCACTCTCAGTGCAGCAGTTGAACAATTGCTATTCACAATCCTATCCTTAATGCCTAAGACCAACATAAAAGAGGGGAGTTTAAGAATATAGGGATAAGCCCTTTCAGCTTTTCTAAGTCTTAAGGCTGGTTTATGCTCCATGAATACTGAGCATCGGCAGCCAGTGCTGTTGCCACTCTAAATAGATATTACAATGATTTGGGAACAATGCATTCGACTGATTCCCTCAGACACAAAAATACATATATGTGTATATATAGTGAATAGGAGGCAAACATTAGCGCTCCCTGACAATACAAGCATTTTTGATGTAGAAGGGTAGAGCAAGATTAATGTCTGAGCGAGAGAAAAGGCGAGATACCACTTTGGGTGTTTGCTGGGAAAGCTGCAGCGGGAAGATGCTTTGAGAGTCTAAATCCCCCCCTGAGTACAATGCAGGGCTGCTGATACAACCAACAGACACGGGGTCACCTCCCCTCAGGGAGACAATGGAAGCACAACAACAAACTGGAGTGAGAAAGCACCGGGGACTGTGCCGGCACAAAGGCATCGAGAGGAAGGCACAGAGGGGGAAATAAAGTAGGAAAAATGCAATTTGCCAGCGTTTTCCATCACGATTATTATTGCTAATAAGCATAGAGGGCTGCTGAATGTCAGCACAAAAAAAAACAGAAAAGGGAAAGTGACCATTCTCCAAAATCTCATCATTCCCTTTGCATTAGCAACATTAGAAGCGAGAAAATTAGACTTCAGTTCCAGTCTGCCTCTATCCTGCTAAATGACAACATATGGACACATTTAATATGCCTAAAGATGGTAGCATTTGCGCGATTTCGGAGAGGGCCGTCTTGCAGCACTAGAGAGGTATGGCTAAGCAGTCCTTTTTTGCCACTTAAGCTTTTCCAAACGGCCTCAGGGCTCCAGAACAACTCCGACCCTTGTGTCTCCTCTCCCAATCCAAGATTAGCCTGTCTTCTTGTCTTAATCCAGCAGAAACGCTGCATCCTGACTCCAACACCTCTCCACAATTACTGCACTCCATAATCCCCTGCCTGCCTCCATTTTCCCTACTGCTTTAAGAGGGGTAAAGATCAGGGGTGAGCACTCATCCCCAAGCCCTCCCCTGCCTCTCACCATGGCAGTTAAGTGTCTGTGGAAATCATAGAATGAGTAAGCCTTGTGACAGCTTATTAATACTTCTCTCTTCTCTAGGGTTTACCAATGGTCAGTCCTTAAGTATACTGTACTGGATTAAAAGGATTTGCTTGTAGCTCAGGTTGGCTTCTGCAAAGAGGTATTTCAGTGCAATTCGCCCGTTCTGTTCGTACTAAGATGTCACTTGAAGGGTCTTGAGTTGCATTGTGCGCCAGGCTGATGGTCTATGAGATATAATGTGGAACATGAGGCTGAGGTCTTTTTCATGGTCAGTACCTCCTATGATTTCAAGTGGTACTTGATCCTCTAAGGGAGCAAAAGCACTCAAGCCTAGGTCTGAAATACAGTAACCAGATGAACTGAGCGAGCAGCTCTTTATTCTGCAAACTTTGATAGTTTTTACTGTTGTTCCAAAGAATGACCACCACAGTTCCCTTCCACTTAAAGCCGCTGTTCACTGCAGTGTACACAGCTGAGCAACAATGACTGTGGTGCTTACAGAGACGAGAGATGCGCTTAAATGAATCATCCTGCTGGCTTAGCATAGCTTGGCTGCCTCTGTGCTCTGGATGTCTTTAATGCGTTTGTTTGCCTGCGGGCCCTCCGATTCTTTCTGCCTGCTTTCTCTGCTTTCTAGCCCCGATAGATTATACGTTTTTTTTTTTTTATTTCAAAAACCTAAATGGACTTGAATCGATCAATACTTCATTGTGTGTGTGACGAAAGCTGCTCGGGAGGGGGGCACCCAATATGACAGATGTTACAATTCAGATTTTCTTTTCATTCTTTTTCAAGTAAACACAATGGCATATCGAAAGGCATTTCAAAAGCTGTTTTAAATTGATTTAAGTTAGCTCCTTGTCATAAAGCTATGTGTTCACAAGTATCACAAAGATGACTGGGAATGGAGAAAGAGAGTAAAAGAAAGCTGCCTCCTCCAAGGAGTCTAAGCCATTGTAGGCTTCTACCCAAGCCTTAGATTTAAAAAGGGACCAAGCCTGGACAGATTTGCTCAGAAGTCTTTTCAGAAGATATTTTTTTGAGCCAGAGATAGTCATCATGGAGAATAAACAACTTACTTTCAGAGAAGGGAGGGACATGAAAGAATATGGAGGCAAAAATGTCCCACTGGTAACGAAATCAAGGAAAATAGAAGGGCATCAGAATCCTCTGAGCTTCCATATCAAATGTCCCACCCGATCTGGAATTCACAATAAAAAGACAGCACTTGTGCATAATATGACGATTGACACGACATATCACTACAGCAGAGGAAATAAAATGGGAAAAGGAGAGAGCCTTTTATGTTGAGAAAATATGATATGATTAGGGCTTTTGATGCTGGAAGCTACTCATATTTTTTTCTGCATCAAAAGGTGAGATCTTAACTTTTTTTTTTTTTCATATTTCCAGTGCTCCATCATATTGTTCAATATCTTCAAAAATTATTACTGCTGCATAACTGAATTAATCGACAGAAGTACAATTGAGTTAGAACCTCTGTTGCCCTAGCTACAGGGAAAATACCCAGGTTTTCATCCAGTCTCATCTGTTCCATTTAGTCGACATAATTTTCAGAGCTTTTCTAATCTGCCATGCCTCATTCAGATGCAACGGTGACCACAAATATGCTGCGTCCTCAAACTGTGATAGATGGCTGAGGCAGAGGGAAGAGAAGAAGACTGTAAGTTAGGGAGTGATAGCACTCTCAGTTCTTGGAAGAGAAGGGGAGAGATGTCTTCCGCTCTGCAGTGCCGGAGCCTCAGAGAGAACAAAACATGCAATTAGAGCAGCAATACACTGTGAAGTGGTCATTACTAGAGCTAATGAGTGCGCTATCTGTCCACACATTAAAGTGCTCACTAACGAGGGCTTGTTCATCATCTGCAAACAGAAGTCATCGCATAATCCTATCTCCTGTTCTCTCATCCCCCATTGCAGGGGGAGAGGCTCATTTGGGCAGGCAGTGGACAAAAGATTCCAAACATGGCAGGAGGATTTGGCTCTTTAACACGTCACACTTGACCAGACCACTTGTCTGTAGCAGTTCTGCCCATGGTGAACTATATTCTAAAGAGATTACTAAAAAATGTACTCTTTAAAGTTATGTGTCTGTGTCTTAGCAGAATATAAAAGAAGAGGTAATTACTTCTTTTAAACATGTCTTCTGGCTGAACACAACTTCAGACATGACTACACTCCTTGGACAAGCTTCTCTCTGAACACTTTTCTTAAGTTTCCAAAAGACAAATACCACCAGCTGCCACAAGAGAGCACTGCAGCCAAGCATTTTCCCCCTCTATCGTTTGCTCTTGCAGCTGCTGCTGCTGCTGCTGCTGCTGCTGCTGTTGTGTGGCATCCCATACTGTAAGCTGATAAAGAAAAGACAAGCGATAGCTGCATCAGATAAAAGGCAAGAGAACGCACTCCATAGGGTTCACAGATTCTTAAACACTTATTATCTATTTGATTCACTCCTGATTGCAAAATATTTTCATGGGCAAATCTTCCCACAGGGCGAGCCACCCACCCCCCCCCACACACGCAAACACACAAACACACACACACACATACACACACACACAGACTTTGTGTCCTTGTGTTTCTATTTACCCGAGAAAAAGAAGGACTTGGGGGGGGGGGGGAAGTTTAGTCTGTCACTGTCTCCAAGCAGCATTATTCATCACAATAATAGTAAAATCTTTGGTATTCAGCAGCCACCCCTAACAAGTAAATACAGCTTCACCGTAGAAAAAAAGTCAAGACGAGCATTTTTAAAGGAGTGACTGACCCAGGAGTAAATACATCTGTATTCAAATAAAAGAATGAAAGAATAAGGAGATGAATTTGAATTTTTTTTCTGTACGTGTGTGTGTGTGTGTGTGTGTGTGTGTGTGTGTGTGTGTGTGTGTGTGTGTGTGTGTGTGTGTGTGTGTGTGTTTGTTTCCCTCCAGTCTCCATGGGGCAATGTTCTGGCAGTCACAATCGGATGAACAAGTTTTTCCTCCGCCATTGTTGAGTCCCTAACACTCCACTTTGACTCATTTCATAGCCTGTAATTATGTTTGGGAGAAAACAGAGCTTAATTCTCTTTAATTGTGTAAAGCTGAGCAAACTGCTGGCTCGAACACACACATAATGTATTTAACCTTGGGCACCAAAATCCCCATATAAACCACAACTGTGTGAGACCTTAAGATAAAAGATGGAAAAGTAGGAAATAGCACAACAGCAATTGTGACAAGTGGAAATAAACTGTTTTTTCTGCATTGTTTTCAATGTAGTGCAAGGATAGGTTTAAAATTTTCCTGATTTTACTTTTGATCACATGAAAAGATGTTTTTGGATCAATATGCATTCCTTAATCCATGACAGGATACATTTTAATGAGAATAGTATTATTAATAAAATCATGCAGCAGTCTAATTGTTATATGGCGCTGTTGTAGCAGACCCTGTGGAGGGAGCGTATCTGTGGTGCATCTCAGAGTGCTTCTGATTACTTCCTCTCTATTCATCATTTTGTCGTCTGGCCCCAAGGCATCAATAAACAACTGTCATGCATCCAAGTAATGGCAAATCAGTCAGCTTTCACAGCACAAAGCCACTAATGTAATTTTATTGTTCTTTAGTTTATCATAATATTATATCTAACAGACAGATTAAGAAGTCTCCTATTTGATTATCTCACGAGTTTCAGGTAAAACTGTGTTTCTGCGAAGGAGATTAGCATCGTACAAACCTGGTGCTATCTCAATCTCTTTGTGGCATAATAGCATGTGATATAGTCTATCAACTGTACCTTCACTGTGTGGATGTGTCCGTGTGTTGTATGCATAGATAGATAAACACACACACATACACAGAGTGATGTGCGATCAGAAGCATCAGAGGGTTTAGCTGCAGTAGCATTGCCCCCAAGGGTCTTCTGCTGTGCCTGTGCAAACATGTGGACTTCGCTCTGCCACCTGGGAGCGAAAAGGGGAAGACAATCAAGATCAGCTGCCCAGATAATCTCTGTTTAGGACACTGCATGCATTTAGGCTGAAATGTGAGACTACATGGGAGTTGTTTTTGATCTGTACATATTTGTTCAGCATCTGTATCAGGCAGCGACTGGTTTCTGGGACAAGGAAGTGAACAACAGTAGCTGCAGAGAAGAGAAATAAAAAGAAGTAAGAAGGGGTAAACTGAAACTCGCAAGCATGCTGAAGTATTTTAGCACAAGCATGCACAACTTGCTAGACTGAGCTCAAATAAATTCACAATTTAATAGGACTCCAGACAAAATCTGTGTGCAGAACCAATTTCAAAGCACCCATTTCGGGGTCAGTCTCATCTCAGCTGTGCTGGGCAGCAATCATGCTGCGTGCACACAAATGATGCTTAACCACAATTAACCTGGAGAGTGTGCCGTGTACTCCAGGACCATTCAATCTCACTTTCATATCACCAAGAAGTTAGAAGTTAAGAGATTGTCTTGCCTCCTCTCTCATCAAGCATCAATAATTGATTGAGGCTTCTGGGACACGTTGTGTATTGTGTCTTCAGGGGTGATCAGCAAACAGACCCTTCGTGTGGGAAGAGAGGGCACCCACTGGTGCTTCGCTTGACCCAACCAATCCTCTATTATTTATTACAGCAAAAGGGATCCTGGTGGATGGGTTAAGGAGGTCAGTCCACATTTAGTGTGCTTTCGACGGACATCCCTGTGGTTTAGATTGAGCATTTCGCGCTACGCTGCCTCTCCCACACATGCCCTGATTTGATATTAATATCAATCTTCTTTTTACCCTTCTCTTCATTGAGATTAACACCTTTCTTCTTTCCCTATTCTGACATTCATTTTGCTCTAAGAGGGACAGTGTGAAATATAATTTGCTCTAGAAGAATAAAATCCTAAATTGGTATTTTTGTGAGCACAAATACACACGGCTATACATTTTTTACACCATAATTTGCGTTTATATTCTGCTTTTTTAAACATGGCTAAACCCACTAAAAAGGTGACTAACTCCTTTCCCATTGTCAGTAAATGAGTTTACCTTTAAGTTTTTTTGTTTTGGTTTTGTTTTGTGGTTTTTTTGCTGTTACATTTGACATCATGAACGTGACGTCACGTCACGTCAGAGGAGAGAGTTAGTGGTCAGTAAACAGTAGAAAGCAACATGGAGGCCAGTGCCTACGCTGTAGTGGATCCTTTACTTCAGTTACTTGAAACTGAAGTGGGAACTGAACAATGTTTGAGTGCTGTTTGAAAAAGGAGACAGATGGATCATGTAGCTGAGATGGTACATAGATAAAAAAAAATGTTCCTGGATATTTACACTGCAACGTCTGGAACTCCAACTTACGTCATAACATCGTGGCAGATTGGGGGTTAAAATTAACATGTCTACCCAAGTGTCATGTTTTCATCTCTGCTGATTAGACCTGGAGCAAATAAATCCCTGTGACTGCTGCAGAGGTAAATGGCAATAGTACCATTTCCCTCCTAAAACAAAAGCCATATGTTAGTGGGTTTTATATCTTTTATATATCTTTTTAATATTTATATTTTAGACCTTTAATCTTATGCTGATATATGGGACTGCTGCCAAACGAAGTTACGTTGTATCTTATCTGCAATGACAATTAAGTATCTATCTTAAATCAAGCTTGAATAATATGATGTCGCATAAATAAACCCTTCCCCACAAATTCATACACACATGCATGCACACAAAATTTTTAAAACTGGCACATGGCCAACAGAGCTTGGTTTATTATGTAGGTTAATGAAGCAACAATTGAACAATTTTCATTCCAAGTAGTTAAAATTAAATGAAAATGAGAAGCAGGATAGAGTGAAGAGACAGCTTCAGGTTCGGCACCATGTTGACAGTATTGCTGGCCAAAGGTTACACCAAAGGCCTGTGGCAACAGTTTTGACTACACCATATCAGTTTGTCCTGTCACCCTGCCATTGTTCAGCACTGACACCAGCATCCCACTCGGACAGAGGCAGGGTCAAAGTTCGGACCTCCAGCACATACCCAGATGCTAACAAATGTGATCTAGACGTGACCTTGGGCCCTGAGGCTAAAACAATGAGGTGAAACAACACTGATCCTTACACACATTGTGTTAGAGTGTGACAATATTTCTGTATGAAAAGTTAGACCCGTGAAATAATGACATAAAGTCATCCATCAAAGACCAACAAAGCTGAGGCCAAAGCACTGCATGCAAGACGGGGAGAACAAACCTTTAAATCCCTTATCAGCTGATGAAGAAAATTACACGGCTGCAACCCTGAAACATTTAATTAGCAGTTTATGCACTATCGTGCTACATCACATCTCCATCACCACTTCTCTTCAATTGCCCTAAACGCCTCAAGCTGTTTGCAGTAGGTTTCTTTCTTTCTGTTGGCATCTGGGTTCTGCTTCTGTCTCATAGTCAAGTCTCAGTTAAAGTTGATTCTTCTCTCAGATATCCTCATTTCAGAATACACAGGGACTCATTACTACTACAAAGACTGAGAGGACACAACAAAATAAATTCCCCATCAACAATGTGATAGATTTGGAACATATTCTGAGAGGAATATCCCGTCTTTCCAGCACAGCTTTTCCCAGTGATCACAATCAGTGTGTCCTTTGTGTGAGTGTGTATACGAGTGTGTGGTTGTTAAATTTGTGTTGCCGGGTCACCTTGAGCGTTTTGGTGCACATGGCATCAGGGTCCCGTCGCTGTCTCTGGCGCGCTTCGCTGAGCACTTCCTCAAGCGCGACACTCCCACTCCAGCAGGGATTTCCACACACCAACGGCCTCTGGGCCTCCATTGCTAACCATTAGTGGCGGATTAGGAGTGCGGGTAAACGCAAGAGGAAGGGCTCTGGGGGCTAGCTATCAGGTGGCTCTTATAACTGACGTCCTCAAATGACCATCCAGGACTGGAAACCTGCTCAGCTATTGGTTTAAACTTGCTAATCAAATTGTATGAAGATATACAGTCAAAACTTCAGCTAAATACCAGAAAACGTCTTTGTTATTTTCTCTAAAAAGTTCTCAAAGCCTTAAACTTCCCAGGTTGACAGAGGGCAGCTTTACCTCAGCAATAAGTGTCTTTCCACTCAGCATTAACTTCCTTCCTTGACAGGAATACATTAGCCGAGCATAAAAGCAAAGTGGGTGGCTGAACTGATGATTATTGCATCGGCCCATTTAACAAGTTAAGACTTACACTGGCTTACTGGCATCTACACTGGCACCCTCAGCTTCCTCATAATGAAAAAAGGAGTTGGGGCAGGGCCAGAAGATTCTATCACTACCAACTGGTAAATAAACCGATACAACCCATGTATTACTCAGACTTTTGATGAGAAGGTTGAGTAACAGAGAATGATAATGTCTGTCACTGCCGTAAGAGTAAGCACAATGGAGAAGTAGGTGCTATGGCAGTCATAAAGTCTTGAGAATATCTGGCTCTTTAGCTGCCATATGCTTATCTATGTTCATCAGCCATTTTCAAATGTTTTTTGCTTGTAGTGTACCTCATGTCTCTTTAGAGCTTTTTCACCAAAACAACTGTCTGCTGCATCTGGGAATGATGCTGATAAGAATGGTGAGAGTAAACCAAAATATTAAAGTCGCAGGGTTTAAAACCAAAACTGTGTGTTAAAGGAGACTAAAAAGCTCAGTAGAGCTAAGGAGAACCAAGTGATAGCTACGCTGGGTACACAAATATGAGCAACACCTTTTACATTGTAAATACGCAAAGATTTAAAAAAATAATAATGACTGAAGCAGCTTTAACATAAGTTTTAAAAAAAATTTCCCATAGGAACTGAGTTGAAGAGTTACAGTATACATACAGTAAGCTGCGACATTTGGCTATACAGTACAATTAAGGAGACTTCTGAGATGTGCTGCTAAAGCCTGCAAATCTGATCAAAAATCCGGGCCTTCAAGCAAAGCTGTTGCTGAAATATCTGCAGCAGAAGCTAACATTGTGTCCACACAAGGAGCCCGCAGGCCTCGCAACCAGGGGCCACTGAGGGGCAACCAAGCGAATCTGAACGTTGAGCCTCTATTTGTCAAGGAGACAAAGGTCTGGTTTTCACACTGAGGTCACAGTTGCATGGAGAAGAAAGCGGGACCCCACCAGGTAAATAGGATGTCATTGTCCCACAACAAAAGCATAGTCTTAACCCTGTGACCTCATCAGCTTTGGGGAATGCTTCTCTATTCTCAGTCAGTCATCAGAAGAGGGAGCCTGGCTCTTTTCAAGACACTGCCCAGACAGCGCAGGTATTAGTTCCCTAAGGGCCTGCTGGTGCACTTGCAGAACAGGATACAAGCAACTGCAAACTTGTGGCAACATGGGCGCTTGCTTTAATGGCCTCTAACAGCTTCATAGAGGAAGCAGTTATGATACAACAGCGTTTGTGTAGAAAGGTCTTTCTTACGGAAATAATCTGATTATTCCAAGAAAATAAATCAGTAAATCGTGATACTGATATGGTTTCCATGACACACACAGACAGGTTTTTGCAGGCTGCAAAGAAAAAACTGCACTGAGAAACTTTCAGCTGCCCGTCTGATTTCCTATTCCTTTACTGCCCCACATTTCCTTCAAAACCCATCAAAACGATTTTCAGAAAAATGCAGTATCACTTGTTCTGTGATCACGCTTAATCTGAACGCTTTAGCAGATTGAGAGCTTTGAGTGCTGAAAGCAAAGGCAACTCAATCTTAGAATTTAAAAGGCTTTTTTTGCCTCATACAGCCTGAAGCCAAATGGCACTTGTGTTCTGACACGGCACATAAACACACACAAAAGAAGTTATTAGCGTAGATGCAAATCAAATTACTAGCAGTGTAAACTGCTATTCCTCCCTACACTTGGGCCTGTAATTACTCTGGCTTATAGGACTATAATGAATGCTAATGACACACTACTGCAAGGCCATCAGCCTAACACTTGTGTGAGGTTGGGTGATTTTCACTTAAGTTATGAAAGCCCATTTTGGTCCGTGTAGTTTTCTCCTTCGTACCATACTCAGCGGAAGATTAAAGGGAACAAGCATTTTAGTCAGGAACACTTGCCTGGAATATGTTTCAACAGCAAATCATTTAAAAATTAAAGGCCATAATTGGATGCATTCAACCATATCATATATAAAGCATATTTTTGCATTTCAAAAGGGATTACAAATTCAACTACACAATGAGTCCTTGTGGAAATGACAACAGTTGCTCATGCCTCAGAACAAGAATCTGTCAGTGTTCCTGAATCTAATTTCATTGAGCTGGTATTTATTTTTGTTGCTGGTAAATCAATATACAGATACATCGCAGTATTTTAAGTACACACTATAGATTTGCCTTAAAAGTTTTGCAGGTTAATGGAAGGAAATTTTTTCAGGATCTTTGGGTGTGACAGCAGCTGGCAAATAGAAAATTAGAATAACTGTACATTTTATCATCAGTGATAAACAAATGAAATCAATAGATGCACAACATTTTGAATGCATATGAAAATCACTGAACAGTTACACAATTCATATTCCACAACTAGTCAGTACGTTGCTCTGTTAATGTGAAAATGAAGACAGGAAGCTAATGGATGAACAGTGGATTTTTATAACTTGCCACATTGTACAATACTGAACATAGTAAATGAGAATACAGTTGACAAAACAATCTCACGTGATGATATAAAATGATCTTCATCAGCAAATCGATTTTGTTAAGTCATGGAATTTTCATTAGGTGTTTTTGTTTCTTCAAAGTTGAAAAGAACCATCAATCATAACACATGATCTTCATCATCAAATCTGATAATGTTTTGTGTGAGGTCATTCATTCATTCATTGGCTATTTCTATGTCTAATCCTTGTCACAGACAGAAAGTCTTTTCAGAGAAATGAAATGAGTACAGGCTAAGGGTTGAAAGCCCTGAGTGACCCAGGGCCTGATATCGACTACCTGCTACTGGCTCTGCTGTTCCACCTGTCCAGCCAGTTACCCTCCATTCCTCTGTAGAGTGACACATTTATCGTTGTCTTGGTTTATAAGTATGTTATCCTCAAAATGTCTGCGTTTTGGAAAACCTTATTAAATCAATGCAGTTCACTCTGTAACATTAAGTCAAGCATTACATTTGTAATTTAAACAAAATGGAGGATAAATGTTTTTTAATTTTTATCATACAGTAGTTTTGAAATAGACATGGAGCCAGTGTGTCAGTTCAGTGGCTCCCAACCTTTTTGTCCAATGGATCCCACAAAACAAAGTGGTGACTACTTGTTACCCCTTATTGTAGGTTTAATATACATTTTTCCCTCTCAGATTCAACAAAGATAAATTTTATGGATAAAAGTCACAGTGTTTCATGAGTAAAAATCCAAATATTAGAACACATTCTGTAGCAGAAATATAATCTTAAACTTTTATATCCTTTTAAGCATCTTACCAGCTCTTACTATGGATTTATCTTTGCATTGACTCGCATTAAGTTCCATTGTGTTAGGTTATCTCATTGGGCCTTTCATTCCCACAGGAAACTACATTTAACACCTTAAAAAAAGCCATAAAATATGAAAAAATTTGCAAAATATCCACGGTCTAAGAGCAAACCATGTTGGTATCCAGCATTTCTTTATGCCTAAGAAGCACATTAGTTTATTTTATACACAGATTTGAATACACAGTACAACATCATCATTGTGGTCTGTTGAGAATATGCTTATCAACTTATAGTTATGTCAAGCACTACCTCTGTGTTTATTTTCATTTTTTATTTTTTTCACCAAAGACAAAAGAGCTCAGCTGCCTGAATTTGGAATTTCTCTTGACCTGAGCTAGAAGTCAACAGTGCCAAAATAGAAATGCTGCATTAGAAGAAAACACAGTCAGCCAGTCATACAAGCACCACATGAGCAAGAACTGGGAGCACTGTGATGTTACTAAGAACGTTGATGATAGTGGTGACTGGTCGAGGAGAAGGGTTTGTATCACAATAGGAGTCTCTATAATGTTTAAGTACAATTCAGGTTTAAGTTTAAAACATTTACTAAGTAGTGTTTATCTATAGCAAAAGTTTCATCATTACAATTACTGTCACTTTTTACATAAGAGACAAAATGTCTAGTATTAGATTTTTTAATCCAATTTGTGGTTTCTCATATGGTACACTAAAGGCGCAGTTTGACATTTGGTAAGTACACTTAATTGAATGTGAAGCTGGAGCTACCAGCTGGTTAGTTAGGTTTAACATAAAGACTTGAGACAGGGCAAAACAGCCAGACTGGCTCTGTCCAAAAGTGACAAAATGCACCTACCACCGCTCGTCTAGCTCACCCGTTAACAAGTGTTTTTAAAGTGTACAAAAATATAAAAATGACACGTTGTGGTTTCACAAGGGTTTATGTGCTGGACTATTTCTAGGTTCGGTGCAGTAACTTCCTGGAATTGTCACTGTGAGGTTGCCAGACAGCCAGTGGAGACTGCAGAAATGTCTCCATAATGTGTAATGCTAAGCTATGCTAACTGGCCATTGGCTTTAATCTCATAGTTACTGTACAGACATAAGTATTATATGAATTTTCTCATCTAACTCTCAGCAAATAATGTATTTCCCAAAATGTCAAGCTATTGCTTTAATGGTGAAATCACACAACCTTCACATAGTTTGAGTCCACATAATGAAATCTGAATTTTAGAGTTCAAGCTGACTTTAGTCACCTTAAAAAAGAGTGTGCTTGACTGTCTCAGACAGTATTTCATCTGATTGTCATGGTCTGTTTATTTTGCATTTAACCCCAAACAAACTGCATGTTTAACCATCCAGGTGGGGGATCCATTGTTTGTGTCCCTCCTAAGTTTTGCTGCAGTATTTTTCCCGTAAAGTATTTCTTGAGTGTTTTCTTGTCTTTTTTGGGAGTCAGTGCGAGGCAGGCTGAAATTATGCAGATTAAGCTGGCTTGTTACTGTACTCCTCAGTTTGTGTATACAGTGTATACATTGTGTGTCAAATATCTAGCTGTATTTCCTCAGTTGTATAGTCCTTGAAATGTACTCGGGATAACTAAAGACTATAGAGAAGCTGAAGCCCTAGGTGAGCATCTGGTAAGTCTTTGGCTGTCCAGAGCAGCTCTAAGAATCAACAGTGGGTCACTGTAAAGATCCTGAGACCCCAGGTTCAACATCTTGTGTTGTCCACTATGTATAACATAAGATGTTCGATACAGGTACATCCCTCTTTTGACCATAACATACTCATCAGGGGTAAATGCTGGGATGTCACCATTTAGCCCTTAGCCACCATCCACAAAGGGAGTCAACAACTATATATCTGTACATAAGGCTACTGCAACTCACCCTCATTTTAAAGTGGCTGCTGCAATACTCATTTTACAGTGGAGAATATACATGAGTGAGAGAAACAATTGAAACATTACATAAAAGCTATTTCCTCAAATAGTTATCGTCTAAATGCAGTAAATTAGGTATTACAGTCTACAATCATGATGAGACATTTTTGTCATTCCAAAAAGGCGAATCAGCAACTAAAAGTGCTAGAAGCTGATGTTGGGAGCATTGGGTTGAGTCATTCTGTAACCAGTGGGACTGTTGGAATAAAGATGTGACATGCTGCCTCTTGAAACTCTTTAACCACATTAAAAGCTATTAAAACTATGCCATGCTAATATGAAGAGAGGCTTGATCTTGAACTTCATTTCCTTTGATAAACTAAGGGTGGTTGATCTCAAAGAAGAAAGAGCAGACAGCATTTTTTCTGTTTGACATTTGATTGGCAGCCCACTTTGGTGCATGGCTTGCAGGCTACTAATTCACTGGGTAAATACTATCAACCCTAAAAGACCCTGTACACCCTGCTTGTCTCCAGTCAAACAGTGCGTAAGGCCTGCATGGTTATGTTGCAACTCTTAACCACTACGTCATATCAGGGTCTTGTACACCAAACATTTTGAAATTGTAAACAAGCGAATATGTGACTGAAACACGCTTCCATTTAGCAAAAATGTATTGTGCTTGCATGAATCTTGTGTTTACAAAAAAAAAAAGCTCTAATAATTTTGATTTATCATACAGTTACATGGGTGCATGTTATCATCCTTGCCAGCATTTAGAAGTAATTGAAATGATGTTTAAAACCACAGCAAAGATGTTGGAGTTGTTGTGGAAGGTTAATTGCGTTGTTTATTTGAGTCTTTGCAAAATCTGAAAAATGCAGGAGTCAAGTAAAGTGTGATATTACTGGGCTCATGAAGGCCAGTGATTTTCTGTGTAAACTCTATTAATCGAGTGAACAATGGACATGTTCGGCACATGGAGCAAATGTAGTTTAAGTTTCCAGTCCTTGGTCAGGTAGTTATAAAGGCAGAGAAAGAGACTAATTAAAAAGAAATATCAAGGTTATTGCAGCAGGGATAGCATCAGACCAAATCATTACCACAAACAATAAAGTAGGAAATAATAGACATCAAGAAAAAGTTCACATCATTGTGGCTTTTCTGGATTGTGCCTGAGCCAAATTATTGGTCTTATGTTTTGCAGCTTTACTTTACTAAAATTTTCAGTTCTATAATCTAGTTGTATGCAGCAATGAGGACAATTCTAAGTGTTTATTAATGCACAGTATTTGTCAACAGTTGCGACTTTTCCTATGAAGACATATTTTATATGCTTGCTAATGTGTCATTTATTGATACATTAATAAACACTTATACCATCTAAAAATACATCATAGTATATTATTAACTATTCTTTAATGGTTTATATATTGCTGATACTGTAAATATAATATGAAATATGGGGTTTTAAAGGGAAGTGTTACCCAATACAGTAAATAAGCTATGGTAGTTTGAATCTTTTTTTTTTGACCACACAATCAAAGTCTGCTGTTCTAAATATTGATATGACCAGTCACCACACCTGACACCTGTCGCCACATTATAGTCTGGTAGCAAGATAGTCAGCAGATAAAAATCAGTTTTTAAATGTTAGACGTAATTTTGCTTTTCCAGAAAAAGTTTAGAACCATTTTGTCTCTTTGTGTCAATATGTATCATGCTGCTATTCTTTTCCCTTATTGTTTTACATTTTATCAAAATCAAATGGCCAATCCAAACTGGAATATAGTACCAAGCTGTTTTCCATTCCTATCCCTACATCAATAATATCAACCGTTACTTGAGCACAAAGTAACCGAAAAAAATAGAAGAGAGTGGTCCCTCAACTTCAGGTTTGGCTCATGTGCGGCGGCTTCTTCAGCATATGACAAGCATTTAGTAATCTCAGCTGCTTGAGCTGAACTTTCAGTGACTTAAGCTTCAAGGGGTTGGGGATGAGCAACTTGCTTGGGGTGGTGTTGTGTCAGTGTGTGTGTGTGTGTGTGTGTGTGTGTGGGGGGGGTTCATGAGAATGTGTTGAATGAAATAGATGTTTCTAGATTCTATGAGTATGATGCTGAGGATGAGACTTCCAGGCCAAACCATCAAAGCATTTTAGCTTTATGGCTAATATTCAAGCTGTGATTCTTTGATATTTCACATATACTGGAAAATTTTGATGATATTAATACTATGAAGCTGAAGAGTTTTGCTCTTAAATTCTTGCTTTGCTCTTCTACTTTTTTTTAATGTACAGTAAGGATGTAATTATACCACTCAGCCCTGACTGTTGGTGACTTTTGAAGAGGTTGCAATGGCCACAGCACCACACCATTGCAGGGTATTGTTCAGGCCTCCTTTGTCTCTCTGGAAAATGTCAAGGCGTAATTGATATTTCTCACTGGGCCCTTTATCTTTGTTCCATGTTTCAGGTTCTATGATCTGGGTTCACACTGACCTTTACCAATGCACTCTTTTCTCTCACTTTTTTCTTTTTTTGGGGGGGGGGGGCTTACTGAAAACAGCTCAGTAGGATTTCAGTGGGGTATCTTTCATTTGAGACAATCTTCTCTTCCTTTTCCTGCCCGTAGCCTCTTTGACGGTGGCTATTTATTTTGAGACCCAACTTTTCAGCATGTTGTTTGATCTGAGATTTACTCTGCGCGCTTTGTCCACTGAGGTCTGAAAAATCATCCTGTTTCTCAGCAGTGACAGAGGAGATGTGCTGCTGCTACTGTCCTTGGCTGCTAACTCATCTCGGTAAATGTGCTTGAATTATCACACAGCTGAATTTGATTTAAATAAAGTTTTATGTTTTCAGTAATTAACTGACAGCCCTTTGATAAATTTGGAATGAAGTGGAGACTTCATGGTGCTCTCTGCCATTTGTGCTTGCTTCTGACAAAACAACAACTGCTTTTGAAAAATCAAACCTGTTTGTAAAAAGGTGTCTCCATTCCTGGTCACAGTTCAGAACAATTGATGCCGCCTGTGAGGCCCAACAGCCCCTCTTCCAGATTCTAGTTAGACTTTACATTAAAATTGCAGAGTTTCATCCAATGTTCAGGATAGAAGTTTGACAGCAAAGAACACTAAAAAGGCACTTATCAATGTTACTATTGTATTATTACATTGCTGATAGGAGCAGTGTTTTTACTTGTTTTTTTACTGCTTTACCTCTTTTTTGTTTTCGTTGGTACAATTCAGTATTATCTTGTTTGTGTTGCTGTGTTGCTCCTGTTTGGTTTTACAGCCTTAGTTCCATACAAGGTGCTCCAGAGAAATGTATCTGTCATGTGCTTCTTTTGAATTGTTATCGTGCTGGCCACTTGCTCATAGCACTATCTTCGATCACTTAGAAGATGAAAACTGCCAAATTAAATTTGATGTCATCAACCATTAAACAACATGGAGAAGAAAGAAGATTGCTCTTTACACTAATGGGGTTGGTCTCTCTACTTAGTTTCCATCCTATTGTTGATGTGCTCTTATCACATGTGGGGCTCCACAGTCAGTGGTGGTTCTTTTACCTCTGTCCTTTGAAGCCCCCTCATTAAGGCCCACTCCAAAGTGATGTTCACTCAGAAATAAGGGGAGGGAGAAGTGAGGGCATAATGTTCATATTGGGGGAAACTGCTCCTTTTCATCCAGAATAATCTTACAATGCTGTCACAGGTAACAAAGAAGTACATTTAATAGTTTTTCAGTCGTACATTTTTTTGGTGGTGCTTGCTGGCTTGTTTGTTTTGTATACACTCACAGTTTTGTTTACATTTATTCACTCAATCACCTGTTCAGTTGTTTGTTCATCCAGTATGTTCACTAGTGCACCATGCACAGTACAAGTATTGGCAAGACCGGCATTGCAGGTCATCCTATCATTGTGAAATATTCATACAAATATTCAAATTGCTTTTTTTTTTTTGCTTCTCACCAGTAAAAGACATCAATTACTGAAATAAAGCAGTGTGTATCTTACCTGACTGAAGTAAAAGCAAGGGGGTAATGTGAATATTCTGTGGAATCAGTTTTTCTCAGTCATGTAGTGGCTACAGGGCTAAAGTATAACTGGATGTGAAGGAGCTGCTGCACAGGTAATCATGTCTTTATCCCACAACACAAAGTGCATGAATTCACATTTAACATGAAATGAGTGTTGTAAGCTTTGAATGCTGTGATATGATGATTTGGTCACTAAAACAATGTAACAACTGAAACGGTGTAAAATTAATCAACCGTCGCTCACTATCATGTCAGGTACTGGGAGACACCTGAGTTCTTACATTATTCCACAATACAGCAAATCAAGCCTTTCTACAAGGCTGATATCTTATTCATCTGCTGCTCTGTGCTTCCTCAAGTATTTGCTGGCATAATTAGTTGGCATAATCAACAATGTACTGCTTTGTGGTGATAACAATGTTGTACAGTGCCCATCATTTTGTATTGCTATAGACTGAATGGAGAGTAAAAGAGGCATCTCTCATTCAGGATCTTGTTCCTGAGCCAAGGAAAATCAATACAGTGAACCAAAAGATTACCGTGTTATTTGCATACAAGGTTTCCTGCAAATTATCTAAATGGCTTGCAAATTCCACCTGAATATATTTAAGAATTTTTAAAACAATTATTGTGATTATAAACCACAAGTACAAGGCACTCAAGGCTGTTCTTTTGGTTTCATCAGATACTGTAGCTGCTCAGTTCAGGGTGAGTTGGGCCCTGAAAACTTGTATTCATTGGGACTTACAGCAGAAATAGGCAAGGACAAACACAAGCTCCGAAATCGGAACATGTAAAGTTATATGCCCACTGCAAATAATAACAGTTTGAGGGGCTGATACATTTTGTATTTTGTTCATTAGATTTATAACGTGTGCCAATAGTATTTTTTTTTTATATATAAATACATAACATACACAATCAAGGTTGATATAGATCGCTTGGATTTAATCTTTTTTTTCAACATACATACTTAGTAAGATATTTTACAATGTACAATGGTAGCTGGTCTGAAGCTGTTGTTAGTGTTCTCTGGTAGACAAACTATGCAATGTAGACACTTCTGAATCACCTTACATCTAGTTTGGCATGTTTGAACTGCAGTTCATTGCTACTTATCAGCTGACATATACACCGATACCAAAATATCTGCAATAAGCAAATATCGGCCAGTATGTCAGCTGGGCCGATTTATCAGTCCAACTCAAATTTGGATTAAGTTATGATGCTCCCTGGAGTGACAGAGGTTTGGGTGAACAAAATGCAGGACCTTGATACCAGAGTCTGAGGTTTCGCATCCTGAGTATCTGGGTTCAGATAACAAAAGCGCTTTGGTTAAGGGGAGGCATAGACTGCCGTCTCAGTTAAATGTTAATAAACGCATTGTGATATCACAGACTTTTTCTGTAACAAACCAAGACCGAACGACCAAGTCTATGGATACCTCATTTCAATATTAGATATTTGGCAGAAAATATGTTTTCAGTGAACATTTTACATGTCACTGTTGGAAATGTGTAATTTCCATGAGGCAACATTACAACGAAAAGGTCTTGTTTCCTAATATAATCGACTTATAAAGGTCTTAATACCAAAATCAATAATAAAATATGACCATATATGTTCTTCCATATTTATCTGATTTTGTTTACATAAACTGTTTAGGTCTTTCAAAGCAAGAAAACATAGCTTCTGCTGAGCAGCGGCCACTGTGGCCACGATTAGCAACTACAAAATGCTAAATGTTAACACGGCCTATATACATTGTGTTACATGGTGTAACAGTAGCACAAGTAATGAACAGTCATAAAGTCAACAAACTGACTTGGTAGCGTCCGTCACATGGCAGAATCTTTCTAGAATGTGTCCAGCTAATGGTGGCTAACATTAGCCACCATTAGCTATCACTCATACTACACCAAGTAAAGCTTTAGTAGCATCCTGAGTTTATTTAAGTGGCTTTTATTGCTCACTCGTTCAACTTTTCATTTGTAAGAGGCAGAATATCTTGTTCTTACAAAGTCTCAACTTAAAATTGGGAAGTTCAGAATACAGCTGTGTTATGCTTGTTCCCTTCTGTAAAAAAATTAAAAATGTTTTTGATGTTGTAAAATTCAACAGCATTTTACCCTCTTCTGCGTGTGCACACATCAAAATGTACAATTGTTTTGGATTATTTTGTCAAACAAGTAGCAGAAACTTGGATTAAACAACTTTTTTTTTAATCGAGAAATGAAAGATAGACTAGTCAACTATCCCACATCCCTTCAAGAAATAGAGATTAATTTGAAGGTAATCATAAGTGTGAAAATTGCTGTTATCTTCTCACTATTCCTTTCACTGCTAACGGCCCGTCTGGCTCTGAAGTCGTCCCCAGTAATAAATATTCATATACCTTTCAGGGTCTTTGTTATGTTCACTACCTTCCATCAGTATGATCTGTTGTGGCACGAGAAACAAAAATGGAGAAAATAAATTAAGAAAAAAAATCTAAGTAAATATATAAATAATAATGACAATGAGTGAACGAGGGGGGCGGAATTTGGAACATCAAAGGCTCCTCTATCTTTGTAGCATGTAAACAGTGCGTGCCTTCAGTGAGTGGAAGAGCCCTTTTTAATGATTCCATGGAAGATTGCCACATCGACAAGCATCCTGTAATAAATAAAATTAACAAACATTTCTGTAGGGTCTTTTCAAAGGGAAAGAGAGCCCAATGTTTTTTTTTCAGATAAGTGGTCCATACATCCCCTGCTCCTTCCTGATTAGTCTAATCCAGTGAGAAGTGCGTGCAGGGTTTTGATTGAGTCAGCCGTCAAGGACCCCGAGGGGAACCCTTCTGATAAGTGCCTTTACCTTTCACCTCCAGAACCCCACGCACGTCGCTTCGCCATATCCCACTCCCTCTAATCTCATTTGGCCCAGGAAGACATGCTCAGGCACAAGAAGCTACGATTAGCATCCTCTTTACCGAGGGATTCCATTGGCTCGGACTGCCAGCGCTGCCCTCAACCTGAGTCGCTGAAGGCTCTGAATCAGCCAGGTAGTTCTGTGTGTGGCTTGTGTGTGTGAGTGCTTCTGCATCCATCATAACTGTGTATTTGACAAACCTCTTTTTACCTTTGTTGTAGTATATTACCTCAAATATTCTTCATGTCTCTTTCTGCTCCTTTATTTTATGTTATGACCATAATGTCAGGGCTGTGGCCAGGATTTTTAATACTAAGGTTAAAAATTCCAAACCAATCCAAGAATGTTTTGACTAACCAACAAGCAACTCTGTTTTTTAAAACAAAATTTCATATCTTATTTATTCACTTTACTGTTCAATTATATATTTTGTCATTAGCTCAGATGGTGAAAAAAATCCCTTTTATTTGATTTCATTTATCTAACAAATTCTGTGGCATTCTGTCAAAAAAAAATAGAAAAATTGGCTTTAAAAACTCCAACATAAGTGATATGTGTACAGTCATCAAATATGCAAATCCTTCTTATGGTTATTAAGCCCCCCCCCCCCCCCCCCACACACACACACACATACACACATGTAAACACAGAAACAAAACATACTCACACCCCAACCCCAAAAGAAATTCACTGAATCAACACTGAGGCCAGGACCTCTCTGTCCTCAGTGTTATTTACAGGCCTACACAATGGGTCAGATATAAACCAGTAACATTACACCACATTCTATATAAGCTTAATGTAGCCTTACTGTGTAATCAGCTGCTATGGCCATAACTGGAGAAATTTACTCAAGTTTTTTTCTTTGTAAATCTGATTATATTCATCTTTCCGTTCAACACTTACCAAACCATCATGTTTTACTTAATCTTAACAGGAATTGTCCTCTGGAATGATACAGTCATTTAGTATGTTTATCCAAGATTATTGAGTTAAAAAAGTAACCTGTGATTAAAGGAAGCATCATGAACTCATGAGTTCACACTGTACAGAGGCTCAATAAGCTTTCCAGTAATTATACAGCCACTGCAGTTCATGTAATGTTCAAAGAACTCTCCACATATCATATAAATACACTAATAAATCAAATATCACACCCAGGATTGATTAAGTAATCCCCACAAAAACTTTTATAATATCAAAAATGTGTCCAATAACTTTTGAAAAAAGAGAAAATTGATGCAAAGAATTTTCTGAGAAAAACACCTTTATTTATGAAACTGGGGATAAACAGATAAAGGTCATGGGTCATATGGAATTTAGTATCCCATTTGGATATGTAGAGTCACCTTAGACTTGCCTGTTGGCAGTTCTCTCCAGTGATCTTAGTGCCACTACACTGTTCAGAGCTTGTTTAATGAACAGTCTGTCCTCATTTGCATCCTAGCTCAGCTCAATAGAAATGTAAAACTTCAACTTAGATTTAGAAAATAAGTAATTTTGCTGAATCACTAACTGCAGTTATTTTACAACACCTCATAACCATCACAGCATTTTGTGATAAACTGTATAATTTAAATTAATGACATATTAATGCAGAGGACTTATGCATGTATTTTTAAAAAAAACCTGATGACTCAAGAAGCGCCTGGAGTAATCATGAGCAATGACAGAAAAAAAAAAAAAATCATCCACATGATTTGATGTATGAAAGGTTTATGCCGCATGAAAATTCACAGGGTGAAGGAGCAACAAAGACAGAACACAATAATTCAGAAATGAATGTTGTATGAAAATGAAGCACACATACATATGTATACACAAACACACACGTGTGATGTCTCACACACACACATGTACTGTAAATCATGGCACATGTGTTAATGTATGGAAGGTTGTCTCAGCAAGCAGGACATGTATAAAAAATATGCATGAGAAAATCAAACAGACTGATAAGTGGCCTCTGAGTGTGTGGTCACTTCAGTGTGTGGTCACTTGTGGAGAAGAGTGTGTATGATCAGAAGCTGAGCAAGTCTGAATCAGCAGCATCTATACTGTCAAAAAATGAAAATGACAAAAAAAAAACAAGTAAAAAGAAGAGTGGCAGCTGGATGTGAACATAGCCTGAATATATAAGAGACATTTAGGATATGTGGTTAGATTGGAACAAGCTTGGGGGTCAGGACCCATCAAGGGGTCACAAAAAAAATCAAAGGTACCACTAGATAGATCATGGGATAAGAATGAAGAAAATACATCCGGCTGCACAAAATGATGTGATTTTTTCTGACTCTTAGTTAATCTTAGTAAATCTTTTCACCTCTCTGTGGCTGTCAAATTTACTCAAATAAAATAGTCTAAGAAGTTCAAGTCACTCTTTTGTGCAAACACATAATTTATTGACATTTGCTCTGTGTGATAAGGGGTCAGGTGTGGACATGCTACATTTAAGGGGTCATGTTAAAGATGTGGGGGGACCCCGTGTGGTTTCTAATTTAACCAAAGACTCTGGAGTAAGGTGACATTACACTGGGTTAGGGTTAGGGTTTCAAAGAGCTACAGTAAGTATTTCCAAAACACTGTGAAGGCTTTTCCCAAGAATATGATGGAAAAGTAACACAATAAAAATCAATTAAAAAAAAACTGTCAATAACTTATTTATCTTTTTAGCTCCAAGACACCTGAGAATGGAAATGTTTGAATTATATTTAATTATATGATATGATATAATATAATAGGTCTGAAATTATAGCCCTGTCTGCATAGAAAAATAGATATGTATATTTAAAAAAATGTGTTGGCATTTTAATCAGATTTTTTCTTTAAACATCAAAGAAAATAAGTAGTTGAAATATTTACAAAGTGTGTAATGCTTGTGATTAATTTATGCATTTTTAAATCTTGTGGAAAATCAGCATTATTAATTTATAAAAAAAAGAAGGCCATGTGAATATTATAAATTGTATAATAATGTAAAATAAGGCAAAAATCCGCACCAGCACTAAACATCAGGCTAAGGGTTCCAAGGCCTGGAAAAAAGCTGCAGGAAAGATGCCACATGCAAATTAAAAATTATGATGATTAGCAAATGAAAATTTCAGCCTCAGACTGAAAGCATCGGCCAAAGCCAGAGAACGAGTGCAGAGCAAACTCCAACTGTCCGGCGCAGAAAATGAGCCTGGCGGAGGCAAGATTCCGCTTCTGAGTGAAGCGTGTAACATTATCCTACCGATGGTTTCCATATCTGAATCCGATGAACTCCACAGAATTGACCACTTATAGGCCCACATGCATGCGTGTGTGTGTGTGTGTGTGTGTGTGTGTGTGTGTGTGTGTGTGTGGTGTTTGTGTGTGTGTGTGTGTGAGTGTTTAGCCCAAATAAAAAATAACAAAAAGGCATACACTGTCTTTATATCTGTAGGGGGAATAAAGTCTTGGTGTAAATCACTTTTTCGACTGGCACAGCACATTAAACAACCATGGCATGATTCCTTTTCTCTCAGCTCATCCGTTCCCTTTTTTCTTTATCACCTCGTTTACGATTTCATTTCTTTCAAATGAGAATTCAGGGGCCCCCAAAATTCAAGCGCCCCCCCTCCACAAACAACACAACTGTACGGTTTTACTTTTCTTGCCGTCAAAATGGTATCCCAGATTCAATTTTAGATAGGCCAGGATTTAGCAAGTGATGATTTCTTTCTTTCTTTCTTTCTTTCTTTCTTTCTTTCTTTCTTTCTTTCTTTCTTTCTTTCTTTCTTTCTTTCTTTCCTTCTTTTTTTGGTCTTTCGGAGACAATATTTAATATGCTGAAATTAGATCTTTTTTTTTTCTCAATTTCTCTATATGTTGTGTCAAATCTGGCGTTAAGACAAACAGAATGAATTGCTGTATCTCTGATAAGTGAGCCTGTATAATGCATATAAAGGTCATTTTTGTATCATCATCATCATAATAAGAAGAAAAAGCAATGACACTGTCATCATCATCATCATCATCATCATCATCAGTGGAGACTGTTTCACCCTCACCTCCAGGGACTTCTTTTCTCCTTTTGATTTAGGAAATTAGTGCGCCTAAATACAAAACCTCATTCTCAACAGCCACTTATCAAACTCCATTTACTGCAGATGATTTCAGGGTAATATTAAAAGACAATAATGTAAATGACCCATGGCTTTTAATTAAAAATGTCTTTCCCCCGCCCCCCTCCCCCTGCTATTTTTGTTTCATCCATTTTTACATTTTTTTGGACTTCAAGTGTTGTGGAGGGGGAAAAAAGTAAAAAGCGCCTGCTTTTGCTCGGTGTCCCCCTTCTCATTGACTTTTATCACTAAATGAAGCATATAAATGACCTGAAAGCGCTCGGCTGTCGCGTTAAATTAAATAAAATAAAGAACAATTATCCTCTCCTTTTTCTCTGATCTCGCGCTATAAAGCAGTCCTGGGGAGATAAGGCAGATTGAATTCTCTCTGTTGTGCTCCAATAAAAACGTCGGGGGGGGGGGGGTTAAAGAGAGATTTAAACCGCCCCCCCCCCATAATTTCAAATCATAATTTCCCTCCCATTATACCTCTCAGATGCCGTTTATCGTTTGGGTTATTTATTTTCTGAGCTGTTGTAACTACAGTCAATTCCCGTGACTAAGTTGGATAATTACAGGTAGTAAGTGGAATCGCACTTGCTGAAAAGTTACAACAGACTTAATAAAATGTAGAAAATATAAAAGCAGTGATTTGAAAACAGCAGCACAGATTTTATATATATATATATTTATATAAAGGTTGTTAGCTTCTTTCCCACCATGGAAAAAAAAAATAATATCCACGTCTGCAGCCAGTCTTACTCCTGAAAGTAATTATAATTGTTTAATTTCAAAGTTGAATTAGGATGCTTTAGGGGTTTGATGTAAAACTTCACATTCGGTTCAATGAAGTATCACCCTAATTTACAGCTGCAGATAAGGACTAAGTCTGTCATAAAAATCTGCCCGTCCTCCTCCTCCCCCCACTCGTCTTCCCTCCCTCCCCAGGATTGAATTGCACCTTGGGCAATAGTGCAGAATCGTGAATCTTAACTTCTCTCAGCATATGTTCCTGGCAGATAAGTAAACAATTTGGATGTGGAATGAAATTTTTAATTAATACCACAGTCGTCTAATGTGTAGGGCTGCACGCCGCCGTCCGCAAATCCTGCTCTCCATTACCAGAGTGGAGGAGAAAAAACTGATCTGAATCCACGTTAGAAAAAATCTTTAAATGCGTGTATAATTCCTCCTGCTTTGGGTTGTCAGCTATATTGTCCTAATGAGAGCCAGAGCTATCATTCGCAAGTTTATACAGGTTTAAACGGGAGTGTATGACTTGATGATAAAAGGCTTTAGCGGGGTTTTGGCTGCAGCACCTTTTCTTTTTTGAAAAGTAAACACACACACGCAGAGATATTGAAACCGCACAGGAGAGTGTAGTGACGGGCTGCTTTACAGCCAGCCAGCAAAAAAGGGAAAGAAATCACATCACATTCAGTTTGTTCCATTTGTTAAACCTATAATTAAGCTGAGAGCTTTCTCCTTGAAGTGATTAAGCAGTCAGACAAGTCGGACGGGCAGAATCCCTCCAGGGAGGCCTCTGCTGAACTGTCAAACATCAAAAGATCACAAACGGTTCAGCCCAGCGCCATGAAAACACCTTCACTGTTACTGAACATGCCTGGAACCTGTTTCCAATCATAAAAAGGGAGCAGCAGCAGCCAGAGGCAATTAAAGCCCGGTGGAGGAAATGATCAGAGTGGAGGAGTTTGACAGCTCGAAAACGCCAAAGAGGAGAAGAAAGGATCGATTTGGAGGAAAAGGGGGATTGATTCTGATGTTATTGTTCTACTGCAATAAGAGTTTGTTACTGTTCAGTCTCTAGCCTGTCAGCAGCGGTATTGATTAGTTTGAGTTCAAGTCAGGTCTAGCACTTGAAATATAAAAAAAATGCTTTAGTATTTTTTTTTGCCTCTATTTGCTTTTTATTAATTTTTTTCCCGTTTTGAGTCTTTATTCCGAACATTCTAAAATGTATTTTCTCATCAGTTTAAAATCTGTTTAACTGGGCCTTTATTTTTCCAGCTCTAACTTCCCCACAGCATCTACCACATTATTACTTTATCTTTGTCATCTCAAGTACCCGCTATCCTACAAATACAGGAAATTGGAAATTGATATCGTTGAAGACAGATTGTCTTTATTCGAAATGTCTTTGCTCAGCAATTGAACAAAGAGCAGGAGGTATCAACCTTCTAGATACATTATCCTTTCCATAACATGACAGGTTTTAAATTACCATCTTAGATAGAAAATACACATATAACTCCTTGAATTCAAATAAAAGATATTCTCAAAAAACAAAAAACAAAAAGAAAAATGACGCGTGTGACTATATTAGCACTGAACCACAGGAAAAATGCAAAATTAAACATTTGGATGTAAATGATTTTTTTTTTTAATCTATTGTCATCTTAAATAGACCGTCTAGTTTTATGTGCCAGTTTTTGATAATTATAAACAATATAACCCGTATATAGGTCCTGGTTTTGACCCTATCCAGAACATCATTAAATTACGAGTGCCAAAATGTGGACTACTTAGGCCTATACAGGAAATAAGAATGCTAATTGTGCAAGCCAAATTTTTCAAAATAAAAGAGTTAGCCTATCAATAATCAACACAAATCAGCCTATCAGCATTGAAATGTACACAATAAATAAAGTTAAAGGCCTCCTTTTCTGGCTGCCATAAACGTTATAACATTTACATTTCTTACAGTTCACAGGGCACCGTCCTTTACACTAAATCCCAGCTTCTTTGCTCAGGTCAGGAACTTGTTGGATTTCTGGAAAAGTTTGTTTTTTTCTCTCTCTTTTCTTTTTTTGCCATAACAAGTCCAAGGCAGTTAATACTGTTCGTGTCTCTTTTTTTAATTGGGCGCGCTGTCCATAATATATTTACATGCATTTTCAGTATTCAAGTGAATTAAAAAGAGGAAAAGAGTCTTGAGGGTTACATGGCAGTGGCATGTGCGGATGAATATGGGTCTATCCCAGTCTTGGTCATACCTGGAAAAAGAATGTAGGCCACCGGGGGCTGTAAACTTGACGCTGACCAGGCTGTGCAGTTACACGGGACGACGTAGCCCGGGTTCGTGGGCGACGGGTGGGTGTGGGTGTGCTGGCTGGGGCACCCAAGGGTGCCGAACGCGCCGTTCTGGTATCCCAACGAGGACGCGTACGGCAAAGTGCTGGTGCTCAACGTGTGGGGCATCTCCGTCATCTTCTGGATGGCGCTGGAGCTGAACTGGCTCGGGTCGAGGAAGGAGTAAGGAGCGGACGTCGGCGGCAGAAACGCCCGGGCTTTCTCCGAGGAGCCCAAAAGCGAGTCCGCGGCGGACACGGGGAGTCCCTTCAAGTGGTCGGTGTCCCCGAGGTAAGGCAAAGGGAAAACGTACCTGTCCTTTTTGAGCAGGTTTTTGGGCTTGCGCCGGGGTCTGTACTTGTAGTCGGGGTGCTCCTTCATGTGCTGAGCCCGCAGCCTCTTGGCCTCGTCGATGTAAGGTCTCTTCTCTGACTCTGAGAGCAGCTTCCACTCAGCGCCCAGTCTCTTGCTGATCTCCGAGTTGTGCATTTTGGGATTCTCCTGTGCCATTTTCCTCCTTTGGCCTCGGGACCAGACCATGAAGGCGTTCATGGGTCTCTTGATATGATCAGCAGGCTTTGACATCTTTAGAAAGTGTACTTTTATCCCCCAATGTTAACGACGAGGAAAAGTTCTTATCGGAAGGAAGGGAAACTATTCACCTGTCTAGAAGCCAGATACCAGTCATGCCAGGTCTGAGATTTTCTGAGTCTGGGAAAAAAAAACAGCAGAAAAAGAAAAAGAAAAAGAAAAGAAAAGAAAAATCCAGCGACCGGTTTTTGCTTTTTTCCCCCCCGAGTTAAAACACAGACGCGCCTTCGTTTAAGTCCAGATTCTACAACTCTCTTTCAGACCTGCGGTTGTAGGCGATGCGGGGAAAAAAAACACATGCGAGATGCACACACGTAACAAAATCCACAAAGGTGAAAGCAATGTTCCGCAGCCAGTTTTGCAGGAGTCGTAAAAGTGTTGAGGGTTATTTTTTTCTGTCACACGCTCTGTCTCTCTCTCTTCGCTCTCTGAGGTTTGTCGTCAAGCACCTGGCTTGGAAATGAGCGGAAGAGCGTGAATACGAGCCAAAAGCGGTGAAGTTCAAAGGCTGGGCTGGTTTGGTTTCCGCACGCAATCTGACATAATCTGCAGGGCGTTCACTCACCGACCTGAGCGCCCAATCAGCACGGAGACCGGCTATTAGAATACCTTCAGGAAAAAATATATGTACATTACAACATAAACAAAGACCGGCTGGTAGTAGAGGAGGCAAAAAGAAGGAAAGAGGGCGCGCGTTAGTGTGTTGGTGTGTGTGCGTGTGTGTGTGTGTGTGGGGGGGGGGGGTGATACACAGAATCCCTCCTCGGTTCTATTTAATGTAATGAATCGCAACAAACATGGACCTTCGACCTTTTTTTTTCCAGTTAAAACCCGACTTCAATCCGGAAGAGGTGACAACATCGTGCGACCCATTTACTGTCCAGCTTCACATAAAATGTGGGGGAGCGTTTCAAGGTGTGTCGCCAAAATGTCACACGGGGAGGCTTTAAGTTTTTGTTTGCGTGTGTGTCGATTTGTGCATTTGTGAAATGCAAGAAGTTGTAATGATGATGATGATAATAATAATAATAATAATAATAATAATAATAATAATAATAATAATAATAATAATAATAATAATAATAATAATAATAATAATAATAACAGTAATAATAATAATAGCATAATAATAATAATAATATTAATAAATCCCAAAAAGAAAATCATTTTTAAATCTCATTCCCTTCCTTGGATTTCTAAAACATAACACGGCAGTCCCTCTCCACCCGGCGGGGCTTCCGCGTCTTGCTCAAGGAAACTACAGCAGGACTCCAACCTTCTCCTCCCGCTGCCGGCTGGAGGTTACAAAATGCCCAATTTTGCTTCAGCATTTCAAGACCTGTTACCTCTACTGAAATTTTTACTGCTCAGTTACCAGCCAAACCCGCATTTCCTTTGTAGCAAAAAAAAAGGCCCATCAAACAAACAAACGTGCGCGAGCGCACACACGCGAGGGCACGCACAAATCGGTCTGGGCCTCGCACGTGAGTGCGTGCGCGCGCCGTGGATGTTGGAGCTATGGAGAGTTGACAGAATTACAAACACTGAGCAAATATTACATCAACTGTAAAAGCTTCGGAAAACCTATAATTGTCGCATTAGCTCCCATCGGTTTGACAGTGTGGTTTTAAGGAGGCGCGGACTGATCGTTTTAAAATGCAAATTTCACCGAGGACCATTGCTTAATAGCCCCCGGCTAATGCGCGTGATATATGGCTCCTTCAGCTGTGATTATTAACGGGGAGCTGACAGCTGATTTTTTTTGTTTGTTTGTTTTTCACACCGTCGGAAGACTGTGGTCGCAGACATAACCCCCAGACTCGTCTCTAGTTAGTTACACTGCTAAGTAGATTTATTTAAGGTCGTCTTTGGCCTATATGGCTGGATATATGCGCGCGCTCACGAGCAAGTGCCCACACGCGGATGTTGTGGACTACATCCTATTACAATTATCACCTCATCTCTCTCTCTCTCTCTCTCTCTCCTGTGTGTGTGTGTGTGTGTGTGTGTGTGTGTGTGTGTATACGAGGAGGCCACACATGCAACTTCAAAGGTGAAGTTTCTTAACCCGTCACCATGTCAGTGACGCGCCTATATCTCTGAGATGAATAATTAAAGGACTTTAGGATCTGCTCCGGCAAAAACCCCGAATTTATAGGCTTCACATTTATGGACTATATACTTACACCACTAACATTTACAAGATATTATCCCGTATGAGCAGGAGAGAAACACTCATTTATGCAGGTCAAATTCATTTTAAATTTGGTACCCAAAGTGGGACAAAATGGAGTTTATTCTCGTGCCTGTGATTTTCCCATATTTCAACACATCTGCGTCTCTTTCTCACGCTCTCCCTGCTCCCTGTCTCCCCACACACGCATGCGTCAATCGGCAGCTTGTAATAAGAAGATTTCCATCATATCTTTCTTTACAAAACCCTGAAATTATCGGTAAAAAATTCCTTTTTCGGGGGGAAAAATCCTCCTCACCCCGACCTAGAGAACAATGTCGCCCACAGCTGAGGACGCCCCCGACTTTTTTTTTTTCCAGTACAAGCACCGATCGGATGCCTGCAGAAAGAAAAAAGCTCCTCAAATCCTCCAGACTATGATGTTCATCTGCAACCATGAGGTAGTTATGCTGCATGTTCGGACTGTATATTTCAGCTTATTTTTGAAGTTATAAATTGTGTTATGCTATCTTTCACAGAACAGCGTGTGCAATTTGACAAGTAGCGTTTAAGGCTGCTATATACCCCACACACCAGCTTAGGCTTCATTTTGAGATCAATGAATTAGATAGCAGGAAATTATTTTAGGGGCTGAGCCTCCTACTCACGAGGGACACGCCAGCTATGTTTCTTATTCAAAAACGGATTGTCTAATAAATACACGCCAGAAAGTTCCCTCGATAATTCGCCGGGATAATGAGAAATGCAATAGGTTTTGATTTGTGAAGGAGTGAGATGATTATTATTATTTCCATCGGCAGTTTCTATTCATTTTTTTTCCCTCAAATGTATTCGATAGTAATTTTGACACAGTGGCATTGTCTGATATATAAAACCTATATATACAGTTAATAGCTTAAATAAAATAGTTGTGTTTTGTTTTTGTTTTTTTACACCTGGATGCGCGTCACCCTGTAAATACTTCTCTCCATCTCCAAAGTTCAGGGATTTTGGAAATGTAAAGAGATTTCTACTGTCGCAACAAAAGCAGAAAGTGTTTTAAAAAATGAAAAGTAAGAATACATCTCTCTCTTAACGCGTAGCCTACGTTTGATTTGTTTGGTTTAGAGAAGCAAGGGGTCAATCACAGCTGCCTAGTGTTATTAAATATGAAATGAACAACCGGTGGAAGATTACTTCTACTCACTGAAAGTTTAGATTATTTGATGTAATAAACGACAAATTCACATCACACACATAGACGGTGAGCGCTCTCGAGATAAACAACACAACCTGGCCCAAACACCCGCGCGCGCGCACACACACACACACACATATATATATATATATATATATATATATATATATATATATATATATATATATACAGTCATGCACACACATGTCCACATTCGCTAACACACACTACCAGGATTAGGCCTATCTAAGGACACATGTCCATCCATCTCGCCTTAAAAAGTGAATGGGGAGCGGCCTGACACGCGGAGAGCCTATTAGCCAGCTCGGGCTCCCGTGGAGAGCACGAGGTAAGCTCTGCTACCGTAACTGTCCATGGTGCTGAAGTGGTAAGAGGTTTTCTTCACTGCACACTTGCGTCCTGCCTCAGAAAACTCTTAAAAGCTAGAGCTGACATTTCAATGCATTTTATTGTATTTCCATCCTATTTAGTAATGGTTCTCTGTAACAAAAAATATATATATATATAATATTGTATATATTAGAAACTGAGACAACTTACGCGGTCAGCAACTTTCCTAACTTTTTTTTTTCTTTTGGCAGAAGAATAAGCCTGTTTTCACGGTGTGGAATAACCACTATTGAACCACATTTGGAACTAATAAATTATGGCACCATAAATCATTATAAAGACATTTTTATGTTGTCAAAATATGCCCAACTGACCGTCTGTTACTTTAGCATCAATATGGGATTAAGTGTAATTTAGCCAGTCCCTTGTCAGTATAGTATAAATCGTGGCATTACCTATTTTGTTGTTGTATCTTACTATTACTTACAAGATGAACTGTGAGCCTTGATAAGTGGATGATTAATATGCTTAGGAGTGCTGTGGACTATTGGAGACAATACAGGGTGCAAAGGATTTCAAAAGGGGCAAAACACAAAGCAAAGTAAGAGCAAACTTTACAAAGAAGTGCTTGACTAAGCCTGTTCAAAACATTTGGTAGTTTTGACTGTCTAGACTTAACTCCCCTTGAAAATTGTGAATTACTGTGCAACGCCTTCACTTTAAACTAACTCTGAATGAATCTAGACTAGTCACAAATGTGCATGCACAAACACACAGAAGCACACAATGCTTACCTGTAGTAATCCACACAATTTTTAATTTCTGATTTATAATCAGATGACATAGAGCAGCATAAAATTCATTGTTATTCACGCACTCACGTAGCAGAATGGTTTCATCAGGATACCAGACCTTCATATGCCACTGCTCAGACTCCTCTACAAGAACTGAAATGCAGAAATGTAAAATTAGAAAATGGAACCATTTAACAGCTACATTTAACAGCTATCTGAAACAATCACCTTTTAGCCATGTTTACATGAAATGTTCTTTCTGCCTTTTTTTTTTATCTTCCCATATAAAAATGCTGGGTGTTGATTGTTAGGGCATCTGATCCAAGTTTAAACTGATATTATCCTGTTGTTCTTGGAAATGATACAAAAATATACATGCATGCTTGGATTTCTGATAAATATTCTTAAAATATGATATGCAAAAAATGTTTCCTCTTATGGATATGAAAATAAAAACAAACCCAAATTCAACACATAATACTGGAGCTCTTTTTATACTATCCACTCACAAGCACCAGGGTCACATATCACAGAAAACAGACATATAGTCTATCTCATACCGTCGTGGTGCCAACATTTCTCAGCAAGATACTAAAATTAGACATGAGCACAATTCCAAATGTTTGAACTTAAGCTTTACTCTCTTTTATTCTGCAACACTGGCTAGTACAGGGCAGAGCAGGAAAAAATAACAAAGGTTCACGGCATCAGGTAATAATAAAAGGATAGGGGCAGTACTTCAAAGACCACAAGGTCCACATCACACAATTATACAATACAATTAGGATTAAAGGGGCAAAACAGAGATAACGGCAGATAGGGATAAATTATCACAAAAGGAAAGATGTGACTCTCTCCTGACCTTCATTAAGAGAAAAAAACTCATTTAGAGCTGGCCTTCCTTGCAGGGGGATTTCAGCCTTTCACATGAGACTGTGACTCACTAGATAAGATATGCAGCGTATAAACGAGAATCTGAACCACCATGAAACAATAACGTAAAATATATATTCAGGATAATAAATAAACTATAAAATAAATAGTGATACACATATGTAAATAATATAATACATACACTAATAATTTTTATTTCAGCAAGACTGCACTAATTTTAAACACAAGTTAAGGCCATTTGTGCATAAGTTTTCTGTTAGCACAAAATTACACTATTAAAAACATAAACAGGGAGATAAGCAGTTTTTCTGATACTTCCTGAGCCCTTTGTTTTGTGATGAATTACATTTTGTATAACCCTTTCAGGTGTCTGAGCAACTCAGTATGTTGACATCTCATTGATTGTTTCTATGCCAACCAGGCAGCCACCATGTTGATGCCCATTCCTATTAAATCAACAACTTTTGTTATTATAGGGTCTAAAAAAAACCTCTAATAAATTATTTGACTACAGTGCCGAGGTAATAAACCAATTGCAACAAAACCGAAGCAGCACTTGGCAGACTGATGCCTTGTCATACAAGTTCATTTGAACACTGTCTGACAAGGTCGAGAAGCTCCACCATTGTGCCCTCCTTCCTTGCCATCAACCACGTAGAGAGCGGCTGACGAAGGAGGACGACCTGGAAGAATGGAAGCACTGCCTGGAGAGACCGAAACACTCTTTGATGATTTGGGGACTGATCATAAGAACCTAGCCTTTACCCACACAGCAAAGCCTCAGAGTAAGCAAAGTTTGGGTGAGCCAGCTGAGTTGTCTTTTTTTTTTTTCAATTTTACAACGTCAAAGATTCAGAGTGCTGATGTGCTTCTCCACCAGTTTTACTCCTGAATGAACACTGAGCAAGTATACAATCTTCCAAGACCACACAGGATTTGAGACAATATTTACCAGATTCTCAACCACAACTCATGCCCTTCAACCCTCACCTATCATCCAACTGTTCGTTGCACACTTTGCTTCCACCAACAACTGTACTGCTGGTATGCCATGGAGACAGCAGTCCAAACATCCTCTTTCAGTGCCTGCTGACCATCATTGTCCCACATCTCCACTGACATTCCAGTGAAAGATAACATGATCATCATGTCCTCAAAAGTTGCCCACTTGTCCTGCACCCTTAGCAACTTCCTTTTCTAACTTCAAGTTCTTCTCCAGAAGGTTGTGTGTTTTACCAACCCCCAGTTCATGTCTCGGTTCTGTGAAGTCTTCTGCTGACCTTTTGGCACTTTCATTGATCTAACTGCACTTTTTTCCCTTCAGGTAGCCAGGGACACTTCAACAAGGACCTTGAGGGTACCGTTCACTCCCTGGTGTGCAAGAATCCAGTACCTGAAGCAGTCATCTCTTGGATGTGAGTACCCCTAAATCATTCTTTTGACTTCCTCCATGACCCCTCTGTGTTCCCTGGGGTACCAACCACCTCTCTGCCAGCCAGGGTAGGAGAAAGACATAGCTATGGGATCATGAATGCTTTTGCTTTCATCAGTCATACTTGGAAAAAGATCTTGTCTATGCTGCTCTGATAAAAATCAGCAATCCTGTTGAAATCAGCAGGCCTGTGTTATTCCATGGTCCACACCAGAGGGTGTAGGTCTGGACAAAAGATCCAGGGTCAGCCAGTGTTTGTCCTGTCAAGTTCCTGCTATTCCCTGGTTGAATTCCCTAATCTCCTAAACTTCCTGGGTCCCACCTGATTTAACCAACTTAAGCCAGTCTCCACAAGCCCCAGCTCCCTCCACTTCTACGCCAACACAGCCACCATGTCTTGGTCAACCCACATTGTCAACTCCCTGCCAGCCAAGAGTGCATTGCTCTGACTGGTGTTGCAAGGCCTTGGTAGACTGGTTGTCCTGAAGAATGCACCTGGATCCTTGTCTTTTCCATGCATCCTAAATGCTGATCCCACTATTGACTTCCACTGGCGCCCTTTCCTCAGTAACCCTACCAATCCTTAAACTACTTGTCCTTAGGGGAAGGATTCTTGTCATGGCTGTGCCAGCAACCATACCTCTATCTCTCTCCCCATCCTCAGTGAGAAAGGGGGAAATGCTTGCTAAAGATGTATAAGACTTAAATGAGCAGTCTGTGGAGTAAACGATTCTGCATAAATAGTCACAACCAAACTTAGTACCTCTTGAGCTCTGGTAGTTTTTTCAGTGAAATCATTTTGCATTAATTTAATTTAATCAAATGCTTATTTCATTCATGCATTTATCTGTTTTACTTGTATATTTAATATATATTGAGAAAGTTCAACTTTCTTAATGTCATCTAAAGCTTCAAGTAATAATTAATAAATGCCATCATGGCTGAGAGAAGATGAGGATGTACAAGACTCACTTCTGACAAGCGCCCCGAAAAACACAGCCAATGTGATTCATGGTTACATACTACATTTTGCATGTGAGGAAAATTTTCCATTTAAATAACAGCTGTTTTACAACGTTTTAAGTAAAATATTCATGATAACACCTATGACACATTTACACTCACTCATTACCTCTCATTATAGCCTGAAGCCATATCTCATCAGCAGACGCAAGTTCTCTTTCAGTGCGTGCTCAGCATGGACATTCAGCTCCGCCAGTCCTTTTTTAATTATTGGAAATTTACTTTTTTAATAAATACAACACAGCACATTGCAAAATATAATGTTTAAATCAATTGCTTTTGGTGGTTATAAGGCAGTGTAGGTACCAATAGGTTAAACAAATACAGCAATTACTGGGAAAGCAAATTGTTAAAACTGTATATAACGATCTACATAGTAGGAGTCAAGTAAAAGCCAGATCAGAGTTTACCTGTATTTCCAATACAACTCAATACAAAACATATCTAAATCCTAATCCTATATCCAAATTTTTTTCTCTCACCGTAGGTCTACCAGTGGCTCCACTGAGTTCCAGATGTGGTGCAAAGCTTCAGTGTGTCAGGTGATGAATTCAAAACTGAGACTGAAAGTCAATATTCCACCGTGCTACTCTTGAATGCCTCAGAATTATATATATTTATCAAAACCCTCTTGTATCTTTTCTCTCTGTTTTGTGAATTGTGAACCAGGAAAACCTTTAATAGAAAAAAAGCAGATTGTGAAATCTGAGCTGGGCTGTCGGAATTGTTAAATCAAAAACAGCCACAACTCCAATGTAATGTGATGAAAAGACAGTTAGAGAATGTTAAAGCTTCTGAAGCGACAGAGTGATGGAGAGAAAAAATAGTCTACAATTCCATATATCTGTATCAGTGAATGATTAATTAATTTTTGTTGAATGATCTGTTCTTGCCCTGTGAGATATCAGTTTTCATTTCTTTTACACTTTGACAGAAGATCTCAAGAGACTGCTAGTTCAAACGATGGTTCAATTTACAGTTCCCACTGGAAATGGTTTCAGAAAGTCTTCACCATATGTTGGGCTTTGAAGTGTTTTAAATGTCATAATCTGTCTGTTCAGAGATGGGGAGAATACATTTTGTTAATTTTTTCCATTGTGAGTGCTTTTCTTTTCTTGATTCAACATTAACTCTGCACACCAGTCGTTCTTTGGGATCTTCAGGGACTTCAATCACATAACACTGGACACACGACTTTTTGCACATTTGCATTCGTACATTGTTTATTCACTTACTGTGTACTTATTATTATTATTACTATTTTATAGTTGTTGTTTCATTTTATACTTTTTGCTTCCTATTTCTTAACTTTGTGTTGAGAAATTATACCAAAGTAATTTCCACTGCTTGGATCAATAAAGTTTCTGGTTCTGGTTCCAATTGGGATTCTCATTACAAGTAAGATACATCACAAAAACATGAAGAGAGTCACAATTTTCCATTTTCTAGTGCACATAGAGTACAGAATATAAGTTACAGATTAGTTTGTACTTGTGAATATACAGTATTTAATCATCATAATTGAATCACTTAAAAGAAAAGGTCTACTTATGTGGATCTACCCTTAATGTTATGGTATAATTTAATAAAATATAGACTTTTTTTTTTTCAAAGGACAAAGGTTTTGATTGAATCACAGCTATTTATTAGTCTATCAAGTTTGACCTCCATCATGTTAGATCTGGAAAGTGACTCTGTGTCAAAGAGTAAAAGAGTCTGCTTTTGAAAGGGCAGGTCATTTATTAATCATAGAAAAGATTGATTTCCAGTCATATGCATTTATTTCACATTTTTTTAAACAGCACATACATTACCTATATGTTACTTCCTAATAAGTGTCACATTCAGATATGTGCATTCACAGGTAGATCTTTCAAAGATGTTTATTCAAAAGCAAACAAAACTTGAAAAGCAGATATAACCTCTACTCGGGACTCTGGAGGGGTGGACTAAGATTGAAATTGGTCCGGCTCTCTCTCTCTCTCTCCCTTGAATCGAGGGTCCATTGTAGTACGTCAAACAAAAGGTTTTTATCAGAGGTTCTTAATGTAACCCCCCGCCCCTCACTCTCTCGGCCACCAACTCGTTCTTCTCTTCCTCTCTTTTCTCATTCATTTATTCCACTGTGTGTGGAAATAGGCTGGGCAACAATTAATTTCATAGTGAATTCAGGCAGGATCTATTACCCCTCTCTGCCTCTATTGCTCTAATGGAAATCTATTTCACTTCTCTTTTGTGTCCAATATAATTTAATGCCCATTTTATTAATGGCCTGAAATAATTACGGAAGGCTTTTGTGATTCTTGAGTATGTTTCATTTAATTGTGTAATAAATGTCTAATCAGAGCTCCCATCTGAAGCCATTATGGCATTAAAATTAACAATTACGCCACAAATGTCTTGGTGAATGCGTTGGGGTCTATAGAAATCATTGCTGATAACAAGACACATATAAATCATTCATGAGAATTTTTTCAGAGAAAAGCAGAGTGAGAGATAGGAGGATGGGAGGGAGAGAAAAGAAGTGGGGGAAGAAAAGAAGAGAAGAAAGAGGCTGAGTTTTCTTTATTCCATTGAAAAACCGGGGATGGCCAAAAGATAGGGCATTCTAAAACTGTGTCACCCTCTCCAGTTCCTTTCTTCCCCTGTCTCTCTCTATCTCCCTTTAATTTGCCTTCCTCTTTATTTTTGAAGTGACAGATTTCACTTTGGGAATTCATTAACCGTTAACTTGAGCGATAAAATATCTATCAGGCCCTCTGCCCGGTTCCTTTGCTAAGCTGCGTGGCGCTCCGGTTCAACGTTGTGGGTGACCGAAGGCAATTAAAGAGGCTTCACACTCTCGCACTCTCCCAGTGTCAGTTTCTCTGTGAAAACAGGAAGGCTGCTCAACATACCAGCAAGAATTGTTTTCTTAGTAGCCAAGTATACAAATTTCATGGTATAGGGAAACTCCATCTGCCACGAAAAACCCTCGTCAGTTCCTCTGTGTCATTTCCAAGCTAATATACTACAATTGGTTTTGGTGAATCTATTTTAATAGCATAAGGTTTTGGCCTTCTTTGTTCTCTATTACCATGATGCACAAAGGGCCTCCCCGGGCAATGGATTGCACCCTGGTCCAAGCCAGACTCTTTCATGGAAGTGACTTTGATGTAGATGACGTCTCATATTAATGAGACGGTTGATTTTATTCTCAATCGAAGCCCCTTTGAATCAAGCAATCTTGGATAAGTTGGCTGATATCACCCATCTCTGACTCTGCCCCATCCGAGCAGGGGAGATTGCTCCTACTGGAGTTTCAGTAATTCACCAACTTGTGAGTCATATAGCTCTGGTATGTTATGAATATGATTGGGTGAAATGATTTAATACCTTAGATGCACTGTAACTGTACGTTCTGTTTGGTCTTAAAAAGAGAAATCTTGTTTTATATAAGGCTCTAAGCAAAATATGGAGTCACATTAGTTGCATATTTTGACCAAGCATTCATTGTATTTCTACTAATTTTATATTTATTATGGAGTCATGAGTTTCTTTGTCATTTCCACTGTCAGTGTTATTTTCAATGATAGTGAATGTTTAAACTCCAAAAAAGCTCTATCGTGTTATGTCACTGACGCTACAGCTACAATACACATAACCTTGGTATTGACCACTCAGATGATTTCTTGGCCTTATTGAGCTTTGGAATTGCCAACAAAATAAGTAAATAGATGAAATGACTCAGCTGTGGTCTCTTTTTCTTAAGTTCATACTGTTTTGCTTTGTTTTGTATTCCTGTGCTGAAATAACAAACAGATTTACAAATGTCTAACATGTAAGTGCAGTACCTGCTGAAATAATAAAGAGTATGGGTCTTAACACTAGTCTCTCACATGAAGCCCCTCTTCAAGACAGGGTCGCAAGAGTGGAGTTGATAAAAACTCAGCCAAGTAGCATTCAGCAGCGAGAGCAACACAGACTTTACACCCTGGGTATCACTTCACAGGCTACACACAGCCTACTCTGTTGTGTTTCTGTAGGGTTGTTGGGGCTGTAGGCAGACTGAAGACGTGCAGACACTACTCAGGGCTGAAAAGAGTACCTCACCCCTATGCTTCTTTTTTGGAGAAAACAATTGAATCTGTGCAATTAATATTCTCCTGAAATATTCCAAAACATAACATGAGTTAAAGATAGGGTAGTATAAGCATAGGGCTCTTTGTTGTAAAAGATGCAAGTATAACAATATCTGTCATATATCTGTCAATATCAAGCAAACTCAATAGGATTTTAAGCGGGATAATGCATTAAAAATATTTGAAACCAAACCTACACCCTTGTCACACCTTAATGGAGAATTTATTACATTTTAGTTGCCATCTCATATAGTATATAAGCGTAGGAGGAGCAGAACTTTACAAGCGCACTAAATTCTTTGCTGCTTCTAAAAATTCAAAAGACCCTGTCCCTCATCATCTTCAGAAACTTCTTATAATCAATTATTGTTACATTGCCATTATCATGATATCAGTGGATATCCTTGATCATTCAAGATCCTTCAGCATCTAAAAGAAAAGTAATAATCCATTTCATGTTCCAACACATGCTGATGAATAGATCCAACTTATTAGCTCCAGTTATGAAGTGAATTCCAATTTTTAAAATGTTCTTAAAGCATATTGTCAGGTAACAAAAAATCTGGATGTTGATGAAGTTTGAAGTGAAACATTGTACCAAAGCCCCAAGGAAGAGTATTACACCTCAATGTGAAGCTGTTACCAAACACTTTAAGAGGTGGACGTGACTCTTTTTCACTACTGCAACACGATGATTCAACGATTGTTGCAAAGGGCATAGCCAAAATGCTTTGGTTTTTTTTCCAAGGTATGCTAAATATGATGAACACATTTTCTTTTTTAAATCTTTTCTAGAGTACCTCAATACACCAACAAGCCAGTGTCCTCAAAACTGTAATTTAACCTTGGCCAAAATATAAAAGCTTTCACAATGGTTGATGAAGCATATCAAGCAAGTTTCAAGTTTCTATAAGTCGATTTTAATGATAGTAGTGAAAACCAGTGCATCCAGTGTTGGCGGTGTGAACTAATGGAATCTTTTCACTTTTGTGTGAAATTTAGTTTATTATTGGAAAGAAGAGTTAAAAAAAAATTCTAGTAGGCAAGATAAGATGACCTAAGTTTGAGAATGATGTTTCAGATATCTGCAGGATGAAGGATGGAGGCTTGATACATTGTTCATTAGTACAAGCTTTTTTTTTTTAATGGCCAGAATTTGTTTGTATCTTTCATCTTTGGTTTTCTTATCCCTTGAGCACCAGGTTGAAATACAAATATTGTAGTTATAATACCTGCAGGGTCTCTGTATTCAAAAGATTAAAAGGAATTCCATATGACCACAATGTCCATGATCCTATTTCTGGTTAGGGACCTTTGTTCGGCACCACAGCTATCTCTGTCTCTGTCCATGTATTCTGAGGGATCTATACTGTCAAAAGTACATTAAAAAAAGTTCTATAGCTCCTCGCTGATTTGGCACTAATTTTGGTTATTAGTGGTAATGGCCTTTGCTTTACTAATACAAGTTTATTCCATTTAAAAATTACATGTATTAACCACTGGGGGCAGCAATTTGAATGTCATATGATGTCATGATGTTTTAAAAAAGAAAATGGTTAACAATGTTGTCTAACAGGGTCCTTTCATAAAATGCACTCATGCACTAACTTTTACTTTTACCATCACTCGAAGAATGTGCATGTATCCTTTCCTGTAAATCCCTTGAGTATGGATACACAATTTTATGGAAAAGATGGACTCTACCAGCCTCAACGAAAACTACTATAGAGAGTGACACTGGCAGATAAATGCTTGGGCTATTTTTGAAAATATGTTGACCATAAATAGTATCCGAAATGGGAATAGATATGATGAAAATCTTTGTAAATAGTATAACTATATATGAGAATTGTTTTTACGTTGTTTTTGCTGCACCTGTTCTGATCCAATACTCAATAAAATGCTGTGACAGATTTTTTTAGTGACCAAGCAAACCTCTCCATTACCTCAGCCTGTTGTCCCTCCTTAGGCCTACTCTGATATTGTTTCATACTAAAAATTAGATGTCGTTACTAAATATTGCAAATATATGTGGCATGTTTGGCTAAATTGGCTAAATTGTTTTTACAAAGTAAACCCATCCCTTTAAAATTGCAAAATCCTGATAAAGCTAAATAGGAAGTGTTACCCAGAGGCACTGAGGGAAAAATGCCAAGCTAAACACAAATCACCTTAACCATCTCAGCTATTTACTACATTTCTCCTTATTAGGGTTTTCTTTGTCCAAACAGATCTTCTCCTATTTAATTATGCATTTAACTGATGCGCAAATTTACCTTGGCATTTTCACAAAGACACTTGTGTCTTTGTGATCACACCTCACACCTTTTTTCTCCGCGCTTCTTCCAACCAATTTAATTCCAAGCTCCAGATTTCATGGTCAATTTTATCTCACTCAGACTCAAAGAGTCCATCATCAATTCTTCACAACTTTTCATGTCCCCTTTCTCTGCAGATTCACTGCGAAATTGCCTATTCAGGTTATTAAATAACTGTGACTGCAATAAATTTAACGACAACATGCAATGCTTTGAATATACTGTACATTTGGAATGCTGACCTCCAGCAGTAATTAGTCTTTGTTTCTCCTATACAGAAACACCACACAACCTTTTTTATTCTTTTTTCTCACTTTCTGTTTCAGCAAAATTAAAAAGTGTTGAAACTAACGCTTTATGTTCAATTGTCCACATTCATATACATCAGGAAGTTAACCCTCACTTTTACACCAAACAGCCTCTTACTGTATCTTACATTGTGGTGAAATATTTCAAGAAATAAATAGTTATAAAATAAACAGTTATAAAAGTACATTTAAAGCTATGATGGTTTAAAAAACTTATCTGTTTGTATATTGTGGTGTGACCACTGTTTGTTTCTTTTTTGGATAAAAGTTTTTTTTTTCTGACTTGTTTTTATTCTGGTAATGCTGTTCTATCCTGTCACTACTAATATTAGGAGTAATGAAGATAAAGGCAACATCTTTATGACATTTAGTCACACAGTCTGAGTCCTCTCCTTTGTCTTTAAAGAGACCATGGGCTATAATTGGAGACCAGTGCACATCTTCTCTCGCCTGAGAGGGTAAATGAGGGATCCCTAGACTCCAGGATTACCCTATTATTGAGAAGACGTTCCACTAAGCCTCCACCACTGACACATATTCCTGTTCTATGGCCTATTCACTTTGAAATATGTCTTGTCAGGGAGGCTTACAGAAATCTACATAATCCGTTTTCATCACAATTAAAGATACCACTGAACAATAAAATTGCTTGCTCTCTGGTTTGTTTCATGTTGCTTTGAGAAAAAAGGGGTGAGGGAAATGCGACTGTGCATTGCTGAAGGTTGCAAAAGGCTGGAATGAATTTTTGATTGTGTCTGAGGGGAGCAAAGAACTTGATAACATCCTCTGACCTTAACAAGTTTACAGCAGTACTGTGAAACAGGGGCTGCCAAATGTTAGGTTGTGTGATTTGTCTAGATTTGAGGATTTATTAATAAATTTGTGTTATGAAAACCTTCCCCCTAGACTTAAAGCAGTAACTCATTTGTGAAAGGGAGTAATAATAGACAAAGTTCATCAAGACCAGCAGGCAATTTTTAAACCACAGCTGTTTACAAGATAACATATCAAATAAATAATCTGTTGATGATGGGAGGGAAAATATAGCTTATTCATCACATTCTGTCAAAGACTAAATGCTCTTCTTAATGTAACTTAAATGAGGCCAATTTTTATTATGTTATAAAAGTACAAGTATAATTTGAGAAAGGTTCCGAAATTTATTAGAATTGATCATGCTTGTAATAGTTCATTGTTCACTCTATTATCAAATCTTGACTTCTCATTGGTCCACTAAAGACGGTGATAGGCCTTTTACTCAGATGATATTTTGTCAAATGCTGCTGCTGGAAACACACATAGAATAAAATGTGTGGTGGTTGAGTTCCATTTAGATTTTACAGTTTCAGGGTGCTGGTATTGCACATGCCCACTCACTGTCACAGTGTCATAGTTTGCTGGAACACTTGACTAAAATAAAGCCATGTTTAATGTTAGTGACAACGATGCTTTTCTTACTATGACCAATTAAAATGTTTGGGTTTTTTTTGTGGAAAAATGAATATAGTGACTTGTATATTTTTGGGGTTTTTTTGATGTCTGTAAGGTCAGGTAGCAATGTTTGTGTTTCTGCAGACTCCATATCAACATGACTATAGATTCCACTACCCTGATAAAAAAAGGGAATCATTTTGATCCTATTTACATCCAGTATTACTGTGACATCTCCATAATGACATCCAATCCATGGACTTCTGCATTTACACCTAGTAATAATAATTGTGCATATCTTAATTCTGCCCACATTGTGATCAGATCTCAATATGCAAAAGTTAGTTTGGGCCAGCAAACTTGTCAAAAAAAAACAGTGTATCAAGGGAAGCCATGCCAATGCGGAGTGACACTCCTTGTTAAATATTTTTTTCAGAGGAAGAATTTGATAGCTACTGCTCCTGCTTACAGCTTTTACCAGGAAGATTGAACTGGCAGTCCAACGCAGACTTAGGTGACCTTTCAACTTGCTTTCAATTCTAAGAATGTGCCCAGCAAGTTGAATGTGATTGTGCTCCATGGACTCATTTAGACTTGGTTTAGACCTGACCACAAAAATAAAGTCAGACCACCTCCAGATGTAGACTGTCTGGCTGATCCAATAGCATTCCAATCCCAATATGTTCTGCATGCATTTACAACTGCTTGAACATGTGTTTTTCCTTATCAAGGTAGGATTTTTTTATCCCATGTTAATGCAAGGTGTATTTGGGTTCTTTAGGTCAGTCAGTCACCTCATGTTGAGAAGAAGCCCTTAGGTGTAACTGCTATAATTTGGTCATTTTCATATTTAAATCAAGAAAGAAGATAATCTATTTAGCAATTCACAAAAATCTAGAAACAATGCATGAAATAAACACAGTCAGCAGGACCATTTTGTGCATTCTGTACTCTGAGGGGTGTATATGCTTGACTCCATCATATCAAAGTCACATTAAACTGAATCAGTTTAACTCTAAACCGGATTCTATTTACATTGGAACTTAAATGTTCATAATCTATTGTGGAAGAAGTATTTAGAGCCCTAATGTAAGACAGCAATCCAAAATGAAAAAAAAAACAAAACTCCTTTACAGGTTAAAGTGCTGAAGGTTTTTCTTTTGTTAGTGGAGAAATATTACCAGCAGTCTATACAGAATGGCTCCTACTGGATATTGTATATCATTATATCATCTTAGGGTTAGCATAATCACACGATAATCAAATGCTATTGCTACTATAGGCGGTGCTGTATATCGGCCCAAATGTTTTTAAAGGAATGTTCACAACCACTGTTCATGGCTATAAATAAACCAACACAAAACCTCCTTTTCCCTTTCTTCTTGTTTAAACTTGTCTCCTCATCAAGGATGTGCAGTGGAAATTATGCAACAAGCAGGCCTACAGCAAGGCTCACATTTATATACAAAGTATATCTAAATGTTACAGTTGTCATGTGTAAGATAGTTGTGGTCCTGCAAAGGGCAAAGAGGTCAGCTGAAGTACAGTAAACAGCAACTTATCGATTTTTTGTTTTAAAGACAATATCAAGACAGGTTGGGTAGTAACTTTTAAACATACTGTATGTGTGGATCACACTAACTGTGTTTACTTGCAACTAACTATCAACTAACAATGTTATACACTTTTTACATGAAAAGTTACATGAAAACATCAGAGGATCTGACCTCACCAATATATATATGAATACATATACATATACATACATATACATATACATATACACAGGTATTCAGAGTAATAGTCAGTTCTATGGACTAAGAAATCAGCCACCCATCCATAAACAACATTAAGAGTCTACACCCATGCTAGCAGCTCTGTGAGGGTCTACTTAGGCACCATGGTGCCATGAGCCTCATACTAACATGTTCACAGTGACAGTGGTAGGATGCTGACATTTTGCAGGTATAATATTATTATATATCAGTTTTATTATTATTAGAATATTTACCACATTTACCATCTTAGTATAACCCATTAGCAGGCGGATGGGCATGTCAATACTTTTGTAGATTTCAAAGCAAAACAAAATATTGGACAAATTACCATTTTGACCTGTTGATGGCACTAGAACAAAAGTCTGAATATCACCAAAGTTATTACAGTTCATGTGTGAATGTCTGTACTAGATACATAATGGCAAACAATCTAATAATTGTTGAGGAATTTTATTGTAATCACAAATATCTATCTCGTAACAGTTATGGACCAAAGTGGTGCATCAACCAACTGACTGAATGGCATTGCAACTGGCATGGCTAAAAACAATTCCTGGGAAGGGGCAGAAACTAGAAACCACACAATATCTCTATGAAATATTAATTATCTTAACTTCAATTATTTGGTCAATAATCTAAGGTACATCCAGAGTAAGAAAACAAAAAATGATCTATGGGTAAGACCAGCAAACAACAGGACTCTTAGGTCAATGTTTTTCATGCAAAATTCTCCTAATAGCAAAACTCTAATCAAAAATTAGCACAGGATGTAGAGACACAGAAAAATCAATAAAGATTTTGGACTATGACAGTGCAGAATTTGGCTGAAAAAAGTGCACTACTTTGAGTTTAATATGAGTTTTATTAGACTAACATGTCTAAACAGTTGAGACACCTGTTGAGACACCTGAGTTTATTTTCGTAGCAGGCCTTTTTATGAGGTATTCTATGAGTAAGTTTTGTTTTTATCTTTAGAATATTGTATAATTAAATACAATGTGTCAAGAGATCTTTCATAGTGTGAAAATTGCCACCAACCTTATACATATGGCAAGCTTGGTTGTGCACACTGCGGTGTGCTTATTATCAGAGCTGTGGCCCTTGCTAAAAAAAAGTACATGTTTTGTGGCTGCACTGCATTATGATCTATTGAAACTAAAGTCAGTGCAGGAACTGGTATGTCTCCATCCTCTACATCAGATTCCTCACTGTGTGACAGCGGTGGGAGCGTATGAAGAAGTCCTTGCACTATGACTCCGAGGAGCTGAGACCAAAACATGACATTTAACACCCATGTTGTCCTGCTTTTCCTGTGACCTGTAATGAAAAATTACAGGTCACAGCCAAGTTATTCACAAGCAGGCTGGACCATTGCTTTACATTCTAAGAGTTTGTAACCTTTTTTAAGGAGTAGCAGCGGTAAAGTTAACAAGTAACACACAATCCACAGTCTCCTGCAGGATTATTTGAAGTACAGTGCAGTGAGGAGGGCACGGGGAGAAGGGCAAACATAATCTTGCTCAGAATGCCCGGAAGCCTGGGTTTTACATCCACTGCCTCTTTCATCTCTTGTATCCTTATTCTCCAAGTCCTTACTTACAGTACGAGGTCACGGCAGAAGCCCAGCACCAAAACACCACACGGGCTACACACAGGCTTCTCAGTTAGCACGCCGTCACTGTGACAACCCCCCACCCCCGATTTTCAACAGGGCTCTGAAAAACACTGCTGGGGAGGTACACTGAATCTTTGATATTCTGATTTTTGTCACAGGATAATTTATCCCCATTAAGAAAATTAAACAATTTTAGCTTGTGATACCTGATCACAGTTTAGAATTCAGAAAAAATAAACAGAATTTTCTGGAACATTTGTACAAATATAGTGTATCATGGAAATACCTGCGAGGTTTCTACCACCAGGCTGAGAATCAGTCATAAATAGCATATACAGTTTTGTGCTACAAAACAGCATTAGTGAAAGGCATTACAAGTGGTGAACTTAAAGCAGATCATGAAAAATTTTGTGGCGGTGGCGGTAATATTTCCCATAAACTCATACGGTGTAGTCAAAATAAACTTCATTAAAAGTAGAGCAGGTGTAGTGCAGATCTACCATATAAAAAGTCTGAACTAGTGCAGTAAATAAGGTGTAGTTTGATATGTAATTCAGGTATCTCTTGTTTAATCACAGCAAAACATGTGGCAAATATCAACTGCTCAAATATGTGGAAAGTAGAAATATACAATGATTAATATGTTTGACCTCTTTCTTGCTCCTCAAACATTTTTGGAAAAGCCATTCAAAAAGAAAGTTCACATTATTTAATTTGTTTTAAATATCTAAAGTAACTTTTCACATGTTTTTTTGGCATCTAGGACGTTTAATTGTGTGTTGTTGTAAAGGTATTTGGATCAAAGTACTGTGCCTGGTACAGAATCCCCTGATCGTGGACTTGTGTTTTTGCACATTGCCATTTTCTCAATATCTGTTCTTGTGTCAGGGCCATTGCACATGGATTTTTAAAGTATGGGTTGGACACTACAGTCTGGAGCTTATGCAAGTACAGCTAACAACAGTTACTTTATATCACAAAGTTTTCCTATGTAGCCATTTACTCTTACCTTTCTTTATGTAATCTCAACTGGTAAAGTTTGAAGTTGTAACACTCCTGCCTTCAATCTGCAACCCTGAGGTCGAACAAATTGCAGTTCTTGTTTTGTTGTTGACAGTGTAATCCTTGAAAGTAAAGCTAATTATCTCCTGAACCATGTCCTCCAAATACCAATTTTTAAGTGTCTCTGCAGCTGGGTGGTGTCTAGAAGGGATACAGGAGATTTTGGGAGGTAATCTCCATTCACACTGTATTCTGATGGCTGAGGGTGGCTTTGGTTCACAGTGTATGTGAAACTGAACAACTGTAATGTATTTATTTCCCAGGCAAAGGGAGATTGTCAGAGCAGGTGTCAAGGTGTCACATCTGCTGTCAAGCCCAATGTTAATCATGAGTCACAGGCATTCAAAGTAGAGTCGCAAGTCTAAATAAATTAGCACGTGTAATATGTGACTCATAGTGCTAGATGTAGCATGTTCACATCAGTAAATCACTATCACATTTCCATGTTGACATATAGAATGTTCATGTCATGCTACAGAGACCACTACTAAGAACATGGAAGTCTCCAGCAGTCTCTATACAGTCCCTTAAAAAATATATTTTAAAAATAGAAAACAGCTCTTTACCTCAGACTTTATTTTTCATTCACTAATTCTTTATTTTAAAGGTCCATAAATGCCTAATCATGTCCTAATAACATCTGAGAACATTTCCAGGAAAGTAAGTTTAGGTAAAAGTACTTTCATTATGACATATACTCTATGGTTTAGATGTTGTGTGGTCAAGAATATAAGATTTCTTTTTAATCTAACCAATGTTTTCTGCTTTGAGTTAAAAACTAATGGCTTTTCCTTATAAGCCATTCAGACTGTCTAACAGGAAAAGCCACAGCTGTACCAAATTATCCTATGTCATGTTTTTTTTCTTTTTTTAACTCCATCATCATGTTGTATGGTATATCTATGACAAGGTTTTGAACAATATCAAAGAAATCGCAAAATCATTTGTGGACTTTTCTCATTTGTAAACACAGGAAGACAAGCAGAGGGCCTTGATACTCATTGTCTATTTAACACACGAAGCTCCGAGTCAATCAAACTGAACTGATGACTTCTGACCTTGATAAAGGGACGCTGAACCCCTACGGTCTCATAAGCTTTGTGTTGATGGGTCAGAGAGAGAGTTAGCTTAGCATATAATTAATGTTTAATAACCCCTGGTTGTTTGTCAACACTTTTCCCACTGTCTTTTTCCATGCCTTATAATCTTCAGAGTGCCTGCAGGCACAGCATTCTCTGATAACATCTTAAGCCTCTTGTTCCAATACCCTGGCCTGGCAGTAACAACACTGGCCAGTCACTCATTTACAAGCAAAGATAAATGCACAGTCCTTAATCTGTCTCCAGTTAGGTCTCCAGCAACACAACATGGGCCAGGCCAACGTCTTTAACTCCTCCTCAGGCTTAGCTGCTCCATCAGCCCTGCTGTCATGTAGGCTGCCTCCGCTCTTACCTCTATCACCTGCCACACAGGTACACAGTGATAAGCATACACACACAGCCATGCAAAGGTCTCCCGGTAATTAGGATGAATTTAGAGGGAAATTTTACAGCTTTTGTGCAAGTTTATTATTTTATCGCCACTGAAGATGTATTTTCAAGTGCACTGTATTTTTTTTTTGGTAGAAGTAGCTTCAGGATGAGTAGCAATCGAATAATTTGACTCAAAAGCAGAGCTAAAAGATTAGTTGATTGACAGGAAATTTATCTAAAAGTGTTTTATAGTTGATTAATTATCAAAAAAATTGAGACAGCTGAGACAGAGAACAGGGCGAGCCCCAAATGTCAAAGGAGCGAAGCAATACTGGGATTAGTAACTGCAATGTAATTACTGAAGTTCAAGTTATTACACGACTCATTGCTGTGAAAAGTAATCACATTACTGTAACACATTAATAAATAATCTGTCAATGCCCAAGACTGGCAGTAACTATTTCAAACACTGGATGGATGTATAAATATTCCCAGCATGTGATTCTCCATAAAATCAGAAACTGTCATTTAACATTAATTTTTCTGAACGGGCTAAACAAACAAGATACAGCATATCAATTTGTCAGCTTTAGAAGTGCTCCTACAGTCATTTTGTACCTTGGATAGTATCAGACTAACTGTATGCTAAGCTACACTCATCTGGTCCAAGTTCCAGCTCAACACTGAACACTTATACTCAACTATCCTGTCATTTAACTAAAGAGAGTGAATAATCATATTTTAAATGTTGAACTGTTCCTTTAATCCTGGTGCTAGAAATTTTTTTTTTTTTTTTTTTTGTATTTCTTTTGTTTTGTTTTTTATTTCTTGAAACAAATGGGGTTACGGTTGGTTTATCAGTCAGACTCTTTGGTTTCTGTCTCTCATTAGAAACCAAATTTGTAACAGAATTTCCTGGTGTTGAATTGCTCATGAGTTTGGATTGTTAATATTTCTGTTTCAGTTATTCCTGAGCTCAGGCAATTTAAACTGTCAGGCAAGCACAACAAAATTACTGTCAGTGCCATATAATTATTGTGGAAGAAAGAAAGAAATAATTAAATGTGAGTCACTTACACAAGCTCATTAAAGCTTATACTATCCACTCTATTTTCCTTTTGGTTTGAATGAGACAAAAGGAGAACAATATCCCATTAAAGGCTGTTTCCACATTCTATTCATTTGAATTGGTAGTGAAGTGTCAGTGTTTTTCTGTGGATTAACGTCTGATAGCACTCGCAGGAAGAATGATTCCCCCCGTTTGAAGACTTATGAATGCACGCAAGGAAAGACGGACAGCGAGAGGCAGAAAAGAAACAGACAGAAAGAGAGAGTGAAAGAGAACAGATGAGTGCGCAACATAATAGAAGAACGCTTCTAATGCACTGCCTGTAGAGGGTGAATTAGGAGGCAAATAGTATGATTATTGTGTGATGTGGTGGTGGTGGTAGTGGCGGTGATGGTGGGATCTTGCCAGCCCCAGGATGCAGATAGAAACCACCAGGGGTACAGGAGGGGAGCAGGCAATTGTGATTTATGGGTAGCAGCAGGCTGATAAGGCAGCTCCCTTCATTTAATGCCTTATCGGCTGCGTTAAAGAAAGGCCACAATTTGCAGCATTCTTAAAAGCCCCAGATGTGACTAATCTCTGCAACCTTCCAGACAATCTGTCTTAGGAAAAACTATAGATCACTCACTTGTCTCACTGATCTCGGCCTCAGAGGAAAATGGTGGTGGAAAAATGTGTGCTTGTGTGTTTTCAACCTGGAAGTATACAGTGGAAGAGTGGAAGATAATAATGATAATTATTATTATTAATAATAATAATGATAATAATAATAATAATACAACAGCTGAATCTTTGCATCTCTAACGTTGCAGGCTTTTACACTCAAATCCAAATCATTCAGCCTATCCATACTCTGTATTCTGTGCAATATCAAACCTCACTGCATCAATAAACATATACATCAAAAACAGAAATGCAGTTGTACGATTTTATTGTTATTCCTTTCTTTCCCATTATCACATCCAGAAATGTGTGCAATCTTTTCAGCCAAGTCTGGAGAGGTCTACACCCCAAGCAGAATCTCAGTAAATCCACAGAAGAGCTACTTTAGGCTCCTTTTGGACTTGATGAACTGTGGACCTGGACAGCCCTGGGCATTTGCTGACTTTCTCGAAATGCCCCCGTAAGTCTACGAGCGCAGGGAAGCCCAGACATTAGGATTCACTTTACATTACTCCTGTGACTCATGATACAGTAGCCAGCTATCATCTATGTTTGTTATTGACTAAAAGTAACTTGATTTCACTTTGTGCAACCAAGAGGTAAAGTAAATTATTTTGATATTTCACCCAGCCTATCAACTGTATAAATGTTTTCTTTTAGAACACATAGTGTGTGGACACTGACAGTGGGCCGAAGCTGCTGCTGCTGCTTTTTAATCTGCTGCTTTCTCTGTCAGGATGTCAGGATCCACCTGGTCTCTGATGTCCTGTGCTTTATACCACCATCCACGCTGAGCTCCTTGCTATAGGATTCACATGTAGTGTTTCATTCACTCAAACATTCAGTTGACATGTTCACATTTCCTGCAATTTGGCAAAACAAATTAACACAATTTCGAGAATACAGGCTTGTTTATTTCACATTAATGTAAAAGTGCAGAAAGAAGAAAACAAACATTACCTGAGTGAATTAAATATTCTCATTTAAGTCACTACATTCAGGCACCTCATAATTGAATTTCACTTGTAGAAGTTCACACACACACACACACACACACACTCCAGCACAGGGTCAGTTGTCTCAGCACTGTTCTACCAATAAAATGAAACTTGACATAGCAGCACCACTGATCAATACTAATCACAGAAATAATTACTCACCAAAGCTTAGCTATGCCATTGATTTTTAAGGCAGTTGTTTGCATTACTGCCATATCTGATCTTAATAATCTTAAAGGGCTGTTTTTTTCCTTGAAGTTTAAGGTCTTCAGTCATGGTGTTTAAAATGTACGAATGTCATTACAAGGTCTAATCAATGTGTACTGATATATTGAGGACCAGTTAAAGTGACTTTCATGTGCAGGGCTGTTTTTTTATGGTTTGACTTGGACATGAACAACAGTACAGAACATTAACAAACAATGTCATCGACGGAAAAAAAAATGAATTTATATAAGAGAGTGGGTAAATATCGATCAGTTCAGTCAGGCTGTGCGATAAACAATGGTGCATTTTCCGAAGAAGCCTTAAATTAACTGGACAATTCTGGTATAATACTAGACATAAGAGATTAGACACAATGGTTTGCATACTGATAACCAGAAAGTGTTTCCACTCCACTTATTCACAAATCAAATTGTGATACGGCCTCGGGCTCATTCCTCACCTGAGTTCTGCTAATAGTTATGTGCAAATAGCTAGAAGGAAGTGGCATCGTGTTCATCTTCAGGTCAATCATCTGCAACGTGACATCGCCTGGTAATCCCTCCTGCTCCATCATTCCCCTCTGTGGTTAGCATGAGTAGCTACAATCCTCCAAATGTAAGCAATATTTGACTCTAAAGTGCTCCTCTTTCTTTAAATTAAGTGCATATATTTATTTTTCATATGCCTCACTGTGTTCTACAAGTGTAATTAGTCTGGGATACTCAGCAGTTGATTTTTTTCCCCCTCCATTCTTAAGTATTCATGAAAGCCAGTGATCTGACAAATGGAATTTTTCAGCACGGTAGCATCTTGCATTTCAGACCTTATTCCAACAGATAATCCCGTTTAAATATCGAGCCTAGTTGACACCAGCCCAGGTAGGAAAAGATCAGCACTTGCATTTGAATGCTTATGCATACATACGTATGCATTTGTGCACCCTTGCCCTTTCACATGCCTACATATAGTAAATGAGAAATACCATACAAAGGAGTATATTTGTGGCTGTTGTGATAATTTTCCTGTAGGGGAATAAACAGAGGAATCTTTCTGTATTTTTCTGTTGCATTCAGGGCTTAGCAGTTACCTGAACTCTGTGCGTCTGTAATGTGAAATGTCCTACCAACTAACCATATCTGCCCCCGGGCTGTTGCAGCCTTGACTTTGCCGCGCTGGCTTATTCTCAGTTCACCAGGCTAATTCATCATGAGCACTCCTCTAACACCGAGGTCAGTTACATAATGAGGGGGTCAGTGTGATAAAGGCAGAGCTCTGATTGGATCAGAGCAAAGGTCCACAGACAACCACCCTATAATTTCACTTTTACCCTGGAACCTCTGTGACTTTACTTAACATGACCCACAGTCCCTGTTGCTATTATGTTCAACACATCCAATGTACCGCCCACCGTAGCACTGTTAGCTTGCATATTTTTTACTCTCGTGTCTTTGTTGTCACAGTCCACTGGGGAATATCCTACAAGTGATTTGGCATTTGACAGGGTTTGTATGGTGTGTGTGTGTGTGTGTGTGTGTGTGTGTGTGTGTGTGTGTGTGTGTGTGTGTGTGTGGGTGTGTGTGTTTGTGTGTCCGTCTGTCTGTCTGTGTCTGTGTCTGTGTGTTTGAGAGAGATGATGATGGAGGTATCAGGGACAACAAAAGGTATTTCATGAGAGATTCCGGGTTATGTAGTTAACATACATATTATACTTTTTCTTTAGATATTTTAATGCTGATGAAAGCTGCATTTGTATAAAGCAAAGTTCCATTTTAATTACAATATGCCCAGCATCTAAAAAAAAACAATGATGCTGTTTATCGTATATGAACATTGATCAGATGTGAGGTTTTGGATAATTCAGGGCTTGTTTTGTCATAGGAAGTCCTGTTGGGTTTGTCCCCTGTAAACCCCCCCAAAAGCGAAGCCTCACCCCCACGGCACAAAAACACACAGAAGGGGTGGGAAGCCTGCAGGTCATTACCATAACAAGCTGGCGTGTTTCTGAAGATACACTTGTTCAGAATAGACAGGGGCAAGAGGGGGGTAGGCTGGGGTGGCAACACAGGCCCAGTTTATTTCAATAACAACAGCAAGGCACAAGGCCTATCTAGTCAGACTTTGAATAAAACACTTGGGCTCTGATGGAGCGATAAGACACAGATGCTAAAGAGGAGGACTACTGAAACGGCCTCTTGACCCTTGCTTTGCTTTTTTTTTTAGGAAATTGGACACAGTGAATATAGTGTATAGTTTTAACAACCTTGTTAAACTTGACTTTTTTGCAGATTTTTATTTTCAGTATTTTAAAGTCATGTTTTTTTTATTTTGATATTCCGAAAGAAAACCAAAAAATAAGACTGCACCCTCTCCACCTATTTACTCTTATGTAAACCTGAATTGTTAATTACAGCGCCATCATTTTCACTTGAATGGCTCTGTGTTTACTGTTGGGCAATTGATCTATCCCTGGGGAGGATGATGTCAAGTGCTTTAAACATAAACAGATGTGATCCTTGTTTTTTTTTGTTTTGTTTGTTTGTTTGTTTTTTTTCACAGGTAATCCTCAAGGTTAAATCTGTGCTAAACTCGACACTGAAAAAGAGCCTGCAACCGTATTATTTGTACAGATAGAGCGCACACTTAGATTTAGAGGGAGATGTCCTAAATCTCAGCTTGATTTCCTATGTTAACCGTGGCTTAGCTGTGGCTGGGCCGGATGCAGGAGAGCCTGTTGAGAGTTAGTGGAGTAGTTGTAAATATGTGGTAACACTTTCAGTGGTAATCCTCCTGCACAAAGAATTGCCAGAGATTATGGACCGGTTGTCTGACAGAGAGAATCCTCCGGCACAATCAAATTCCTATGGCTGCTGAGATTTGTAGAGGGCACAATGCTGTACTGCTCGGCTCGCCAGTAATGTGAGGGCAAGCTGTTCCCTAGATGGAAAGCTAAGAAGCAAATATAGCATGAAGTGCATATTAAGTAAACAGAGGGTGGTTAAAAATATAGCATCATAGCTTAGAATGGAAGCAGGAGAGTGGTGTTTGCCTTTTTTTTTTTAAAGAAAAAATGGCTGTCGATGTCCATTAGACTACAGTCCAGCCAGACAGTTTGACCTGTGCCTGTCCTCTCCTGTTGATCCCGATGCGACCCTCTGTGCTGACCCCGCGCTGAGGAGACGCGAGAACAGCAGCCTCCTCCTCCACCTCCTCCTCCTCCGAGCACTACACAATCGCCCTCACTGACACATTTTGAGTGGGGTTTAAGGAAGTGAAGTGAAGAGAGAGTGTGAGGGAGCGAGAAACCCCACCACAGCCCCATAGCCCCAAGGATGAATAGAGTATAGAAGCCGTTTCATTTCAAAATCGGCCTCTGCACTTGGCTGAACCTACAATAAAAGTTGATAATTGAGAAGTGAAAGAGTAGGATCAATATGACTGTGAAAAAATGGAGGCATGGGCTTATGTTTAATGCAGTTTAACTGATATTTAATATTTTCTGCTTTCTCTCTCTTCTTCTTCTTTTGTCCACATTAAAATACTTCAAAAAGAATTCTAATAAAGTGGAAATTAAAAGGAGCGTAGATTGGGGTTGGAAAGAGAGGCCTCTAATCCCGCTATCTCTTAATAATTCAAAGTCTCTTTTATTTTCTGAATAAAAAGCGGAATTAATCTGGCACTGTGAAGCTGTCCTCTCTTCTCACTGTTTAAATAAATCCCCGTTCGTACATTAGACGCGAGGAGGCCGGCTCTGGCTCCTCGCCAAGCTCTGTGTCAATTCCCTCCTGCCTCCTTCCTTTCTCTCCCAGCCCCTCTTTATTCCCTTTCTTTTGCTTTCTGCCAGGGAGGGACCTATGAGAGAAGCCATGCCACCAGAGAGCTGCTATCTCCAGAACCTGCTCAGCACACAGGCCTATCACAGGCAGCTAAGACCACTTAGCTCAGGCCGCCAAAAGGCACCCTTATGAAACTTTACCCAGATATTAGGGCACTGTGAAGCCAAATCATATATTACAAAGCCATTGTGTAAGGGGGTGACCATTTATAGTATTTATATAAGGCTGCCCCAGCTGTCAGAAGAGTTACTATTTTGGCCGTTAGCAGAAATAGAGAGGTGGGCATTTTATTCTCTAGTCAAAGTAACACATCATTTTTTTTATTGTGCTAATAACAAATACAGATGCACAGCACGTTCTAATAATGAACTGTATCATTATGGGTTTTGTTTCATTGAAGATTTAGCTAGTGTTTCTATACAAGAGACAATTTCAACAATTCAACAATAAGTCCACTCCACAAATGGACGGCTAAGTCGCACAGCTTTTCACAAGACAAAAGACAAGCCTTTGAAAACTGACACCATGAAATAAAAGGAGCTTAGGCTCCGAGAGCAAAACTGAGTAAACTGAGTAGTCAGAGGAGTGGGGATATAGGAACAGGCCCAAGCATGAACACGAGGGCCTGCAGGGTCCTTGATTAGCACTGCACTCTCTATCAGTTCGCAGACTGCCTGTCTTCAGAAGCCCCTAAGCAGCAGGTCTCCCCTCTGTGTCCGTGAACTCCTCCTCTGGTGGTGCTGCGGGGTAGGAAGCTGCTACAGTCAACACGCCGGCACTCTCTGCATCCCAATGATGCATCTGTAGAGATGAGCGCCGGAGCTGTCCTTGCTCTGATAGATGCCTTTTGTGGCACTCCTCAATCTAAGATCCTCAACTCGATCCTGGATCAGCCTTCCCACTCTCTCCTCTGTGGTCAGAGATTTATGGCATCGCTTTCCCCCTTCTCTCTTCATTTGCGTATGCTCTGGCTCAAACTGCCCACACTTGCAATTCTGATGATACTTTCCTCAGAGACTTTTGCTGAAAGACTAACAATAGCTTTAGACTCTTCATATTTTCTTCCGTGACTATTCATCCAGCGAGACGCCGTGTTCGAAAAGCACGGTGTTGTCATCCAGTTGGCTGTTTATGATTTGACAATGTGCTGGAGAATATCAGTATCTTCTCAAGGTGAAGCCTTGGACTTCTGCACGCTATGACCAATACACACATCTCATTATATTGCATGTGTTGATTTTGTGAGGCTGTTGGAAATGAGATTGACATGCTCAGTCTCAGGCCAAGTCTTTCTAAAACCCAGCACAATTCTTTTTTTTTTTACTGCTATATTGCTCCTCACAGAAATCTCTACTTTATATGTTATCAAATGATAAAAAAAAAAAATATATCAAGAGAAGTAGGAAAGAGAGGAGGCCCAGAGGGAAAGTGTAAAGGTGTGTCTAGAGTTCCCTGAAGGCAACAAGAAGTCATTTTCACTGAGGTGTGTGCTATTTTTATTTATATACCTCCTTCGCTCTGTTTCTTCATACATACTGTTTGTGGGGCTATCATTATACCAGACAGAAAGGTGGGGGCAAAAACCATTTGCATTAGCATCACTGTCTGACTCCAGGCACTAAGCAATGATACTTTATTCCATACCATTCAGAAGGCCATTATCAGTCTACCCCCTCTGTCCCCTCTTCCAGCAGGGAGCTCACACACACATACACACACACACACACACACACACACACACACACATGCACACGCAATTACACGACGCGCCGCACACACCGTTCCCATCCAGCAATATCATGGATAGCATCTTGTGCAACACTGGCACAGAGGTACAGGACGGGTGAGGGAAGTGGAGGGGAGGGACATTTCCGGAGGGGGGTCCTGGCATGTAATTGTCCTGGTGAGCACTCAATAGCACCTTAAACCAAGCAGGCAATCTACAAAGCTGTGCAGTGAAGGAGGGAAAGGCCCTGTGGCGATGGGGACCCTAATAGGAACTTCTTTCTCACAGAGATAAATGGAGAAAGTTCCTTTTATTTATCAGTAGCTGCTGTTTGGGACTGGGGCTATCAAAGCACAGCAGTGCTATTTATCCCTCCAAAAAGGATTCGTCCGACACAAGGCTGAGGGCGAAAGAGGGAAAGAGAAGGCTAAGGAGGGGGGCGACCACTGGAAATTGGCAGAGACAGAAGGTCAAACTGTTTATCTTTTTATTCCCATATCTCTCTCTCTCCTTCATTCTTCGACAACTGTCCTCTCTCAGTTTACCTGTTGTGGTAAGATACACAGCCGCAGTAATAAAAGTCTTTTGGTAGCTGTTACTGTATGGAAAGCAGGAGGATTTATGTCCACAAAAACTGAGATCAAACCAGCAGGGTTATGCCAATATGATGAAGTTAAGGCGAGTAAATAATTTATTTCATTCTCTCTTAAAAGCTGTCGTTACAGTGAAATTAAAAAATAGGAATGAATTTGAAATGAACAAAAAGCATAACCTCCATCCGTATTAGGTTAATTGCTTTGCTTTGACAGTGTCTTTAACATACTAATGCCTATGTTGTCTTATCAAATGACGACACCCATGAAACAAGCAGGACCTCAGCCATTTCTCACCTAATTGGTTAAACAAAAGTGAGTTGAAAATCACATGCTCAGGTCCTTGTCCCTGCTGAGCGTCACGAGGAGAACAGCTCCACCGTGATAACGCATTGATGCCGTTACTGTTGCTGTCTGCACGTCAACTGTCAAGACCCTGCACAAATACTGTATTTTGTTAACTGCATAAGTCACAAGAGTCAGTACGAGAGGAAAATGATGTGGAATTATATGATTTTCTGTGCCAGTGTTTGGTTGGTGATTTTTTTTCACAGCAAAATAAACACTTTTTACTGTGAAAATGTCACTGTCATACTAGCAGCTAACAAATGAAAAACTTTTCATAAATCGATAGATACAGTAGGTTGTTTGGGAGTGCCATCGCCTTCAAAAACAACTCATATGACCATTTTCAATAGGGATTCATGCTCTGATGAGCTTCCTCTACAGTTGAGCCGTGGTGAAAGCTGTGCTGTACTTTAATATTCTTATATTAACAACTGGTCAGATGACAATCTGTAATGTTAAAGAGGCTGCTCATGATGAAGCCACAGAGAATCATCATTCTCATCTTTTAGCTTATAGTCTTAGTTTGACAGCACACAACTTTAGTGTTTTGGTTCAGTCTTACAGCTCTCATCAATGTTCTTTCCAACCCCAGCAGGCAGCTGTTTGTTGTTTTGTAATTTTTTTAATTCAAATTACTTCAATTGGTTTGTTGTCTCTCTTATGACATCTCTGATACAACCTACGTTGATCTAACGCTTCTGGGAAATGGTCTTTATTAAAGGCCAATGAAAAGAAAAACAACATGTTAAAAAAACAACATTGCTACATTACTGTAATTTGTGTCATGTCGGTTGTCAGTTTGTGTTTTTCCTTCATTTTGCAACACAACCCATAATTTACAGTTTCACTTTTGTTCTCTATGTCTAGATAACAATGGATGGAACATTATCTAAATCAATTTAAAATTCAAGTTGTGTCCTTGTATTAACATGAAACTTGAAGAATAAATATTTGTAAGGCAGAAAATAATAACAGATATATTTAAAACATAAATGTTTACTTTTTTAGAAAATGAATGTGTGGCATGTGTCCCAATTCTGCCCAGACAATGCGAAAGCGACCTTATGACAGTGATGGATCATCAAACCAATCTCAAATTAATGTCATCAGTTCTTAGCTTATTTGCGTCCATGTCATCTACTGTAGGTGTCCTGGCAGAAGGAGCTCAGTGGACAGCTATCTTTGAAGCCAAGAGTGGTTTAGGAGGTGAAGGAGGACTGGGCCAACCACACACTGGTGATGAATGACTTCACTGATCCATTACTGTCTATTTTAGTCCCGTAATTCAAGTGGGAATGCCCACATCAAAGCCTGGCTCCTTCCTAAGAGGAATTCCCCTCATACTTGGACATGCAAATGACTAGGGCCTCCTCCAGGCCCCCACACCTGATTGAGGCGTGCAACACCATTGCCAACTACGTGCCATGGGAATTACATACCAAGGGATGGCATCCAATTGGACCAAACTCTCCCTAAGCAATTTGCTTTGGCTTTATTCACTGGCATAGTCAGGCATGGCAGCACTTCCTTTATTTCACGGCCATGCCGCAAGATTTCTGGCTGGACCTCGCTTGGAAGCCATATTATGGCTGAGAAAGGAGGAAAAGAGGGATTTGGTTTTTACAAAAGAATAGAGCATGGATCTGTGTCAGTGTCTCTGCTCATTCAGGTTTTGGGGATGTTTTCACTTGTTGCCTGAGATTACGATGAGATGTTCATGATTTTGTTCCTGATCCTATTTGAACAAAACAATTGTCGCTGCTCCGAGTAAGTGCTGCCAAACAAGTTTTCACTCTCCAAGAAAAAAGGAACACACACATTTGATAATCTAAAGCTATACTACAATGTTGATTAATTTGTTTGATTCAGTGCTCGAGAAGTACAGTATAAAAGTCCAAAATGGTTGCTTTAAACAGCTCACACGAATAGAGCGGATGGAAGAACATAAATATCTACCAACAAACTGAAAAAAGAAAAATATAGAAATGTATGCTAGCGGATGAAATTTTTCTAATATTCACTGTCCCACAAAGAGATGGCACAACTGAGTTTTTCTGCTGCACTCCAGACAAGACAAGTTAAAATAGAAGGTCAACCAGCTCCCTGGACGCCACAGCCAATGAAATGGCCAGGGAACAAGGGAAGAATAATAGATATTTCAGAGAGTAATTCGTAGCAGGAAAAAGGAATTTATGTACATGTAGATGAGGAGGAGGAAAACGGGTCAGTGACTGCAGTGGACCATCTTTTTTGCAGGAGAAACCTGGCTGAGGGATCGGGAGCACACATTTAATTTCTGCTCAGCCATGCATTCACCAGCCAGAACAGCAGACGGCTGCTCTCAGTGTGACTACATTCAAAGACCTGGGGTCTCTTTACGACCCTGTCACAAAGTGGGGTTTTTCTGTCCTTGTAGATAATGAGATAGCAAATGGACGAGTGCCACAGCCCTTTTCTTGAAGAGCTCTTATATGTGACTCAGACACCTCTGTGAGTTCACGCTTTAGCTGGGCTCCGCTCGCACGCCCCCACAATAATTAATTTGTCTTAATTGCCCTGCTGCTCTGGTCGCTGTCCCAACATTATGCCTCCTCTCTCTGCAGATTTAACGTTTAAAAAATCTCTCAGATCAGTCTACAGGGGGACTGGAAGAACAGTCAGCCATTGTGTACAGAACAAAGTAGACAAAACAACCACAACAGGGGCTTTTATGTTGTCATTAAAGGAATAATGTTTATTAATTTTACAGAAGAAAAGACACTGACATTCAATTAATATCAATGCATGTAATATTTTATTTGTCAGACAGTGTCTGTTACACGTGTTTTGGTCACTTTTTGTTTAAAATGGTTATTGTTATTATCAATAAATTGCTGATATACTTGGTGATATCTACTAATGTAAACTGTTCATTTTATTGTGTATTACAAACAGGGGTCTAGGAATTATTCAGACCTTGTACTTAAAAGTAGCAATACCACCATGTAAAAATACTCCCTGCAAGTCCTGCATTTTAAATGTTACCTAAGTAAAGCTTTGTCACAATACTATTAAAACCAAGTATCTCCAAAATGTAAACATTTCATGAGTTAAGTACACAGCTCTGTTTTCAGCTTTTTGACAAGCAATTTTTTTCAGATAGTTCAATATGTTTTAAAAATATTTACTCAGGTTAAGCAGTAGAAAAAAGAGAACACCCTTCAGGTAATTCTTTAGTTTGTCTGAAAAAATTAAAATCACCAAAATTGAAAGCTTTATTTTCTTTGTAAGAGTATTATCAGAAAAAAAACACTTTACTTTTACTTATCAAAAGTCCTACACAGAGAGATTACCACTGCCTGTTTTATGATTTAACATTATATTATGGGATTATTATACCCAGTGAATTAGTGTTCAGTGTTTTAGCTGGCTGAAGTGGCACAAATTAGAACTATTTTACAGACCTTGGGTATTTAATTTATAGCAATGCATGATACTTTACGTGAGGTTCATATGATCAGTATGTAAAACATGTTGTAAACTGTAAAGTAACAAGCTGCCAGAGAAATGAACCGGAGGAAAGTCAAGAAATGCATTGGTGGGGAGTAGTGAGTAACATAAAAGCAAATACTCAAGTAAAGAATGGTACTTGAATAAATGTACTTAGCAACATTATGCCACTGATTTAAAGACATGTTGGATTTTCTTTCCTTTTTTCTTTTGGTGCCTACAGCACCACTAAAGTCCATTGACTCTACTGTATCATAGTGGGGGCAGAAATGTCATTGATCTTAAAACTATGAAGCCAGAACTGTGGTTGGATGTCAGAATATCACCATAAGCAAATTTGAAATTCTGATCCTGTAATTTGACATGACTTTGGATTAAGATTCCTTTTTTTTTTTAGTGCAAGCCAACCTCCACACCTTGTTCTTTGGCAAAATGCCCTTCTTTCCTCTTCCACTAGGATTCCCCACCCAGAGAGCCCTGGATGGCAGATTTGTGCCTTTCTTGTGCTCCTTTCATAGAGCAGAGAATGCAGCTGAAAGGCAGGGCAGGCTTCCTCGCTGCCCCGGGACCAGTCCAAATTGTAATCCTATTCCTCTGTTTATCAAAAAGAGGGAGAGAGCAGAGAGAGGGAGGCATTGAGCTGACAGCTTGATTGTGATGCTCCTGTCTGATAAATCAGCTAACCTTATCCATCTATTTCACCTCAACCTTGCAGCCATGTCCCCAACCCCATTCCACCTGCTTCATCCTCTACCCTGTGAGAGCCAAACACACACACACACACACACACACACACACACACACACACACACACACACACACACACACACACGCACACACACAAACACACACACACATATGCACCCGCACAAAAACACACACATGGGCTTACCTTGCACACACTCTCTCTCCCTGTCTTTCCTTTTCTCTCTCTCATTCCCGTAATACACACACACAAATAATCACTGCACACCTCTGACCCCTTTATCGAGTGTCGGTGTTAATCCTCATCTCTCTGCTCAATGCAGAGCACAATCACAGAGACCCGCAGGACCTGCAGTTAGCACTGTGGTTAAGTAGCCCACGGTGAAGAAGTCTGTGATAAAGGTGGCACAAAGGGTCAGTAGCTGCTTGGAGCATGGGCCCGAGCCCATGACTGGCCACGGCCTTGAGACAGGACAAAGAGGCGGGGGTGCGGAGGACGTGCAGAGTAAAAGAGGGACTGAAGAGGAAGTGGAGGACAAAGAGAGAGAGTTTGCAAGGGAAGGGTTAGGTTAATAACTGGGATAAGATGGGAACATGTATGTTCAAAAAAAGCTAGCATCAGTATTTTCAAGATGTTTATTAAAACTCTATAACTCTATAGTGCTTCATGTATTAAAGCAAAGGTTTTAATGTCTAACACTGTGGACCCTCAACTTAAAAAAAAATCAAGATAACTAAACCCCCTGTTTTTTATGCTAAATTTGTTTGAATTTTGGCAAAAGGGCACCATTAAAAAGTATAATGTTTAATTAGCTCCTGGCAGTTCCTGTTTGCAGTGTACAGATATTTGTCACTTATTTTGAGACTGACAAAAATGTAAAAATCTGATGATTTTTTTTTTTTTTTTTTTTGGCGGGGGGGGGTGGCTATGATTTCCAAAAGATTTACAGACATTTATTTGCAGTGGACACTAAAGAAAAACTGACAAGTCACATTAAATCTAAAATATATGTGTCATCACTGCGGGTTCAAAATTGACTAAGCTGTGACTCCAAGGAGGAGTGCAATTTTTGACACAAATTGCTGCAGTTTGGGTAATGTACCTTAACTCCCTCCAGGATCTACATGTTACAACCACTAACGGTGCTGCACAGTTGACCATGTTGATAAGCCACATCAGGAGGCTACACTACTGTAAATAGCTTCTTGTTATTTTTAGAGCACCAGCACGGGCCTGTCTCTTTTACACAGGATCTTTGTTTCCTCTCGCTTGTCCCTCACAGTTTGAAAATCTCTGCATTAATGGATTGCATCCTATATAGTGATGTGGAGTTGAACTAACATGTACATCAGTCAGCCTGCCAGCCGTCACATGTCAGCTAAGTTAACAGATGTTTTGCAATTAATATCATCTAATTACTGTATAATGAAAAATTACACAATTCCCGTTAAATTAAAGCTTCTGGAGGATTTTCACATTGATGGACTGTGGAGTGTTGATAAGTAACATATTTAAATTGAAGCCATTTGCGGGTTTTATGTTAACATCCGGTGACTGTGATTCAGCGAATCAATCAAGTGCAGCACAGGTAGCTTTAATGATATTCTCCTATGTTCAGAAAACATTCATCTTCTCATTCCACTGTAGCCCTCTCCGCCGTTTGTCCTTGGGACACCCATATGACACGCGACAACATGCATCGAGTCGATGCAGAGACACAGGCAAGCCCACGTATACAAACGCACACGCACAGTCACATCGACAGACACACAGACACACACATGCACACACACACACTCTAGACAGCTTCACTGTCAGAGATAAATGATGCCTGACACTGTGGCCTGAAGAAATGGGCTGACTGAGCAGCAGTGAGATGAAGATACTTCTCACAAAGGTTCCCTGAGCCAAACAAGTAGTGTCCCTGGGAAACCTGGACGCTGACTTCTGTTGCTCGAGGGCCAGGTGTCAGTCAAAACATCCTCCAAACAACCACTCTGAAAGCTGACGAACTTTATCACCCAGACACAAACTTGTAGATTGACAACTTAATAGCTGGATGTGTTCAGTCCATATCATGAGCTCCAAATAAATGTGGAAAAGACTGCCAATCTCATTCAAAAACAAATCAGGAATTATGCATTTGTTTCACATTAATAGACTTATTACTGCGTGTCTCTAATATTCATGATTTATTTATTTTTTTTTATTTAATTGTCAGAGTCCAGCCCTTCTTTTGATTCTTCTGTTGACAAAGACTAATGTGAGTTCAAGATGATACAGAGGACTTTTGATGCGATGTCTGTCTTTTGTGCTGTGAAACAATAGCAGCTGTAGCTCAGGGGCTTCTCAGTGTTGTGGGAGCCCCAGACACAGACAGGAAGGGAAGGCTATACACAATGTTCGGAGACTTCCTATTCCCTTTAGAACGAACAGATCAGTCAGTCAGAGGGCCCCTCTGCGAGCACTGGGGTCAAGGGCCACGCCAGTCAGACAAGACACAACAGAGGCCCCCGTCCCTACATGCTACATAAAGTACTGTTGAAAGAAAGAAAGAAAGAAAGAAAGAAAGAAAGAAAGAAAGAAAGAAAGAAAGAAAGGAAATAAAATCTCTGTAAAACTGCTCCAAGTGCCTCCTTCTAAAAATATCTACAGAGGGAGGGAAGATATAAAAAAAAAAGGGAGAAAAAGGAAACAGGCCTTTTACAACTTTAAAGAGAAAGAGGCTGTGGAGTGAACGGCAGAAAATATTTACTCAGGGAATTAGTTCAGGATCATTGTGTGCGTGCAGGGCTTTAGTTCCCTGGCTCCATTTCAAGGCCCAAGTGGCTCAACTGGAGCTCCCTCCAGGGCAGGCCTAATTATCACAGGGCTAGGGCCATTAAAATGCTTAACTAACCTCGTTTCTCCAAAACGCACAGATTAACGCCAGCCTCCAGCAAAGTGTCGGGAATAACCCTGCTGCCTAATACCCTCTTTGATTTTTTTTTTCTCTAGTGTGGAGAGGCGAGGCAGAGGACTGGTGTGGTAACAGTTATGGATGGAGAAGAATACTGAAAGTTAAGGTCCAATCAACCCTCCCTTTCACTATACATGCTGCGCAGGTTGCAGGAGACATATACATCACAGGATGTATGAAAGAGTAGACTGTGTACCTGGGGGTGTCAGTGAATATCATTCTCAAATACAATGAAAGGCTCCATACGTCATTCCTATATTTCATAGTCGTGGATGTCATGCAAGGACAGTGGATATATCCAGCTGTCTTGGCTCAATATAAAGAGAGATATGGATACTTGGAGCAGAAGTCAGGTCATGATGGACATAGATGGACATAGCTCTTTCAAACCATTGATCACTGGTTTTATACTCTTATCACATCTTTCTCTGCCATTCAAATTCAATTATCAACCATTTGATTTTGCTGATTGTCATCTACACCAACTTTAAGGAGTGAATTTTATTTCTCCAACTCAAGCGTGCTTTAATACAAATGGAGGAATTCACATGGTGATTAATAAATGCAGCTTATGAAATAAAATTTGTAGGGTGCAAATACAACAACAACTATAGCAACCTAGAAAGCTATTTTCAAAGAAGACGCCTAAATTTTAGCCATTAACAATGGCTCCTTTCCAATTAACAATGGCTCCATTCCAATTAATTCCTTTAAGTTTGGCAACTAAGTCAAGCAATAGCAGGCAATAGCAGGGCCCTGGAACTGGTCAACCCACAGGTAATGCAACTTGCATTAATGTTATTCCTAATACCTTTGGTTTTCTGATATGACAGGTCTAAAAAAAAAAAAAATATTTACATGCTTTTAATTTAACATGTCTTGGCCAGATCAGATAGCCATTGGGTATGAAAAAAGCTATGTATACACGTACCCAAGAAGCGTCAATAACATATTGGAATCTGTTTATTTAATCCATCATAAGAGGGTGAGATGCTTTCGAGCCAGACTGGTGCGGTACATCATTCTCTCTAATAAGCATATCCAAGCATTACTCTGCCTAAGTGTTGCTAAATACAATCAGCCCCTCATAGGGTCTGTCTATGGGTCAAAAGTCATTGTAAGAACACAAGAACACAAAATGACAATACGTACACAATGAAACAATAAAACAACAAAAACGGGCAAGCACTCTGTCACAAGGCACAACAGAGCATAGCAACTATCCAATTAAAAGATACATATTTGATGTCCCAAGAGACTTTACAAGTAAATTAGAAACAAAAACATTGTACTAATTTCCAAATGCCTAAAAACTGACTTGGTGTCAAAATGAGTTGTCAACTCAGACAGTCTCAGTCTCCTCTGCTCAGTGTTCCATGTAAAGCTTTGAACTGACGCTCCATCCAAAAAGGAAAAGTAGAAGTGTAGAAGAAATAGCTTTTAGTCCCATTTTCAATAGAGGTGTAAAATGGTCACACGAGGGGAAATTAGGAGAGCAATTGTACTTCCAACATAAAGGTAAAAAAATACAAACCACCTGTTGGTGGGAAATTAGTGAGGGATTAGGTCCATGGTGCAGCCATCTTGCATCCTACTCATTTGGTTGGTCGATACTGTCTGTATCGGACTATATAGTCCCTAAACACAGTTAGGGGGTAACAAATTTACACATTTGCAGTCAAAGCTTAACTTTAAATATGTATGACCTCATTTTTATGCATTTTATATGCCCTTTATGCAAAATATTTTAACTCAGAACCAAGTTCAGCAAGAGTTTAACAAGACAAATTTCTTATATATATATATGTGTGTGTGTGGGGGGGGGGTTACAAATATGTATATATATATATATATATATATATATATATATATATATATATATATATATATATATATATATAGAGAGAGAGAGAGAGAGAGAGAGAGAGAGATAGGGGTAACAGAAATAACTATGCTCTTTCATAAGTCAGATTTCACAGAGATCCTACACAAAGAGTGAGTAGGAGCATCAATCAATAAAAGACCTTAAACAGCTGCAGTAGTATAAGTATGAAAATTAACTAACTTATTCAACCGAAAGTAATGATTTTTTCAGAGGTAACTCACATTCAAATCTTTCCTAATGACTATGATCAACTATTGTATCTCCAGACTCACCTAAACTGGACAGGTGAAGACTGAGGCCTGGTCTGATGAATCTAGATTTCTGCTGAGGCAGCAGTGGGTTGAGTTAGGCTTCAACAGCACAAATCCACTGACTCAACCTGCCTTGTGTCAGCAGTACAGGCTGCTGCTGGTGGAGGGAATGTTTGGCACAGTTTGGGCTCCTTAATATCAATCAATCATGGTTTGATTGCTGCAGCCTTTGTGAGTATTGTTCCTTTACCATCTTCTAATGGCTACTTCCAGCGCAATGATAATAAAGCATAAAGCAAAAGTCATCTCCAACTAGTCTGATGATCGTTACGGTTTCAGTCAACTTCAGGGGTCTCCCCCATCACCAGATCTCAATCCAGTAGAAAACCTTTAGAATGTGATAGAACAGAAGATTGGAAGTATGACTGTGTAGCTGACGAATCTGAAGAAATGATGTGATGCATCATAACAACATGGAGCAGACTCTCAGGGGAAGGGTTTCCAACATGGAAACCAGGCCACGAAGTGTTGAGACTGTTTAATACCCAGTATTAGTAAGGTGTTCCTAATAACGTGCGCAGTGAGAGTATGTCTTAACAATTCTGTTCAGTGCACAATTTTCAAAATCAAAAATTGTATGGAACTGGAAACAAGGTCATTTGTATGCGGTGCACTGTATAATGAATATAATTAATCTTGGCAAAAAGACCCCACTCCTATACAGATGCCGAACATGTTTTAGCACTGCTCGAAATGAATTTGTTGTGCTACCCACTTTGTCTTTCAGGCATTGAGAAGACATGAATGAACTGTCTGATAACAGGATCACGGTCTTTGTTCAGGATAACATGAGGATTCATTGGTTCATTTAAACAACTGTCTACAAACCAGTGCAATACAGCATGATTATTTTTCAAAAAGCATTTTTCTTATTTAAATCAGCGAGGTCTCTTGATCTTAAGGAAATCAAATTAAACTCAAATCCAATCTGAATGACTGGAACGATGTGGTTTATTCTTACATCCCAATTGACGCATAACATGATTTTGAAGTGTTTTGTAAATGCTAACCCGTTGCACTCTTTTCTACTACCTTATAATTCCAGCTTTGTTTTGCATGTATGTGGATATTTTATGATTTATTGCTCTTATTGTTATGGCGAAATGAATATTATCAGTGTACAGCACAACCAGTTTTTATTTGGTTGCCATTTTCTAAACTTTAGATGTAACTGCTCAGAATTTAAATTCCCATTATGCTCTTATAAGTGTAGACATATTAATGTTTTCTCCTCTTTTACTACCTTATAGGTAATCTTTTATCTCCAATTACAGTATATTACACTACTCCTCATTCTCTCCAAGTATTGTTTGTATAAATACTCATATATACAAAGACAGATGCAACACTGTTGCAAATGTGATGTATGGAGATACAGTTTGAGAAAACACTGCAGATGCCAATTGGTAGCAAGTAAACTGGCACTGACTTTTCTTTTAATTCAATCCAAGCACTGTAAGAGAGCCTTATGTCTTTTGAAATTAGTATTAGCAGTTCATGCTGTTAATACAATCGTAGCATATACGATACATGTATATTAACGTTCAAATAAATATTCATATACAGAAAATCCACAGAATATTATGACTTAACTCTGCAGTTTCCTTCAGTGGTGAGGCCTGCAAATTTACTGCTCTCGTTTAGTTTCACCACTCTCATCAACTGGGTTTCCAGATGCCACAGATAGCTGGTTCCATTAAAAAAACAAATAGAAGAAGACACTCTGAAATACACGCTGTGCCCTACCTGCAACACCAAATAGATAATATACAAAGTTAGCAGCTACCTGGTGAACATACTGCAGCATTTAGCAGCCAAAGAGCCAGATATAGCCTTAGTTTTAATGTACAAAACTGGAGTTTGCCTCTTGTCACGGACCTGCAAGTAGTAATTTCTGTAAACATCAGCTTTCCAAGTCTGTTAGTTTCATCAGCTTAATAGTACTTTAAAGCTAGTTTATTTGCAATAACTAAAATCTTTACCTAGGCTTAACCATACCATAGCTAACCAGCATAGACATTGTAAAGGAAGAATCTTTAGCCTAAGGCCACAGGGCATTACAAAATGTACGCTGGTTTTTGCAGAATCCTACGATATCAATGTTCTGGTGGTTAGGTTGGAATGATGAAGCGGTTCTCCTGGAAGATCTGTCATCCCTTTCAGTAGATCTTCGATCTAGAACAGAACCTGTACGCAGGGTTCAGTTATATTGCTGTTGTGAATTTTCTTCATTTACCACATTAAACGTGGCTTTAAGATGCACTTTACCACACCAAATGCCTTCAGCATATGCCTTCAGCATAACATTAGTATTTTTCTCATGCTTATACATTATCATTCCTTTTTGCTTCTTGCCATTTACTAAGTCTGATTGTGACTGAAGTACTGTAGTCCTTTTGCCCCTCCTTTTCTGCCCTTTTGTCAATTTCATAGACTGGAAACCTTTTGTGCCTCTCATCTAAATTATAGTATGCTAGTGGCAATGCTGGAATTCAAGGAAAAATACAACTCAGTTTGCCTGACTTAAAGAGGCATGAGCATTGCTAATTGTTGTAGTTATTCCACAAATAATCCTTTTAGGGATTTTTTTGCTTGGGAAAAGGGGAGAAAAATGTGATAATAAATAAATAAAACCCCAAATAAATAGAGACTGATTTGAATGAAGTGTCAGGGGAGATGTAGTGCAAAGGCGCGATAATAGCTAAGCTAGCTTATAACATCTTTGTTTTCACTGAGCACTGTGCTGTGGTTTTCAACTGAGCACTGTGCTGTGGTCTCTGGGGCCACAAGGGGATTTTTGGCAAAGCTGTTCTTCTCAAGGTCCACACTTTGCAAACACTCAAGGAGGCTACGCTGTGTTATCAGTGAATCAGGATCCATTTACACATTGATAGTAGAGGAGGTGGAGAAGGCTACTCATACTCAATGACTTTCCCAATAGACGCACGTTAGTGTATCTCACACTTGGGGAAGGCTGAACCAAAAACAATGACGCCAAATAGTAGCCTTTTTAGGAAGATTAGTTCCACATTTTAAAGCTTTGAATGGAGTGCTGCATCCTGGATATTATTCTGCTCCACAAGCAAACAACACTTGCTGCTAAGACATTAAGAATTTATTGTGATTTCTTACATCCACAGTGAATTTATTGTTGTTTCGCAGAATTCCATTCTGCCTCCGTTTTGACAAAAATAAATGACTTTGGGACCTTGACGGTTTAGTTTGAAATAGCACATGTCTTGCAGTCAAGACTCAAGAGTGAAACAATTGCTTTTCAGCTGGTAACCAGACTTGAGGTGACATGGCAGAGGAGAAGTCAGGCATAATATTTATCTCCCTGCCCTTGGAGATGTGGTACGCTCATCCAATTCATCCATGTCTCCATCAGAGAAGAATGAAAGCGTGGCCACAAAAAAAGAAAAACCCTTTTCATTACAGCAACATGGATCATTTATCTTGTTGAGTTTGCTCCATTTCATGTCATCGATTACAAGAGTTTCTTGAAACAGAGGAACACCAGAGTTCAGGTCTCAAGTAGGAACGTGTAACACAACAACCCATCATCCAAAATGTGGAGGACAGCTAAAATAATTTCTACTCTGCTCCCATGGAAAAAAAAACAATCAGTTTTATGTACAGAAAAACATGGAAAGAAAGGTTACATGAATAAAATGGATTAAAATATTACAGCATGATAGAAAACTGATCAATATTTGACATGCACCTTGGTATCCTGTACATCTCACAAGAGGTTACAAACACAATGTACTTTAATCTGAAAGGTCCAGCCAGTTTCATCCAGAAACCTTTTTTCTGGACTCATCTGCAGCTAACGTGAGTGCCGCCTTCACTTAATTTCATCTCCGATTATCTGTGTACTGCTGCAGCACTGGCCGTTCCTTCCTATCAAATTACTGTTGTTAGTAAACATTACATATTTACAGCTTCATCCCAAACAAATGACTGCTGCTGTGAACCTGTATGTAACAGTTGATAAGAGGACTCACCTCAGCACAGATCTCTTAAAACACAGTGACATAACATCTGAGATGGAGTCAAATGATTAGATGTTTTACTGTTCACTGTTCATCCTTTCCAGATGAAGGGTCAAGCCATAAACAGGTCAGGGTAGAACAGATGAAAGAAGCCCTTTCAATAGCTACCGTATTTTGTTTACCCAACTGTATTACCCTAATGATTAAGGGCTGAAAAGGAATTCTGAAGGATGCTGTGTTGACACACTAGTTATCTGATACGCATACTGTCAATGAACACAGGTGCTGGGAAACACATGAATAAAAAAACATTTTCTGTGAAGGGATGAATTGCAATGCAGTAAGCAAATAAAAGCCAACTGGGAGCAAGAGTCAAATGATTATTTCAGAGTGTTGATCTTATCACAGATTAGATGTGATCCTTTTAGCTGGAATAGAAGGACAGTGAAGTGGTTGCACAATCTTTGTGTCTAATCAGAACATCAATAAGTTTTGTTTGCATTTTTCTTTTGTTTTTGCATATTCTTTGCTCAGCACCAGTTCTTCGGGTGTATTGTGTCACTGCTGAACTTGTGTTTGCATGGGGAGTCTGCAGACCATCATATAGCACGATATAGATTACACAAAAGACAAATAATCAAACTGATGATTATAATATTAATAAACTAAAAACAAAAACAACAGCAACAACAATAATAGTAATGATACTAATAATACTAATTGTTATTATTAGCAGGATCATGGTGGTCTGCAACAATGGATCCAGACTCTACAGCATGAGAGGCAGAAAAACCTGCAGAAAGTAACAGAAGAAGAGAGGAAAGAGATGAGGAACCACAGAAACTCTGTCAGTTTCTGTATTTCTACTCTTTACCTGGTTATTTTTGAAACAGAGGATAAAATTATCATTACTGTAATAATTTTACGAAGACTTGTAAAATAGTGTCTCATAGCAATATAAATCCTGTGCTGTGTTTTTCATTTGATGAGCCTTCAAAGTCCTGGATGTATTACTCAGAGCAGACTTCCACGGGCCCATTAAAAGCAGTCACTGCTTTTATTGTCCAATACCAACAATCAAATGTCATAAAATATTGTCATATTTTCTTTTTTCAAACTGAATATCCCTTATTTTTAACAATTTCAAATTGGACTAATTGCCTACTTAGAAGTGTGTTTATGTGTATTACATTTACCAACTTTCACATTATAGACTACTGGTGAGAGTGAAATGCTCAGCTGTCCATCTCAGCCTGTTTAGTATTCTGCCCATGAAATGGTTTAAAACTCATCCCCCATCCATCTATCTACCTAAAGATATGAGATAACTTTTTTTTTCTTCTCAACAGATGATATTAAGTGCCTCCCATTATCTCAGTAGGTCTGTATCATATTAGAATCTGCAATCGCAGGTCAGAAAGTATACGGCTCTCTTGTCTCGGCCGGTGCTGCAGAATTACTTTCTGGCACACAATGGCTGAATGGGTTGAGGCTTTGTCATTTAAACTGCATAAAGAGGCCAGAAATTGATTTTTATTGTAGATCTTCATATCTAATAAAGCTCTGAGGATCTCCATTCTTCATTGTCTGAATGGCCAGTGAATGCTTTCAATCTACCTCTCTGTTTCATGCATAAAAGTGGTAGCTAGAATGATAGGAGAAGAATGAGAGGGAGGGTGCTGCCATGCAAGTGAAAAGCATCCCTTCCCTTTTTCTCTTTTCTGTGGAAACTAGACCTGGGGAGGATGGGAGAGGTCAAGGAGCTGGGGGTAATTGAAAAGTGAAATGTTTTTTCTTCCTTCCTCTTTAGAAAGAATGTTTCTTTTTCAAAGAGAAAACATAACCAGGATTCACTTCTGTTAAAGAAATTCTCTTTAAGGTGCAACCACAGTACAGAAAGTCTACAAAGATATTAGTCCTCTTTCACCAGAGGTTGGAAAAAAATTTCCACCTATTTTCTCATTACTGCAGTACAAAAGTCGATCCACTCATTGCATGAAAAATCTGGTTAATTTTTTACAAATACAACCCTCCTTTCCACAATTTTCACCCTAAATAGGAACAAATACAAAAAATTGTGACAAAACGTGAATGTTTCAGTTATAGAACCATCAACCTATGACTTCATCCTCAGATCTTCAAACTTATGTTGTATAAGGCCTTTTTAAGGGTTTATTAATGTACTTGTCCACAACTTTATCTCCTCCAAAGATTCCATATAAACACAACTTAAAAAGTGACAATAAACAAAGTATTACCTCTGCCAAGGAGGTTGTTTTCACCATGTTTGTTTGTCGGTTTTTCGGTTCGTTTGTTTGATGCTTTGTTGGTTGGTTTGTCTGTTTGAAAGTAAGAGTTCTGAACCCATTTGCAGCAAACTGGGTGGAAGGATGGTGTGTGACGAATCCAGGGACTTTCCTTAACATTGCAAGATAGGCCATTTTTTTTTTTTGACATTTCCGTCAATTTCTTGGGAATCAATGTAAATGATATGCAAAATACATAAATATTTATGGTGTTAAGATCTATGACTTTGTACAATTTGGTGGAGATCCAGATAATAATATGGATGAAATTCAGCCTTTTCTTTCACCAGATGCAGATACCGATCCAAATCCGGAGGGAGAAAATGCTGTATCCACACCACATCACACAGTCTACAATTTACTATGTGTTATGACAAATGTGTTATCAGACAACTTCATTTTTCCTTCTATTTTTCTATTAAAAGACCTGTCCAGACATGCAGGATAGTTTGTCCTTGATTTTATCGGCACTGGCATCCTAGTTTAAAATACCTGGTCACAGGAGAAGCGATGGTATCGTTTTATATCTGGTCATAACTAAATTCTTAAAGTTTAGAAATTTGCAGTTTTTTGCTTGCAGACGATTAATAATTAAACTTATTAATCTCTCATGTTAATCTCTCGTATTACATTGTCTGCAATGACAATAACGATGACTGATGATGGTCCAATGACTGGAACTTTTTCACTTTTGTCACATTTTGTCAAATGTAAGAAACTTGGTCTTCTTTGCACCTGGAGAGTTCCCTTTTGTGAGTCTGTGAGAATTTTTTCATATGGTATATTACTATCTTATTTGGCTACACAGCCCTGACAGCACTGGATTCAAGAGCAGCAGGAGAATCAGCACTGAAATCTGAATTCTGAAGACATCCAATCCAAGTCGTGTGCACATATGTAGCGTCAATGGGCCTTGTTCAATTCACTTTAATTCAATTCAATTCGATTTATTTAGCAAATCATAACAAGGGTTATCTCAGGGCACTTTTCATTTATAGCTGATTGAGTCCCCAGTCTTTATAATTATGAAGTTGTTACTACAGGTATTGTCACGTCTGTTCAAATAACTGAATAAACAAGTAAACACATGCATCCATAGTGGTTATTAGTGTTTATGATGCATTTAAGAAAGTCTACTCAAACTGAAATCTCTGCATGTTTCAGCCCTGTTCTCTGAACATACTATAATAACCACATACCGTATTTTTTGATATTATTTTACTGTGTGAAGGGCTCATTTTACAGTTTTCGAACATTATTAAACCATTATTATATAAGTGCCAATCCTGTCTGTTGCAAAATACTGCAGAAGTAACATAATTAAACTTTGGAAACTGGATTGACTGGTCTCAATACACAGGGCAATGTTAAATAATAACACCTTTCTGATGCCACTGAGGGTTTATTGAATGAGTCGTGTTTGTAAACGCAATAAAACTGATCAAAACGCAATATTAAACTGCTATTTCAAAAGTTATCACTTGAGAAACATTTTATGTTACAAGCAACTTCTGAATTGTACTTATACCTTACAACAGACTAACATCAATGAAATGCTGAAAATTACAACTTGCTCAGCTCAGCTTTCTGAATCCCATTATAACATGAGAAGATGCTGATGATGGACCTGCAGCAGATCAAGGCTCTGTAGTTGTATCTGAAACAGAATGTACTGCTGCTAAATTTATCAGCAAACTAACTAGCATTATATTATAACTGGCATACTGATATTAAACCATTATGAAAACTACTACCAAATTGTACTCAAAACAGTCTGTCATTTGTAAGAATTTTGTCATCTGTTTCCCTTTTATTGTTTTCTTTCTCACCCATGTCCTTGTTTGTTTTGGGGTTTTTTGATCACCTGATTTATTTTTTTTTTCAATAATGAGATTAAAAATGAACAAAAAAAGTAATACAAGTTCACCTGATTTCCTCAGCATCAGCTCAACTGATGGTATTTGGAGACTAACAATCTCTGTCTGCCCTACTGCAGGAAAAGATTGAACCATGTGCACCTTTAAGGGGGGTGGGTAAATGGGGAAATACTGTGGGCATAAACAGACTGTCATACGCTGTCAACATCAGTAGTTTACTGGTAATAAATGAAATTTAAATGATTTTTAAAAATGACATAAAACTTCAAAACTTCAAAATGGCAGATAAAAATGTCAGGGTCTTGGGTATTTAGTTCCACCATTCCACTCACTAGGGTGCCCCTGGCACAGCGACATACTGAGTGCTAACGCAGTTAATGTCGGAACTTAAAAGCTTCATGTTCAGTGCAAAGAGGTCAGATGTTGAACTTGCTCCTTCACATGATCAAGGAAAAAATGGAAGACCAGAGTTCAGGTCTCAATTAGAGGCGAGATTATTTCATTGTGTTCACATAGCAAAGATATTTGTAAATGAAGAAAGATATGAGTGGAAGACTACATGAATAAAATGGGCTAACAAAAATAAATCAGAGTAAAATTATTTTTTAGAACTGGTTGATATATTGAAAATAATTATAGCAAGTTATTGTGAAGATAATTGTACAGAGACACAAGCAGTTAACATGAGAAAGTATTATAAAGGCTTCATGTTCAGTGCAAGGAAGCAGTGCACACTATCTTTTGTATGTTCTATATACAGATTGTGTAGCAATTCGGTGTGAGCTATTATTATTATGATTATTATTATGTGCCATATGAAATGCGTGAAATCAAGGGACAAGTGTAATTATGTCAAAAGCACACAAGGACTAGCTGTATTGCACAAAAACTAAATTTCATCTTTGAATTGACTCAACAAATCTGAAAGTTGGAAAAACAAAAAATGCCCCCTGTTGCTTGTGTGATTAAGCAGATTAACTCTGCCCGCCTTTGGTGTAAAATTGTAAAAGATCATTTGCATTCGGCCAATCAGAATGGATGAGAAGTAAATTGTTGGGATTTGTTGACATGTGTTTATTTCTAAAATGAACATAACCTGTCAAATTAATGACTCCGACTCTAAGATACATAATAAATAAAATAAAATGCTCTAATCTGAATATAATTTGAATCAAAAAATGAAACAAGCACATACCCCTGTTCATCTCTGTGCTGCTCAGAACAAATCATTCTCTGCTCACTTGTTTAAACTGAATATTATGCAAATGCACAGCTCACCTAACTCACACTCCTCCCTCGTTTTCCCTCATTTTAGGTGATCACAAATATGTAAACAAAATTTGTTGTCATGCATTTGAATATGATTAATTATCACAGAGTAATCCAGCTGCACTTGTAAAGACTTTTCAGACGAGATTAGGAATTCCAAAGTGACAACCATGATAGATGTGAGCATTCTGTAAGTCGTAGATTAAAGGTCACAGTGATGAACTGAAAAACTCACAAGGCATCATTTAAGTTGAGGCAGATGTAATCAAAGCTGTGCGGCAAATAGACGAGCGCCTCAAACAGGCAAAATGATTATGGAAATGGGTATCTGCACACAACTAAACATATGGCAGTGCCTAATGCCATATAACACTAGGGGCTGGGTTTAATCAAACTTCACCAATTAAAAATACAAATGATATGCAAACATCTGAAAGTCTGAAGAGAAAATAAGGAGGATTGTTATTAATGATAGGAAATGAATCTATCTCCACTAATTCTCTAAATGTTTCCTTCACTGCTCTCCTCTCTACAGATAAGACTGATCATCATCACTGAATAGTTTTAACAAGAACTGCTTAAATAAACATGCCAAGTGGAAAAAAAGGCTCCATGACAAAAATAAACACACATTTCATAGGGAATTTACAACTGTATGCATTTATTAGGAGGGAAATAATAAAAAGATATTCTTACTTTGGAAGATTTGCAGTTAAGATCCAAGGCTGGATCACCAAGCAGGCAAAGTGGGCAACTATTCTGGAGCCCGTAACCCCAAACACCTAAGGACTAGAAAAGCCCCCAGTTACTCCATAAAAACTTGACATATGTAATTTGAATATTTGTATATTTGTTTAGAAATTTGTATCACTACAGGACAACATCATCTAAGATGGGCCCTTCATGCTTAAGGTTGCCTGAGTGGAGCCCTGTGTGAAACTGAGTCTAAAGAGCTTCCTCTAGTTTTTTCTGTCACTGCGTGGACATTTTTTTTTTATTGACAATGAGACTGCTTTGGGCACATGCTGATAGTTTATGTATACATATAATGTATAAAAGAATAGTTAAAATACACATATTTTGATAAGTATGATTGTTATGGGGAGTACTAAGTACTAAGAGTTTTGTATTATCCCAACATAGGAGTACTGTGGGACTTCAACTAACATTCAACTTTTATTTATCAGTTAATTTGATGATTATTTTCTTTATTAATCAATTAATGATTCGGTGTTAAAACCCCCAAAAAATGGTGAAAAATATCTATTCTATTAATTCTGCAGTCCCCAAGTTGGCATATTCAAATTTTTTGTTTTTTACGCCCAACCCAAAGACATCGAGTGTACAATAATAAACAACTTAAAAAGTAGCAAGTATTCACATTAAAGAAGCTGAACCAAAGATTTTTGGGCATTTCTAGCTTAAAATATTGTTTAAATGATTCATCAATCGCCAAAATTGTAGCTGCTTAAATTTCCGTTAATCAAAAAATTGAATACTTTAAAAATGTTCTTGAGTCCTTGTCTCTATCTGGGTCTCTGGGAAAATAATGAACTAGCATTGTGCAGTTGGGTTATAGGGGTCCACCAAAAACTTTTTGCCCTTTGGCCTCCTAAGAGGTTAGTCCACCCATGTTAAGATCGTTCCTTGAAAATCATGGTCTTAAAGTGAGGAGTGTGTGTGTGTGTGTGTGTGTGTGTGTGTGTGTGTATGAACTGCAGGGCAGGTAACAGGTAACATCTTGATGCCTGTATTCATCAACTCATCTGCATATCAGGCTACTGGGGGCTGCTTCAAAAAGTAGCGCCCCAGTGTGGCTAGAGGAAACGTCAGAGGTGCTGTCACTAACAGAGGAAAGATGAAGAAGCACTGCGGCTCACTATAGAGAACTATGATTCACTGGGGTTGCCATTAGCGCCGCAGAATTTAATGAAAGAAAATATAAAAATAGCCAATAAATATTTTGATGTCTCTTATGATGAGATTTTTTTTTAGCTAACATGTTTAAGAGGAGGAAAAAGAAGGAAACCATGTGAGGTGCATTCGGTGTGCAGGTGTCCACCTGTTTATAAACTAATCCTTATTTTTGCCTCCATAAATCCCCAAAATTTCAATAAACATTTAAAACAGGAGTCAATATTGCTCCTTCTTCAGGGAAACAGTTGCCAGCAACAGAATGCGTCAGCATGGATTCACGGGCATTTGTGAAGAGTTTGGATCCATTAATGACATGCGACTTGATTCAGGTGTTTGCCTCCATATCTGCACTGATGTCAGTATTACTCCAGCAGAGGCAGCATGCACACACACACACACACACACACACACACACCGACACACACACACAGACACACAAACACACACACACACACAGACACAGTACACACAGTATCGAGCTCAATCATCCCTCCCTAAATAAACTGTGTTGTGTTTCCATCAGCTGGTACTGTGTGTATACAGACCAAATCCATTTAAAATCCTGCAATACTTTCACAAAAATATAGACTTACAGAATATAGTATTGCATTTGCTTTATGGTCACAGAGGTTAAGTGAATGTAGGTATATATGGCTGGAAAATACATTTAGTCTTGATCAAATCTTTCTGAATATTTTTTGGGCTTTTCCTGCACATGTATGTGTAGCAAGTATAGAGGAAGTGGATTCAGCTTTCTGGACACTGTAAGATTTTAAATCATCAAATCTAAAAGAGGTGTATACTTACCAATTCTTTGTGTTCATGAAGATTAAAAATTATGCTTCTCTCACTTAGCACAATTTATGTTTCATGATGCTTTAAAGACTGTGAATGTATTTTTTTTCTATCATGTCAGCATTACATTACTTTACTTCTCCTCAGCGACTTACTGTAAGCTTTAATGTATGTGAACATCACCAAGTAAATCATAATATTTTTACTCTAAGCTCCTAGCCCAGGCAAAGGTGAACCTGCCACTTGTCCATTATAGACATGACACGGGTATCCCACCCACCCCCCACCCTGTGGTCCCTCAGGAGAAGGTAGGGATGTAGGGTGTGGAGGACAGAGGGATGGGGGGGGGTGCTTGAGAGGATTCTTTATGCAGCTCTGTGTATTGCTTTCATGTTGTCCAGCCGGTAACTAAGTTGGGTTGCCCAGGGCAATGGCTAATTCACACCCTCAGATCACAAGCATGAAATGAGAGAGCAGGGAGCGCTAAAGCCCTGGGGTTAATGATAGCTCCCTGGCACCACACACCCAACACCCCTCCATATAAATCTGGCCAAATGGTTTCATTTTAGATGATCCCCAGAATCTCTTCCACACATTGAAGTCAGGGGTAGGAGCTAAACAGCACACACCTGAGATAGTTTGTTTGATTTTAGTGATAATGACAGAAAAATAAAAATCATGAGGGTGTCTGGTCCAGTTGTTGTTTTTTGAAGCTTTGCAGTGGCTTTCTTACACACTGGTGTAAGTGAAGCATAAACATTATCCTTTGTATTATCCTAATGCAAGCGGTATGAATGGACACAGAAGCCAGCCCACACACAAGCCATTTTGTCATGATGGAAGTCTTTTTGCTACAGAGATCAGCAAAATAAAGAAATAAATATTTAAAAGAAGAATACAACTGTGAAGGACTTTAAAATTCTTTTACTCCTCAGTCGAACAAGCTTGTGGATGAAGACCCCCCCCACTCCTTCCCTCTATTCCACCACCACCACCACCCTTTTCCCCAAAACCCCTCTTTAAAGTTATTTCAAATTTCCCAGCAAGGCTTTGAGAAATCTGTTTGTTTGAGGGCAGCATTAGATGTGACCAGCGTTTTATTGTGACATAAAACCGCATTTCTTCCTTGGCAGATTAAAAATAAAATCGGTTAATAAGAAAAGCTGTCAGCAGCAGAAAATGGCTGACATAATCCGTTTATCCTCCAAGCAATAAAGATATTGGTCCTTGGGAGTCTATCTTTCCTCTTATGTTATTTCGCCCAAAACATTATCTTCTATGCATTCAGATGGATTAAGAAGTCATATGGGAGATAAAAAGAAAATGACAGATACAAAAAAATATATAATATCCCTTTCATTCCACATCACACACATTCACAGGAGGGTACACATATGATCCTGTGTTAAGTTAATGAATAAATAAAAAAAAACAGAGCAGAGGAAGAAAAGAAAACAGGTCACGAGCAGCTTTCCTGGAGTGTGATGGGGAGATTACAAGAAACTAGAGGGGTCAGCAGAGCGAAAGAGCAGAGTGGAATCAACCCCAACTCGGGCTAAGATGGGAGCATCTTACTCTCTGCTCGACTAGGCTGACATGCAGATAAAGTCAAACAGAAATTAACTGAGCCAGAGTGGAAGAAAGAACACAGGATGACTAGAGGAAGCTCCAACGCAGAGAGTTTAACATCAGAAACAGAATTTACTGTAAGACATTGATCAAGAGTCTCACAGGCTTATCTTACCTAATGCTACATGGCATGACACAGAAAAAAACCCCACAGTTTTAATATTTAATTTTACCTTTTTTCCCTAGTGCCTCTTTTTGCTTTTATATCATAGAGTATTTCATAGCTTGTCATAGAATTTATCAACATGTAAGACATGATACAAGGCAGGTATTCACTGTGTGACTGTTGTCTTTATCCTGCCTGAGAGAAACCAGCACATCCACTGAGGTTTGCAAGGCAGGCCGTCGACGGCAGAATCTCCAGACGAGCTGCTCCCCAGGGACTCACATGACTGACAGATAAAGGCACAAGCAGAGGAAACGTGTGGTCAAAGATGTGAGGCTGGTCATGAAATGCTGATTGGGATCTGTGTGAGCCAGTGGGGCCGTGCTGGGGCAAAGGGTTGGAGGGGGGGCAGAGGCGGGAGTTTGTGAATGATGAGGGGGGTGGAGACGTCTCAGAGTGGCAACCAACGTGTGCCGCAGTGTGAAGCTCTGAACTCAAACTCTGTTCTGTTTAATCATGTCGGTTCGGCTGGTAATGAAATTTGATTATGCCTGTAAAGGCAGCAATGTTGAGCAAGGGGAGAAGGATGGGGGGTGGGGGTTGCGGGGGGTGAAATATTAATATCTTCAGAGATTATGCATGAAACCCCAGTGTGTAATTTTCCCTCTCTCCTTGTCCACCACCAAATTGTTAGTAGTTCATCATTAGCATGGAACTTTTGCATTTCCATTCGTCTTTCAGTGCAGGCTGCCATGTGATTAATGCAGGCCTTGATTCATTAGTTTATCATTAATGTGGTTTTAACTGATCACTACAGATCCATCATGCACTCCACAGGGCCCTGCAGTGTAGATAAACACTCAGCATGCTCAGAAAGGCTATATACAAATCTATTTTGGTTGGCTCTTATGGGGGGCTGGGGCATATAACTCACAATGCCACTAGCCCCAGCCCACCGCTCCCAATGAGCAGCAATTGTATGCCTGTGCCTGAAAACACCCAGCTATTACAGTGTCACAGCATTCATTTATACAAAAAAAGGAGTAACTTCCCATCACCACAAGACCACCAAAAAAACGCCGTACTCTGGATCCGGTGGACAGAAGTTCCATGGCAAACCTTCATAAAAAATTATCAATGAGCAGAACATTAAAAAAAAAATTGGAACATTGGCTCAGAAAATTTAGAGCTATTTTCTCTTAGTACTGCACATGTCAGCAATCCGCTGACTAGTGAAAAACTACAGGCCTGAACTCCACTCTGTCTGATAATACTGAACTAAGGGAAACTTTGGGAAAACAAACAAAAAAAAAAAAACTCAATTATTTAGTGCACCTAAACAAAAGCTGATGAGCCGTTATCATGAGAACCACTTCCTGAATGAGAAGACTTTCAGAACTTACTGTTTTAGCAACAGGACCTCATCAGCTGGCTGAATAAAGCTAGCTGGCTTGCTATTTATTCACTTTAACTTGATTGAATATTGACAAGCTTTTGAAATCCATAAGTAACTGGATGTTATTTACTGCTATTTTTGTATGATCTAAAAGAAATTAAGTTTGAACTGTGACAAAAATGTAAGCTGGTTTTTTTTTTTTCTTTTCTTTTTTTTTTATCTTTTTTTATATTGTTGAAATGTTGAGAAAGTTCACCAGATAGCCTGTTAGTCTGTTAGGGCTGAGCAGTAGCATTAAGTAGAAAGACTTTATTACTGCATTTAACCTCAAGTAAACAGTTTTTTTCTGCAACAAGTTGTAAACATCAGCATTTCATCACTTTATGACGGCAATATGGCAACATGCTAGCAAACGGTTGCTTATAGAGCAACATGAGCATCTATTTGACTTGGCCTCCTGGTGAATTTAAGTCCAGTATTGTCTCTCCTTTTAATTCTGGTTTGGTCTCCACCAACTCCTATCTGGCTCTTTAGCTGCTAAATGCTCACCTTTGTTCATCAGCTAGTGGCTAGTGGCTGTCTGGACGCTGAGCCTTAAGTGTAAAATGGGTTTATTAGAGCTTTTCTATTAGAGCTTTTTAGAGCTTTTTTGCCTCCTAGAGGTTAAACCGAGGTTGATGAGAGCAGCAAGTCTGAAGCGGAACAATCACATCGCTGGCCATACAGTCCAAACAGCGAGTTGAAAGGTGCTAAAACACTGAGCTAAAGGGAATCTAGTCAGACTATACTACACACCTTGCTTCTGAATGTTGCTTAACCACAAGCAACACTTTTCAGATCACACATAGTCATTTGATCCATATGGAAATATTTTTTGGTGCAACCTTAAGCTCAAGAAATTTAAGGATCTATTTAAAATTTTGAGTTTATTATTATTGACACAATATTCTAGTAATGTTTGTTTAAAACCCAGACGTGCGCTTTGCACATTTTCCGGCTAATGCACTTCCCCTGTAGCGTACTTACACCTTTTTCTTCACATAAAGTAAGATGTGAAAAACCAGTGTTTGAAACTTCCTCAAGAACCACACATCTAAAAAACTTACCATGGCACATTTCCTGGGTCCTAAATAATACAACCAGCAAGTTTGAAGTCGATCAGATGAGCATTTGTTGAGAAACTCCAACTACAGACAAACAGAGATGTTTCCATTGATATACTAGATGATTAGATATACTTAATATTTTAATATATAACTTTTAGATGCACTTTGATTAAAATAAAAAAAAACATGTGAAATGTTGCTAGTCCACTGGTTCTCTTTGAGACGGTTGTCATTTGCACTGTCACCACAACAGGTACAGCAAGACCAGCCAGCCTGTCTGATTATGAAAAGTGGCCCCAACTATGTTAATTATGCAGTTTTTACAGGGGGGTCATTTTGAATCCAAATTGACCAGTGGCAACTTTTGTCACTCTCAGCAAATAGCATGATGTGACCCAGTCAGTGCTACAGGTCACCGAAATCTGATGTGGTTGTACTTTTTGGAAGATATGTGTTTATAATCATTATTTTAAATAAAAAAATATTTTCAAATTGAAACAACTGATATAATCAAGAATAAATGCTCTCAACTCAGCACCCTGCTCTGATCTTTAGATGTATAGTTACACATTCAATGAAGAAAGGGAGCGGGAGATTCAAACTTCCACCTGCCTATGGATGTTATAAGTTCACAGGTGAAAATGAAATAAGATGGCACTGTCTTTTTGTACTGATGTACTGAGCTCCAGAATACTGTCTTCAGAAGACATCTTTGCAGAAATTTGTGTTAGTCTTGACAACAAACCTAGACAAGCCAAATTTCACTGAAATATATATATTTTTTTCTCTTTAGTAACAGAAAAGGGTTTGAGGATATATGAAGGTTTATCATATTGCTCTCGATACTTTGCCTACCTGAGGAAGGTGATGGTATGTGCAAGTCTGTCATATTGTTATGCAGAAGGAAAAAAATTATTTCTCAGTTTATAAGCATCTGTCATATACTACAAGTCAGCTAAGTCTTTCTAGCAATGATGGCGGCATTTCAACCAAACAGCAGTTTCCCACATTATTGGCTCTTGGTGGCTCTACACACTCAGTGCAGTAATTTATTTGTTTTTGTGTCCCATGTCATCATAAAGAAAGATAAAAAAAAAATAGTTTTAGTTTTACTCGCTATTTTTTCTTCTTTCTTTAATCAAGATTATTTGACTTTCATGCTGGGAGTTATTAAATCTAAAAATAAGCATTTAACATTTCAATTCAATTCAGTTCAACTTTATTTATAAAGCGCCATATCATAACAGACCTTATCTCAGGGCACTTTTCATATAGAGCAGGTTTAGACCAGACTCTTTACAGTTATTATTTACAGAGACCCAACATTTCCCCAATGAGCAGCAGTAGTTGACAGGAGCAACAAAAAACTCCCTTTTAACAGGTAGAAACGTTGAACAGATCCCGGCTTATGGTGGTGGTGGTGGTGGTGGTGGTGGTGGGGGGGGGGGGGGGGTCGGCCTCGAACGGCTGGGTTGAGAGCGAAAAAGAGAGAGAGAGAGAGATGGGGGCAGGAGGGGGGAAAGAGAGCATAGCATAATAATGGGGCTAATGGCTATACTGTATATACTATAGTTATACTAATAGGGCTAATGACATTACTAATAGAAGTGTCATTTAACATTTGTTATATGCTATTTACTAAAAAAAAATATGAATGCTTGTTGCAAGAAATAATGAATCATTGATAATGAAACAAAGGAAAACTTAGATGTATTCTTGTATTGCTTCAACTTTTCAAAACCTTATTAATACTCTACTGGCAACAAGAATCAGCATCATTATGAACAGAATGAAACATCCATATACTAAAGAGAGACTGAACATAACATTTTAAGTAGCCAGCTAAGCCCTGGATGAGTACATTATATTTGTCAAAACTTAATAGTCTTGAGCCGTGGAAAGACTTACTGATAACCTTCTAAAGATTAAAAAAAAAAACTTTCTGATGTTTCTTTTTCTCTATAACTCTTCAAATGTATAAACCTTTTGCCCATTGTAAATTTTAAAGACAGTCCATAGTATAATATGTATACAAAACAACGTACAGCCAGGTTTTTCTAGCTGACCCAGTGAGACACTGAAAATTATGATGGAATTAGATAATAGAAAATGAAGTATTGTAGGTTGTACACAAACTTTCCTTTAGCTGTATTTTAGATCAAGCACAGTTTAGTTACAAATACAAATATTTCAATGATTGCACTAATGTTGGACTTGAAATAATGACTAAAAGGAGGGTCTTTCATGAAATGTGCAAGCCATTCAATGTAGTGAGATTTTTGCCATTCACAGAGACATCAGTCATGTTCAGCTTATACAGGAGAGGAAGTTGACAATTACTGTGAAGGAGAAAGACGAACCTTCAAAATGCAATAATTGTGCAAGAAAGAAATTAATTTTTAGCTAAAGTTTATGAATTGGATGAAATTAAATAAATGTCCAAAGATATTTAATTCTGGGGGGAAATGGAAGGGCCAGTATGAGAGATCATAAGGGCTTCAATTAACTCAAGCCTCAACTCAAAAGTCAAGATAAATGCAGAGAATAACGAAGATCTAATATAATTGGCCATAACAGAAGACCTTGGGTATTTTGTCTCTAAAAGCCAGCCATAGGAATGCACCGCTTCCAATTTGAGGGGTTCATCTGCTTTATATCTGCTTTTACTGCCCATATCTTTTATCTCAACCTTTTGTGAAAATGTTTAATTGATTTTAGAAGCCAAATTTTCTGATGAATGTCCATACACTATAAACACAGAATTCGGTGCCTTCACCTTATTTGTCGTTGACCCTTTAAAGGATGCAGTTTCTCTGGAGGGCATGTTGGCAAGTTCGTGGGGTAAACACTGGAGAGGTTACATGTGGAACTGAGGGTGAACAACAGGCAATATTCCATGGTCACACAATAGCCTTCTCTTTTTCTAATAAAATGTTGGAGGCTGAATATAGCTGTGTCCCAGTGGAGGGAAAGTGACTACTCAGGTGCGATGGTTCCACATGAAAACACAAGCAGCAGGAAGAGCTTAATGGGAAATTAAAATATTGCCAATCGTTGCACAGTTGTGACAATGTCACAGCAGCACAGTATTAACTGAGAACTACTGATAACCAGGTCTAAGTCCAGCACAAATCCATCTGCGTTCATTTACCTTGGCCTAGGAACCCATATCAGCCCAGGCCGGAACAGACACGGACTTAGAGCATCAGAAACTTAATAAGCACTTGCTCCCACTTAACACTAAGTGCTACTAGATATGCGTTTAATATCTGCTAGTCCAGGTAGTCAGGAGTTTAAGCTATAAAAATGTCATTTTATGTCTGTAATCCTGTCTATTAGTCTGAGGTTTTAGGGGTCTAGTTGTTACGGGAACACTGTCAGTCACATAAAGTGAGCAGCAAAAAAACCTTACTGTACTGATGTTCAGAACGCAAAGAGATGCAGTCTCACTTCTTTTTGCTGTTACAATCCTTTTCAGTCAGTGGTTGCTCAGAGATATTGGTAGAGAGATAGTGGTAGAGGTGTTTGTTTACACATGATGTAAATTTAATGTTGGAACTAATTAGCTAAAGTCAAAATTATTTAATTATATATAGTATTTTGTATTGTGTTATATAATGTATTACATATTTTTTTTGAAGGGAAGACACAGGCAATGAAAATTAGCTCAACTAGCACGAACTGTACTATGTGCTTTAGGGACTGTAGGGAAATTATTAGGAGGGAAGGTTGGATCAGAAAAGGGGGATGTTTACTTTTTTTTCTGCAGAGTCTGAATTTTTGGGGGGAGATTTTGCTCATACCAGTTTTAATATTTTTATTTCATTCTTCCATTGTGCGATTTCCTATTTTTCTAAAAAGTGAATCCATTTCATTTAAAAGGAGGGTTTGCCAACAATCCTGTATCAGTATCAAGGCTTTATTTTTACTCATCAAAACAAAGAAGAAACTAATGGGACTTAATAATTAATGCATTCCTGCCTAGGAGAATCAACCCTGTAAGTCTCAGACACACCCCTCCATGCAACACAAGCCTCATGTGACTGGTTTAATTATGACAGATAGTCAAACATCTGTTTTCTTACATATCAGGCTAACGTCATCTCATCTATTGTAATTCATCTTTATTATGTTATTTGGAATTAAAGGTTGCTTTTTTTTCTTCAAAGCCTGACCATAAATGTTTCCTAACCTTGACCACATTTTCATAGGTCTAAATGTAACAGCAAAGGTTCCCTTCCTTTTACAAAGTAATAATCCTAAATTCTTATGTTTCTCTTATTTTCTTTTGGTGCCTAGACCTAACCATTAAATTAGCATTAAATCAAAAATGGATTTAAAAGGTATAAGCAAATGATGCTGTCCTTTGGACAGGTCGAAGGACTCAGCTTTTGTTATGTTTGTCATAATCTTTGCAATTCGTAGTTTTATTTCTAATCTGTAATTTTTTGACTGTGTGGTTTTAGTAAAATTTTATCTTAACCTTTTGATACTCTTTAAGTAACTGATGGCACAACCAAGTGTAGCAGCAATAACCTTAACTGTAATCTTATTTTGGAGTAGGGGCAAAATCAAATAAAATAATGATGAGTTGTGTAATAAAAAACATAAGGCTCAGACCCACTTTACACAATCTAATAATTTTCATACAGTTCCTCAGTTTATTAAGATACGAATTTAATTTGAGGCTTTGATATATGTTGTTGAAACATACAATTTGAACATCAAAATCTTTGCATCTTCAGGCTAAAAAAATTACGCCTGTATTGTTTGAAAAAAAATTCCCATTCTTTCAGCCTTGACATACAAAAACACTGATGCTTCCTTGCTGCCTCTCTCCCCTTCTCCAGCACGCCTCTAATGCGTCCTAATCCTGGCTGAAGACAGACGCGGGTTGTGTGTGTAAGAAATATCTCTTTGCTTTTTCTGCCTCAGTTCATTATTTTTCTTTCTTGTCACTTAGTGTGATAGGTTGGACAGAGGCGCACAGATGAGCACTGAAGACACAGTCACAAGGCCTTAATCTAGTCTTTAATGCGTGACTTCAGAGATGTCATTTATCTTGTGACTGCAGCAGGCGTCCACAAAACTTTATCTCTAATAATATATTGATGGATTAAAGGGGTCAGGCAGGAGACCAGGCAAGAAAAATTGCTTATTGACATCAAAATACAGTGCCCCAAAACCTGATAAACATAGGGACAGGAGAGTGGAAGTCAGAGAGAGAAGGAAAAGAGAGAGATGAGGGAGGGGGAATTGAGTTGGGGTATTGTGAATGTTTGCACCCGGTAATTTCCTTCCTTCACAAGAGCCTCTGGTGGTCTGAGCCCTCGGCTTGATAAAAAACCCCAGCCTCTCCTGCTCTTGAGCTAGGTACTGTGCAGTTGCCAAAAGGAGAAAGCTGGTGACTGCTAGGTCATTTCCACGTTTATCTTGACATAAACTCCCCCTCCACTAACAGTACCACCTAACCCCCCTCCCCTACACACACAAACACACGCACACACACATCACTGTGCCTTATTAATCACACTTAAGTGCTGTGTGAGACTGGAGCACTCGTGCGAAGGCTACTGAAAGCAGAAACCCGAATGTGTGGCATTATCAGGAACAGCACCGCTGTACAAACTTGGGAGACCACCGGTAGTCCTCCTCCATTTTGCCATTTCCTCAGAGATGAGTGTATAGTGTTTTTATCTGAACAAATAGAAGACTCTTCAGTCAGCCTGATTTTAGAATGGACTTGAAACACCCTCAAAGGACAATTTGTAGATGGAAGTGAACTTATTCATCCAAATATACAGACAATATATTAATTGCTCTGTAGTGGGAAAAGAGGGGGCAAAATGTTTTGAAGCCGACTGCCAAATAAACTCGGCTCGGAATTACAATAGCTGATAGACATTTTTGTAACTGTCTTTTTATTGGTTTATTATATCTGTCCACAGGCAAGTCACAAAGTGGTTTGAGGTATGAATTCTCTGTGTGCAAATCAAATTACATACTCTCATGTAAAGTACACAGCTATGAGAGACTTTCACAAACAGTTGGCATCAAGTTACACTACCTCCGTTTAACTCATATAGTAATAGTCTGCTCTATGCATGACAAACACACTGGCCTGGCACTATGACTGAGAGTAGCCCACTGTCAAATTGTACTCTTATAATACAGTAAACTCTATAGGTTCATAGGTGAATCCCTAGCAGTGACCATGCTAAGTGGACTTTCATTTCCAATTTCAAGAATGCCACTCCTGTAAAAGTCTTTAATTACTGAGGTCCCATTCCTTGTGATGGATTGTGATAAACCGGTAGGCTTACTTAAGAAATCTACCAAGTGAAAGCAGTTTTTTTCCCGCCCACTCCATCTTTTGCAGTCCTTGCGTGAAAACCATGTTTGGAGTCAGTGGCAAGTCGCTCCAATCCCAAATAGACTCAATTCTAACCCTTCACACACTCTTCCAGTCCAGGAAAATTAATACACTTTACTATTACAAGATAAAGCTATAGGGACATATTACACCAGGCATATCTGCTAGCCTGTAATACTACAGAGTCAGCATTCAATAAAAGACATTTGCAACCAGGCATTTCTCACAACAACACTTGCGAAAGATTTAAAAGCTTCTAAATTAGGTGCAGCTCACGCACGAAAGGTGCCTGGTAAGCAGGGCGATACTTACTTAAAATGACAGAGTTGTTTATGAAGGGGGTGCCTCCCTCGCTTCAAGGTAGCATGTAAGAGGAACAGTTTATGATCCACACACTGGGTTATTTAGCTTCAAACAGTGTGCATAATGTTGGGTGACAATCAGCGCACATAACTCACGTCAGGCTTTAAGTGATCTCCCACTTCATAACATTACCCCCTGAATACTGATTGCCCGCTTATCTTGCCATTTATCCAATGAAACTTCCGCTTTGCCGTTCCTGAGTTCAAACAGACAGCTTTCTAATTTGCAGCATTGGTATCAGAAAGTTTGCAAAAACTGTTGCGGCACAGGTGTTTAACAATCCTTTGAGAGAAGAACAGAAATGTATTTGCAATAACCCTCTTTCACACTGTTGCTGCAGTTTTTTACGGCCAGGACAACTGCCCTTGGAGCCATTAAAAATTTAATCCAGCCAGCATGTGCACATATAACATATCACCCATTTTAGCAGTAAGTGTCTGAGCCAGGCAGGAAAGCCAGCCAAAAGTGAAAAGAAAACACAGAGGATGAGGTCGTTTTTCATCCTGTAACAAATCCCAAAGCATCTCTGGCTTTATCACTGGAATACTTTTAAGAGAATGCCAGCATTTGAGATACCAACAGAAATTACTTTGCTTAATTTGTCTAATGAGCTAACAGATCATCAGTCACTCTTGTATTTACTGAGAGGAGGCAATAAAGTGGGATATGAGTTTGGATTGCACTGTGTGTGTCACCTGAAGGACAGGCAATGCTCATCAGTTAATCCCCCTCTGGACAAAAAGCCAGGGGGGTTGTAAAGCAGGTTTACAAGCATGTTTGTTGCAAACTAAAATCTCCTGTATTAAACCTGGTAAATCTGTCTCCCGCTGCGACAATAGCAATAAAACAGTAGAGTTTACCATAGAGCTTCAAGGTTGCACAACACCCTAACACCAAATATGCACAGTATTCAAAAGTAACGATGATAATGGTCAAAGAGCTGCTTTTCCCAAAGTGACAAAGTCATTGTGAGATGATTACATTTTGCCTAGAATTCACACCACCCGCACCGCTCTGCATCTTTATCACGATCATCACTCACTGCTGGATGTGCATCGCTCCCAAAACCTACACTATGAACTGCCCAAACATGAGCAAGATGATCGAGACATTATACCTCAGTGCACTGTATTGAAATGACCTACTGCATCAAAAAAAAAAGAACCGCATAATACATCTCAAATTCCACCAGGGAGTAATAAAAACTCCAATTTCCATGATGAATAAAGCGTTTCTCCTTTTGTTGTTAGTCCCAAACAGAGGAAAGCATGGCCAAAAGGGTTGCCACAGTGTAATCTACCTTTGGGCACTGGTACATTAATTCCATTTTCATATTCAATGCCCCCATCCCCCCTTGCACTCAGCCCTCTGCTCCCTCTGAGCAGCAGGCTCCAAGGAGGAGGCCCAGGCTAGTCCGAGGCCTGGGAATACCCCAGAGCCTGCACGCCAGCACTACATAATTCTGGCCTGCCTCATTATTTAGCATGTCACTTCTATTTTACATGTTAAAGCCCCTGCATCGCCATCTAATTTGTTATAAGAATACAGAATGGGCTAGACTGGAATGGGGTCACTTGCTTTCACACAGCACAGGAAATAAATTCATACAAAGTCAGTCAAGTCAAGGTGAAAACCTATGTCAGCAAGATGCAGTTTGTCATTCTTTGGAACAAGAGTATTTGAAAGCAGTTAGACTTTCCTCCAGCCCGTCGACGTTCCCCTCAGTTCAATGTGGGTATTTAGCTACTTTAATCTTTACTTTCATGCAGGGGAAACTCAGGTTCCTTGCTGAAAGAAAAAAAAGAGAGAGAACACAGAGCAGAGTCCTGCCAAGAGTTGAATTGGCTTTGATGAGATTCAGCTGTAATTATTTCTCAGCAATAACAATAACGACAACAACAACAGAAGACTTAATCCGCCAGTGAGAGGACCCGATTCTGCTTCCTGGTGACAGTGATTAGGCCTAATCTAGGGTTTTGGTGTGTTCATTGGAGAAATGCGATTTTTAATGGCAGCATGTTTTGTTTTGTGAGAGTTTTATTTGTACTAAGTATACACAGTTATAGAACACTGAGGTGAAGTGCAATCCACATCTTTTGCTGTATTGATATTTTGCGAAAGGGGCAATAGGGCTTCAACTAAAGATTATTTTCATTATCAGTCAATCTGCCTATTATTTTCTCAATTAATGAATCAATTGTTTCGTCTTTACAGTGTCAGAGAATACAGTGTAAAATTCTCATTATAATTTGCCCAAGGTCATCAACTGTCTTGTTTTGCTTGACTAACAGTGCAAAACCCATATATGCATATCTGACAAAGAGACGCATCAATCCACACATTTAAAGAGCTGGTAAATGCAGATGACTGGCATTTTTTTTTCTTGGAAAATGATTGAAATGATGATTTGATTATTCAGAATATGTGCACATGGCTTTGCTGTCAATAAACTAATATATATAGCAAATATAATAGAATATAATATAGCAAATCATTAGGTCTATGGAAAGTCAACACATGGCAGTGAGTAATAATTTTTGCTGTAAGAGTAAGTTTACTCCCTGTATTTTTTTAACCCTTAGATAATATTATTCATAATTGGGGTTTTCATCATGGATTCACTGTTACCAAAGCCCATGTTGACATCTTAAAATATCTTGATGGGTCCAAAAAATGGTCCAAAACCCCAAGATAATCAGTTTGACCCTCACAGGAGAGTAAGGAAACCAGAAATTTTTCAAATCTTAAAAAAATTGTTTAAAAGATTGATCAATTATCAAAATTGTTGACTGTTATTTTTTTTCATTTTTTTATACCAATAGCATATGTATATATTACATATAAATTATTAAATACTGACTTATCGATTTGTTGACTAATGTTGCCATTGTACGACTAAGTTTGCTTTTCTGGCTTGTTTTGTCTTGGTCAAACAGTTAGTCAAAGAACCCTTTAGTCAATCAACAGTAAATAATAGTCTTTTTTCATACAAAATTACCCAAATTCCAAAGTGATTTATCTGCTTCTCTTCTCTGTTTTATGAGATAGCAAAAAGAAAAACACACAGTTTTTTGGCCGTTGGCTGGATAAAACAAGAATTCTGAAGAAGTTACCTTGAGCTTTAAGAAATTATGAATCTTTTTGTGAACTTTAATGGATAAAACATTATTTGATTAATCAATCGACTAATTGGGAGATTGTTCATCATCATTCATTCTTATTTGGGATAAAACAGCCCGACCAGACACAAAAATAAAATCATGCCCCAAAATAACTCTGTAAATCCACTGGAAAATCAGTCGTTTTAGTTCAGTGCTGTTCTGAACATTTTTATCATAAAAATACCTTACAAGAGAAGTAAAGCACCTACACAGTTAGTGTAGTGATAATTTTCTTTCACTATGCCACAGTACCAGCCCTCAATTCCCCAAAACCAACTGAGAAGCAAAGAGGATGGAGTGGAAGTGGGAGAAGGGGAGAAGGAGAAAGGCCAGATGTCAGGGCGCTCCAGGAGGAGGATTGCTAAGCGGTGTGAACATTTTTCAAAAATGATGTTTTGTGCCTCAAACATCTTGCTTACAGCAGCAGGGTCTGATCCAAGCATTATGTGCGAATACATCAGTAGCCATGCCACCCCCCCCCCTCTCCACAGGCATACAAGCACACACACACACACACACACACACACACACATACGCACACACACACACACACACACACACACAAACACACACACAGACACACACACATTTCCTAGTAACTGAAGCTCACACCCCTCCTCCCATCCCCCCGCCTCCCTTCTTCTTCTTCTTCTACAGAAGTAAATTATCAAAACTGTGTTTGAAAGTGAATGAAGGGTGACTCGCTCTCTCTCTCCCTTTCTCTCGCTCTCTCTCCCCTTCCCGCTTTGACATCTCAGTTTTTTTTTTTTCTTACTTGCCACCGTTTCTGGGCTAGGTGATAACTGCCGGTAATAGGATTAACATTGATTTCTTTTTGCAAGAACAGAGATGTGCCAGTTCCAGCTATTTATTGAACTGCCAGCTTTGAACTATGAAAACTGACTGCAGGAAAAGACCTAATGCAGCATTTTAAAGAAAAGAAAAGCCTCTGTGCAATTCTTTCTCTCTCTCTCTTTTTTTGTTATTTCTTCCTACTCTGTCTTCTTCTTCTTTTTGTTGTTGAAGGATAAAAGAGAAAATCGGGTGCCTCTGTTCTAAGCACTGGTAATGACTTTATTTATATACTTTGTTGTTGATTTTTTTTAAACCACACCAGTCAATATAGTTGTGATTTGATCTGTAATTTGTAAGTGTGTTTGACTTCTTTTTCACCTTGAAATAAAGATCCATACATACATTTTCGTTGTCGACGTGGTGCATTTGTATTAAATTCTTCTGTGTGAGGATTTTGTGTAAATAAATGCCTGATTGCCTTTTAATAGTCAACTACAGGACATATGTTTAAAATAAGATGATCATTGCTACATAATTAACCCGGTTTCATTAATATTTCAAATTATTAACAAGTTCTTATTCAAATAACTCAAGTAATTCATATTTAGTGAATGAAATTTTAAAAATGTGACTTTTATTTTAATGAATTTTATTCAGATGAATCATTCATGTTGTGATTTTTTTTTACTACTTGAGTGTGACTCTCTTAATTAGGTCTGAATAGGTTTATTGATTACTGAGCCACGTCTATTGATGATACTACTTAGGCAGTTAACAGTTAGAGCCACAGTAGTGACTGTTCTCTAGTTAATGACACAAGCAGCTCCTGTAAAATTATACTGCCGTTAATGTGGTTCAACCTGTCAGTCATTTGGTCAATTCATACTGTCACATGAACAAATGACTATATAATTTCACATTTTGAAAATGGTGTGTGCCACTACACTATAATAGCAGGTGTTCCAGCTGCTTTATGAAAACATTAGGATAATGAATTTATCAATTTTAAATACAAGAATGACTCAATAATCCAGACAACTTCTTCAAACGTAGGATAACAGTTGAATTGCACTAGAACTGCAGCTAAGCTAAAATAAATTTTTTGATTGGCTGAATATTTTTTGCCCATAAAGAAAAATAGTGAAACAAAAGAACCCAAGCTATCATATTAAAATTGTTTTTTTTGATCCAAACAATAGCCCAGAACCCAAAGACATCCCATCTCTGATGATACAAAAACAGAGCTTTTCACTGGAAACACTCCAGCCACAGACTTCTGAAGATTAATTGATTATCAAAATGGATGAAAATTAAATATCTGTCACTAAAAAAAATTGCACATCAATTCTTTCATTGAAGTAATCAATTAAAACAGAAAATCAAACACACAATCAAAATCAGTCTAAGTACAGAATTGCATTTTTTTTTTTTAATTCAAGTGTTTTACCAAATTCTAGGTTAACTTCATCATGCAAAATGGGTCACTGATGGTACCTTCAGATTAGAAATACATAAGGCTCATATGATTGATGTTGCACTGCTGCCACCACAAAACACCAGCCTCAGTTAATCATTATGGTGAATTAAGAATAATATGGTACCACGATAAAACAATAAAAATAACATCAATTTGAAATATAGTTTCTATTAAAATTGTCTTCTTTGCATATGTGGACTTGAGGAAAGCATATGCTGATGCAAGGCACAAGAAAGAGATTGAGTGAGGTGTTTGTAGTGTTGTGTTGTGCTACGCTGTGTTGTGCGTGACAGCAGCACCCCCACACACATCTCTTACTATCAGCTCAGCTGAAACAAGAAACAACTACCACTGTCACTACAAATGCACCCCCCCTTCAAACCAGACGCCTGTCAGCCAGCTAATGTCCCCTGACAAAACACGCTGTGAATTAGAATAGCCACAAAAAGTGTGTGTGTGAGAGAGAGAGGCGGTGGGAGGGAAGGGGAATAGAGAGAGTGAGGCAAAGAACTCATCTGTGTCACAGCCTATCCCCTCGGGCAATCATGGAAGAAAAAAAAAAAACACACAGTCATTAGCAACTGGTGGTGCTTGCTCCAGCAAATCGCCGTTTGAGTGAAGATTTATGCAGACTCCTGACTGGAAATGATTTATTTATTTTAGCAGAGGCTGTGAGATCATTAACCTCCGCTGTGTCTCTGGGGAACGACATCTGCGGCCCCCCACACTGCTCAGACAAAAGGCCCCACGCGTCCTTCACGCGGCTTCACGGCTCAGGAGGAGGGGGAGGAGGAGGAGGAGGCCCAGTTGATGGGCTTGTCTGCGGAGTCAGAAGGAATCAAGGCCTCTGTGGTACAAACTGAATCTTTTAGCACTGATCAGGCTCACTTGTTGAAATTTCTTTGACAAATGAGAACGCACTCAACTTGGTGTTTATATAACAGTGCAGGTACATGCACTGCTAAGTCTACATCAATGTGTTGTTTTGGTTTTAGACAGGACAAGCAATTTGAAGCAACACATCGACCCTGTACAAACTTACAAGAACCACAAAACTGAACTGAACTGAAATTAAAATGAATAGCTAAAACTCTGTATATTTATCGTTGGTGCCTGTTTTAACATCTGTCATTTTTGGGCAACTATGTAATTATCAAAAAGTAGAATTTTTATTCATTTTCATCTAGGGATAGTGTAATCAACATTGGTGTTCTCCAGAGGATGGGGATTTTTAATGAGCAGACTGATGATGTTGATACTGTCATTTAATTGGTGCAATACATGTGTGGTCTGGGTCTGAAAATAGTTGGTCAATAGTTGGTAATGTGACTTTAGTTCCGACAGCCAAACAGGCAGCTAACCATCTCCGGAGCAGAAGTTAACGGCTGCTAACGTCCCGTCTGTGATTACAGCGCCCACGACTCCATTACTTAGTTCCTCCATGTCATGACTCAAATCATGGTGCGGCATACGAAGTGATGAAGTTACAGGATTTTCTGTTGCTGTGATTTTCGATAGTCTCATCAAGTGCCTTCACCACTTGTGGATTGATGAGGAGAGACAGTAAACACTAGCTAGCCCTCCTCCTTTCTGTCAGGTCGGTAAAAAACTGAAAGTGCAGGAACTGCTGATGACTCAGCGCATGTTGATATTACATGAACAAAAAGTAACACCTACTAGAAATCAATGCTGGCATTTGCAAGCTAGGGTGACTTCTGTGACCACTGCTGGAGTAAATGTCCATCCAGAGGTTTAAGAGACTCGGACAATGCGTCCAAAAAAACTTTTTTCCGACTGTTTTGAACAATGGAAAAATATGCTTCAGTATCATTATAGTTTCATTCCATAAAAAGGTTTTCAATCTAACTTTAAGCAACAGCCATGTTCAAACCTCCAGGAACCATAAAAAATACACTCAAATGTTAAAACTTGTCTCTAATTCATATCATGTGCAACCATCTCTTATAAAATGACCAAAATGAGATGAAATCTTAGTTACATTAAGACAGCATTAATGATCAAGTGGGATGATCCAATGCATATTTTTGCACACTTTAATTTGACACAAGGTAAAGAACGTGGCCTCTTGATATTCAAAGTATCACAGATCAGTTGGTCTCCAGGTGCCATCACAGTCCCAGTGCTTCATGTACATCAATACACTGTTGATGATATGTACCACTATATTCATGTCCATCTAATTAGAAAAGTTGAGGAGGTCCAAACTGATTCCTAGAGGCAGGAGAAATTAGAAGGCTGAAGCAAATGACAGTATAAATCTGAAATTAATCAGTACTTGAACTGAGCAGGGGGCAATTTGTGGCCTTACCCTCACCTTTTTAAGTATGTGTAATTGAACACTTATGGCAATCTCAAAGCTGCAGCAAAGAGCATCTGCATTAACCCACCACACCTGAAGTGGTGGAGGCCAGATTAATTAAATAATTTCCCCCATTCTGCTCCCCAAGTACTGTGATCCTTTAATTTTCATTTGATTTCATGAGTTTAAATGATCAGAATCAGGGTGTCTTTGGAGGATGGTATGGAAATGGATATGGAGGACAAGTGCAAGGAAGGTGTAGATTTTTTGGTTCACTGGAAGTGATGACTGTGCTCCAACCTTATCAAGCAAACACTTGAGAGGACAACAAATCAAGATTTTTATTAGGGGTAATAAACTCGAGAAACCATTTGGAGATGAGGAGTACAAATTTATGAGAAATGTTAACGGTGTCATAATTTCCTCCTCAGACGGTAAGATTTTCTGGATTTAAGGTTATAATTCCAGCTAAATACGTACCTTGAACAAATATTTAATCCTCTTGATGAAAATGTGTCAGTTATAGAAACATTTCTGAACATTTTTATGATTAACATCCATTTGTCTCTCAAAAAAGCTTAAAGGAATTGATGTCAATGCAGAAACCCCTCCTTTCCATGTATTAAAACTCCAAACCATCATGAAGTCTTAAAAAGAGAAAAACATGAAATCATTTTTTTGAGGTTACTGTGTCTGCTTCCATAAACAGCTGTATGAACCAAAAATTAAAGAAAACAATGAATTCAATTCAATGAATATCAACTAAAATGGAAGCATGTTTCAAATTCAAATAACAGCACACTTTTCTAATTTAATAAATGAAGTTCGGAAATATGCAGAATAAGTTAGAAAAGGGGCAGAATAATTTGGCATGGTGGGAAACAATATGGTATGGTGAGGGTAGAGGGGGATCAGGGATAAACAAACAAACCTTGACAAGGGCAGCGGTGGAGAATCAGCCTAGGGAGCAGCGAGGTCTGCGGTCGGGTGCAGACAGCCCTGTTTGAGAGGGGGCCCTGCCAAGTACCGACCCTGAACTGCGGCACTCTGGTGCTGCCTGGCTGCACTAAGCAGCGGCTGCCAGCACACGCTGATTTATCAGGGGGGCAACGCCAGCCGCCACCTCGCTCTCCCTCGTGCCCTCCCTTTATAAAGAGCCTCCCTGACGGCTCTGATAGTGCAATCAGGGCTACGGCAGAGCCAAGGCAATTTCTCCTTCACTCTTTGATAACCCTGTGCCTTATTGAAAGCCAATAGCAATGGCAGCAACAACAACTCAATTGGAAAGAGTTGCCGCATTTTGAAGGGGGAAAAGGTTACGCCTTGACAAAATGAGGGGGAGTAAGGGGGATGTCTGCCTCACTTCATGTGAAAGACGCATTGTTCTCCAACAGGTGGCGTGATTCCTAAGTGACCGCTGTCCCTCAGCTAGCAAGTCACTGGGACTGTCAGATGTTTTTTCTTCCACCAGTGAAATTCTGACAGAATGGCTGGAGTTCAAGTGTGACTTTTTGTCCATGCTGAGCAAAGAATAAAAGAGACTCTACAGCTACGCTCGTGGCTGCATGAGCAAATATATAGGCCCAGTGGCTCTTCAATCTATGTGGTAATGTCAGCAGATTTCACAACAACAATATCAACATGCTAATGTTTACCATTAGCATGTGGATATGCTAATGTTTTCAGTGTTCACCTTCTTAGTTTAGTGTTTTAGGATGTGAATTAGTTCCAATTAGCACTACTGTCATTAAATTTGATATCTGGACCAAGTATTGGACAAGTTAAATCTCACTGACAAAAAAGGGGCTCATGGAAGCTATTAAAGTTCGCTCTTAGAGGAACATACACATCTGTAAAAGTTTCTGAGGCGTTTCACTCAAGATTATAAATCTGGACCTCGCAGTGGCATTAAAAAGTTAATAAAGAGCAAAATTTTAAGTTATAACACCCAAGATAGAGGTTTCTACCAAAAGATCACCTGTGTTACCTTGTATTTTTATTTATTTTTTTGGTATTATTTGTACAGTTCCTCCTAAATTTACAGTTTGAATAGTTAAGTGAGACTTAGTGAATGGCTATTCACAATCTCCTGATAAAATATTCGGTCCCTGAGATCAAGCAAATCTGTATAAAAGAAGCACAAAGCTTGGATCCAGGGGATGTCATTTGGATAGATTCCTTGAAAGGTATTTCTATAACTTTTAACACTCCATGAAAATAAAGAGGGACATAAAAAAATAACAATTTTGTATCCACAAACTCTGGAATAGGTCGAGGTTTTGGCATTGAGGGCAGCATTGAATATGTCTTGCTTGTCAAATTTTGACTGTGTCAAAGCGTGTGATGCCAAAAAATAGTCATTGATATTTGCTTCACAAGGTTCTTTTCTTCTTCAATATTTCTAAAATATCAGATTTCACTTTTATATAGTTCAGCACTCATGTAATTTCATCTGCTGTCAGCTGAATCAAAAAGCAAAAATGTTATTTGAGAATCTCTATTTAGGACCTTTGTTTTTATTTATTCAGGTACATTTATTGATGTGGGTCATTCAGTGATGTAGCAGGCTGTTTTACATGTATCACACTTGGTGCATTATGTGTTCAAGCAGCGATACTCTCATTGAATATGATGTTAAAGTAAAGGAATGCTGAAAAAAATGCCAGAAGATAAATAGAATATGGCCGAGGTTGGACATACAGGGTAGGAAGAGGTCTGAGAACAATAGGAATTTGTATAGGTTAAAAATCTGTCACTGCGTGAGGCAGTTTTAAGAGATAAAGAGACAGAGGAAGTGATCTTGAACATCATCATCATCAAGAGGATGCAGAAGAAGAGGTTTCAAAAAGTCAACAAGTACAGAATGATTATAGAATTACATCATTTAAGGTGTTTTAGAGGGTGCAAAGCATTAGAGTGGCAACAGGTTACAAAAGCCAGACAAGGTGTCAGAGTGAAGAGGTTGTGAAAAAGTGGAGTGAAAAATGTAGGGTAAATGTCATTGAGCTTTACTGTGAGTACACCCACAGAGTAAAAATTTGGCCTCTCTTGGAGGTGTGCTCTTATGTCTTAAATATTTCAGCCATTATTCTTTGCCTCTTTGCCTCTATGACAGATCAAGCTCCTTTCGAGATGTAGAGAAGGTCTGGTCCAAATAGTTTCGATTCAAGACAGAAATAAAACATATAATTATTTGATAATTACAGATAATCAGACAAGGACAAGAATCCAGGTGCTTGAGATTTCAACCCCTCATACAGGTTGCTCCAAAGTGTAAAATGTTCCACTGTGAACAAAGTAATAGTCTTTTCTGTCCAACCTGAACTTCAGGGGCGTTCAGCAGTCGCTTGGTGTCTACAACTAACATTTCCAAATGCACTACTGAAATACTTATGTCAATGACAGTATGTTTTGTTTCTTATGGTGCCTAGAGTTTTGAATGACAATGCGATTATGTATATACAGAGACTAACTGCTGTTCAAAATTTTGCTCTCAGGTGAGCTTTTGCAGTTATGCGTAGGACAGTGTCCTTAGCAAAGGCTGAAGCAGTGTGACATTTTTTTGAATGATGATTGTTGATTTGGGAGACTGACTGGTGGTGTACCTCAAACCCTGATGCTACAGGAGAACGATGTTACCAAAAAAAGACTATGAAAACTATAGTGAGGTTGAAATATTGTGGTTATGGAAAATACACTAGAGGTGTTCAGTACAAGCATGAGCAAATCTTTAACAACAAATCTTCAGAGTGACCTGGCTACTCTGAATCACCACTGTCACTGACCATGTACAGTAAATATATAAAACTGTCCTGAATAACAGGCGGCTGAACTATTAACTTTATCAGCAGTGTTTGAATAGGCTAGTTTTGTACTGAACTGAACATGATAGCTCGGACTAGTAACAGAGTGAATGTACTACTAAACTGGGGACAGTGTAAATCAGCACTGAGCGTTGTGGGCCCACGCCCTGCAGTGCGTTCATCCATCGTTAGTGTTACATAAACTGATGGCCTTTGAACAGCTTTGCGTTCACTGAAGCACATTTAAGTGATGTGACTACTCATTGTGATTTGTGATTTCCACCTCTAAAATACACTATGGCTAAAGTGTGGTTAAAGTTATGAAACTAATACACTTTGTTAAGGTTAGGGAAAAATGACAGCTACAAAAAGCAGTCGTGTTTTAAGGGACACAAGCACTGACTTCCAAAAGTCTAATATGCCACATGCCCCGTCCTCTGCCACAGCATTCACTGACGACACCAAACTTTAGGATGTAAGTTGAGAGGTAAAGGATCATCCGATATGGACGTAATTCAAAGAGATACTGAGTCGTTTCCATAGAGCCCCAAATGTTCCAACTGCGTTTTGCCAAAAAAACAGTATTTTAATGCATCATAGCCAACAACTATTAAATAGAGACTGATCCCCTGTAAAAGAAAGAAAACAAAAAAAAGACCCAGTATGTTATCTATGCCAACAGCTTATTATGACTCATAGTTACGTTTTATTGTTAGGCGACCTCTAGTGTCTGTAGTAATAATGATCGGAGCAAAGGAAGAAGTCCGGCGACGTAGTATATAGAGTGACAAAAGTCCACGGAGGAGGAGGAGGTTGGGCTGGATGGACATGTCTCAGGACTTAGACACGGGAGACTGCTGATTGGTTCCTGTATGAAACCAACCAAGTCCAGTTGTTTCTTTTATCCATGACCATTGGACAACTGTAACTGTATGTTTATTATTGTATAATACCCAAAGGGTAAATTGCACCCAGAAAAAACGTCTGTACATATGTTTTAGAGATCAGTAAATCAGTCAGTCATGAATTGTTTTGTTGTGTTTGGGTTTACCTTCACACTAATGGAAGCATGACACCATAAATACACCACTGCATAAACAAATTAATGTTTTTTAAACTCATTTTTGGACTTGCCACCACAAGGCATTCTTTTACGAAATGGTGCCTTGGTAAACTTGGAGTTCCCCCAGTTCCGTTGTTTTTCTTGCTGACATTTCTGATTGCATCTTCAAAGATACTACATATGATGTGCTCTTTGGGCGCATAATCTCACAATCAAAATGTCCTTTTCCCTCCTGGTGTAATAGTCATAGCACCATGCTCAGATTCCTCCGAGTCAATATTGCCTCTCTTTTCCTCGAAGCGATTCTTTGCGTCTTTCCCTTTATGGTGCATCGGGGTCTGATATGTGAGCCAGTGACAGAGGCCTTTCCTGGATATTGTACAGTAATATTCTGTGCTTTGTAACCCCTCCTCCTAAGTGAAAAATATATTCCTAAGAACAACTGGCATTACAAAAAACAAATTCCTGATCATATAGTAACGGAATTCATTTAAAAGGTTGTTACTAACCATTAATGTGGGAAGGGCGTTAATCTCTGACAAGATTTCCGCCATTCTGAGTATTAAGAGCTAACATCTACCAACTCCCTCTGCTGTCACCTTATCAAAAAGGCAAAGCATTTGACTGCAGAAGTATGGCTCAAACTTTATTGTGTCTACTAAATCAAGCGGGCCCAACACTGACGTCAAAATCTGACATCCATAAAAGCCATCCTGCCATCTTGTTAGCTTGTTAGCTCAAGGATAATGGCTGTATGTTATATAAAATCAAAAAATACACATTTAAGATATAACAATTAATAATATCCTCAGCCAGCCAGCATTTCCTTCCACTCTAATGTTTTTTCATCACAAAAAGAAATGTCCCTTGCAATGGTTCTAAAGGTAACCGGCACAATGTTAGCTGCTTGCTAGTGAGCAGTAGCAGCAGCAGAGGTAATAGAGGATGTTCATTATTTTCAAACATTGAATTTCTCACAAATGTACTTTTGTTGAGTTATGAAAAACCATACTTGTGTTACCAACAGGGTAATACACAGTATTTTGAATTGAAAAGGGAAGCACCAACATCTAATATATGAGAGTTAAACAAATTTTATTCAACTAGCTTTGGAATAGGGAAATCATTCTTCCTGTCAATCAAGACTTAGACTGCTATTATCAAATTATACACTGTATGTTCACTGTATATATTTTACGTTATATTATTGATTTCGAACCCCTGATTAACTGTCATCTACTTGTACTCCTTGTATTGAGAGTTCTGTTAATCTTTCCTGAATTGCTGTGAGAGCAGAAGAGAAGAGCTCTAGTTTGTTCAGTGAGGTGTGAAAGAGAAGGGGTTCTTGAAATGTGAAGGAAAGATGATTAATAATGGAGAACAGATGTCTGTTAGAGTGAATTAGTTTAAATGAACAAACTCTGTAGGAGGCGGAGGGACACTTATGTGCTGCATCCCTCCTTCTACTATTACAAAATGACAAGGATCTGGACATACTGGGGGTCATGGCAATGTACATGGGGACAAGACCCTGTCTCATTTAAAGGTAAGATAGATCGATAAGTTTCACAAAGTATTTTAATTCAGCTGATGTTTATAATTATTTGTTGTCATAACTGTATGTTTACTTAATAGCACTAAAAAGAGGGCGATGAGGTGATGGGTTTTCATTATATAACTGAAATGAAGAGGTACACAAGTAACACTTTAGCCCTCGTATTTAGCATCTTTAAGCTGTATCTAAATGTCCAATTAATATTAGTTAGTTTATATTACACTGTATTGTAGTTTGAGCAGCTGTAATGACACCATTTTAATAGCATCTTTAATTTCTGTATTAATTGCAACATTTAATGGTTGAGTAAATATATGATCAAACACATGAGCAAATCCTTGAGTTGTGTTATAAAGGATGTATCAGTGTTTGTGCAGATGTTCAAATACAGGTTTAGAACTGTTAATAAATATGTTCAAAACTAATGAAGAGACATGTTGAGCTTGAATTTTTCATTCTCCATCTTGAAAATTGGCAAAAAAAAAAACAACCTCAAGGTCCGCTTACTAGATTTCTCCAGAGTTTTTAGCCTTCATCAACAGATGGTATTTGTTCAGTTGTCACGGAGAATGCAGAAGCTTTTCTGCAGAAAAAAAAATGATACATTTAATAGTATATAAAACAAATACAAAAAAATATAAATATGTATGATTATACCAGTTCATTAACTATTATGGCTGTTTCATAGGAGAGGTTATAATTAATAAATAACTGACACTATACAAAAACACATACATTAATAAACACTTTAAAATGCCCTTCTATCTATTTACTATTACAACTACATTAAAGTGGATTATAAACCATAAATTTCTGAGAGATGATGTGTGATATCACATCACAGGGATGTTGTACAAAGTTGGACAGTGAGTCTGTTCTTCTGGGCGGGGGTGGGAGGGTGGGGTTAGGCTTTGCCTCACCAGGTCCTGGGCTAAGCACTGATCCTCAGTTATTCCACATCTCTCTGAACTTGGCTGTCCTGTGGTGGAGCAGCCGTTATGCCAGTCTGATCGACTTCAGGGGGCCTCAAGGTCAGAGCACAATGCAATTCTGAGGTGGAAATCCTAGGTCTTATCAGCGTGACCTTCAAGACTGCTGACACTACTGATCCAACAAACACTACAATCCTTTGCTTCAAACACGGTGGCATTGTTGCTTCTTCTTTATTAAACACGAGAACACAGTGATGACTAATGAATTACTCTTCTTTTTCAGACTTTGAGAGGTTTGTTGGTTTGTCTTTCAATGCAGGATTTTGTTTCATTCAGTGTCTTTCAAACCGCAAATAGTTTTGATTGATAACATTGTTGATATAATTATGTGGCTGGCAAAACAACACTTGGAGTAACTGTCTTAACAATTTTGATTTTAGACAAAAAAAATGAAATTTAAACATAATTATCAGTGAGTGTTTTATGACAGTATTACAAACGGTGTTGACATTTTGTTCCCAGCAGCAATGATAGTGGTAGTAGTGGCAGTCGCAGTAGTAGCAGTGACACACTCCCATAGCCTGGTATGCGCCTCATTCAATTCTCAAGGTCCATTCTTTTGAAAAGAAGAGTGTGGCTATAGTAACATACCCCTCTGTTAAGCGGCTCCTCCATCCATCAGCTGCGATAGCTGCAGAGCCACTGCTTTGCCTCATTTCTTAGCATCTTCGTTTAACTTTGGCATAGCATAATGAAAATGACTTGGAAAAGAAAGGTCCAGAGGCTTCAGTGTCAATCCAGCACTTCCGACTATACTGTAAGGGCTTACATAAATGCAACTGCATCTTGCAATAGATCTCTCAAAGGCTTACATTACACTTATATTTACACTAGTAGAGCTAAGAATCCTACCAAAGACTATCACTTCAGTGCAAGTGAAAATGTTCTGTGACCTCAACAAGTGGTCAGATAAATCAGTGATATTCTCACACTATGTCTGTGCAGATGCGTAGCGGCTGCACAATGCAGCAGATGGACTAATCTGTCATTTGGGAGATAAAATTCAGCCATATTTTGAAGATTAGCCTCAGGGCAGGGTAACATTGAAAATCTGTCGGATGGTCTCCTAAAATGTTCATTTGTGAAATGTAGTATCGGGAGTGTTAATACCTGTTTGATGAATTTAGAAGAAATGGATCCAATGACAGTGTTAATGAGCTGCATTTATTTTTTTATTTATTTTTTTAGTATTTCATAATGATTATTGCAAAGATTAATTCACATCAGACTGATAATATTTAACGTGTGTTCTCCCTGATAAATAAATGAATAAAGTAAATAAATGTGAAATAAAACTCAAAGTAAATCTCTCTTCTCTGCTAATGATGCACTCCATTAATCTGTAGATTTTTGTGGCAACTGTCAAAAAACATGCATGAGTTAAATATTGTTTAATAGAGGGCCATGTGTTGCATGCACGATTGCATTCATAGTCTGTTTTTTTAATCCAATATGGTGAATTGTTGCTCTGATAATGTTGTTCTGTTCTCTCTTCCACACAGGGCCTTTGTGTCAGTATTAGAGACAACAGTTCGTTTGAGGATTTGTTCAGAGAGGGTTTAAAACTGTGATAAATATAGCAGAGAGTAGTACCTTAACTTAGAAACATATGCACAGTTTAGTTATGTACAAATTTTCCAATGACAAGGAGATATCTTCAAATGCAAAATCAATAAAATACTGTATACTGTAACTATGAGAATAGTTGTGCACAAGCATCCATGTAGCGAATCATTCAGTGGAATCACTTACTAAAAGAGCAGCAGGTCACTTTCAATTTAGGCATAAAAGTTTTAAATGAACTGATCAAGAATAAAAACCAATTAGCACATGTGGGAATATTATGAAGTATTCACATTGTCCCTGTTGCCACTGAAGTTCTCTCCAAATTTCCAAAGAGCAAACCAATAATTGATGAGCCCCTTAAAAAGTAATTAGGCTATTCATGGTGTTAGGTGTAGCAGTGGACAGGGCTTGATGGTTGCAGTGCAGTCCTAATCCAGGGCAGCGGCTGAGCTGTTGATTTGCAGACTGTGGGCCTTGCATTGTGAGGGCTTTATGGTCCCTTTATGGTACGCCAAGAGACACCTGCATGGGCGATATGTTGCCTGGGACATTTTTCTCTCTCCCACTCTGTGACTCCTTTGCTTTTGTATCATTAGCAGAGCAAGGGAGCCGTGAATCACTCGTCTCACCACTTGTCCCCCCCATCTTTTTCAACCTCCCTCCACCCCCTAACAGCCCCCCACCCCACCCCATCCTACCTTCCCCTCCCTCTTCTAGGGGTGCTAAACAGCTTGACAGAAGGGTGCCCAGACCGTTGGCAGTAGCCATCGACTGGAAGGGAGAAGCTGCCAGGAGTCCTTGATGGATAGGCTCATTTTCCAGCCGGCAGCAAGTCTCGGCGAAGCATCCGTGTCATTTGTAATGTCAGCCAACAAAATGTAATCAAACATTCCAGCGGTTTAATCACAGAGGGCTGCTCGAGAGATGATTGTAGTGTCAATATAATGCTATTTCATTATCTGTTTGTATTTTATATTGACAGTGTCAGATAAACAGTGTGGAAAATTAAGATTAAAAATATGGTAATTTCATTTCAATCACCCCGGCTACAGTTGCTGGCCCATTATGCGATTGATTACTTCTGAATTAAATTTGGGGCTGAATGTAAAGTTTAATCTTCTTTCTTCTCTGCAATTCAGCTCCCCAAAGGCCTCTTAGTAAGTAAGTACCCATTTCATTTGATCTTTAATGAAAAGTAATGGCCCAAATGAATTGTATAAATCAGCTGTCGAGATTACCTAGTTGACATTCTGTTTCTTTTTCCCTTTCATTTTTAATCCACGTCTTACACATACAGTATCATGACCCAAAACTACAGGCCATACCCGTTTAAAGCTATTTATTTTTTGAGTAAATATCGAGATTACTTTTAATTACTCCTAAGATATAATTATTGCAAGGATCCTCATCACACTTTTGATATTTTAAGTTTTGTTCAACATATCATAAACTTTGATCTTTTTTTTCTGTAGTTTTATAAAGTGAGAGTGGATTTTTAATTTTTCATGAAAACAGAAATAAGGTCAGACACCAGTACTCTGCTAGTTGCTCAGCAAAGAAATTAAGAGGAATGTTTTATAGCCTAGAGTGCCACTTTAAGGAGAAAATGCAACCTCTAAACCAGCCGAGGGGGTGATAGACATTTTAATTACATGGTAAATTTTGATATTTTTCTCTATGCCTGGGCAGAACTCTTAAGCGCTGTCGTGTACTCAAGATTTGGCATCAAATTCTCCCCATTTCTGCGGCTATATATGAAGTGACACAACTGCTAACGAGAGCTCAGCAGAAAAGAAGGGGTTGAAAAAAGGAGCTCTTCTTTGTGAGTCCCATTCAGCGCGATTTGTCCCCCTTTGTAGTCCTAATTATGTGCCAAAGTAGGATAACAGAAGTTCTCAACTCGGCCATTATGCCAGCACAAAAAAAGAGACGCATACAAGAAGCTGATCACTTTGGAATTAGCAAACATGATACTATACGAGGAGAAAAAAAATCATTAATACCGTCAGGGATTAGAGGTTCTGATTAAAGGGTAGCTTCTACCGTATGCAAATTAGTGATAGGCATTTATCAGCGCCTGGGCAAGCTGTCTTAGCTGCAAAGCCACATATGTTTTTTAGCTGATTAAAAAACTGCTTGAAGTTGCAGGCTTTTTAATGGTGGGTAGAGAGGGAGAGGGAGAGAGTCGGAGACAGCAAGCGAGAGAGGGAGGCAGCAAGAGAGGGAGGGAGAGAGAGGTTGTGAGGCAACTCATTTCCTTTTGGCCAAATTCCCGCAATCGCTCAGAGCATTTCCCTTAATTCCCTCCTTTATTAGCTACATTCTTTTGTATATAATTAAAACATTTCTCAAGTGAGCATGTGCGTGCTTGTTTTATTTTCAAGCTATATTTTTCATCGGCAAACATATTGTATTCCACACAGCCTCTTTTGCACTGTATTACCATAGCCCTGATGTTTCTCCCTGAAAGAGGCCAAGTTTAGAATGGTGAATATAAGGGCAGAATTAGGTGAGAATTTGTCAGCAGTCCACCATTGTGTGAGGGTCTCTGTGTTATTATATTTCCTTTCATATGGAGGTGACCCCCTTTGTGTTAACAAAGAACATGAGGATGAAACTGAGCTCTGTGTGCTTCTCACCCAGTGCTGATAATGCCTTGGTAACCCAGCACCCCCTCTTCTCCTTGAGGGAGCACTTTAATTTATGCTTTTTCATCTCCCTGGGCGCGGGACTGGTAACCTGCTCTGTGCACTACTGATTCAGGGTAGGGAAACCTCTTATGCACACCAGACTGCTGCGTCAAGTCTCCTCTCTCACACTCTGCCATTAGAAAGTTAGTTCTTACACACACCTAACAACATCCCAGCCTAAGATTTGTAAATGTGTGTGTGAATCACAGGATTTATGGGTGTTTAGACACAAATAAAGAGGTCACTGCATATATTTCACCGGGTCTATCATTTTGTCCAGCTGCTAGGGCGGTCCAGGAAACTTCCATCATCCTCACAATTTTAATCTAGTACTTTTTTTTTTTTTTTTGTGACTCACAATTGAAGTCATTCCAAGCTCTTCTCTCCCATTTTTTAAGTAGCAGTAACTAATCAAATAGAATTTTAAAATAATATGTCATCCAGTCTGATAAATGAGAAGGTTCTGTCTATTTTGTAATATACGAAATATGTGTTTATCAAAGGATCTGTCAACCAGGCTGAAATCTAGCACAAGAGAGTATAATACCTCCAAGTTCTAAGTACTTTACTTAAGTATACTTATGAAGTTCTTGTACTTCTGCATTTTCATATTATCCTACTTCATACTTTTTCTCCAATACATTTCAGAGGGAAATAATTAGTTCATAAAGAATGACGCTTTAATATAGATTAAATTTAAAAGGTGTAAAAAATATATAGTTAAAATTAGCTATTTGACATGCTACATGAAAATTCTGTGAATAATTTATTTTATCAATAATAAAAATCCTTTTTTTAAATTCTTTTAATGTCAAGCAGCAGAAGTGGGAAAAAATGGGTTTAAATTAGCAGTAAGATAATACAACTCTGTTAGATTAACACTAATATTGGTGATATAAACAACAACGCTGGACTACATGTATCATTTCATGCGATTTCCAGTGCAGGATTTTTGGGCTCTAACAATGAAAACTACCTTACAGAGAGCTCATAGACACACTGAATGGCTATTGCTTAAAAAAAATTCCAAGCATAAATAGTATCAAAATGGATCATAACTTTGCCTAAAATTCAGGAGGCAGGACCTTTATTTTGCAACTATTTTTTTACAGTACTTTACTTAAGTAAAGATCATAGTAAGTCTTCAACCACTGTTTTCATGATAAAGTTTTATCTATACTGGAGCTTTTTTGGTTTAAGTACCAGCACAATGTCCTGAGACCTTGAAAGTATTGTATATAAACCTACAGTGTTATGTTTTAAATAACATTCACATTAGACCTGATTGATAACCACGGAGAGAATCCATGATTAGGCTACATCTCCTCCCATGAGTGGACCCCATACTATACAGACACATTAGTGGTGGCTTTTGTGGTCTGCAAAACAATTACTGATACACAGTGGACCAATAATACTGCGCAAACCAGTGATTCAATAAATTACTTTGTGGCAAAGAAGCCATGTAATTGAAATATCTAGATAAGGATAACAGTGACTCTAAATGATATGAAATGATGAAGACAAAAAAAAAAAAATGCACGGTCCAAAGATGGGCTAGTGGTTGCCTTGAACAGTCTGGGAGGGAAGGCCTAAATAGCAAAGCCATAGAAACATGATGAAAAGATCTATTGTTGCTTTTGAAGGCATCCCCTATCTCTCAAGGACATCTAATTAAGAGACAACAGCTGAGTCCATTTCAAATGGTAATGTTTTTTTCTCTTAAAATGCAACATTTTCCATGCCTTATTGCTTACTTCAGTAGGCATTAGTAGGTTTTAGAGAGGGGGGTTGTGTGCTTTATTTACTGCACACTATATATTGTTGGTACTTGTGCAGGCATTTCTTTCTGACCTCTTCCATATACTAGAGTGAATTAGTAAGCATTTCAATATGCTTTTTGTCTTTGGCTCGATACGGCATTTCAGGGATCTACTCTGCCACTCTTTCGGTCTGGTTTAATTTGTCCGAGAGGCTTCCTAAATAGAATCAAATGAATTGTGATAACCAGAAAGATCTGGGTTCAACAAGTTGAGAGATTTATTTAGACCCAAATCATTTTGACAACTACACTACTTGTATTAGTACTTGTATGATGCGACATTTCCTAAACCTTATTAAGTATGCGTGGTACAACACATGTATACCATGTTTACACTTGGTATTAACACGTGTCTTGACAGCTATCCAATCACTACAGAGGATCACGAAAACCACTTCCTGTGGTGGTCTGAGACGCATGTATCCACAAGTCTGTCAGGCTTTAGGAAGAAACTGAAATTTAAATTTTCCTCAATTTTTCTGCAAGGAAATGTAAACTGTAATGATACTGGAGCTATCGAGCATATTTTTCCATGCTTTAAAATCCATTTTGTACACATTTGTGGAAACAGAATCTAAGCTTCAAGCCTCTGTGTGAGCATTTACAAATTACACATGCCAAATATATGATCTGCTCATAAAATATGATGATCTTCAAATGGAAATGGAAATCGTTCAATGAAACTACCAAAAAGTATTTAAGTGGTTAAAATTAGCTCCATTTCAACCAACTACAACACCAAACTTCTACTTTTGGTAGCCAATACTTTTGTAAGTCTAGTTTAGTAAAAATTTTAAATGCAGGACTTTTACCTCTAATAGAGTGAGGCATTGCTACTTTTACTACTTAAGTTAATGGTCGGAATACTTCACAAATCCACTTACAGTATCATCATTTTCAGCTGGAACCAACTATTACCACACCTTGGAGAACACTAATGTAGTGAGCACTATCACAGCACAAAAATAAATAGAACTTTAATTTTTTAAAGAGTAAGCAGGTCAAACACACCACAATAATGTAAATGCTTATTTCTTAGCAAAAACAATTTCAGTTTTATTCGACTTTCATCATTTTCATCAACCCACACACATCAGGCCTCAACTCTTCTCAAAGAGGATAACGTCATCCAATATAACATTATTGGAGCACATAAAGCTGCTATCAGTTTCATTAGATATAAAATCCTGAGTAATATGTAGTTTGTGTACCTGATGCATTCAATCTGTTGCTTACCATCAACATCCGTACACACATAGACAGAGACAGAGGTGCTAACTACTCACACTTTGCAGCTGCCATTTTGTCTCTCCCATGGGGAGAATCTAAAATCAATAGCAGCTGTGTTAAAGATGCCGCTTGCCATCTCATCTGTCCTCCTCTTGTCTCCATCACAGGCTTTTTGGCTTTCTCTCTCTGTGCTCTTCATCCCTCCCTCCTTACCCCCATAAATGATGTGCCCACATACACTTAACAACACACAAATTGTTTAAGACAGTCAGTCAAGGAGAAGTCCCACGTCCTCAGACTGACTGCGATCATGTGCAGAGGGATAGCAGGTCAGAGTTCAGACAAAAGACTCAATCCAGCCCTTTTAGTTTCCAGGGAGGGGAACTGAGTACGCTTAAATGTCTTGGGAGTCGTTTGCCTCTTGATTTTGGAATCAATGAAGGGGATGTGAAGGGAGGGTGGAAGGTTTCTGTAGCAGAAAATGGCATTAGAGTTAATGACCAAGTTTGTCCCAGAGGGGTTGTCCATATTAAAGCTATTTCAGCACTGACAGCACTCACCACATGACCTGACTGATTAATAACAAAACGGTGCTCAAATAGGAATAAGAATAAGTGTCAGTCAGTGTGAAAGGAAAACATTATTCAGCTGCATTTGTAGCGTTTTTGTAGCTGCTTTAATGCATTTTATGACATAACTGTAAGATTTTATAACTTTAAAGTTCCTTCTCCTGTGAAAATTTGATCACACTTTTCACACATTTTTGTAATTTTTTTCTGATGAGGTTCTAAATATGCAACAAAGCGGGGCTGCAATCAGTGATTATTTTCAGTGCTGATTAATCTGTCGATTTTTTTCAACTAATGCTTTAATCTACAAATTGTCAAGTAATATTGTAAAATGTACATCCCAGTTCCAAGAGCCCGAAGTGCCACCTTCACAGTACTTGTTTTTTTCAACCAACAGTTGAGAACCCAAAGATATTAAAAATTAAAACTGAAAAAAGCAGTAAATTATTACATTTAAGAAATATGAACATGCAAATAATTTAAAATATTCCTAATAAATGACTATATGCTCATTAAAATTGCTTATTAATATTCTGTTAAAATTTTGCAAGCCATTAATGCATACCTGTCTAAAATTAAATTGAACATGGATAGGAAAATGATAAGAATTGCAATGGGCAGACAGCAAAACATTTTCTTAATGACAAATATAACTTTAGAAACATGTACAGCAAGGCCGTATCATCTGCATTTTGTGCATATGAGCCACAGAGGTTACAGTGAGAATAGGAATATGGATGTGATATTCATGAAGCTCCCAAAATATGATCCCTTTGGAGCCTAGGTTGTTTCTTCGGCCTGTAATTTTAAGTGAGAAATTTAGATTAAGAATAAGAAAAACAGCAGGAAAATGGCTTTGTTACAACTGCACAACACATATTTAGGGAAGAGGAAGTAAAAAGTATGAAAATAAAAACAACAAAAAAAAAGTAATAATAATATATACACAATGGTTGAAAAGAAAGATTGTTCAAATGCAAATGTGCAAAAAGTCACGTACGTAAACAGCTGTTCATGCTAAAGTATGTTAAGTAGTGATAGCAAATACTTAAGTATAGCACCTTTAATGTTCATAAAAGAACTGAGGTTTCAGTGGTTATTTGCAGGAGTCTGGTGCTGGTTGCACTAAATTTAACCAGCAGATCTGTCATGTGAGGCTTGACAGTGACTACATCACTCCTCATAAAGACTGCAGATGGAACAGATAGCTGCTGCCTTCAGATGGCTGTAAAGAGCAAAGCCTGTCAGTATAGTTGACCAGCTCTTTTCAAAAGGGTAGCAGACACCCGCTGCTTGATTCAGGCCACCACACCCTCTTCTGCTCCTGTGTTCCCAATAGATGCACGTCAAGTCACTAACATAACAAACTGGTCCATTCAAGGAAATAACATCAGTTTCCTGCACTGCAGGGAAATATCATTTCACTTGTAAATGTGTACATTTCACAGCATGCTATTTTCTGCAATACCTTTATTACTTGGAAAACATATTAATTGCATAAAAACACATGACTTTTGGGCATCAGTGAAATGTGTAACACTCAGATTCCTCACAGGGGCCTCTAGCTCATCCCTCTTATTGTCAAGCAATTTCACATTGACCATGATAATAGCAATAGCCCATGACCTCAGTCCTGTAAAAATATGAAATAAAAAGGCTAAAATAGAAGAGGAAATGTATTCCTATAACTGAGAGGTCAGAGAAATAACTCTCCATCAAATCTCCAGATAATGTATCTGTGACAAAAGTTCATTAAATCAAAAAATTCCAGATTTACATTCTGGTACCTAGAAGAGATATAAAAGACCGAGGATGTTATTTATTTATTTTTTTAATTCAGTCATGTCTTGGTATCAGAACAATCCTTCAGCCTACTTCTGGGCTGCAACCACCAGTTGAAAAACTCCTTTTATGTCAGGGATTGTTCTGAATGCTGATAGTATCATCTCTCTGCGACAGCAGAGGCCCCATCTGATATTTACCACCCTGAGTCAGCTGGGGGTGACGAGGGGGCAAGGCCAAGTCCCACGTGTCCGGCTGGAGAGCAGATTAAAGTGCTCTGAAAAGCCACACACTGCTGCACGCAATGAGAAAAATAATAATGTGGACATGGCCTTCCCTTTATGACAGTAACAACACATTCTCCAGGGACCAATCTTTTTTTATCAATTCTAAAGAGTGACAAACAGCACCCACCTAAAGCCAGAATTGTATGAGAGAATGTATGGAGTATTTATGATGCCTGTGTGTCCTGAAGACGATGATGACAAAAGCAGTCAAACAAACCTAAATTAAATCTACCATTTCTCTCAAAACAGGTACACTGTATCTCTTTTTTTCCTTCAAAAAGAATGAAGCACCAACTGTATCTTACAGAAAATCCTTGAACAAGTGTGACTGCAGAAAAAAAGGAAGAATCAGATATGAACAAGAATTATGTAAAGTGTAAGGTATTTTTTGGACTGGAACTATAATAATATGCTTAAGCCTGCAGTATGCTTTGGTTTCCTGCATGGCTATAAAATGAAATACAAATAAATTTTAAAAGTTTAAAAAAAAAAAAAGTTAATAGTTTTCAGTATTCCCACCAACAGGGATAGGGACCAAAATACTTGAGAACTAAAAACAACAAAAGAAGCTTGCAGATCCTTCTCTTGAGTAAAAAAATAATAATAATTCTACAGTGTAAATATACAAGTAAAAATCAGCATTTAAACTGAAACCATTTTTTGAATTGGCAGTTGATCAAATGACTATGCATTATGTGAGAGGTGGCACTCTCAGTATATCAAAGAAAATTATCATCCAAATCTGCAGTTACCCTGAATTTTCTGAGTTTCTTTAGCTTCCCTTTTAGCTCATTGTTTTGGTTTTACTGTTTTGGTTTAGCCTCAAGCCTCTAATGAATAATGTTTCTGCAGTGAAAAAGCTCTGATAAACCCACTATACACTACCTGTAGTGTCAAACAGCAATTTGAGTTAGTCACTAGCTAGTAAACAAAGCCCCTTTTAAACTGAGATCCCACTATATTTCTGTTAATAACTCCCCTCATTTTAATATTTAATATCCTGTTGAGTGGTTTATTCTTCATATTATGAATCATATTTGTTCTTTGTATGTAAAACCTTAAACTACAAAATAACAAGTATGTAAAAATGTCAATTAAACACAGTGGAGGAAAAAGTACAAATGTTACTCTCTCAAACATAGTTGATTAAAAGTATAAAGTAGCATAATGTAGAAAAACTGAAGTAAAATACAAGCAATTAAAAACTGTAATCATATAGAAAATGATGATTGTTCTCAGTTCTTTTCCACCACTGCAGTAATTTCCTTTCAAAACCATATTCACTCTCTTGATATGCAAGTGATGCTGAATTGACCTCAGGTTTTAGCAAAAACGCACCAGACATAACCACCGGACACGTCTAACTTTTATTTTCTTGGACAGGAAGAAACTTTCCACTATGTAGTAGGCTACCTGATGACATAAAACAATAAGTGTTATATGCAGTGATTAAAAAATCATTTATAGCTCAGCCACAGAGTACAAAGTGATGGGACCAGAGAGAATTATACACTCTTAAAGTATTAGATTTGATAATATTACAGCATATACAGCATATATTTTGAATTTTTGATGTTCGTGTCTATAATTTTTCTTTTCAAGGAGATAAGCCAAAACAACATTAGTATCATAATAGTGCATGGTGGCTGTGTTGATCTTTATTTTCCATCCTGTGATTTGTATTCTTTTACTAAAAGTGTGTGATTATGTGTGTGATTTTTTTGTGTGTGTGCGTGTGTGTGTGTGTGTGTGTGTGTGTGTGTGTGGGTGGGTGTGAGAGAGACCACAGCTTGACAATGCAATGTGTAAAAGTTGAGGATACAGGGAAGACTAGCATTTGAGCCCACATGACTTGCTGACTCTAGAGGGAGCTGAGTAGACAGAGACTACATACAGATCCTACTGTGACCGTGTATATAGAGGTTACATTTCATACTGTTTAATAAATACAAGCATCTGGAAAACTGCAGAGCTTCATTTTGGCATTAGTTTGAAAGATGAAAAAAATCAACATGGCATATGGAGAAGACAGATATTGCAACATAAAACAAAATAAAAATTAATAATAATTTTAGGAAGGTGTGGGACATGGAGACCCAATAATGTCAGCACAGGACCCACTTGCAGTAACACATGTATACCTGATCCAATCAAAAAATCTTTGAAGCAGGTGTGAATATAAGATATATACATACAAACACAGAAAAGGCAAAAAAAAAGCATGTAAGCATTTATGCAAAAATGTATAGTCAAATTTGAGAAATATTTCTAGGATGTTATTATCAGTGAAATTCATCTAGATTTATTCATAGCCATCAAGAAGACAATTTGCTAAAATATGATGGAAAAAAATAGTCAAGTCATCTTAAAAATAGAATCAAAGTCACCAAATCAGTGACCTTAAATGAAACATTTATTTTGCGATATTTTAGCTGGAAACTCTGACCATATGATTCTATAGGAGAACCACTTTGATGAATGTCAGTACGCTGAATATTGGCAGTGCACAGACTTCAATATTTGAACACAATAAAGGCATATTCAAAACAAAGGCCATAAATCTCTGTGAGATCTCTGCACACTAAACACAACAGCATTGATCCTTTTTGTCATATCTCACATTATAGAACAGTGCAAAGTAAATAGACACAGCACTGAAGAGGTAAAAAGGAGGTATAAATAGATGTTGTTATTCTAAACCATCTAATGTGAAACAACATAATTTTCCTGACAATGCTTCCTGGCTTCTTTGAAACCAAACAGAGCACTTTAATACAATCTTTTGTCTTGCCTGTCTTTCTTTTCTACTGTTACAAAGAATTGTTGCTCCAAATCTACAGTGGAACTCACATGCTCGAGATTAAACTGGTCACCATAATCAGGCTGCAGATTTTAATTGTAAGAGCTTCTGCTGGCACTGTTTTCTCTATTTTTCTTTCCTCCTTGACAAAAATCTGACAGTGGCTTTGCATGGCAAACCTGTTTAATGAATGACTAATCCAGGAAGAGCGCATTATGGCAAACTGTCACACACACATTGTACCAATATTAACTTGAATTTACATTATCATCCTCTGGTAATGCTGGAATATTTGGATTTCCATTAATGCATGGCCCTTTCTGTGTGAAAAGCAAACAGCAGTGAACTAAATCTGTTTTCCCCCTCTTTTGATTGGATGTTGGTGTTAACACTGTACAGAGGAGCTTTCTTTATTGGGTTGACAGCTCCGAGGCTTCCCCACTCCTTGCAATCAAGCTCACAAACAAAAGGCCCTGCTTGCATTACTCAAAACCTCTTCTCAAGCAGCAAAGCCAAACTCCTATTACACCATTGTACTGGCGCTGTAAATCAACAAGAACAATGGGAAGAGGCACAATCACACAGGCCGGCACCATCATCCTTATAAACCATGAACCCAAAGAACAATGAATCAGACGCTCATGTGAAAAAGTACTTTCCTCCTCCAGTTATTTATTGTGTTTATCTTCTAGCTCTCTATTCAATGTTTATATTTTTATTATCCTATTTCTGACACACCAGACTCAAAGCCAAAATAAATCCAGAAGGCAGACATTTAGCTTCTCTGGGTGGGCACCATACATGACCATACGGTGTAAGAGTCTGTATTAAAGACAGATCTGGAAAGGAAACATCAGACACCTATAAAAGCATTCAAACATACAGGAACTCTGTCTGCTTTAAACTTAGTGACATTTTGAACTGCTGTCAGGTACGTGTCAAGAGCTACAGTAACACAATCCTGTTGTTGGCCTTCTGGGACTGCACAGATTAATTTGTTCATTGTGTGATTTAAAGTGAACTCAAGTTCACAGAAATACTCAGGTGTCATTCCTATTTCTGAACTCTAACACTCTGCTCTGATACCAGCATCCATTGGTCACTGTGTGGCCTATCACCAATGACAACGCCAGGCCAAATCCCAGCGCTCCTTCGTCGCACCCTCTTCTCCTCACCGCTGGTGTGGGGGCGGCTCTCCCCTCCTTCTGCCGCTCTCCGACCTCCCAGTGGTCTGCTTACCGCACACTGCTGCATACAACCCCTTCCTCAACGGTAGCAACACTTGAACCTTCCTATGATTGAGTTATTCCAAATTAATAATTACCATATTTTATGAGACTGAATCAGTGAATTGGCTATTCTTCCCTTTACAAGCGTGGTGCCCCAAGTTGGATTTAATGTAAATTCAATTCTATTGCTTAATCTTCTGGAGAATGATTGTTGATATTTGAGCTCAACAACAAACTGCCATAATTGAACTGACTGCAAGAAGGAACAAATTCCTAATGGTGTTGTTTTCCTAACGAGTCCTTCAAATGAAATGACAGAATAAACTGTTGGTGGATCAACTCTCCGATCTGCCGTGAAAACTTGATTGGTTGACAGGGATTTTTCACAGTGGACTGGTCACATAGCAACAAATGTTTTTACACACACCATACAAACCTACATAAGAAGAGTATTTAATGCTAAAAAGATATATTTTAGCTGGAGTCTCATCCTAATGTGTGTATTTGTCACATCAGTAACAGAGTGCTTGTCAACAGACCGGTCATTGCTTAAATTTGAAGGCCTATTAAACTAACCTTTTTGTGTAGTATGATAGTTGATTAAGATACTGTTAAAACAGTGCGACACAGTGACAAGGGGCAGAGTGTTAATGTAGACTACACCATGTGCATTGATTTGGTTTAGACTAATAAATACAGCAGATCCAAAAAAGTAGCATTATGTTTTCAGTTATATATATTTCATATTTCCTTAAAAATAGCTGTCTGTAATACTTTAAATCCTACAAAGAGGCTCTTAAAATTTTCAATGACTTCCATCAGATTGTTATAAAAGTATTGGAAATTTCACCATTTGGGTTCCTGGAAGCAAATTGAAGAATTACTTGCACCAAACCTACCCCTACTGTTATAAAGCAATGTATATTTCAAAACCTAGTATATGTTATCCTCATAAAACATTGTTTCACACAAAGTATCAGTTGAAAAATTCTTCTTTGTGCCACATATAAGATTGACCACTATAGGCTATACAGTTCTATTCATCATTTCATTTTGTGTATTCCCATAAAGTCACACTGTACATAATGGGTATATATATATCATAGCTGTACAGTACCTCTTGATAATACCCTATATAAATATTTGTCACCATCAATCTCCACTACTTAGTTAATAATGCTTACACTTAGTTTAGTATGGTGGCAGCTTTTCAGCAGTCACATATAATGACGAAAGAGCAGGTCTGGATAGGACATCCTTAAGCCCAAGACAAGCAGAGTGGTGCTGGGGAGATGGAAGAGCAAAGCAGCAATTTTTGAATATTACTGACCCAGCACTTGGAAAAGGCAATGCACAACAAGACGAAAAATGAATGCCTTTTAGTCTGAAAATCCTTTCACCCTCTCACATTCAGCAGATCAGATTAAGAGAGAGGTTTAAGAAGATTTTGACACGCACAAAAAAACTTCTGAGCCATGGGAGGGGGTGAGTCGGGGAAGGTGGTAGGGTGCAGTTTGTAATTCAGTGGCTTCAGGCAATTCATCACAGAAATTGAGTTTCTAATGCAGCATCCTGTGAATCCCTTTTGCCCTGTCAACGTTTTAATACATTACATTGAGAATGTAAATCATGTTTGAAATTTGGCTCAAACTACACAGCACCTACTGCACTCACTCTCACTGTATCGCACACACTAGTCTAACATTATACACACATACTGTACGCACAGAGTAACATGTGCACATATGAATGCATCATACACACATGCATACTTCAGCCAGGGCTCTGCAGACAGAACACCCCTCATGTTCTGATGCCATTTTCCCTAAAGAATAAAGTATGTCCATCAGATTACATAATAGAAATCAGACTGTGACTTTGCATATGACCTAACACCAAGTGTCACTATTAATTACAATTCAAGAATATTCAGAAATATGGCAATTGATATCAATGACACAACAAAAGCCAGTAAAGTAAATATAGTGAGTCAGCAATGAAACACTATGAATCTTCCTGTCAGATTAGCAGACATCAGCTGTGTGTGTTTTCAAAACAAGTGAATAGACCAACATCCCTGCCACTGCTGATTTTCATGATCTGTGGAACAACGGTGATTACATTTTAAAAGTCAAAAAGATTCAACAGTTATAACTGAAAATTTGTAATACATGCCACAAGCATGTTCCTAATAATAAGGTTGACATTTGTGGTTCTAAGTGAAAATATCTCAAGAAGTAGTGGTTGAACTGCCGTTAAATTTTGTTCAAGCATTCATGTTCCCATCATGATTGATTTTAACACTTTTTGGTGATTCCCTGACTTTTCATTGTGTGCCATCATATGGTATAAATGTAAATTTGTCCAAACTACCCACATAACTAATGACATTCCCATCAGCCATAGTTTAGTGCTTCAAATTTGTCAGAATGCTAACACAATGAAATAAGATGAATATGGTAAATATTATTCCAGCCAAAGATCAGCATGCAATTTCATTCTAAACTTTTTAGCTTGCTGGTTTTGGCACTTAGCTCAAAAGATCACTTTGCCCAAAACCACCTCAGAGCCAATAACGTGGCTGTTCACTCTTGGTCCTGTTATGCCACCTAATTCTCTGCCAATAAGTATTGCATCAATTGTCACTTGTTTTTTTTAGCCCTGCACTTAAGATATTATTTGTTTCCTGTAAAATCTTATACTGTTTATCATATCATATATGATAGAGGGGATTCAGTTAATGAAGTGTGTTGGTCAACTGCAGCAAATGTCAGGGATTAGCTGTGCAGCTGCTGTGTGTATGCCACATTTTGTCCATCAGATATCTGTGTTTAGGGTTTAGATGTAAGGACAAAGCAGATCTAGATCAGACGGAGACCTTGTGTAGAAATACTACATAGACACCTGATATTGTTATAGTGATAATTGATGATTCAATATTGTTGTAATAAATTGAATAAATAAAATAAAATCAAAATTCAGTTATGCTTTTATTCATAGCTTCTTTGTCTTCAACAGACCAGCATACAGTGCATTCACCACAGTGAGACGGTAAATTTAGGTCAGATATTCACCACCAGCAGGAAGATGTTTGCATTGCGAGGCTGAATGTCAGAATCAGTTTCAAGGGCACCACAGGACGGTGCCTCAAGAAGAGTGCTAAGCTTGAAACACATTGTTTATCTTTCATGTAGAGGCCAGCTGTGTTCGGTGTGGCTCTTATGTGCTTAATTGTTATGCAGCTACAAAGTAGTTCATAAATGTTCACCTTTTATAGTGAAGTGGAGTCTAACCTTACCTTTTGAACAACCACATCATCACAGTGTGGGAACTTCTACTGCAGCAGAACTATTCCCCCTGTTTCTAAGTCAGGGATAAAAAGGGGAGAGAACCAACACCTAATTTTATCCAAAAACGCTTCAAATTGTTCAGAATATAATGATTATGTGTAGAATATAATGTAATAGGTGTGTAATGTTTTGATACAAAAGGTGCAGCAAAAACACTGTATATATACATAAAAAGAGGTCACCTGAAGTTAATTCAATTCCTCTGCACCTGAGCAACCAGAGGTACTTTAAACTGTGCAGATGTTCAACAAGTTAGATAGATGAGTAGAGTCAACAATTAGAAAGTGCTAGTACTTTAGTGGTCATCAGCACTCAACACTTACATTTAGAAACGTCCCTAACAACTTTCCATCAGCGTAGTTTTCTTTCATGGGCAATAATTCTGCCTGGCACATGTAGAAAGGTTTTAAAGGTGTTCATTCCATAACTGTTATAATGTCATTATAATTTTTTTTGTCATAGTTTTGTCAGGTTTTTTTATCAGCATAATGTAATTAGCTTTTAAAAATTGTCATTTTATGAAATGAATATACAAAATGAGCATGAAAATAATCAAAATTGCATCTATCTAAACTTTATGAGTTTCATGTACATACATGTAATCAAAGTCAGAAAAGTCGATGCTGAAGTTGCTTCAGGTTCAGTTCTCTAGTGGTGTGAGTGAGTAGTGAATCTTTTATTTACAAATATTATGTCCTGCATTAATGTTTATGATATGTTTGAATGGGAAGACTATAAGTAAATAAGGCTTTTTAAAATGTGACTGATTTAAACCTCAAATCCCATTTTTGTTCTAGGATATGGAACCAGAATGCTTAAACAGCAGAAAGTTACTAGAATAGAGGCTGTAGTATATGCTAAACTTCAGTAGGGCTATTTATTGGGTTAAACTGTAATTTCAACAAAGAAAATCCCTACTGATTGGAATTATAACATATTGAGTTAATTATTATTTTAGGTAATATAATGCATAAAGATGGTGAAATAAAGGACATATACAATTATTTCATTTAAAAAACATACAAAAAAATCACATTCTAGATATCAGCATTACTGCATATATTGTTGACATTTTTAAAAAGTGATTTGACTGCACCTAAAATACTTATATTAACTGGCGTCTCGTGGTTAAGCTTTGCCACAGTGATGCGAAAGTGCACTCCAGCATTTTTCAGTACACTGTGACATCACTGCTGGTTGTGGTTACAGGTGCAACACTGCTGCAACTTAAGCTCAGACGTAATAACAGATGTGAAACTTTAAATCAGTGGGGGCCTTGAAACACTCCTTGTTTTAGCCTCTTTGAAGCATCTGTGTTGCAATGTGCACCAGATCAGATGGTCTTTCTTTTCAAACTAAGATTATGCTCTAGGCATATTTTAGGATATTCTGAAAAGAAGTGGTTTCAAAAAGTTGTGGACGCTATGATTTGTTTAACAGTAAATCAGAGCAGGTGTTGCCATCCACTATAAAAAACAAAAATCCAAATCATTCCAGTAAGCTGGAGCAACTGCAAAACTTTTCAGAGCCAATTTTTCCAGCCTAGACAAAAAAAAGTTTCCCAGCCATCATAGCAGCAAAGCTCTGACAGTGTTGGTCTGTCAATTTGTCCTTTGGTCAGCTGGTTCAGCACTTTGACTGAAATATCACAACAACTACTGGATGGATTGCCATGAAAGTTTGTATTGTATTGACTTTCATGGTGTCCAGAAGATAAATCTGAATAACTAAGGCGATCATCGAACTTTTAACTAAGTGCTAACATGCTGAACAAAGATGACTAGCATTGGAAACATTGCCTGCTATGGTATGGTATGGTTTGTTAAAATGGTGATTGTCAGTATTCTGAGTGTGTTTATGTGAACATGTTACATGACATTCAGCTCAAATACCATTGTGTCTAAGTGCAGTCAGACAGAACTCGCAGTGTGGGTGTGGGCTCTTGTTGATGCTCAAAGTTTAGATTTTTTGAGGAAATTCTGTGTGTCTGTCTTGCAAATACAAATACAATTAAAGTAGATTTACTAAAATTAAATTTCTGAGTGTGTCTTTACTGCTTCCTTAGAAATTATTGTGCAACTAAGATTGTTCTGGTTTGGTATGTTGATTTTGTATTTTTGCTGTCTGACAAATTCCTACAGCTAAACACATTGATAGATAACTGTTTGTAACTATGTAGATTGTGCGTAACCAGTTACTTCCTGCACAATTTGCGAGCTGACTTTGATAATCTCTCTGTATTTTAATAGAAAATAAAACTTAAATATTCAAGTTAAATCTAACTTTTAATTTAACTTAAACAAAATCAAAAGGTGCATAGTGCATACCAAACCGGATAAACAATGGGGATCATTGGGATTAGTTGCTAAGTCATATTTTTAGCTCATTCACTCTTCTGTCCGGCAGCTGACCAGTGAACAAAACGAGTGCTGCCCTCCGCCACTCAGTGAACATGGTAAGTCCAAAGAGCCACAGCCGCATGAGAATGCATTCACTGGGAAATATTAGCAACTCTCGTGAAGGGGAGGAAGTTAAAGTCTGCTGAAGTCACTAGATTTGTCGCTAAAGTTGATAAGGGGATCTTAAAAGTGTCCAAACTCTTGTCAGAAATCCACAAAGTTGGCAACTTTGATTCCACCAGAGCAGCTGTGGTTAAGAGAGAGGTTAAGGGAAACATGATGCTACTGTAGGGCAACATTAAAGGAGAAGAAAGCATGACACATTCACTTCCATACCCACAATTTTCTGCTCTGGTGATTCCGGTCCAAAGCTTGCTTTGCTAACCTCTAGGCTACTACAGCTCCAATTAAACTTAAGTATAACAACAACTCCTCTAACAGTGGATTTCTCAAGTCAGTCATTCTTCATAATGCTTTTTTCTTTACTACCAATTGTGCAAATACAGCACTGCAAGCATGTCTTCCTTGGTGGAGTCTGCCACTCATGCTGCTCCACTAGGTAAAGTGCACAATGAGCACATTTGCTTCAAATACGGTGCTATCGTTTTCAGAGTGGGGGATCATAATATTCAAATCCGTATTTAACCTTTCAAGGCAGGAGGATTATGCAGCAAAGTCTCCATTCCGAGCGGTTTCCTCGCCCCCTACTCCCCTGCCATAATAATGATCATTATCATCATTGTGTGAAAAGAGGATTATCATATCGTTATATAAACCCAGGAACACCCCTACTATTATGAAGTAATTTCACTCTCATCAGTGGACCGGTACTGTGTATGACAGTCAGCTGAGCTGTCACAGGTGACCATGGCAGTCTTCCATCATTCTCTGAGCTGGCAGAGTCTGCTGTGAAGAAGGATAGAAAGGCAGCGTCTCATTTGAACCACAAAATGAAAAAGATTAGGAAGCTGAAATCATTGTCTAAAACATGGCATCAGAAGGAATTTCTGTAATTTCTGAAACAACTTTTTGGATATTTGATGATAGTAAATGAAAATGAGCTTTGTTTAGTAGAATATTTTTTTCGCTTTTCCTTTGGCGTTTGGCCTTTATATTCATGATGACAGTGACAAAACGGCTGCTTCTAATCTACATTAACAAAAATAAGACCGAACTACTAATGAGGAAAAAAGAGACTTAGGTAGATACAAGACTGTTTTAATATGTGTTCAGTCCAAAAGTTGACACCAGTGATGTAGTACTATATAAACCTCGTTTGAGACAGAGCAAGTCATTAAGACAATGACTTTGTTAAAACCTAAAATCCAATAAATACTACCTCCCTAGATCCAGCTGTCTCATATAAAATCAAGAGCATGATCAATGTTGTTGGCACATATTTTCATTATTTAATCTAATAAGCTGTATAAGCATCTACTTTGTGTATTTTTGCTAGCCAAAAGGATCCAACTGCAGACCTCATCCCGGGGGACCCCAGCTCTTCAAACCAGTCGGAAGAGAGTAGAGTCCCCATACTTAAGATGTGTCACTTCCTTCAAGGTCACAAGGCATGGGGTTAATCATGTTCTCTCATTTATATATTGATACAACCTGAGTTTATGCACACAGAATTCATTAAATGTTACCAACAACAGAAGAGATATTTGTGAGTTTCGGGTTGTCGTTTTTTTTTAATTTTATTCCAGAGACAGTAAATGTTAGTTTGTCCAACAGGCAAACATCACTTGCACTTTATGTAGCATCAGCCAGGGTAATAGGTGATATTGCATAGTATTTCTTACATACGTAGCACACAGCAGGGAAGAATATTTAGTTATTTTTCACTCGACAAAAAACACCATATTAGTCACCTGACATACGGGAACCCTACTCTCTTCCCATTGGCTCACACATTTGGGGTCCCCAGACATAAGGTCAACAGTTAGACCCTTCTCAATTTTCCAGCCCAGCTAGATAGAGGTTGAGCAGTAACCGACTGATTTCTTCAGATTTAATTTTTAGACATGACTAATCAGCAGTTTGTAGCTAGTCAGCTAGTCATCAGTAACTATAATGATCCTTTTGAGTGTAGTGATCAGAGAAATTAAAACAGAATTTTGACTAATATAAGGATAAAGTATTTGTCAGTGGCACAGTTAAGTCCTGATGAAAGTGGAATACTTGTTCACTCTATTTTTTATCCACTTTCATCAGGTGTGAAGCTTTCACAGTGTTGTTTATTGTCCAGCTTGGATGAAGCAGTGACTCCTAGAAAAGCACTAAAGGGTCAGTTTTATCTCCCCCCAGACCAGGAGGTAGGAGCAGGTCCTCCACTAACCGGTAAGTCAACCATTAACCATTTACCCTAAAGTCTGGTATAGCTGGAGGTTGGATTACATATGTCTTTGAGCACAGTCCCAGAATGCGCATCGCACACCAAATAAGAGGAACACAGAGAGGGACGGTAAAGACACTAACGTGATGGATTTTTTCACAGTCCATCACCCAACATTATTATATATGATACTGCCAATCAGGTTAATTTACTTTTAATTTACTTTTAATTGAAGATGACGAAAAGCATTCCAGATGACCACCGCACCACTTTAACCCCTGCTCCCAGACAATCCTGGTTCGAACAATGTAAGCATAAAGTTTGTGAGGTACTGTATGTATTCTTTAATGCCTTTGGTTTGCATATGAAGCAGTGTCTTTTTCTGAAAGGGACGCTAGCACCATATTGTGGATAAAGTCAGCACTACTGGACACTGATTACAAAAACCGCCTAATGCTAGTGAAAAACATACAGCCACCTTATTCAAAGAGTTCTTTTCTTTCGCTTTTCCCATCTAATTATTTACACTGTGCCGCTCTCTGTCATTTTGAAACTCAATAGCAAGGTCACATCTGTCACTCCCAGGAACCCCAATGTTTCTGCATCTCCGTAGGTACAGTCTTAAACATATGGACTCTTTTAATTAAATCATACCTTGACTCAGTCCTTCTCAGTCTTACTGACAGCAAGGTCATTAAACTATTAAAGGGAGTCACAGGCAAAATTGTTGTGAGCAGATTGAGGCAGGAAAGGTTAATTAAATGGCCATTGCTTCTCCTTACCCCAAGCAAAGCAGCATTCTTCTATCCCAGACAGGCCAGTGTGAGAGAATGTGGCTTCTTTTTTCATGCTGTACAAGATGTGTGAGCGGCAATTTTTTTCTGTGCAAAGGGGACAAAATGGTTTATCTCTTTTTTTTTAAAAAAAGATTTTTTTTTTTTCTCTTACAATACTGATAGAAAAACTGTGACCTCTTCCTGTGAACCCTGCAATACAGTAAAACTAAGGAAACAAAAGCTGTGAGATAGCACTTCTGTGTCTGGCATGGTTAAGGACAAATCATTTTAGAGTGCTTCAGAGGTAATTCTAAAACATTCAGATACTGTATCTGTATGGCTTCTCATTACTGTTTGCAGAAAGTGACAAGCCTTGCCATCATAAACTTTATTTCAAATAATTAGCTGTTAATTTGACAGCCGTGGGCATAACAGGAAATCAGTCTTACTTTCACTTCGGAATGTCCTTGCAAAATTCCAAAAAGACTATAAAATATAAACTTGCCCATCACGTCTTAAAAGGTAAGTGTGGTAAGCAGCAAGCTAAACAGCTACCTGCTTCCCATGTGAATAACAACATCTTCAGCTTTAGGACTGACAAGGTTTGTGTAATTCGCTGTAGCACTGTATCAGTAAGACATTTGACTTTGAAAATTTACTGCAATCAAATACAGTATTACCATTAAACGTAAAGATATTCATTCCTTTTCAAAGAAGGCAATCACTGAAAAAATGTAATCTCAACATTCTTCTCCACCCTGCAACTTCACCTTCCTGGTACTGTTAAGATTTTGTGGTAGATTAGAAATGAGATGGAATCTGTATTGTGGCTACAATCACGGCCCTCTATTATAGCCACCTTTGCATCAGACAATACAGCGTTTTAACTGTAGACAGCTCTGATGGATTTTACAACAGCTGGAAGTGATACTTTACAGACCTAGAGAATTTTATCTCCTCCATTCCTGCTGCTGGAATAAAAACAATCTCTCAGTGTTTTGTCTGAGAGTTATCTTCAAAAGCTAACTTGGTCTTTGTGATAATCTGCAAATAAAGTATACACTATGAATACCACAACCGGTAAATTGTTAAAAAATACATGTAAACTAAGCTCACAGTGGCTGTATGTTATTTTAAAGATCTGATAAAACAAAGTAACAGTAGTTGAATCTGTCAATTATAAATTCGTAAGCAAATATGATAAGAACTCCATTTTGAATTCTCCAGGATAGTTGGGCTATTATTTGCACCACTGGCTCTGTTATAGCATTAGTTAGCACCCCCAAACATGTACTTAGGCACAGAACTGCTTTAAGCTGCAGGCTGACATCAGCGTGCTAACATGCTTACAGTGACATTGCTAACATGATGATGTTTAGAGAGTAATATTTACTAGTGTCAGCATTTTATTCCCACGTTATATGCTAACATTTACAATTTGTTACCAAACACAGAGCACAGCCGCGGTTGATAGAAACATCGGGGATCACCAGAGTTATTACACTTCATCCCAAGGATGACATGAATGCCTGCACCAGATCTCAGGGCAATCTATATAATACTCAGAGAGGCATTTCACTCCAAATCACTAATCATGGAAAAATGTACTATTCCTCTGCTTTGAACTTAACACACATATGCAACAGCATGTTGGCAAAGGGCCTTATTGAAAGCTATCTGTCAACCGCTGCCCTGTCAGATGAATTAACTGTAGATGTAGATGTTGTAAATGGTTCACAGCAGATAAGGTCCACCATCTTGGACAGCTAAATCCGGTTTCCACCGTATTTTGTAAATCAGCATTCACTGTATACTGTATCTATTAACTGAGGTGTAGTATCTTTCATGTAGCAAAGCAAAGTAAGACGCAACTCATATATACAGTTGACTCAGATAAAGTAGTGACATATGCTTGTGTGAAAACCAACAAACCAACCAAAACTGTTAAATTTCTCTCTCATTCAGAGTTGTCTAGTTATGCCAGTATCATGAAGCATGGCTTAAAGTATAATGTTATTAAACTCCTTAATGAACTGAATCAGTTAAAAAGTACAGATGAATTGCTTTGAAAGATCTCATTCATTTTTACCGTTGCTTATTTCCCCCCCCAAAAAAATAGCTTTGACACTTGACACTTTGATATAAAAGGTAAAGGCAGATAGAAAGGTAAAAGCCTGACTGGATGAATGAGTGTTTAAAAGGGAGTTTTGTCTTGTGTTCAGGGAGACGCTAAGGTTGAATTGTGTCATTTTCACCTATTGTTTAATAATGTCAGCAAAATGAAGCCCTTTGAGATTGTAACTCTATTAAATGACTGAAAAAATAAAATAGACTTTTTTGATAATGTGTTTGCTTTTCTTTGCCGGCTCTGAGCTCTGTTCTGTCAAACACTGAGTCAATGATCTATGTAATACCGTGCATTAATTTGAACAGTAACAAAGTGGCAGAGATAGAAATAGAAGGAGGAAAACCCTGAGAGTCAACCCTATTATAGGTTAATTTCACTTTGAAGAGTAGCATTAGAATGTTAATATCCAGTAATTGTTGTTTATATTTGAAAAGAATTTCCAGTCACTGTTTCATGTTAATGTTCATGGAGCTCACCACTAAAACCGAGACAAGATAGCAGATGGATGTTCATGCATCCAGCAATGATGTTTTTTATTAGTTAATCTCAACAGTTTGCTTTTACCAAAGTCTCAGACCTTAATTAGCTTGTTAGGGAAATTGTTTGTTCACAGTCACAGTGAGGAAAGGCCAAGCGATGCAAATTTTAAAGCTTTGAAATTTTCTGCCTCCTCAAACCTTGTCCTAACAATCAATGGCCATTGGCTCCTCATCTAGCCCTCTGAAAATTTTAATTACTGATGCCACCAAAGCATGAGACGGCTGTAAGTTTTCAGGTAGCTGTTGCCTCAGTTTTTAATGTAATTAAAAAATGGAAGTTCCAGGGAACAGTGGAGTTTAAGGTTTAGGTCTGGAAGACCAAGAATACTTCAGAGAGAACTCATTGGGTTTGCTAAAGGACAAATCAAAACCCATGTTTGAATGCAAAAGACCTTCCAGAAGATTTAGCAGACTCTGGAGTGATGGTGCACTGTTCTACTGTGCAGTGAAACCATGACCTTCATGGATAAGTCATCAGAAGAAAACCTTTCCTCCGTCCTCATGACAAAATTCAGCATCAGAAGTTTGTATAGGAAAATCAAAACGAGCCTGATGCCTTTTATAAACAGATGAACAGATGAAGTTAAGATAAAACGTTTTTGCCAAATTGAGCCAAAGGGATGTTCGGAGAGAAAATGCTGCTGAATTTCCAAAAAAAAATCGCCTCCTCAAATGGTAGGCACAGGGGTGGATTGATGCTTTATCACAGCCAGTGGCCCAGGGAACATTTCACTGGTAGAGAGAAGAACGGATTCAATTGAAAACTTGCAAATTCTCGGAGCAAATGTCTGTAAAAAAAATAACTGGGGATGAAAAGATTAAGGCTTCTACAACAGGATAATGATACTAATCACACCTCAAAATCCACAATGGACGACCTGAAGAGGGGCAAGCTGAAGGTTTTACCATGACCCTCACAGTCCCTGAACTAAACATTGAAAATCTGTGGATAGACCTCAACAGAGCAGTTCATGCAAGACGGCCCAAGAATCTCACTGAACTAGAAAACTTTTGCAGGAATAATGGGTGAAAGTACACCAAACAAGAACTTAAACCCAAAGTGGTGTTACTAGGCACTGACCATGCAGGGTGCCCGAACTTGTTTCAGGCCCCTTTCCTTTTTTGTAATTTTGAAACTGTAAAAGAGATTAAAGAAAAGAAGTAATCTTGCTTAAAATATTAAAGAAAAACTGTGGCCTTTTGGAAATCAAGTCATCTTTTACTCACTGAACTATTCACAGTATCATCAATTTTGAGCAGGGGTACTCAAACTTTTTCCAATAAACATACCAACAATGAAATTGCTAAGTGAAGCCTTGCAGCTACATGATGACAACAGTAAAGAGAGAGTCCCAGGTGAGGTGTTAGAGCTTTTGCCTGTGTAATTAAAGAGGATGAACGTGCTGGACTCAATTATGAGATCAGTACATTGTTTAAGGCACAATGTGGTAGTCTACCATGGCTATACTCAGAAGATGAAGTAAGCATGGCCTCGTCTATTGTGTTCACATGACATGCAAGCATGATCAATGAATTACTTCATCAGGTGGGGATGCCAAGTGGGAAAAGAGCTGCAGCACACAGGAGGCACTGGTGGGTTCGATCTTACAGCTGAGGAGACAGTGGCTAAAATGTCTTTTCTTTTCCCTGTTTGTACACTTTAAAAATGTAGAATCTAAATTGTATGTATGTACTCAACATAAAATTGGATTGCATTGCTAGAGCTTTTTTTCATAAACTGATCAAAACTTTGCAATCCTCCAGTGATTCCAGTTATCAGAAATGAAGCTGGTCCATAACTTGTTTTTCAGCTACTCCTTGCCATTGAAAAGAATGCAGTGATTGCACATCAGCTTTCTTTGGGCACCCTCTGCATTGTTAGATTGTGACTGGGCCAAGGTAATGTCAGATACATTTTAATTGGCCCTCTTTATGCAGCTAATCTGAAAAAATATGCTGTTAGAGAGCTGCGATAGAATCAATCGTGATCAATTTGCCCAGGGGTTCTTTATCCCATTTATACAGGTGTGATCAGTCTTACTGTATGGAGGGAATCTGCAGCACTGAGTTCATCTTGTGAAACAATAAGCATTGCTTATCTCACAGAAGAACGGATAAATGCCATTCTCTTATCCAAGGACAATGTCACACCAAACATGGCCTTGCCTGACCATAAAGGTCTTTTAATAAATCATGTACTAAGACTTCCTCATCATCTTGGCCTAATCTGGAGGATTAGGGAGAAATTTAAAAATACTGTGGTAAGAGAGGGTGGAAAATAGTCATATCTTTAGATGGGGCTCATTACATCAGACTTTAGCATTTGCCCAAACCTCTAAAAAATATTACTGATACAGTTTGTTTCATATTTCATAAGTTTTGTCGGTTGGTATTTACGGCACTTCTCTGATATGTAATGATTTGACGGTGACAGTGGAAGTAAGCTTATTTTTAATGTCTCATTACCACACTTTTCCTTACTATTTCATCTTAGTGGAGTTTAATGGTATATTTATTTGAACATAGATGAGGCACTTCAGGACAGGATTCTTCAAGCCACCACCATCTGTTTACAGGTGATAGCCGTGTGCTCAGCAATGGGATAAGAAAGGATAAGTAATGATGCACCACAAGCTCTGCCGAAGTAGAAAAATAACTGCTCCACAGACTGATTAATCAGGTCTATTTTTACAGTGTTCTTAAAGTGCGCTAATCAATATTTTTACATCAACAATTGATCAAATTACTATGTATAATGTGAATGGTGTCGTTCATAGTGTCGAATCCATTGATAATGCTTGCCCAGCGCTGCAGTTCCTGTCAGCTTTATGGAGCATTTTAGCATTCTTCCACCACTCGTTTCACTTTGGGGGATGCGACCTTACTGTGTTGGTCCATTCGGACAGGTTTCTTCACCATCATTTCATGGCCCAGTAGGCAGCTCCAAACAGCATAGAGATGAAGTGCGCAATTGACAGGTAAACATAGTTGAGTATTTAGAAACTAAAAAGTTAGACGTTTTTCTAGGGAATTGGTGGAGACCAAAACAGAGCTAAAAGGAGTGTGAATAAAGGCCTTTTGCCAGGTGTTGAGACACACAGGTCTAAATAAATGCTAATTTTTCTCCGTTTCTGCTGGGCGAGTAGTTAGCATATGTTTGCTAATCATTTTTTTACGTGACAAAATGTCAGAATATTTTGTTCCCAGCTCACTGCACTGCCAAATAGCCCCCAGAAAAGGATGTGGGATTCAAGGTTAAAAGTCATTTGTATTCTTGTTACAATTGTTCATTTTTTGGTTGTTTGGTTGTATTTAGTGGCTTCCTGAGCTACAGTAGTGTCCTCTTGGAAAATATGCAAGTTTTTTTTTTTTTTTTATCAGTGTTACTTCTGTGGTTGGAATATGTCTTTCATATGATGTCTGCTTTGATCTGTCTGACTTGTGTCTCCTTTGCTATATATCACTGTGTATAGGTGACCAAAATGGTTTCTCTGCCAGGGATTAATAACATACATCATAGCATTACACTAGACCTCATTTCACCTGACTGATTGAAATGGGGTACCTTGAAAATACTGCAATTAACTAAGCAGAACTGTTCTTCTGTTCTTTTAGTTTTTACTTTAAGTTTATCAATGGTTTGAGTTGATTTCTAAGAGTTGGTCTTGCAGACATTCAAACTTTACAGATCAGAAATTCTACAATGTTCAAACAAAGGAAAACATTTATCAGCTCTCTACTAAAACGAAAATAACTGGACATTTTTCTCTCCTGCCAACCCTTTATAAGATAAAAAAACAATGAGTTTAGGAGGTTTAAAGAGCAAACAAAGCTCAGGGGTAAGTTGCCAGATAGAGGTTGAAGAAGAGGCAGTTCACTGTGCTGTACCGCTCATAATTATATACAACAAAGCCTGCTATCCATCTTTCTTTGTCAGGGGACAGTGGTCAGAGTGATGGAGTTGAGTTAAATGTGAGGAAGCAAAAATTGCCTTCATTGCTGCCCTGGCATTACCTATGCAGATCTCTATCAGGAAGGCCAGTGACTCTATTGTGACTATTTTGCTGGCCTTACAATGGCTTCCTGTGCACCCATGCTACCAGGAGATTGGCTGAAATTATATTCTCTTCATGCTTGGCTAGGTTGCAGCTTAGAAACAAGCTGCTTATGGAAGCCAGGGGGAGATTGCTGATAATAGGAGCTTCACATCCAGTTGACCTTTCTCCTACTCTTTTTTCCTCCTTTGCAATAGCTCAATTGCAATGACAGGAGAAAAGGAAACAATCTGTTTCGTAGCGGACACACAACCTGCACCATCTAAGCCAAGGCCTTGGCACTGAATAGCAAAGTCTTGGCTCCCTGCAACCAATACTATGATTTCCACAGGGCCTGACAGGGATTGCCTGGGCTTACTCATTATTTCTGTCTGTCAGTTTCAACATCTCTTTGCATCTTGTTGCCTACACCTGGGATTCCAGACCATCAGGTCTCAGACCTGCAGTTGGCCACAGGCTCTTGCCCACAAGGCAGCCAAACATCTGAAAATCCTTGATTTTATCTGCCTTTTGTACAACATATATATATATATACAACTTTATAGGCAGAGTTACAAAAATATTGCAAAGACCTTAGAAAGCTGTACATAAGGTTGGAGGCCTTCATACCCTAATATTACTTAGATACATATAGAAGTGTCTATCCCAAATCTGTTTTGTGAAACATAATTAGAAAGGAAATTAATTGGCTGAGCTTCCCTGCCAACAATCGTATCTTACGTATTTATAAAAATATGAAAAACAATTTTAAAAAATTGACCTGTGACCACTAAAGTATGGTTAAGGTCTGACTGAAGGTGGTAACTAAATGCTACTTCTTCTTCTCTGACAGTAAGTACTTCCAATGAAAACCTGAAAGGATGTTCCTGGGCAGTGGGGATACTGTTTTTATAAGGAGTTATATTCATTTCTACAATATTTCAATGCAGCCTCAAACTAAACCTATTCACCTTCATTTTATTGGGGTCGAAAGTTTATGGTCAAGGTTAAGTGTGACACATGGCAGGAAACTAGTCTGCCAGTGTCAAAGACAAAGGTCTATGTACCCATCCAGCCCCCAGCAATCCTTACTTTACTTGTTACAGAGCTGTAACATTGAAACATTGCTTTTGCATTAGCACCAAATATTCCCGCTGAACACAAATTGAAAATGCATGGAAATCTTTTGTGAGACGTGGTTAACAAGTTCACATGAGTCTGCAGCTACACCTGAATAGTCAGATCAGCATGCTAACATGCGCACAATGACAATGCTAATGTCAGGTAGGCATAATGTAGACCATGTTCACTATCTTGGTTAACATGCTAGCATACCAATATTTGCTAATTACAACTAAACACAAAGTACAGCAGAGGTTGTTGGGAATATCATGAGATTTGACAAATTATGATTTTGATCCAATGATGCCACTTGAATAACCAAACCAAAGTTATTACTGCACCAAATGTTATCACAATCCATCCAATAGTTGTCAAGCCATTTCACTCAAAACTACAAATGTGGACTTCAGTGTGGTACCAGAGGAAACTGGGTATTCATTGTCTGAGAACCATGGATAACTACAAAAAAATTTTTGCCAATCTATCCAGCAAAAGGAAAGCTATTTCAACACCGATAGCATGACCAAAACAAACTTGGAGAATTATTTCACAATTACAATTACATGAATCATACAGTTATTTTTTTTTTTACATGTTTTTATTAATTTCTCAGCATACGTGACAGAATGAAGAGGACTTTGACCACTGGTAGAATCTTAGAGCAATGTTTTTACGTGGGGGCCAGAGTTTTGTGGATGCATTGTGACACACTCCTGCTGACGTATTCACAGTATTCCACTGTCAACATGGATGTAAACAATGAAGCTTTAGAATATCTCTTTTTATTCTACTCTGCAAGGGATATGAGGAAAGACCATGCTTCCAACATGTTTTTTCTGGTCTCAGGGATAAACACAGTGCATTTTGGTGAGAAATAGTGAATGTAAACTTTGTTTACAAGAAGGTTTCAGAGGGCACCTTTAAATTCCAGCAGACCAAAGTCATAACGTACCAGCCACGCATTCTTGAGGAACAATGATCAGGAAATGTGATCATTTTAATGACAATTTAGTATTCCTCCTCACTAATGTACACTGGTTGACTGGTTGACCTAAGTATTTCCTAAATGTTACATTTAGTGCCTAAAAGGTAAAGAAAGGTCATATTAATAATGTCTACAGTATGTACAGCACAAATCCATCTAGCTACTTTAAAAAATTATGTGTTCATCACAGCTTCCTTCAGAAAAAAAGATAGTTCCATAAAAGACTCAATTATAGGGCCAAATATAATAATTTGCTATTTTTGGGGCCCCACCGACAGCTTCAGGGCCCAAGGAGGTTCATTTGCTTAACTAGTTGGCTATGATAAGTTCACACACACTGAGAAAACTAAGTTGTAGCAGTTTCTATCCTCATGTCATAGAATCACGCCAAAAAATCTCATTTTACAAACATAGGATATGTGATGTGTTTTTTGTTTGTTTGTTTGTTTTATGTTTGATTTTGGGTTTTGTTTTGTTTTGGGATTTTGATGTTTTTGTTTTTGTTTTTGTTTGTTTGTTTATTCAGTTTTCGGGGAGACAAAAAAGACTAGAAATATTCTGATCAAAATTAAATTTTTGACTGTTTTCTCAAAGCGACTGGCTGCAATTGCCAATACCCTTTCCATGACTGAGCATCTGTCCTTGCAAGCCAGAGGATAAAGTTTGCATACTAGAATGAATGAGTTCAAAAACTTTAACTATAAGTTTATAACAAGTATAACTCTATAGTTTACTGAAGACAAAGTTGTTTTGAGGCAACAAGGAAAACACAAAGAAGAAATTAGTGTGAGCATCCTTTCACGTCATTTAAAACTGCATACTTCAGTTTAAAATACTCAAAAATGAATTAGTATCAGCAGTAAAGAAATAACAGTTTTGAAGTTTAGTCAAAGACATCTATGTCATGTGGTACAGAGATATCTACTTAAGTTAGCATGCTAACCAGCTAGCCCCAGTCACTTTTTGTGTGTGTGATGAAAAAACAAATTTTAATCTTTGTTTCTTACATGAGGCTCCACACACTAAAATCAGGGACTGCTTTAGTCTGTGTGCAATATGATTGCTGTTTTTACTGCTTTACTTGTTTTTTCCTTCTCCTAACCTATGAAACAACCTACCAGTATAATAATCCAATTGTAAGGTAAACCAGTGAGGAGAACATTATTCCCATATCCAAGCAGTTTTGACAACATGTCATCAACTTCCCTATGCTGAGGTTAGATTTATTAAAACTAACATTAGCTCAACGTGAGGGTGAGGGTTGAAACCTGGTTGTGATTGGCCAGCTAACGCGGCATGTGCTCATGTGCACCCCGAATGGCAGGTACATAGAGGGCCAGTAAAAACTTTCTGAATTTTTTGACAGTCCATCGTCCCACTGCTGTGGCAGCCGACCGAGGTCTGTCCTGGAATGGCCAATGTCCAGTCCGACAACGGCACAGGGGGAGGGGAGGGAGGTGAAGGGAGGACAGAGGAGTGCATCTCCTTGTGTGTTACAAAAAGGGGCGGACACCCGATCCTAATACGCTGCCCCCTGTTTGTTTGGAGTATGAACTGGACAATTTGGCCAAATCTTATACATTGTCCCTTCAAACAACTACAAATTAATTTTGCTAAATACATAAAAACTTCCTATTTTATAAGAAGGTAAATAGGTGGATTACAAGAGAAAGAACTGAAATATTTAAAGATGACTCTCCGCTTTTACATTCCTGTGTTTGTGTTTGACTTGTTTTTACAATTTGCTAAATTTCTCTACATTTTCAGTTTCTTCAATCTTCCTCTATCTACCAGAATTTCACACAAACTCTCAAAGAGTTAAACTGATGAAGTCTCACATTTTTCCACCCTTTCAGATAAAAAAACAAGAATAAAAGTGATCCAAGAGATAGATCTGGCCCTCATGTGGGGGCCAGTGGTTGCAGGGGATATGTATATCTGCAGATAAAGCCTTCTGTTCCGAAACAGTATTTACCAGGCCTTTTTAGATACACATCAGCTGTGAAGCCATGGGTCCAGCCTTCATTATACTGTGTGAATCTTCCCTCATTTAGCTTGGATAGCATCTCTTTTCTTCCACCTCCAAATACCCCTATCCACATTTCCATTTGCTCTGCACAGCTAACAAGCAAGATGTTGCCGTTGATGGTGGCAATATAGCTGGAAACAAATGTCTTTGTTCAGTCTTTCTCCGAGACCCCCCAGTCGTTTTTGACAAACCTCGAAAGAGGCAGGGAATCAAAGGTGCTCAAACAAACGATACAAAATCAGGTGGGAAGATGTACTAAAGACCACCGGCTGATAAGGTGACAAGACAAGGGAGACAGAGAAGTTTGGGAAGTTATCAGAGAAGGAAAAGAACAACAAGTTGCAAAACTATCCTGCAGTAAAAACAGCAATCATATTGCACACAGACTAAAGCAGTCCCTGATTTTAATGTGTGGAGCCTAATGTAAGAAACAAAGATTAAAATTTGTTTTTCATTGCACAACCTTCGTATACAAAATTTTCAAAAAAATAGCAGAACCGACTGTGAAGATAAGATCTGCAAAATCAAACCTTTTACATTCTGACAATAGAAGTTCATCACAGTGATTTCTGTGAGAAAGCAGGAGAGCCGAGAGATGTGTGACATTCCCGCTGATGACCTCTCTCACAGCAGTAATTAGAGACGCTCCGTCCTGAGCTTACCGCCCTGCTGTCATCCTGCTGTTAAACACAAGAGGAAATCCTTTATATCCACATGTACAGACATGCATGTTAACCAAGCAAAAATGATCAAATTCTGCCCTTTGGATGCACGGTTTACTTAACCAAACATACAGAGATGTACAAATGTGGGTATATAGAGGATTGCTACCAATTTGCTTTATTTAAATCTTCAAACAAGAATGTCTAAGTTATGATTTAATGATGCTACACACTCTGTTATATTTGCTATTTGAGTCAGAAGACACCCTCTCATTGGCAAGATGCTCCCTGTGACACTCTATTGACATTTTTCCTTTGAGAACAGAAGGCCCGGGAAGCATAAACATTGGCTTGCTAGGCGTGCACTTGCGCTGATGTTGAGATGGGACCATTCCCCTATCAGATTTCCGTCATATTTCTCCGGCTGACTAGACTAAGCACAAGTCAGAGGTATGAGCCGATAAAGGGTGTCTTTCACACAGCAACAACACGTACCAGTGTGCTTATCACCTCAGTGCCTAACATGCAATCACAAGGAGGACAGGAGGAAGATTGTTACATTTGGTGATTTGTTTTTTTTTTTTTTTTGCTTTTTGGGACTGATAAAGAATGTGGAATCTGAGCAGGAAAGCCCATCTCTGCAGGCACGGCATGAGCCACTGCTGAGGCAAGCCTAGATTTGTTCCCCTATGTCTTAATGTAAATAAAATGCTTTGTTGGGTGGTAACTGAAATAAACACAAAGGTGCAACCCAGAGCAGATACAGCACCAAGAAATGTCGAAAATGAGATTTAAATAGAACATAATGTAAGAACAATGCTTCCATGTATGTTTAATTTTTCTGCTTCTAAAAGGAGGGATAAAAAACATGACATGGAGAAGGGAAGAAAGGAGAGGAAAATGTATGGAGTACCATATGCATCCTTACTTATTACACAAGCTATTTAATACAAAGCATTAAAGGGCCTTTAATTCCATAAAAATGTTCTGTTAGCTTTTAGTCTGAAAGCCACTGAGGCTCAGTCTTGCCATTATTCCTTTAGCTTTAATGGCAGCAATTAAAAAATATAAGGTAAACTTTTAAACACCCTTTTCTCCAGCACTGAAAACACTATGTGGCAAAATGGTAATAATATATTCATCCCTAGGTAAACATCCCTGCCATGTCCTTTATAAACAACGGCAGCGAACAAAATGAAAGTGATAATTTCTCTCCCTTTGAGAATTCTCTTCTTTAATTCTGACAGTAAACTAGTGGCTGTTACGGGGTGTTAAGTAGGATTTAAAACTTGTCAGACAAGACATGTTTGAAATTGCTTTAAATAAGTGCACTGTGTTGCTGTCAACCACAGGCTTAGAGGAAAATATCCCTACAATTGAAGCACTCATCTGGGCTCAGAGAGCTGTGCCCCAGCAACCGCGCCAAATTCCTCCTCCTGTATGTTGACTCCAAAGCCCTGTGAGCCAGCACCCCCTGCTGGACAGAACACACTGCCGCAGAGCCATCACCACCTGCAGTCAGAGGTGCTCTTCTCATCTGCATGGTTAACTTTGAATTCTAACGTCACAATTTAAAAGCAGCAGGAAAATCAGGAAAGTTATCAGGTGTCAGATCGGTTAGAGCTGCGCTTGGGAAGTTTTCCTCGGCATTTATTTAGTTTCTGGTCTAATATGCATTTCATTGTTCAAAACTACAGCCATGAGTCTTTACTGGAACTACCTTTGTCATAATGAACCAGCCTCAGCCCTCTCAAGTGCCACATCAGATGTAACTCCACATGAGCCTCCATTCACCTGCAGTCCACATCCACCATCCTCACACCAACAATGTGTTTTGAAATGTCCATATAGTCATTGATGATGGCGCTATTGCGTTACAATACTACAGCATAAGTACTTGTTATTCTAACATAATATCGAAAGTCATTTACGAGTAGCCTTTCCTTTAACACACAGCTACTGAGATACATTTCCATTAAAAAAAAAAAAATCTCTTCTGTTCTGTAAATGTAGGATTAAAGAGAAAACTATTATCAGTATTTCCACAAAGAAGAATGACTTTGTTATTTTAATTTTTTAACCCCAGGAAGCGTTCAGATTCCACCTCGAGTCGGGTGCTTCCTGCAGTCTGAGAATAATTCAAAAAACATTGATTCTGTTAGCAAGAAAAACCAGGGTAAAAATAATTTTTAAAAAGGAAAAATATTACAATGCACCGACTTCAATCGCAGTGTGATAACTTCTCGGAGTCATCGCTGTGAGGACTTAATTGATGATAAGTCATCCTCACTGTGTGTGATTGTGATTAAGAGAGAGCATGAGAGTCCAATCTGTCACTAGAAAAGAATACTTTTGTTACATGTAATAAAAAGAAATTTAGCACAAAAGCTGATATTATTTGGTCCATGTACTATATCTTATGTTAACAGCAATGAAGTACCTCATATATTAGAGAGTATTTTATAACGTTTCATCTAGTTTTCTATTTTTCTCTAAGAGGACAATCACCCATTTAAATTAATACAGTGAAAACACTTATTATATAAGATTTGTTGTTCCTTTAAAACAAGCACTTTTATAGAATGGCATTAATTTTACAGAATGACTGAGGTTTTGAAATTGAAATTCAGCTACCGATTAGTCATTTTTTAAAGAAAAACTCCAATAATTCTTGGATTCACGCTTCTCCAGTGTGAGAATTTTCTTTTTTTTTCTATTTTATGTGAATGTAAACTGAATGTCTTCGGGTTATTGACAGACATTTTCATTGTTTTCCAAAATTTAATAGACCAAACCATTAACAGGTTATTTGAGAAAATAATTTACGGATAATAAAAATTATTGCTAGCTGCATTCCTATTTCAAACCGACCACTGAAAAGATACATTTCACCAGTTTATTTTCTATACACCATGAAACAATTACAGGCCAAAACAAGCTAGCTTTGCCAAAATGTGTCACACAAACCCAGCATACACACAAATGAAAAAGGGTTAAACAAGCTGTCGTCAAAAGCACCACACAACTTTTTGTATTAGTGCAACAACTTTGGCTGCTGGTTCTCATATTGCTGGTATTTTCCAGTGAAAAGAGCAGGGAAGGAAAGAGTGGGGTTGTGATTTGAGGGACTAAACCTCTGCAGCACCTTGTCCTATGATCTGGCACACTCTCCTGCCAAGACGAGTCTTTATCATACAAAGGGATTAGATTGCCCAGTGTAAGTGCCTTCAAGTTATTAGCACCTTCTTATACAAAGTATAACAGCAAACCCAAAGACATTGATTGCAGGGAACAGTTCAAATATGATTTCCTTATAGCTATTAATATGTATGCCTTAAATAGAAGCACACCGCTAAGCAGCTTATGATATTATGAAAAGAATGTTCCCTCAGGGGCATAATATGCCAGCAGTGACAGTAAGGAGAGATTCGTATTTACCCAGATTGGCTGTACTTACGTCAAGCATTCTCAGAGCTTGTGGGAGGGAAGATGGGGCAGTGGCAACAGCTCGGTTTCGATAAGCACTTACCGTGAATAAAAGACAAGCATGAAAGTGAGGTTTAGCCTCTTTAAAGATTCCCGACCAAATGTAGAGGCAGATAGGGCAGGTGCCTTTGGTTCCGGACGTGATTAGCCGTCTGTGCAGCACTGTTCCCACAGAAATGAGACATAGCAGAGACATTGTCCAAGCTTGTCCAGGTGGGGGACCTGTCATCCCAAACCAGAGCTTAGCAGTGCAGTGCTTGGAGCGAAAGATTAGGACCCAGGAATTCAGATTTTTCCTTTTTTTTTTTTTTTTTCAATGAATGCTTAATTCAGAACTGTTTTTTCTATTCCTACAGCTTTAGCCTCACATCTGCTTTCACTCTATTTTATTCTTTACCTTCATATTATATTGATCACTTCTACCTTGTTTCTCGCGTCTCTTCTATGCTTCTGTGTCATGCACACATTTTTAGGTACAAATGTTCTTGACAGACTCCACCACATGCAGCGCTGAAAATACGAGTCTATGCACTTTTTTCCTGCTTTGTTAAGGCATGCACATATTACAAATGAACACAGATCATCTACAGCTCAAAAGCTAAGATCATCTACTGAAGAAAATGATCCTTTGAGGTTCATCAAGCACAGAGCCCATGAACACTGACACATCTAATTAAGGGGACCAGGGTTTTACTCTGAATATTTCATTGATTTGCTTTGGATTAGTGCTTGCAGGACCTGTCTGCAAAATCCGAGGAATGGAAAAATGGGAAAAATTAGGGCAGGGAAATTTAATACAAAACAGTTTTCCGTTCTTTAGTATAGGTGGTCTTCAACAAGGCTCCTGGCTGCTACATGTAGCTGGTAAGTTGTCAGGCATGAAGGGCAGGTGGTTGGGCGGAAGTATTCATGAATGTGAACCAGGCCACTGCTATAATTGCTCAAATAAAATGAATTGTTATTTTTACTAGCACATTTAGATCATAACTGTTTTACTATGAATTCCTAAAATGCTTCTAAATATATAAAGAGTCAAAAGGGAATTATTGCCTTGAAAAATGGATTCCTCCGACACTACCCTTTTGTGGGGCTTTAAGGGTCAATGAGCCAGATTTACTGCCCCAGAGCTCAGAATATATCTGTGATGGATTGGTAGGATTATTGATCAATACCAGTGACTCAATGACTGCTTTGCCAGAACCGGAGATTTCTGGCTTTCTAAACTGACTTTTCCAGCTCACACAGCTGGAAAAAAAGACAATTCATGTCTGGTATGATTTTCAACCTATTACACCGTATATTTAAAAATATTACATCATGTGTACCATATTTGTATAAACTATGATACAGTATATTTACTTTATCAGTACACTTGGGTAAATTGGGTATCCTACTCATTTCTACTGGGAAGACATGACTTCAGTTTTTAGTCACAGTCGTTCATGAGGTTCAGAAAACATGATGATGTTGGCAGATGTACCACACATTTGTGTAGGAGGAGATAAGTTTAATCAGTATTGCTGTAGGTTTTGCAGTCACCAACTAATGTTGACAAAGGTCATTTTGCCTTTTAAAGTTGCAAAAGACAGATTTCAACATCTGTAGCATCACATGGTATTAAGAGAATAACATGTAAAGGACAAAATGCCTGAGGTCCTGTGCACCATGTTATTAGCCTAAATGATAATTCCTGTGAAACAAAATATTTATATTGAGTGGTAGAAGAAGTATTAGATCCTTAACTGGTAAAATTAGCAATACAACAGAATTGCTAATAAAAAGAAATACCACTAAGTGCAATCTGAATTTTTGTAACATACTTAAAGAATCAAAAGCTAAATGACACTGATTATTGAGTGTTGTATCGTACATGTAATGGAATGAAAAAGTTTGAGTACCCCTGGCCAAATTTCTGTTACTGTGAATAGTTAGGTGATTAGAAAATGAACTGATTTCCAAAGGGCATAAAGTTAATTGTATTATCGTTGTTTTGCACAATTTTAAAGTAAATAGAAAGGAAAGGAGCACAATACAAAAGTTTGGGCAAAGCAAGAGATTTGAGCTCTCAGATACTTTTACCAAGGTCTCAGATATGAATTAGCTTCATAGAGCTATGGCTCGTTCACAGTCACAGTAAGGAAAGGCCAAGTGATGCAAATTATAAATACTCTGACTCCTCAAACCTTGTCCCAACAGTCATTGGCAATGGGCTCCTCTAAACAGCTGCCTAGCTCTCTTAAAATAAAGCCATGCCCACAGCGCAGGAGATGGTTATAAGAAGGTAGCAAACAGTTCTCAGGCAGCCGCTTCCTCAGTTCATAATGTGACTGAGGATTGGAAGTTCACAGGAACACTACAGGTCAAGATGAGCGTTTTGGAAACAGGTCTTGTAAACTGACAAAGTTAAAATAAAACTTTTTGTCCAAAATGAGCGAAGGGATGTTTATAAAAATAATGCTGCAGAATTTCATTTAAAAAAAATCACCTCTCCAGCTGTGAAGCCAAGGGGTGGTTCATGGTCATCGATCATGGTCTTGTGTTGTGGCCAACACAGGGAACTTTTCATTGGTAGAGAGAAGAATGGATTCAATTAAATAACAGCAAATTCTGGGATCAAACATCCCAATGTCTGCCTTAACCATTTTTATCATTTTGAATTATTTTATTATTAAATTTTTTCACTGTTACAGCTGGTTGAGGTGGAGTTGATTTTAACTCCTTTATACATTGCCAGTAACTTTATTTTGCAGAGATTGTAATCTTATAAAGACATTTTTTTCAACAACTGAGGTTTAGAAACCTTATTTTCTTAAACAAGTTTTCTTTTTAATCTGTCACTGTAGTAAGAATTATTCAACCTGTTTTAATTTAAATCAGCTTGTTTTTAAAGAAAAGTGTTTTAGAAATAAATGTTCATTTTGAAACAAGAAATAATACGAAAGATTACTGTTCTAGAAATATGAAAAATACAACTTTATTTCAGAAAATATTTTAAACAGGATTGTGAAAAATACACTACTGCTGGATGTGTGATTTGGGTCATTGTCCCCCTGAAATACCCAAGATATTCACCTCAAACCTAGTTTTCTGACACTGTGTAACACATTTCACTCTAAAATACGTCGGTAATACTCTGATTTCATCATTTCTTTGATACATTCAGGGCCTCCAGGATCAATTGCAGCAAAGAACATCCACTATGTTTTACTGTATGTAGTGTGTTCTCATCCTTATTGGTTTCAATTCATATGCTATAAACAAACTGATGCATTTCATTCTGTCCACAGAGCATTATCCCATCATCACTCTGGCTTGTCTGTGAAAGTTTTTGCAAACATCAGTCTTGTCTTTTTGGTACTTTTCTTTCAATAGTTGTCTCCTCCTTGGCCTTGGCCCATTGAGCCCTACGTGGTTTAGTGTGTGGTCTTTGGTACAGGCTGAAACCACCACTCCAGGTTGATCCAGTTCAGCCTGAAGCTCTGTAACTGTCTTGCATTGTTTTTTTCCACACTCCGCATCAACCTTGATGACGTCGTCTTCTCTCATTGAGTTTCTTCGCAGCTCCAGGTCCTGGAAATGTCTCAACAGTTTTATGACTGTGAAACTTGTTACAACTATGAACTGTTGAAACAGGGATTTCAAGATCTTTGGTGATTACCTGGTAGCTTTCAGAACTGTTGTGATTTTTGATAATAGCACTTCTGATGCTCAATCATCATTGATTGCTCAATCAACCATCATTCATGGGTTAATTCAGGTCAAGAGTACATTGAAAATGAAGTACAAATAATTTGAGGAACTAATTTAAATTCTTTAAAAGGGGGGCAATAATTGTGTCAAGCCTATATTTTATTTCTCTACTTTACTTTATTTCACTATATGAAGGCATTTGATGTTGTTATACAGTATCTTTGGAGATTCTATCAAATATTCTGATTATACAGAATTGCAGCGCACAGGATAAAGAGGTTTTTGTGTATTGGATCCTGCATCTAATATGTTTGGAAAGAAAAATCAAAATCTTCAGAGTAACTAGTAACTATAACTATCTGTTTGAATGTGATTAAGTAAGTTACTTTCTACCACTGTTTATGAGAGAAGATGTCCTGAATACACGCTCACCAGTTAATATCATGAGAATGGTTCTGACATGAGGCAGACACTAGATCCAGGTCCCCTCTATGGGCAGACTTTTGCAGATGGGGCCTCGCTGAGTATCTGGCATCTTCGGTGAGAGGTGCAACTACCTAAAGGTAAAATCTTTAGATTTATTCATGTGGGATAGAATACTCATTATGGCTGTTATTTTTATAAAAGTTTTAAACCATATCTTTAAAATAGAATGAGAATTTTTTTTTTTTGGATGAATGAATATGTGTATTCTGATGCTGATCATTTGATCATTTGAGTCAACACACATTTCAACATAGCATCCATGAAATGTGTTTTAATTAATATATGATGTGTAGAAAATACTTTGTAAGATATCCTATATTTTACACATGTTGAAGATGTTATTTTGTTTGTTTAAATATAGAATTTTTAAAGACAAACATAGGTAAATATAAATCTAGTAGGACTGCGACAATCAATTATTTTCATTATCGATTAATCTGCTGGTTATATTCTCATTTTATAAATTAATGTATTTAAGTATATGAAACATCAAAAAAAAACAACAAAACACAATCATAACTTCCCAGCTGTCCTGAAATTGGTTGTTATATCCAATTGAAAATGCAAACACAGAAAATATTTCATTTATGACAAAACCAAGCAGCAAATCCTCATATTTGAGAAGCTGGAACCAGCAAATATTGGGCATTTTGAAAAAGAATCAAAATGGTTAATAAATTTCCAAAATATTATCTTAACTATTGATTAATTTTATTTAGCTTGACTAATTGATAATTCAACCAGTTGTTGCACCAATAAAACCAATGTCATGTTTATCCTTTCAGATTAATAATCAGTATTAGCTATATATAAGAAGTCATTGGGTTAAATTGTACATCTGCAAAGTGCTCTACATGCTCCGTTGAGCTCCAGCAAAAGGACAAAAGCTAAGACCAAATAAGTGGAAAAACAGTACCAAAACAGCAATACACAGCTGTGTCTAGTTTCAGGTGTGTTTGCGATCACTTTGTGGGACAACAGTTAAGGGGGATTTCAAAATTAACTCTCTCCAAATTTCTCTCTCTCCATATTTTATAAATTGGTTATAAAATTACCATTTTTCACAGCGAGTTCTAAGGTAAAAGCATGTACAATTACATTCTGTGTGTTTTGTCTATTGCCCCAAGCTTTCTGGCAAAAATTTCACACTGTGGTGAACGGCAAAATGTTTGGTTTCCTTCTATTGCTGAAGCAGCTGAAGACTAAACCGAAGGCATTGGTGAAAATGGAAACACGCAGGACATTGAGCAGCTGCAGCTGTAACGTTAGGAGCACATAACTGCTGAGGGTGTATCAACAAGGCAGAAGACAGTATTGTGTGATCTCAGTGAAGTGAGTCATCAGCTGTTAACTCAGTTACTATGCATACAGCACAAAACACAGAGAGAATGAAACGGGTTTCGGTGTCATAAAGGTCGTTCAGCTGCCACTGACTGGACGTTTAACAAGCAGAGCTTGAACCCACACAATATATCTGACCCGGCTGGTAGTGAACGAAAATCTCACCCAACTGCTGAGAGTTGGCTCTGCTATTGGGTGGAATGTTGCTGCTAGCAGGTTAGATCAAAACAACATTTTAAGCAAGACAGTTTCACTTTTCCTGAACAAAACTGTGACAGTTGATGTGATGTGCTAAAACAGAGTAACACAAGTAGAGAAGAGTCAAAAAGTCAGCAAACTGACTCTGAAATGTCAGTTATAGAGCAATATCGCTCTAAAGTAGCAAACATTAGGCACCATAAGCTACAGGCTCTACCCGACCAAGTAAGGCTGTAGCAGCAAGAACCCTGAGTAAACTGATAGCAGCAAGGGTCGATATTATTGCTTATGAATTCAGCTGGTCCTTCATGAGAGGCAGAACGTGTTATTTCTTGTTTAAAAGTGAACCTCAGCATGATAACAAGACGAAAACCTGCAGCCGTTTAATCAGCATCGTGTCATGGTAATCGAGTGGTTGTTGCTTGGTTGGTGAACAGCATTAGCTTGTAGCTGACTTTTTTTAATTGGATTAAAATATCTTATTATTGCAACCATGTATTCATGAATTCATATGCCCGAGCAAGTACAAAATCATCATCAGAGGGTCCATAAATACTATGGTTTTCTTGTCCACTAGTTTTACTAGAATTTTGCGAAACCAAGGTACAGTGGCTCTGTTAGCACTGTCACTCAGGGCTTAATATCTCTGCTTTTCTAACCAGCTGCTAAGTGCTGGTGACCAACAGCAACCGCTGCAAACGTTCAGGCTCATGTGCATGCACATAACCAATCACATCTGTCACAGTTACAATATTCTCTGGGGTCAGATAGAGCCATATTGATATTTTTCTTGTGGCCTATTTCTAGCGAGCATGTCAGAAATTATACAAATTTTCACATCATAAATGTATTCTGTGGCAGAATAAGAGCAGTCATACTTCTTAAATTTTTCATCTCAGATATCAAAATAAATTACACAGTGGTTGCTAGTTGCATTATAAGGTGTAGCTCTATACAGAAAATGTTATAGCAGGCAGAGGCAGCCACAGTGTGACCCTAAATGTCCTGTTAACAATCCACACAATCACAGTTTTGCGAAGTAGCCCTTCCTAGGTCAATTCTCACTTTTGTAAAAATATGGTAATATGTGTATTGATACTGGACTAAGCACCTCCTCAACAAGCCCTAACAATGATCTCACCCTGACCTTAATGTTTATCAACTCAATTATCCTTCTATCTCCACATTTGGACCGTAGAGTTGGAATACTTATTTGTCCTGTGTAAAAGATGAAAGCAGGTGAAAAGTGTGGCGAGGAAAAAAATGGGGGATAGGGAGGGAGTCAAAGAGTTTCATTTATGAGAGGAGGGAGGTATTATGAGCACATTTATCTAAAATTGGAAAATAATGAAGAAAGATTAAAGCCCTCCCCAGTATTTTAGGTGTTCCAAATGGACAACCAGTCCTGTAGTTGACAATGGACCACAGAGAGTTCCAGACACTATTATGTGCCACAAATGAGAGAGTGACAATGTGAAAGCCTCTTTGCAAGATAGAGGGAAAGAAACTTGAATCAGGTCTACTTGTGCACATCCCCTTTCATACATTCTTGTGTTGTGGTGACAAGACAAGTAATAAGTGCCCACTGTCTTAAATGAAGTAAAAAAAAGTGTAAAGAAGCTTTCACATCACCCATCTTTGCTGTGATTATACTCCACCCTTTCAAGTGCTGAAACTCCAACAAAGCTATTCATGCTGAACCCTTATTCCTCTGTTCCCCTGCAATATGTGCAGCCGAACACAAACATGCATGTGGACCTGCTCATCCAGTTGTGCCGCCTCTGATTTACCTCTAAAAACTGGAAAAATATGCTTCATTAGTACAGTTTTTCATCGCACTTCCTTGAATGAATCAGCTCGTGTGAACTGTGGGTGCAGTTTCGGGCTGCACATGACAGGTTGAGCATTTTGTTCAGTGAAGGTAGATGAGAACTATAGCCCCCATCACCTCCACCTAAGCTGAGAAAATACAGACAACCAGGTCACGGAAATTCTGTCACAAGTTATTGGGCACCTAAGAGTGTGGGAAATCCTATGGTGCAATATTATTCTCTGTAAATCTCAAACTGTGAATAACACAAGCCAAGCAATTTAAGCAGGAAGGTCATAGCAAAGTAAGGCAGGGAAATTGCCAGGAAAAAAATTCAGGCTTTCTGAGAGAGTGAAATAGATGAGAGATGAAGGGAGATGAAAAGTTGACGGGCTACCCAGGCAGGTCTACAAAAAGTAATGAATATCCCTTGGTGTGGAGCGATTTTGAGGAACTGTCATTCTGAATGAAGTGAGATAAAAATTATATTTCGCCCAGATAAAAAAAGCCAACCAATACAAAAGCAGAAAGGACATATGTCTGCCTGATGCTGCCCTTAATCCAAGACAAGGCCTGACAGCCTGCACCATCAAATGTCAGAGCGACTGAGGCATCAAAACAGTATGATTATACAACGCATATGGCCAAAATACAAACAGCAGAGCATTCACCAGAAATAAACACAAAAGTAGAGTGTATGGATGTGAAGTAGAGTCTAAATTAAATCTAATCTCAAGCAACTTTCAATTAACTTCCTGCCACTTTCTTTTAAAATAGATATTTAGATGAGTAGAAGTGGAGTTGAATGTACGTCGTTAATCCAGCATGCGATTTATTTTTATTCTGTATGCAGGGAGAAGGTTTAAAAAGCATTCACTTTCATATAACACTGTAAAAGAACAAAGGCACATATCTGAGTCTAAATGTACATGTGAAGTTACATCCTGCGTCTCAGATGTCTCCGAGTGGACCACATGGATATCAGCTCTGAAATTTGCATCGCCCCGGTAACCAGTCAGACATTGGGCCTATCTATGAATTCAGACAAACTTTTTTCTCCTCCCCTCTCTCCCTTTTATCAATCCACTTTCCTTTGTGAGAGCAAAATGAACTGAGCAGCCATAGATTTTTGCCTTGTGTTGTAGAAAATAACGTGTCCTTCGCAAAAAGAATACAGTCATGCTTCTCATTCCAAAGTCTTAATGCTTTTTCCTTGAATAAATCATCCACATCTATTGAATCCCTTTCATTTCACAACACAAGCCCACCATTCAGAGTGAAAAGAAAAGAGTCTGAATTACTTCAAGCTGGAGAGTTACCTTGCATAGAGAGGAATTAAGGACCATTTGCCAATATTGTGGATCAACTATGCTGAGAATAAAAGCAGCATTCTTGTGTTACCTGGCTGGGGAATATAGCCACAATGGACTTCAAACAAGGACCAGCGCACAATCCACGGATTGATTTTTACTTGAGGGACCTTGGACTTTTCACAACAAACATTTTCCAGCAAAGACAAGCATAAAAGGAAACGTTTGAATAGTCGTTGTATTACCCTCTTGGCCTTTGTCAGGAAGAATGTGGGCTGTTCATTGTATGTCAATGGATGACCTCAATCTCATAATTTATCATTGCGGTACTGGAAAGTAAAAAGCTGCCTTTGGAAACTGTTGTTTTGTATTGTTCACAAGCTATTTGGTGTGGTTTATAACTCATGAAGTTTTCTTGCATATTTGTATACTTTGTACTTTCAGATGCCCTTGTCTGTTGTACAATGTGTTAATAATACAGAATAACCCCCCCCCCCCCCAAAAAAAAAGCCCCAATGATGAGCATGAAATAAATAAAACCACAAACTCACTGCAGAGTTTGAGGGAAAATTCTACTCCAACTGTTTTTTCTATCCTTCCCAGCCACACAGAAGATGTCATAAAAGTTTCATTTTCTGATTTTAAAATAAGTGTTCCGAGAATGAGCCAAAGCGAATATGCAGGACTGATGTTTGTGCGTTTCATTGTCAGTACTGTAAGCCAGCTGACTATCCCCGCTGCTCTTAAAGGTGCCCACACTCTCACCTGAGTGACACTCACTTGAGCTCTGCTCCAGTCTCTAGCCCCTCTAACAGCAAGATAAGACTCTTATCACCTCCAAGAGTGAAGATTTGGCCTCAATCCAAGAGAACCAACGGAGCAGGAAAACCACTGTCTAGACACTTAAGGTGAACTAAAAGCAACAATGCTCTGTTTGACAGGAAATACTAAAGGGCTGTCGCTGAGGCACGGCACGCCAAGGAGGCTGTAGTTCAGACATTGTCATTGTGCAAAAAAGCGCCTCACCAAATCCCCTTTCCTGCAGTCATTTTCCAACCCACGAATGGGAACTCCACAGGGTATCTGTAATGCTAAAGGTCCATCCCTGTGACTTTGTATGTTTAGCCCAGATTTAGTACAAATTACACTACCGTGGTTTAGAAATTTACCGTTCAACCATCCATTATTTTCTATACATTTCTGTACATTATAAAAATTCTATTAGCATACTATTGAAACTTGTTTGGTTTACACTATCAGTCAAAATGAGTGTGCAATTAGTTCTGAAATATTTCTTCATTAACATTGAGTTACATTAATTTCTGGAGGTAATACACTGCAAACTTATTCAACTGAACTTTAATTACACACAAGAATATTTTAACATTACCATAAATCAAAGCTTGCTTGATGTTCACTTTGATACATTACACAACTCAAACAAGTTTCAGTAGTCTAATAACACATTTTCATATGGTGAAGACATGAAGGGAAACAGATTTCTGCCAGGAGTGGTATAAAAATTATATGGAAAAATTTTGAAATGCAAAACTCTCCCCTTAAAATTTTTTTTGGCAAAACGTTTTAGTTTGTGATTAAGGAGTTAACACTACAGGAAAATTGTCACACCAGTAACTTGCCAGTCAATTTAACACTTTTATTCATGGCACTAGACAGTTGAATCTACAGAGCTAGAATAAACAAAGCAACAATTTTATATTGTTAAAAAAAAAGAGAAAAGTTTCAGATATATAGATAAATACATTCAAGCCAATGCCTTTCATCTTAATATGATAAAAAAAAAAAAAAACTGTTTTGAATATGAGCTAGAGATTCAACAACAAACAGTAATGTGCCCCTGCTGTCTCGTCTGTAGATTGGTTTGTTGTGGCAAGGTTTGTCTTAAAAACAAGGCTGAGCAATGAGAGATAGCAGCAGCTGCAGGCTTGAGCATGCAGGAACATGAAACTATTCGTGTTATCTAACACCTCTTTAGGTAGAAACTCACCTGAAGGTTTGTTTTTTTTCCTGTTGACTCTTTGTTTTGGTGGCAAAACACAACTTATACTCACATGGGTGAATAGCACAAGGACATATTTATTTACAGAACTGGGATAATTTTGAGCTTGTTTAAAGGTTGTCCTCTGTAAAATGTCTGCTGTATTTGGAAGATACCCTGCATAGTAAAAAAGATATAGAAAAGATTGTATATTACCAGACTCAACTTTAAATAACTGAAATGCAATAAAGGAATAATAAATATTGTTTAGAATGATAATTCTTAAAACCAAGTTCCAGCTCTGTTCTTTTCAAACACATCAGCTGATGTGAGGTTGGATGTGGCACTTGATGACAAAAGTGACCTTTGTTTCATTAAAGATGTTGCAGATTATTAATTTAGTATTTCTTGAAGTTACAGGCATATCAGTATTTTTTGAAGCCACATGAATTACAAGTATAGTCACATATACAGTATGATTACAGGGTTAAGGTGAACCTTTTGTATTTTGTGGGTTCATTAACTTATTATGCAAAGATTACTGGTGCAAACAAACCTTTAACTGTGCCAGAAAACATTAAAGTCCCTGTCCACTCAAAAGTGTGTTTTGCTCATTGTTAATTGATATGGATGTTTGGCGTTCAGTGTGCAAAATGATGTGTGTGCAGAGTTTTGACACTAGAAGGCTTTTTTCGGGTTCATCTGCTGAAGGGCAGAAGTTTCTCTGAACTTACCATAAATCAGAGACTAACTTATGTACCTGCACACACATTTGTGAAATCACAAGTGGTTTGATGGACATGCCTGGTTAAATATGCAACATATACAAGTTAAAGGGTAAACTGAAGGAGAGATATATAGAAGTAGTAAATATACTTTAGTTTACTGAACCTTTTTTAATGGAAAAAAACACATCAGACAAGTTATATTCTAAGCACTTATTATTTTTTTATATATCTTAAAATATGTGTGAAGGGGACCTTTAATTCAATAGATTGATGTTTGGTGGTATTCTGTATATCAAAAGACCTGCCAGTCACATAACAGCCATGCAATAGACACCTTGTTCACTGAGGAGACACAAATGAAAAGAGTACAACTACAATAGAGAGAAACAGAATGAAAATATCAGGTAGATAGATTGCAAAAATCCATGAAGATTGAAATCACATATTTATATTTGTTGATGGTTGACCTTTTTGTTTACATTTGGATGATGGATAGTGCAATCAAGTCAGTGGTGAATTCCCTGGCTGCATGTGACCCCTACTGGCCACTATAATAGACTCCTACCATTAAAGCCAGTCTGTTCATATCTCTCTTTCCTGTTCCCCTCTCATCTTTTTAACTGCAGAAGTGCTGACACAGTCAAATACACACTTGATGTGCGTGGACAGCCCATTCTCTCTTTAAAATCTTAGGATACGGTACTCATGTCCAGTCAACAGATTCAAGGATGCACTGAAATGCGGGTGCTGATTTTCAACTTGACCAAGCCAAACCTAATGCAGGACAAATCAGAAGGCAAATTGGATGGGTTTTTTTTTTTTTTTTTTTAAATGAAAGTCTTTAAAATCAGAAACATTCATATAGCCAAGCTTTTTCTGGTGGGTGTGTCAGGGAACACCACATTCACTGGCATACGAATGTGCTGCCTCTCATCATTTGATTGAGCCCTGCCAGTCTCGATCGTAGGGGGATTCCACAGTCTGCCTGTGCCATTTACTGGCAGGGCCCTAAAATCCAAATTGACCAAGGCAGACACATAGATGAGATCTTTTTTTAGAAAATAAATATGAAAATAAAGATTTGACACTTTTGGCGTTTCCTTTTTTTTCCTGTGTCAAGACTGTAGAAAAGTTAACGATGAATGTGACAGCCATAATAGCCAACTCTTCATGGATTCTAATGCATGAGATATAAGCTATCGCCCTCATTACCACTGCATGATACTGTTCTACAACTCATTTGTTTGATAAATCTGTTTAAACAGGAATGTAGAATGTAAAATATATCCTTTCGGCAGAAGCTGCTGTAGAGCCATCTATTTATTCCAATGGGATATTCACTGTTTGCTAATAAATGATATTTGAAAATTATAAGGTGCTTATACGCAACATTTCTAACCTTGAAGTACTACTGATTCTGATAATATATTCATGAAAATAATAGCTTTAAAAAGCTTTGAAAGAGACATATAAGAGAGAATTCTGAGAAAAGAGTGCAAAAGCAATATTTTTGACTTTTGAAAGTTACAAGGAAAACTGAACTTCAAAATTCAACATAGATTTAAGAAGAGACAATAAGTGGGAAGAGGAAAGTAAACTGGACATAGTATATTTTCTTAATAATGACCATAATGTTCAAGGAATACATCAAATCAACCAGATTTTCCTTTCAGTATTTAATAACAGAGTAGCTGAACAGGAGCTATCGGTAACATTAACATTAACATTAAATTTCATTGAATATTTTAACATGTACAAGTTATATGAGGAGATTTGAATACACTGACGAGGAAGATGTTGAGAGTGTAGGCTGATCCTGGTTGAGAGGACATCAAATTCAAGTCTGCCAATGCCATCTAGTGGAGGGAGGAATTTAAACTGTAGCTCCTTCTGCCTCATCACCTTCCATGACTCTCAGGGTGTTTAGACTGGCTACACAACATGCACTGTTCTAATAATGATAGTAATTACTAGTGCTAGTAATAGTAGTAATAATGGGACCCTTGTGGAGTTTGCAGAAACATTGGCTTCTGTAGGCATTCAGAAACCTTCACTTTAACACACGTGTTGTTTTAAAAATTTCATTCGAAATTTACTACATGTACCTTTTGTCCAATTATTCTGGCATACAATAACTTATAGTGAAAATCTTTTTTAAGAAAAGTCTGCAACTTAATTAAATCTCAAAAAAGATATCTTTCATTTACACAAGCATCAATAAGAGCAACCATTATGCTCTTGACTTGACATGACCGACCAAGACTGTTATTGCCAGGATACTGACAGCAAATACCAAATACAGTAAATACTATATACTCTTCATAGCATATTGTTTTATTTATTAGTAAACCAAAATCCAAAATACTTTACCATTTTATACTAGCAGGAAATGACACAATACTTGAGTCATCAATCAAATTGCAACATTAGAAAGCCATTAACACAGCAAAGGGTGTTTCTCATGGCACTGCATGCTGTCTGGTTTGAGTATACTTGAAGATACTACTGGAGCTCAACTGATAAATCCAACAATATTAGCTCATCAGTGTCGCCATATATGTAAGGAAAGGAATGACCCCAAAAGGAAATTTATAGAAATGCCAAAAACATATTTTGAAACTATGTCATTATTATATAGTCAAAAACCCTGCATCATTTGGGCTATTGTCACACTATACACTCAAAACAGGTTTAAAAATACCATGTAGTATGAAACTGGGACCAGCCATGAGTTCAGCCAGACACAGCTCTATGTAAAGTCCTGGTGGTTCATAACTTCCGGTTGTATGCGTATTTAAAGACGTACACCTCAACACGATAGGTCCTTTGAAGGAGCGGTAGGAAAGGCGCAAGTGTAAATATTACAACTGATGTTGTCTGAGTTCATTTAGCTGCTTCAGTTTCAGGGTCCTGGTATTGTGCGTGTCGGTTCACTGTCAGGACGGACAGGAACATGTGAATAGAACAGAGCCGTCGTTAATAGTATCAGTAGCACCAGGTTCTCCTGGGGACAAAGGCCTGTTTGACTGCAGAGGCCTTTGGAGGGTTGTTGGACTTCATGGCTTCATGGCTTTTAGTCTGAGAAGCAGAGCCAATAGTGGTGCCTTAAAAACACTATTTTGTGTCTTTCTAAATCACGTCAAGTCGATTTAATTTGCTACCGCTAACTTGGTGTCACAGGTTTAACGAAAAGCATTTTTATTTTGCCTCAGTGTTGGAAGCTGCTAAACCTTGAACTTACAGTAAGTATATTTCATTAAGGAGGATGTTATTTTTTATTACTGAAATCTTGAAAGATGGAAATAGATCAGCTACAAGAAGCTAACATATTTTTCCTCAGATTCTCACCCCACAAATGGTGATCTCATAATATATGTGTTGAATGTCGAGTTTGTCATTGGATGGAAAGTAAAAGATATAAACAGGAGACGGAGAAAGAGAGTGAGACAGAGATAACAGGCCACTTGGCTCTTTTAAGTCAAAAGATGCAGAAGTAGATGGCAGCAGAGGCAGGTAATAAGACGACAAATGCCCAGAGACACAAATCCAGCACTTAAATGTTTCTTTCATTTTCAAAATCAAAACTGCATTAGCTTCCGGGCAATCTCAACAGGCAAAGAGATACCTGAGGCCACCTGGATCCCACTCCAAAGAGTTAGCCAAGACAATTTCCCTCAAATCACCTGCTATCTTAATCTGACAGCCAGACTCGATTACAAGGCGTAAAAATTGCTTTTCTCGCCACCAGCAGTCGTTGGGAAATTATCTTAATTGTGTCATGATTATGCCTCAGAGCTCTGGTGAGAGCTTTATGTTGCTCCTTTCACACACGCAGGAGCGCTTCATGAGTGCTGAGAGCGGGTCTCTATCAGCTCTCAGGAGGAGAGGGGATGAGGGGGAAATAAAATCAGCTGCACACTCTTTTCTGTCCGTTCAGGTATTTCACAAATACGCACAAGTCTAACCCACAAAAGGGATAGGAATACTGAAACTCCTCAAATTGAAAAAGCTAACTGAGAAAAAAACTCTTAACAATGATAATTTGACCCTTTGGGTAGTTTTAAGGAGTATGAAAGGTAGTTAAGTATTTGGTTTAAAGGGTTTGAAGTTTTAAAAAAATCTGATTGAGCAAAAAAAAAACCCCAAAAAACAAAAAAAACCTTTTTATCAACAGTTGACCAACTTGCATCTAATTTGCGTCTTTTCTCTTCAATACATTATTGCCACTTGAATATCTTTGGGTTTTGAAATATTGGTCAGACAAAATGAGTGAGATGAAGATGTCAATTAAAAACAGGCCTTAACCACTATTTTTCCAAGGGATTTGTTTAAACAAAGACTAAAAAAATTGTAGTTGCACCTCTAAATGCAATCAGAAGTACGGTTGTGGTAACATACAACAAATCAAACAACATTCAATCAAAAAAATTTTTTAGACAACAAAACACTTAAAAAGAAACCATGCATTTATCATAGAATTGTGACTTACACATCTTTCTTATATTTTTCTGTACAAAATTACACAGTACTAGAAAAAGCTCATACTCTGATAAAGGCACAGATCAGTACTGAATACTGTAAGAGTTTCAACACAAAAAAGTCACAGATTATATAAGTTTATATCAACATCAAAAACTATCAATGTATGAATCAAATACATGACTTCCAGACTCTAGCCTTTACAAAAGAAGACCAACTATATTTTAGTTACATTTTAAAGCTTATTACTCATTATGGCATAGCTAAAAAAAAAAAAAAGGATTAAAGATTAGAAGCAACTAGCAAGACTTCCTCACAAGCCACAATCAACCGTAAACCACAGAAAACCAACAAGTGAATGACCAATACAAACTGAACTAGAGAATGTCCAAAAGATTCTGTTGCTGCCAAATGTGTCTGTGAAAGCAGCAATAAACCTTCTTCACCACACACAATTTAACTAACAGGAAAAGCACAGGTGTAACTGATAACACGACTGATAGATGCATGTGATGTAAGTGAGCCGGATCCACTGGTTCCCTGGTATTTTTGCATGCTGGTTCATTGGACAGTTAATGGTTCTGAGTCATCATTATTGCTATTAGTGCGCTTCTGCTGCTACAACAGGTCAAACTGTCTGCTGTGAGAAAGTCCATAGCATCACACCCTCAGGGTCCTGAGGCCTGAACCATGAAGCCAGATAAGTGAGTTATCAAGCTAAAACTCAGGTTTTCCAGTATAACGAAGCTGGCCCAATTTTACCAGGGTAGATCACCATGGTAACCTATGCTGCAGGGCTACACCTGCTCCAGAGCAGGTTAACTTCAAAGTAGGTATCACTGTTTCATCTCATCTCGTATAAAGTACATTTTATAAGTAACTGGTTTTAATGTTGTGGCTGAATGGTGTATATAGTGCATTCAGAAAATATTCAGACTCCTTAACTTTTCCACATTTTCTTAGGCTGCAGCCTTGTGATCATTTATTTATTCCTTTATCAACCTACATTCCATACCCCATAATGACAACCTCTAGTAAATTCAGATGATTGACATGAATGGAAATACACACCTGTTTATATAAAGTCTGACAGCTGACAATGCACAGGCCACAACAACCTGTATGTAGCCCAGGACCCTGACCTGACCCAACCGAACATTACTGGAGGGACCTGAAAACAGCTGTCCACCGACAGTCCAACCTGATGGGGATTTTCTATAAAAAGGATGTTGTGTGTTTGGTTGTTTGTTTGTATAAACATACACATATACAAACAAACAAACAAACACACACACACACACACACTTCAGTAACTGGTTTTAACGTTGTGGCTGATCGGTTTAGATCTCTTAAACAGAACACACAAACGAGTTAATAACACACACTCAGGGCAGGATATTTAATCTTGACCAGCAGGAAAGAAACCAGGAAGTGCAGACAGACAGGTGGAGGGTGTATCTGACTCATGCTGTTTGATGTTGAAGCCAGTTGTCCTCTCTCTCACGAAGGCGACATATCTTTATCATTTAATGTCCACTCCACTCGTCCTTACTGGTCATTTTCTTAAACAGAGCTAGTGTCTACCCTTCGCTAACTAGTCAAGCACAGGTGCTGATAGCATTAGCAAAACTGGTGTGACAGCGACCACATCTGTTTGTTACTTACTATTTTGTCATCAAATGATGCCAACAACTTATTTTACTGGGTAACTAGGTAACATTTACAAGCCATTACAATACAGAGGGGCGCTGTTTCACACCTTTGAGAAAATTTAGTGGAAACAAGGGAGGAGACGGATGTGACAATGAAAGCAGAAGTGACTGTTATGTGATGAAAAATGCAAACATTTATTAAAATGATTGTGGTAAGTTTTTTTATTTGTAATAAAAAAACCTTGTACGAGTCTGTCCTGCAAAAATATGATTGAGACAACTGTGGTTTTGCCAAGACACTTTAGTACAGACATTCATGGTTCACAGAGGACGAATCCTTGGTTGGTGATCCTATAACTTTTCCTTCAGTAGCACCGGAAACTCATCAATTCCCTTTGTCCAAATTTTCATTTAATTATATGACAAAACTAATGACTAAATTCATGTGAATGTGATGTGCGTATTTGAAGAAGGTATAAGCTGAATCATAGAAACGCTCAGGTCAAAAGTAAAAGAAGTCTGTCAAGCAAACTTTGACACTTACAGCGAGAGGAACTGAATCACTGCTTCAGTCTGGACATGAAGCCGCAGGTGTATCAGCTTAAAAGTGGGTCAGATTTACCATGTTTAGATTTTCGTTGAGTTATATTCCAAGAGTAATTTAGTAACTTTGCCCTTCACAAAAAGACAACCAGGCAGGCACCATGAAGATTTTCAATTTTTATTGACTTTTTGGACAATTTCTTTTCCAGTGTCATCCATAACCGTTCACTTCAATGGTATTTGCATAATCTTTCATTCAATACTAGGAGGATATAAACCAAGGTAGGCTGATGCTAGATGTTGAATTAGCAGCTAGCAAGCTAAATCTGCACTCCTCAAGCAAAATTAATCTAATCACTATAACTGGGGGGGGAAATGTTCCATAAGCTTTCAGAGGAACAATAAACTTACCTTCCAGTTGTCCATTAAAAATGCACCAAGGCATCATCTCTACCTGGTTTGTATCTTTCTAGTTGTAAGGCTGATAAAAAAGGGCCATTGCTATTTAACAGAACAATCTGCATAGCAATTGGAAGACAAAGGGACTGGACACTGACCCAATACAGAGGATGAGTAACACAGGACATCACTAAACAGATAGTTGGCACAAGATGGTCTGCTGTTTCGCTCACAAACACAGTCATTTTCTTTTGCAGAGTGATTTACTTTTGAATGTCAAAAGGTCATTCAACAGTTAGTGTGAGGTTTGATACATTGGAGCTCTAGGCCTAGTGTTGCAAGAAGTTTAGTTGTGGCATAATCTCCAAGCATCTGGCAGTTTGAGTAGGTGCCGTTCTGCAGTGGCTGACACCCCCCCCCCCTCCCCCAGTAAAATTTACCAATTCATAAGGCTACAAGGTACGTGTCACTACTTGACCATATTCACAGAAGCACAGTTACAAGAAAATGGAGAGATGTGACGGAGGACAACCAGTACAGTGTGCTTTAGGGCTATCGACTGACAAGTTTCACTCAGCTACATGAGTATAGCGGGGGGGGGGGGGGGGTATAGGTTACTGAAACAGCTGGCCCCTTGTTGGTCAGGCATCATATCACCAGTAGATATTCAATCCCTTGTTCCCCACCCTGCAAAGGCAACTAAGATAAGGGCAGCTCAAAAAAAAAAAAAAAAAAAAAAAAAAAAAAAAAGATGTCTGGCCACCACTGGATTTGGTATAACAGCTCAAACCACAATGTAATGTCAGGTCTAATTAACATTTAAATGTCAGTCTATAACAGACCGTAGACTTAACTGCAACATCTGTCACTTTTCTTTAAGCATGAGACAGTATTATTTAATGCAGATACAAAGCTCACAAGTCAATTACAGTACCTGAAAGCACTTTTAGACTGATGAATCTGCAAGGGCAGACCAGGATAAGTAGACAGAGAAGGATGACATTCTCAGAACTGAAGACTTTCAGGGTCAGCGGTCAGTCCAGGTCAAGAGGGGGACAATGACGGGGAAGATTGTGTCTGGTTAACTTCAGGCCCATCTGTAGCAGCACGGCTTAGAAGCGCTTGGGTCCCCACGGAGAGGTCTTGGTCGCCACTGGGGCTCCAAAGCTGGGGAAATCTTCAGAGCTGGTCATATCAGGGGCCTAAAAGTAGGGAAGAAAACAAGGATTAGGAAAATGGAGGTGTGACCACTTATAAACAGTACCAGGCTTGTAGGGGAATCCTCACCTTCTCATTGCCAGTGGTCCAGGGAGCCTCCCTCACCACAAAGCCTTTGGATGGGCCACGTTGTTCATCCATGGCAGCAGCACTGCCACCAGAAGGCCTCATATAAGCCATCTTTGCCTCATTCTCCACAACATCTGCCATCTGAAAAGGTGGCAAAACAAAGTTTATCAGAGCAAATCAGAAAATGGTAAATATTAGACCTCTCTTATACTATTTAATGCAAAAAGCAACAGTGGGTCATGTTAAAGAAAGCTTACATATTCCTCTTCCAGGTTAAGGAGGTGGTCAATGGCTTCATCCACAAGCTCAGGGCGACCTGTGACTGTCACAAGGTTTGGGTCTGCAGCTCCACTCTGGGGAAACCTGAGGTCAACCTAAGAAAAAAAAAAAAAAAAAAAAAAAAAAAAAAAAAGGATCCCAAGCCATGTCAAACATTGGACATATTTTCAACACAAAAAAGACACAACACAAAAAAGGGATTTAACAAGAATAGAGACAACACAATGCAATGGATGAGAGGTTGGAGCAAGAGAGGGAGCAAGAGAGGCACCAAGAGATGCATTTTCTCCTAAAAATATATCTGTGTTCTCTCAAGTATCCGCCACCTGGGGCACCATCTGATCCCATCACACTGAGCTCAGTCACAGTCACAATGGTCGTCTACCTTGAACACATCCGGACCGGTAGGAGGAAGCCTGTTGTGAAGTTTGCTCATGTGTAGCTGTTATAGTAGAGATTTTATGGGATTACAAGAGACCCAATCCTTTACCTCCCACAGACCTGGCCCACCGTGGCCCAGGCCATAGCCAGAGCCACCATCATTTATGTGGATGGCAGAGTGTGAGCACGTATAGGATTGGAATGCAATGTGAGTGTTCTTGCTTGGTTTTCTAAACTAATAAATATTATTCATCATAATATTAATATTAATATTAATAAGAGGTGGGGTGGTTGCAAAAATCTCAGTGGCAAAGACCTGAATCTATCTCAATGGCCAAATAACACAAAGTTTAAGTGGTACATTTTGCAACTTGAACCATTAATTTAACATGGGGCATGAACTTGTCTCCAAGAGGACATTTATGGTTTTTCATGGTTATTTTCTGATAGTCTATAGTTACTCAAAACAATCCCAGTTAGTTGGAACTAAGCTGGGGCACAATACCTAATGCTCATTTAAACCACCTGTTTAATCCCCGTCCTGTGATGGCCTTATTCCTTATACTCCTTGTTGCCTGTATTAAGTTGGGTCAGACGCTTGGACCCCCTGCTTGCAGGGTCTAGTTGGTCTTCAATCAATGACAGTGGAAAATGAAGTAAATAAAAATTATGTCAACTTTATGCTTCTATGTTACTTCCTTGTATGTTACAAACCTATAAAGATGCCTTTACATTTCCAAGTACCGAGGTGACGTCCCAGATAACAGTGTACTTACAAGCTAGTTGAGTGGAGTGATAATAAAGCGTCTGGCCTTTAAATTGTGTGTCATTTGATGGGATTGTTTCCTGTCCAGTGAGTAGCCTCACCTTAAACTCATCCATGATCTTGCGGATGCCTTTGCCGCGGGCCCCGATGATGCGGGCATGGACCCTGCTGTCCAGGGTGATATCCTCAGAGATCATCTCTTCGAGCTCGTCCACGATAGCCTTGATGGCATCTCGTGCAGCTATGGCTTTGTGCTCATACCCTGTGATAGTAATCTGATCCTGTGGACAAATAGCAGCAAATTGAACATCAAGACCAACCCTGTGGCAAAATCATTTTTAATTTACAGAAACAATTATCTTATTCTGCCATGGAGTCGATTTACTCATGATTAGCACATGCCCAAAATTGAAACCAAATAAAAATATTTATAATGGGGATTAGTATTCCCCTGTAGTCTTGACATGGAAGAACTGGTAATCTAGCACCACCTGCTGTGCTGAAACAGTAGCTCAACATTCACATTTTTTCCCTGTCTCATTTTTGATTTGGAATTTCTGTGAAAACACTGAAGAAATGCTATACCTGGTTTTCATCATTCTTCTCTGGGAACTGGATGTTAACATCATGCTCAGTGCGGATGTTTGTAATAATGGCTCCCTTGCGGCCAATGATTTTGGGGTGATACTTGGGGTCCACAGTGATGGTCAGCTTGAAGCTCCTGAGTGCCTGCAAGGGATTTGAGGCAAACAATGCTCTGGATAAGAATTGGATAAGCAACTTTGACACCTGATTCTTTTCTATATTGCCTGGAACATGGAAAAAAGTTGATAAATAAGCTCTTTCCCCCTTTGGTGTTATCTTAAGGGAGCGATTTAATGTAATCATTAGATACCATCAACATGGCAGAAACAATTCAAAATACCAAGAACAAGAGTTTACCATCACACTAATGGATGTGTCTAAGTACTTAGCACAATACTAACCCGATCCTCTTGCTCAGCCTGCAGCTCCTTGACGCGCTCCAAAAGGCCCTCTTTGGCGCGATCCAGGTGATTGGCTAAGCCAGTGATTGAGATTTTATCAGACTGCTGCTCAGGGGCAGGCACTTGAATATTAACCTGGAGGTAGACAGTGAGGTCAGCCAAAATTCTAAGAAAAATAAAAATCTTGTGCATCTGTGTCAACAAAATCTACACCACACACCTCAAATTCATCCATCATTTTACGAATTCCGCTTCCTTTCTGTCCAATGATGTATCGATGAAGCTCAAAAGGCACTTCCACCTCAATAGTGACAGGAACCAAGGCCTAAGGAAGAAAGACAGCTTGGTGAACAAAACCGTAATTAAGAGAAAACAACTACATTCCTGATAGGAATACTGACCTTAAGTGCTTCCACGGCAGCCTCGCACCGCTCTTTACGGCCAGAAAGCACGATCACGTCACACTTTTTGGGTGCGTTTGGATCAACAGGCTCCTTCACTTCTCCATTAGCCTCTCCATTCTCCTGAATAGGAGCCTCTGCAGGAGGTGCTGCTATAAAGTCATGCGAACAAGGTTTGATGAGAACATTTTATCTTAAAAAGGAACCCATAATTTAAGTCTGGACACTGATCATGATTGTACCTTGTGGGTCCTCACGCTCTGGGAACTTAATTTGTACATTGTGATCTCTAGTGATTTGCTGGATCCGTGAGCCCTTGGGACCCATGATAGAACGGTGGAACTTCTGAGGAATCACACACTCCATGGTCACTTGAGCATCCTGGAAAACAAAAGAAGGAAAACAAGAAGGCAAATCATTTATATTGCAAACAGAACAAGAATTAAAACTCATGCACTGTAAAGATTGTATCCACTAACCAAGTCCTCAACAATCTCCTGCATGCGCTTCTTGGCTGCTTCCACACATTCTTTGGCTCCTTTGAGGGTGACCTTTTCACTCTGAGAACCAGTGCGAGGGAAGCTCACCATCACGCCACCGTACTCATCAGCAAGGTCCCTAAGAACTTGGCCACGGCGAGCCACAAAGTAGCGATGGTGCTTGGGGTCAACATTCATAGTATCTTCAACAACATTGTCCTGTTAAGGAAAAAAAAAAAAAAAAAAAAGGTAAATATTCTTAAGATTTTTCATGTCATAGAAACTGATGCCATGCTTCCGCCTGTCCCAGTATATTCATAAATCCTCTGCTTCCTTACCAAGCTCTTGATGAGTTCCTCCAGCTCCTTCTGTGCCTCCCGCACTGCTTCTTCAGTACCGACCACAGTAATGAGCTCCTGGTCTTTGTCGTCTGCGGTGGGGAAGATGATCCTTGCACCGGTGCTGTCACGAACCTTGCGGATGTTGCCACCACCTTTCCCAATGAGGAACTTGTGGTATTCTGGCTTTGCACGCAGCTCAGCAGTGTGACTCTTTGTTTGCTGAAGAAAAACATCAAAAACTGAATTCTGAACTGAAGTCAACCTTAATTAGAAGTTAATAAGAGCACCCTTTGTGCAGACCTTGTAAGTTTCAGATGAAAAATCCTATCATGCTCAACTCAAATTCCAAACAACCACTTTAGGGTTTTAATGAGCTAAACATGATTAAATGTTAAATGAGAGAATTACAGCAGCCAAAATAAGTATCAGCCTCAATTTCTGTCACCAGCTTTACACAAGCTTGCTGTTTTTGTTCTGACAGCTGAAAGGATACTGAAAGAAGTTTCCAGCATGTGATAATGTATGACCAATAAGCATAGAAGCAGTTCTGTTTCCCATCTAATAGCTGCCACTTTAGCAAGGTCAACACAAGTTCAACTTGCGTTAGATATTCAGACAAACCTTCTCCTCTGCCAAGCCAAGCAGTTGCTGCTTGGCCTTTTCCACCTCCTCCACAGGGCCTCGGATGGTGACCTTATCAATCCCTGAGCCCTCAGTGGGGAAGTGGATGTGTACGCCACCACACTCCTCCATGATTGAGCGCACCAAACGGCCCTTCGACCCGATCAAGGAGTTGTGCAGCTTTGAGGGAATGGAAACCTCTATTTCTGTGATGTTTGCCTGAACACAATGAGACACTAATTAGGCACATGTACTAGATTTGGACCCATGTGCCAAAGCATTGGAGAGCTTAAACTTTGTGTTTTGCTTACCAGCTCCTTCTGAATTGCCAAAATGCGATTACGTGCAGCCTCGCAGTTTGCCTTCTTCCCAGTGATGACAATCATCTCCGAGTTGCTGTTCTCAGCAGGTAGGTCAATTTTTGTGTTGGTTTCCTCCCGAATCTAGAAAGTAAAAGGAAGTAAAATTAAAATCAAACTTTGACATATTAACAGCTTTATTCAACTGCATAAATTCTCTTTTAAATATAAAAAATACCTTCTTGATGTTTGATCCTCCTTTCCCAATTATGTTTCTGTGGAACTGCTTGAAGATGGGGACTGAGACAGAAAAGCTGTTCTCCACCTGACCAGAGGAATTATTGAAGGTTAAGACATTTAATGTGTTATTCATAAAAAGTGAATTTGAATGTTTCTACAAAGTATCCTAACAGTGGTATACAAAAGACAGAATAAATACTATCATATAATACAATATAATAGTATACCATTTCAGCCACTATCTTCTGCATGAACTTGGAGCACTTTTCCACCTCAGTTCGGGGGCCCCTAAGTTGAACGATATCGCTTTTTTGTGCTGGGTCGGGGAAATTGATGATGACCTGGAACACATAATAGTTAGTTATTAAAGTGCATTTATTAGCTTTAGTGCCCACAAAGCATCTGTACATACCAACCAATATCAAAACTTTCTGACTCACCTCTGGGAATTTGTCACGCACTTCCTTTATCTTCTCCCCTTTTTGGCCGATGATGGCTCTGTGAAAACGCTGTTCAATGATCAGGTCCTTTGTACGCTCGTTCTCCTACAAGAGACAAAGAATTTAGTAATAGCACATCTGGATACAATTAACAGCATCTTGGCTGAGAACTCAAACTTGTACTAACCATGCGTGACGCAAGCTCAAGCAGCTCCTTCTTGGCTTCCTGTACACCCTGTGGATCCCCCTCGATACGGATCAGGTTGCTTTTCTCATTGTCAGGGGGAATGCGGACGGTCACCTTGTGCAGCTCTTTGATGCGGTTGACTGTGGGGGAGGGGGGCAGTAAATACATGGTTTAAAAAGAATGCCATTACAATTTTTGTTGCACTGTCCTAAAGGAGGTGGACTATCTTTCTGACACCAAGACTGTACTTACTGTTAACACCTCCCTTTCCAATCAGGTGTCGGTGGAATTTGGGATCCACGCTGATCTCTGCATAGTCCATACGGCTTACCTAATAGACAAAAATATAAAAAGATCACTTTTCCCCCTGCTTTTCAACTTTATAGAACATTACCTTGACATTAGAAAAGCCCTTTGACTGACAAATTAGGTTCTCAGTCTCAATCCAAGATACATTCGAATATGTAACTCAGTACTCACCAGATCTGTTACGATGGTTTCAATCTGGCTCTGCACCATCTGCACATCTTTGGTGGGACCCTCCAGGGTGATCTTATCTTCTCCCTCAGTGAACTCAATGTGCACCTGTTTAAAAAAAAAAAAAAAAAAAAAAGAGTAAACAGAAGTTAAAAGGAGATTTTTATTAAAGCACTATAATTAAGGAATCTATCATTCAACATACCTTGGGCATTTGTTGAGTAATCTTGGCCAAGTTCTGACCCTTCTTGCCAATGATAAAACGATGAAGCCAAGAAGGAGCTGAGACCGAGGAAACAGTGTAACTGTTTGCCTGCAAAAGGAAACGTATGCCTTTAGTTACATCTCACTTTTAAATGGTTATCTGTGTCAGTGGTGATCAGATGATATTTTTTTACCTTGGCATAAACTTCAGTGAGTGCCTGACCCAGACGGTCTGGCTCCCCACGAAGGATGACAGTTTCTGAGCTGCTGTCAGAAGGTGGGATTTCGACTGACACACCAGTCCTATCCAGGATCTCCTGTAGGGTGTTTCCCTTGGGGCCAATCACATATTTATGTTGAGACTTCTTCACCTCCACCGCAATAGTGGTGGCATTCTTCTTCTGCAATAGAAAGAGTAATTGATCAGGGACTTACTGTATGTAACATTTAACCTTAGAAAAATTGTGTGAAGATTCAGCATTTACCAGCATAATCTGTATCGAAACAATCTTTCCTCATAATAATTTCTCAAAACGTTAGCACACCTTGTCTTCATAAATCTTCTTGATCATAGCCACAGCAAGGGCCACCTGCTCTTTTTCCCCAGTGATGACAATCTCGGTCTTGTTCACACTTGGAGGGGGAACATTGATGCGAGCACCGGTCTCCTGCATCATCTCTCCTACCAGCTTGTTGTAGGCACCGGTGATGAATGGGTGGTACACCTTGTCAATGTTCACCCTCTCCACAGCACGCTTGTCCTAAAGAGTAGGAGAGAGAGGGGGGGAGCGGGAGGGAGAGAGGGAGAGAGAAAAAATTAAATTACAGACTAAATATATAGAATAAACAAAATCTCTTAAAAATGAAGAAATTTTATGTCTGAGAAGCCATGTTACCTGCTCGGCAGAAATCAACAGGATCTCATGCTTTGCCTTCTCCAGGCCCTCCTTGGTACCAGAGATCTTGATCTGGTTGCTGGGGTCTTCAGGTCGTGGGATCTGGATTTTGGTGGCAGTCTTGAGCTCAAGCTCCTGAAGCTTCTCCCCATTTTTACCGATGACAAAACGATGGTGCTCCTTAGGGATGGCGACAGTAGCTGAAGCCTGTTGGGGGTTAAAATGTACAGTTGGCACCATTAACACTTAACTTTTAATATTTAAAACATCCTTTTTTTTGTAATTATTTGCAAAGACGGATCTCTTGACCTGAGTCTGCAGTCGGGACACAATCTCCTTGCGGGCCTTCATCACGGCATCTAGCTTTCCAGAAACCATGATGGAGAGACCCTGATCTTTTGCCAAGGAGAGTTCCAGGTGGGCTCCAGTCTTGTGCATGATGTCCACACAGACCTTTGCTTGGTCTCCTTCCCCAAACTGGTTAATGTCCTTGTACTTGCGCTCTTCTAGCGGCACATGGAAAACCTAGTTCATATGGAAAAATATTTTTTATACTGATTAGTTTTGTTAAATACTTTTTACAGAACTCTCAAAGCTAATGAGAACCAGACTATCGGCTGTTTAGCTGCCACCACACCTGAACTAAAAAAAAAGAAGGAATTTATCTTCATGCATACAATATGCTCACAAGTTTTGGGTAAAAACATGACTGAATGGATTCTATAAAGAATAGAAAACCCTAGAGTACACTGGAAAGGTACTGGACCCTAGAAGGGTAAACTGGGTGGCAACTAAGTTTTTTAAGTAAGAAAAGTGAAAATGGCTTGTGGTCCAAATTATCAATTTAGTCATCTCTAAATTTCTAAATCTCTGCTGTCTTCTCTAATAGGAATGCCCCCCCCCCACACACACACACACATAATTTAGTAGAACAAGGCAGACAGGAGTAGTACCCAAAAAAAATTAAACGACCAAACACAAACTGTGTTCAGCATGTGGTTTTAACTTATAAAAAGTTATACCTGGGTGATAATAGAGGACTTGAGAGGACGGATCTTGGATGTCCAGGCATTGGCAGTTTCCTGGGTCCCTTCAGGTGAAGCCGCCTTCTCAGGCAGAGGTGGGAAGGCTTCCTTGTAGGTAGGAAGGGCATCCTCATCCTCTCCAGCACTGGGTCCTGCCACAGCAGCTGATAACAGGAAAAGAGGGGAGTCCACTTACGACTCTGTTTGCTTGATTTGCAGAATGCAATGCTTCAGAAAATCCCAATACTCACCACCACTCTGCTCTGGCAAGAGCCCACTGCGGTGCTCATTGAAACTTTCCTGCGTAAGTACAGCGACTGAGCTCATGGTCAAAATCCCACGTTAACACAGAGTCCGAGTGTGCCACTGAAAGCAAAGTTAATATTTTTAGAAGTTTGCCAACAGAGTATTTAGAAAGGTCTTAAAAACAATTATCTCAATCAGCTTCTTAATACAAATGAAGACAGATAGATTTATGGCAAAATTAGAGCAGTTCTGGTTATGGAAAGATTTCTGCATTTGTGTATTTGTGTGTTTCCTGATTGTTTCAAAATGGGCATGGCTTAGTTGGCACATGTCACATATATCCTGCCTTAATCAGTAATTAGCAACATCTGAATCAAATGTTTCTTTATGTTGCCAGCACGGTCAATAAAATCTGATCAAACCACACTGTCATGACAAAGCTGATAAGCCAAGTTTTACAATACTAAACTCGTAGTAAATAATAATACCTAAGGTGTATTTTTCTGAACTGAAACTATGATTGTTCTGTACTTAATTGTACATATACAGGGAATATGCAATGTTAGAGAAATACTGAAACCAAATTTAGGCCATTAAAATACATCAATAAGATTGAAATCTTCATTATTTTTTCATTATTTATTATTTTATTATTTCATTAAGCTTCATTATTGCCAAAATAAAATCTGTTGTTTTTGTTATTTTTCCTTTGGTCAGGCTTGCGACAAAAATATAGATAGAAATTTCACAGGGTTACAGGGAATGTTTAGTGCAAGGTCAACCAATACAGCAATGTCATATCTGATAATCAATTTCAACATTTCATCATAACTCTCATTTGTATTGTGTTATTGCAAATCTGGGCTACACCAATGTCGTTAAGAGTTTAAAGCAGTTCTTTTTTCCCCCGTATATGTGTTTACACTTAAGAAACTCAGTTTTGCATACATGCATTTGTCATGACAGCCAAAACGAGAAAATCAAAGAAAACTCTGAAGTGTTACATGCACAGGTTTAGCACAGTACACAAGCTTATCACAGGTGGACTTCGAGATTTTCACCATTATCTACTCAACTTTTATCAAAAGAAGCCATATCTCACAGAATAATCTCACTTCTTGAGATTGTGTATTGTGTTAATGCATGATGAGACTGAGTGGTGAGTAAAGAAATCATGCCTTAGCACCACAAGGAAATAACTGGTGGGGGCAGGGCTACAGCTACAGTACAGTTTATCTTTTTGGAAGAAACCAATTTGTCTGTTGTTCAACTCCATTTGTCCACTGCTAGTCTAAGAAATGTAGCCAGGTGAGTAGTCTGCAGGGTTAAGAGGATTTCCCCCCACTGACCCTTCTGTATGTCCACATTGGACAGGATTAAGCAAAAATCCACCAACAGAAAACTCAAATGCCCTGTCGGATTCTTTGAACCAATAATTGTTCCAAATGAAGACACCACAAAGCAAATCTTCTCATCCATGACATTTATAAAAACAGAGACCCTAAAGCTATTTTGATTACCACGTTATATAAAACTGGAAGTGTTGAGTCCAATTAACAATACTTATTTCTGTTCCGAAAAGAGGGAAATTAACAGATGAGTGCCCCTACTAAAGCTGGATTCCTCTTCACTATCAATGCTGAAACTCAATCTATCATCACGAGTCACTGCTCTGTTTTCTTGCTGGCAGAGAAATGAATTCTGGCCAGCAAGAGAAGAGGAATGTGAACTCTTTTAGGATTTTGCCCCTAAGCATGCCTGACATGTACACAGAGCACAGAGAGACAACTCCCAGATATCACGGAAAACTAGTTGATATTTCAAATGTTTCCACAGACCAAGTAATTGAAGGAAATTCACTACAAGCTTCGACATGGTGGTAGTGCATTTAGCAGGCTTGCCCCCCCCCACACACACACACACCTATACACTTCAGATTATACTTTCAGTGGCCCCTTTCTTGTGAGGCTTCATAAAGTTAAGGGAACTCTGTCCAGTGCTCATTGTCATTTGCAGACCAATTCTTCTTTCAAATGCACCATTGCTATAACAGTACACAAATATTTGTCCATAGTTTTTAATATGGATATAATTACTGTGACAATGTAGACAACTCTGTAGCAACAGTAATTTAACTTCCAAGGTAGTTCTTCCCTACTCAGTTGACATTACTGTGGAAAGAGAAGGTGCATAATACATCAGTCATCCGTGATTTTCTTTTTTTTTTTGGGAGGGGGGGCAAAGCCAAGCTGAGGCTTACCATACTATATTAAATATCTGCTTTATTTAAATTATTTAACAGGTTACAATGCACATTAAATTCAATATGTTAGTTTCAGCCATAGAAAAACATACTTAAATAGTGGCTTGGAGAATTTCAGTGTGATAACCGAGGATTATTTTTAGGTTTTTTTCCCACCAGAATAGACCACGTGTATTAAGAGACTGAACACTGAAGGCTTAACACAATGTCCTTTTTCACTGCCTGGTTTAGCTTGGATAAATACATTTAAAAAGTAGGAGGGAGGTCAGATACTATTAAAATCTTGACAAATAAAAAAAAAAAACCCGGAGGAGGATCTCTTACTTTTAGGAAATCCTTAACCTAAAAGAATAATTCTGGTTTATTTCCCATAAATGTGGCAATTGTGACTCAATGGGTCTCACTAACTGTGCAATTGCCACCACCATATCTGAGACCTGAGGAAACAAGGACACGCCCAAAATTACCTATATTATATAAAGTAAATAATAAGAACATCCACTATGGCTGACTTATAGGGAACTACATCTGAGGCAGCTTGCTGGCTGACCTAATCCCACTGCATACGAGGAACCCAAGATCTCAAACTCTTAATTTATTTATTTATTTACTTTTTAACGCAGTGGGTCCATAAATATAACGAGATGCTAGTGTTTGCTGGTGAGGACACAATGTAATCCCCTGCACAGCATTTTACATGCTGTCAGTACTGTTCTAATTGTATGGACAGTTAGACATTTGTCATGTAGGCCTCTGTCTTCTGTCAATTTTGGGAAGACGAAACAAAATTTTTAGAAGGACAATGTTGATAAGCACTGCAAGATCATTCCTGGTGATTACACTGGTGGGATTACTATTATAATTTGTGTAGACATCTATTTTTTTGAGTCTGAATTCTGCAGCAAAAGGTTTTTCTGTTCAGTCTGCTTGTTCCTGAGGTACGTTGTCTTTCAGGACATCCTGGTGGCATTCCTGGTGGTAATTCACAATTGCATTTAGCTTTCTGAGTTTCCTCAGTTTCCTCACAGAGTTCACCTCACATGTGTAAAGACACTGGTGTGTGAGTGTGGACGAATATGCAGGGTGATTAGGTCAGCTGGCATATAGATCCTTTAAATTGGCATAATGACCATTCCAGGAGGCCATTTTCTATGCTTATTTTTCGTCAGACTCAGAGACAAATTTGAAACTTATTTGGAAAGCTGTAGGATGCTTGTGCTCGTTGCCCAAATATAGGCCATTTTGCGAGAGACCTTATTTTCCACATCTCAACAATGGTGATGTGATTGCAAACTTAGCATGACCCAAAAAGCCACAATAGACACATTTATGAGAAATAAACCAAGTTGAAAGAAAAAGATATTATTTTAAAAGAGAAAAGGGTTCAAATTACTGCAATGTATTTTAAAATGAATTACCACGTTTGATATCTAGAAAACACTGTGGAACAATGTAAGTTTTGTCCTTTTTAGGTCACACCATATTATGGCTTTTTTTCTCAACTTCCTCTGGAGTTCTGTTGGCCAAAATACAAATGCTAAAAAAAAATAATTAAGCAGCAATATAGACGACTATAGATTTACAGGCATACAGAGCTGATAGGTGCTAAACATCACCACAAAAACCTTTCTGTGGATGGGGTGTGCAGAATCACACTTCCAAGAAACACTGTGGTGCTAAGAACTTTTGATCAGTTTGATCAATGCCAATGTTTACAGACACTATTACAGCTAATGTGAAAACTTACCAGCTAAATGGTCAGTTACCAGATAATCCGTCCTGTAAAGATGAAAGTTCCCGTCAGCCTGCCAGCTTTTGCCTGAAGATCATAGAGAAAAAAGGATCATTTGTAAAGAATAACTAATAAGGTATACGTAACAAAAGACATCAATATTTAAGGGCCTCATTTCAAAAACTTTGAAAATTGGATACAACAGGGTGATATGTCCACAAAGAAGAAAACTCTTCAGGCAATTTCCCCATTTATAAAACAAACACTTCACAATATCATGCATGACCCTTGCATCATGCCCCATTAACTCTTACTACTCTCAAATGGTTAGGTGACATCCCGATAGTGGTTTTGTTTGTTTGTTTGTTTATTTTTTTAAATACACCTAGTCATCAAATGGAAAATGGGGAAATCATACTGCAAATAAAAAGTCAAATTCACTCCGAATTTGAAACACTAGCTGCCATTGCAGAGGCCTAACTTGTTATTTTTATGCTAGTTGTGGTCTGCAAGGTCAATAGGAAAAATACTACCATACTGCCAAAATACTGCCACCTCAGACAGTCGAAACCCTCTGGAAAATTAGGACGTGTTCAGTTAAAGTTGATGCCAAAACGTATATTACTCTGCCCCAGTAAAGCATAGGTGCTGCTAGAGCTTGCTCTCATTGACAAACATCTGGCTTCTATAACTTGACACTGTCTTGTTATAAAAAACAACAACGAAGCAGCTTTGGGTGGACCAGTCAAATAGGCTGTTGCGCTCTTATGCATGCCAGCAATTTTTCTTTTTTTTATGAAGGGTTTATTATTAAAGCCTTTGTAACCTGATATGGCGTTAAAGTTTGCGCTAGTGATTTCAACATCTGGATTCATTTCACTAGTTTGCCACTGGCATCACTGATTTCCTCTCACTCCGGCATGTTCATTCGGGTCAAAGTTTCCACTAAGGTGTGCACAGGCTCCCAAAAAGTTTTAATAAGTCCCCCACTTAGTTGGTAAAGGGCGTATAGGCCCCCTTTATGGCATATTCAGTTTTAATAAAGGATGCACTGAAGAAGATGTAACTTACTAGCTCCTACTTATAGCATTTGGTATGATAGTGTGCACAGACAACAGCAGATTGCCCGGTTTCCTTTAGCAATATTGAAGCAACTGCTGGGAGATTTCCTTTTTATACACCAGCTGCAGTGAGTTTAGTCAACCCACGGCTTAAAAATGAAACGTGTCAACTACAATATTATGATGCCAAGCTGTTTTGCCTAAAACACCATGTCATGGGTGCAGCTTTGCGTTTACATTGGTGACGAATAACTACGTTAGTCACTAGCTCCAAACCCAGAGAGATACAGCCACATACAGATTTAAACCTCAGTAACTTGAGTTCTCTCTCTTTTTTTTTAAATAGCGTCCTATCATCTAGCCTTAGAGATCATTCATTAAAATGAACCGCTAACAAATTAACTGTCATTGGCTCGTCGAGCTAGTTAAACTTGGATAACGTTAGCGGCAGCGAGTCAACCTTCGAGCCCATGTAACGTTATACCCAAATCCCAGATTAAGGATTTAAGTAGCTAGTTTGTGTGACTGCTAGCTAACACGATATCAAGTTAACTAGCTGACAGTTGCCAACGACACATTACAGTTCATGCTAGCTGCCGTCACGTTGGCTAACGTCGGTCAGCCATAAAAATGTACTAAGATCGAGTTAAACCACTAAAATCTTTGCTGTCAGAGATACTAAGATCGCGCCGTGTGGTTATTATACACGGGTGCCTCTTATCAGAAGTGGGGTCTTCAGTTGCAAAATGACTGTAGCGTGGATTATGAGCCCTAAAGCCCTAGCTAGTTAGCAAACTTGCTAAAAACTTTGACTGTGCTCTGTGCGACTGTGACACGTAGCTCCTCAGCTAATAGGTAGCCTGGCTCCCTCATCCAGACCTACACACAACTTCAAGCTGTACCTTAGCCAGCTAATGACATTAAGCTAACAGTGGACTCGAAGCTAAAACCTTAAAATGACTCCGCCAGACTCACAGAACGCGGCCGTGTCATTTTTGAATGAGTTAGCCAACACTAACACGCTCGTAAAAAAAAAAAAAGTACAAGTTGAGCCGTAGCCTTAGCTAGCGAGCTAATGTTAGCTTACATTACAGTTCTTTTTACTAGCTCGCTAAGTCCACGTAGGCATACAGCTGAGCAGGGGAGAAATGACACGGAGTCAGGCCAGAACACCCTGTAACATCCAGGCTCTGCCAACTAACCGTCTCCTCAACAAGTACCGCTCCGCCGTGTGTAGGAAAGGCAGAAGGCGTGTGTGGTGAAAGTATCGCCACGCTCAGTAGAAAACCGTGAAGCACTTACTTATTTTATGTTCTCGTCTGCCCTGAAGGTGCAGAAGCTGAGATGAAATTCCACTGGCGAGAAGGTGGGATTGAAGCCTGACGGATATATACCAGGGCCGCCCACCAATCATGTCCTCCGACGTCACGGCGCAGGGTCCGATTACAAATAACTTATTTTCATCTCCGAGCGACGGGCACTTGTATAACTCCTGAACTTTCATTTACCTCTCATCGTGTAAGATAATAAACGTGATTGATGTTGCACACGCAGGACACGGTACCCTCGGCCCATGGTAAGAATGATTTCAAGCCAAGCCTAGAGGACAGTGGTTATATGCAAAAAAAAACAAACAAACAAAACACAAAACACATCTCCAATTGAAGAGGCCAAAATTCAGTTTTGATTTATCATGAATCATTTCAGTACGGTGCAATTTGGTGGTGCGTCTGCAGACTTTGGGGAGATCTCATAAAGGATGAGCCGAGGCCAGTTGTCCTCCACCGAGGTCCATCTTAAGGTTAAGGGTCGATTCCAGGTTTACCATTTGTTGTGAATCTTTAACAGCAGTACACACATGCCAAAAAGTCCCGTAGTTTCCCTGAAGGACAACATAGGCTTTTGCAGAAATACTTTCTCTTTAAAACGACCTGAGGGAGGCCACAGTCTGAGGCCTTCGCCATTCCTCGGCTAGTTGTTACAGAAACGCAGCACAAGGCCTTTATTTTTTTAGCAAGAAAAGTAAATATTGTCTAAAGAAATGTGTCTGTAAATTTATGACTCAGCAGTTCAGCTGCTAAACAAAATGAAACTGTGATTATTTTTAGATGGCAGTACAAGGTAATTTCCTTATTGGTAGTGATGAGCAATAACATGTTGCACTTTATGAACATCTGATGATAGTCTGCAAGGCCACCGCCAAGAAATTTGTTTATTTGTCAGTAAGTTAAGTCATGTCTCTGAGTTTTCATAGGCCACTGAAAATTCATTAAAAGGATTTGTTTTACTGTTGATTAATTCAATTTAATTTCAACTGCACGTTAAATGTATGGCGGTGAATATAACCAAAATGTCCATTTGTTGTCCTTGAGTGGGAGGTGGGTTGCAGCATAAGAAATCACTTGATCGGGTTGCAGTTATGAAGCCACTGATTATGACTCAGCTACTTCTGCAAACATTAATAGAATGCTTAGATCCCACTTTTTATCTCCCAATATCATTCAAGATTACAGATTTTTGGCCACTACTGATTATATCAGTCTGATACCAGTGGTCTTTTTCTTTTTGAACAAAACAAATCTGTTTTGAACTGTGATCAACCGATTATCATTGTAAATGTGTAACAACAGAAGGCTGTAACAACGTGTCACTTCTTAATTAGAAGAGGCTTCTGCAAACTTTATCAATAATTTTAATTTGATTTGATTTGATTTAATTTAATTCAATTTAATTCAATTTAATTTAATTTCCACTTTGCAGGTTTTTTTCCAAAGTTTCTAGATCTACATCTTAAGGCCTTCATCAACAGATGGACCTGGCTCAGTTTGAAAGTTGATGAGACTCATTAGATGAGGTTGAAAGCTCCAGAAAAAAAAATATAAAGGAAACAGATGGGATTTTTTTGGTCAAGTCAAGAGTGAACCCTCAAGCTCACATTTGGTCATTTTCTTCTGTAAGCCTAATAGTTTAGTTACAATTCTATGATGACAGTTTTTAACAATGTACGGTCCATTGAGACACTGCATTTGATGTGGATTGGTCCCTTCTTTTCGTTACCCTAATTTGGTTAATAAGTTCAGTATCTGTCCCAGTATATGGGATTGGTACATCCCAGGAAGTAAGGATGTTTGATCCCTACCTATAGAAAAATAGACTTATAATCTCTGTGACTATGTGTGATTGGTGGTCATTGGATTTTCATTCATTGTGCTGGAAAATGACAGTGGTCATGTAGTCATGTCGGCTATGTAATTCCTGATGAAAAATGTTGCACTGTGCATATTTCTACTGAACCTGGCAGAGTTTCTCAAAGCCCTCCACTCCAGTAAAGCTGCCTGTAGCCTATTAGAAAGCACCTGAAATATTTTAAGCTGACTCTCTCATCTCCCTTGCGGTTGAGACGGCAGGTGTCCAGTTTCTGAATCATGAAGATAAGCACGAGATAGCTAAGGAAAGGCATGATTTTTGAAAACATCAACTATTTTTAACCAAAGGTTATAAGGAGCAACAGTACAGTGAAATGGAAGTGAAGATATACAGAGGCTGAACAAATTCCTCAACAATAGCCTTAAAAATACTCTCCCTTTGTCACCTTTGTCAAACTTATAATGATCACTATTTAAACGCTGCCTTACACAGGTGGTCTATTTGTTAATATTAAGATACCATTCATACAGTCACAGCATAATATGTAGAGCTGCAAAAACCAGCCACAGAAACCACTCTCTGACATGGTTCAGCAAAAAAATATAAACTCCCTAAAGCAATTGTTGTTGTTGTTGTTTTTCTTACAAGACTATTATACTGACTATATACCCCAGATAAACATTGATATCACAACTGAAATATATATTTGTCAGACTAATGACATCAACTCTGGGCACTTAAAGAAGGTCAGAGGCCTCTTTAAGCATAATGTATGTGTGGGAACAAAGAAGTATCTTCAAGTTTTTACATTTGTCTGTATATTTCTCCCTCTTGTTTTACAATAACAGTAGAATAGAGAATGGGAGATAATCAGCCAAATTAACAACAGACAGAAGCAATAACATGGAGACAGAAAGACAACCATGATAAATATGTAACGAAGACTCAGGAGAAGAAAAAGCAATAAATTTAATATCTTCAAATGTTTTCTGTTGTGTTGTATATAAATTGTTACAGGATACATACATTATATCATAATAACATATAACATATAGTAACTGAATTAATACTTTCAGACACTGAGGTCTGTGTAACCTCATAGAGAATATTACTTGTGTAGTATAAAAAGTATGGTGTATTTCTTTGATCAATATTCAATACCTAAAAACATTACAAAAGTGGATGCTGTTGAAATGTATTACATTATACGAAGAGGAGTTTCTGTTGTTTAGCATTACCCTGACTGATGCGAATAGGGTGGACAAAATAATGGGAACAACTGTCAACATAATGCGATTCAATTTAACAGCACCACAAACCGCAGCCTCCAAAAATGACCGTGCAGTTGAATCAACAGCTCTTTAACACAGTTTCAACATAAACTAAACATTATGACCTTAATGAAGATGGTATTTATTTATTGTATTTATTTATCATTAGTTTTAGCGTGGTGGACCTAATAAACTGACAAGCGAGTTTAGCCTTAATATTCATGATTAACAGATATTTAATGAAATTATAGGTGCATGCACCATGGATCTTCCATGTGGGATCAACCTGGGCATTCCTGAGGAATCCTGCAGCTTTTTTTTTTCGTTATTTTGAGGCAAACACTAGGGGGAGCGCCATTACAATACTAGAAGGACCTTATTCCCTTTTCTCACGTTATCGGTGCTCTTTGACTGTTATCGGTGAAGTACTGCACCCAAACAATGGAACCTAAGTGCAAACGGTCCATGACCCGCATCTCGATGGATGTGACCGAGCCCCGAGTCGTCCACGGTCTTATGGACTCGGAATAGACCTGGTCCCGTGACGCACGCGCGCGCGCGCGCGCACACTGTTACCTAATGTTTTCTGAGAAATGTGTTACTAAATTTGTGTTACCTCAAAAGGTTACGGTGGAAAATCCACATCTGTTCCATACTACCCGCCTCGGCCCAAACGCAATAAAGCCCACTTTGCTCTGTGAGTCAAAACAAATATGAAACCAATCATATAAAACTAATCATTTCATGTCTTCTGGGTGTTGACAACCATGGAGCCTGCGGATGAAACGCACGTAGCCTCGGGACCGTGAAGCCCCGGGACTTCCACGACTCCTTGTGAAAAGGCCACAACATGTAATTTCTTTCTTTTTTATTTCAAGGCGGTGGAGTTTTATTCTCCATCAAAGCTATTTAAAGTAAAGGAAAGTAAATCTTCGCTCCTCAAACCTCCAATCCTCGGCCACATGTGGACCAATGGCAGGGCGAGTGGGACCCGGGCGGCCAATGGGAAGGCGGCGTGAGTGCGCACTCCTTCGGACGAAGACGACGACCATGGACCGGAGCGGTGTCCTCGTCGCTGTCCCAAACTTTTAGTATTTACTTTCAACGCGGACGAGACGGTAAGTTCGATACTACTTTACGGGCATTTTGTCACATGTAGGTAGTCTTTTATTGGGCACTTTTAAGGGTGTTGACGCTCAGGTTCGCTCCTCGTCGGTAAACTGGTGTCCAGTGAGCTCTCTTTTCTCAGGAAAATAGATAAAAGTCAAATAAACTTCACCTCAAATATTTTTTTTTTAGATTTGTGCATTTCGTGAATGTAGTTCAGGATCGTTTGTTCTCGCTTTAAAATGCTGGTAAGCGCAACATTCAGTTCTACTGACCCAGTTAGGCCACATGCAACGTCCGCTCAGAAACGTAACATCGCTACGCCTTCGCTTCTCGTCGTATTTTTAGGTCGTCGCGGTGCTAAGGGCTTAAACTATATCACTGTAGAATGCGACGTTTAACTTCGGTGAATATCGGTTATTGGTCTCAGATGCGTCCGCTTTGTGTGTCACGCGTGTTATGAATGAACCCCTCATGTCCGTGGACAGATAGTCCAGACTACTTTTTAGGAAAGAATCGTATGAAGACCATGTTGAACCAGTCGTCACCTAGACGCAGCCCACAACACTCCGCTGGAATTTGAGTTTCATGGCAGCTTTGTTCGCCCCCGGACGAGATATGACATTATTGTAACCACAAATGTTTCATCATTTTGTACAATTTTTTTTCCCCCAACTTGGATGATGATTTTTTTGTTGTTGTTGTTGTTGTTGTTGTCTCCCCTCTCTTTTGCAGGAGTAAGGTCGGGGGGGGAGCTTCTCTCAGAGTAAATGGGGGAGATAGAGGGCTCATACCGGGTCCTGCAGACCCCTGGAACAAGGCTGGGAGCCCAGTTCAATGCTGGTATCAGCACTTTGGAGCCGGGCCAGAGCCTCAGTGGCAACATGGTCAGCGGGAGCAAAAGCCATGGGCGAGGACTGCAGATCCGTGTGCAGGCGTTGGATGACTCCCAGGAGTTCTTTGATATAGATGTAAGTGGCTCTGTTAATTGTTGCATTGCCTCACTGTGTTTCTGAAATACCCTGTTTAATTTACACCCGTTAAGTCTGCAGTTTGGTACACAGCAGGCTATATCTCAGCCGATAGTCCTGGTCTACCCTGCTTGCGTGTGGCTTGGGTATGGTGACAGCTGCCATATGGCTTTGGTGCTGAAATCCTTCCCACCTTAAGTCTTCTTATTCGGACAACTTAGTGTAAACTCTCCAGGGCACTTTTTTAGATCTTGGCTGTGATTTCTTTTCAGTGCCCAGGTTGTAGTTGTAGTTTTCTTTCCCATTCCTTGGGGGGGACCAACACAAGATAGTCTAGGGCTCAAGCTTGAAAGTGTTCACATTCACCATTTGTTTAATCAGAGATATTGCGAAAGTCTGTGTTTTCTTGCATTGTTATATAGTTTGAGTTATCAACCTCTGTATTTCTCGGTGCATTGTCTTAAACTGAGGATGCATACATGGACAATTTACAGTGGGCCTAGCTAGGCTTGCTTTGATGGACTTCGCTTTTTGATAAACAGCACCGGAATTGTCATTTTCCAGCCCTCTCTTAATCTGAGATTTCTTCATTTTCTTTATTCCGCAGACAGAACAGGACTGACAGAATTTAGCCTTTTCTAGCTGCCATCACTGCCATTGCAGCAACTAAAACCAAAACCATGATGTTAAAACTGACATCCCATATTGAAATTCAGTTTTGCTGATCAAACAGAAACATTTTTTTTAATATCATTTTTTTTTTCTAGTGACAGGCAGGGCTAAATTAATACTCTGACATTTGGAAATTATGAGTTACAATATAACATTAGTGAATCTATGGTCAGTATGTTTTTTGTTTTGTTTTGTTTTTTTACTGTAATTAATTTGTAGAGGAGTTAATCTCTTTTAAAGATTGGCAATTGGTTTGAACAAACCTTTGGAGCCACACTTTTAAAGTGCTTTCCCATAGTTACTTGCCAAGTTGCTGCAGGAGTCGCTGAGAAGGCAAATAGGAAGCAATAAGGAAGTCACTATATCAGAGCAAGTTCCTGCCTTTTCTGTGGGGTGAATAATATCAAAGTGATCAAAGTAGCGTTTCCACAATAAACAAACAACCTAGTCAGCGAGCGGATGATCTAGGAGTTTTAATTTACTTTGTAATATAACTGGACCTTGCATCTACTAACTGTGTTAAAATGGGTTATTGTGTTTAACTTGTGGAACTACTGTCCTAAATCCTTATGTAGCCACAACAATAACTGTTCTGGCAGATGTAGTTTCGGGGCACTGCTGAGACCGACGTTTCATAATCTTATGCACCATATGTTGTCTCAAAGTCTTAAGCTAATAGAATGCGACAGACACAGGTTTTAATTTATATGGAAGTGGGTCTGTGCACTACTCAGTTTAGAGGACAAGGAGCTTTCAGGACTTTATTCACTTTTTGGATGATATTTATTGAGAGACAACTGAACTTACGCTCAAGAGTTCAAAGGACGTGCTGTGGATAGGAGGTGGCAGACAGATATACATGGCTGCAAAAGGGGAATGATGGCGATCCTATTGTCAAGCGGAATGTAGTTTACCAAGAACAAGAAGTCCTCTGAGAGGCTCTGTTGTTCACCACTTCCCAACACTGCTTAATATTTTTGTTCAGTTAGCCTGAGGAGTCGTGGGTCAGTGGGAGAATAGTGTTTATGTCTGTGTGCACAGGGAGGCTGCAGAGATGTACTGTACATTCACTACACGACTGAGGTTTCATTTTCCACTTGAAAAGAGCTGCCAGTGTGTTATGTCGCTCTTTATTTTATGTCTATTTGACCAAAGTCACTATAAATCAAAATTAATGAAGCAGCATTAGTCTTCCAACAGTAGAATTGTAGTTTTCTCTTGTACACACTGTGTGCAAAAATAGAAACAAAATTGCAGCGTTGAGTGTTTGAAATTGTTGTGGCCTTCAAGCAACTCCCTTCCCTCATTGTGGCATTTTGGTTGGTCAGCTGCCTAAATATATTACACATTTGTCCAGTTTTCTTCACCTGCTATTTCTTCTACTCTAACTGTACCATAAGTAGTTTATCAAAACTATTCTGATTCCAGAAGTTTTGGTTTGGCTCTCTTATACACATGCAAGGCATGATTGCTGTTGTTTTTTTTTTGGTCTGTGAAGTTTTTCTAGATTTTATTTCTTTCAATATGGTAACCTGTACAAACATATAGTGTGATAGAATACATGGACTTATGGTCATGTAATGTCTTTATCCTGAAACTACAACAGACAAATCAGATCAGAGCCCATGGGCTTTGATCTGTTAGCCTTGATCTGCTGCAGGTACCCAGCATGGTCATCATCAGCAGACATTTGCTGCATGGCTCTTATCCATAGGCCCCTCCTACAGCCAGCACAGGAGAAAGCTCAGCCTTGTGGTTTCTGGACAGGGAGGCAGGGCTGGGAGGGCAGGGAAACACAGGCTCCTTTTATCCAGCACAGCAAACCCCTGGCCTTAACTTCCAGCTCGAAACTCGCCAAAAGGCTGAGGGTGGGATGTGGAACCTAGCTGTGTGAAAATGCAGTCCGGTCGGGGGTATTGGTGGGAGGGAATACGGGCAGAGTTCGCTTTAGTGTTAGCAAACAAGCACATAAATAGCAAGGTTGACAACCAAGTGGGTTTGGGGGAGACAGAGGGGCAGCCTCTGGTGTTAAAAGAGCAGTTCAGAGGGAGCAGTCATGGCAGTGCAAAGTTTGAGCTGGGGATTGTGGGGGAAGGGACACACTCAGGAGTGAAGCACTGCTGAAAGTTTGGAATTTCAACCAGTGGCCTGTTGCAGAAATCGCATTTTGATTTTGCTGAAGCTCGATGATAAAACTTGTAGAAATCGATGGTAATGTTTACCTGTTCTTACAAATATGAGTCTCCGTGAGATGTAAACTGTGGAAAAAAAGATATGGTTTAATAGTCTCCTTATTGCTGTTGTGAGCATCTTAAAAGATTGTGAGATAAAACAATAGTAGACTGGTATAGTTTGAAACAGTACAGGAGTTTCTGTGTGTCTGTGTAATGGACAGAGCGGAACTTGGCATGTGTTTCGTCTGCTTGCTCAGAAAAGGAGTGCTCTTGGACTCTTCATTACAACCACTACAGCTGAGCCCTCAGCTCTCATCTCTACAAAGCACTCACACTATCCCACTGTTCGCTGAAGTAGCTAAACACTATAATGGCTGTGCCTAAAAGGACTTGCTGAACATCTCGAAAAATCCCCTGCTTTGCACACTACATGTCTCTCCAGTTGTTACTGTTTTGATTTTTTTTTTTTTTTTTTTTTGTCTGCAAGGGACTATAACTGGGGCTAAGGTTGCACCTATCTCAAGTTTTGTTTTTTTTTTTTTAAGTGTTTTGAAATCCAAGCTGGGATTGGAAAGTATCTGGGCCACACAGGTGACATGAGCAGAAGGCAGACTGAAACACCTGATCCTGATTAACACTGTGTAGTGTTGATCTGCCAACAAACTTTCTGGCCAACCGTCCAAAGGTGTGTCCCAAAGCCAGGTATTGGAAAAGAAATCATAATGAATTATTTAAATGAAGGTTTCCATGTAGATAAAAAAAAAAAAAAGTAAACAAAGAACCTGTTGAACTTTGAAATGTCTCCTCACGGACCTGTGAAAGTTGCCGCTGGTGTGCAGAGCTTTAAAATGTTTGTCAGCAGGAAAACTCCTGGTGGCAGAGCTTAAACAATTTATATCCCACTGTGCCAAATACAAGCCCAAACACCTCCCTGCTCTCAGTAGGAGGTTCTACTAGAGCTCACTGCCAGTCGTGGGAGGTTGGGGAATATCAGCTTCTTGTTTGGTAAACCATGTTTAACCTGTCATGCAAGGTTACACCCAAGCCCTGAATCTGAATTTGGCTAGATGAAATTTGGGTTACACCTGTGTTTTTGTCTGTTTTCTTTTACATTCTCTGTGCATGAGAAGGGCAGTCCTCCCTCATAGCTGGCTGCTATTCAGAGTCAGCTCTCATATGTCCCCCCCCACTTACACACACACACACACACACACACACACACACACACACACACACAATTTGCCTCCCAGAGAAACATCTGTTTGTCATAATCCCTGCTGCTTTCGGTGCTTGATTGGGTGACCCACTGACCTGCCTTAATGTTGGAGCTCAGAGACAGGATTGTGGCCCAGGCCACGAGTTGGGTGTGAACAAACTGAATGTGATCTCACTGTACCATCCAAGGCTTTTTAGGTGGCATAGCGCTGATTTGTGCAACATTTACTTTAATGGCAGAATTGATTTAGATGAGACGTGCTTTGGAATAGTGACCGAATAAAATACCTGAAATTAGAAAAAAATAATGTCCAGCATTAATTTCAAAATATATTTTTGGAATGTCTTTAGGTGTTTTGATATGATATATTTATACCTCCTAAAAAAAACTGAGATATGATATATGAGTGGGTTGAATTTCAATGTGATGACTCAATGAGATGGATTCACATTTTACTTTACTTTGCCAGTATTGTGAAAAATGCTCATCACAAATTCCCAGAGTCCAAGGTAGTAACTTTACGTTGCTTGTGTTGTCTGACCAATAGTCCAGAACGATTTTCTGTTGTTTGACCAATTGATTGATCATCAAATCCTTTCAGCACTAGGAACTTTTAAGATAAGGAAAATATATTACGTTAACCCATTTCCCAGAGGATATGTTCTCCTATTTCACAGTGTTAGTTTTGTTGATATTATATCAATGAATCTCTCAGTACCACTATGAGATTAGTGAGTGCTCTACAGATCATCGTCTACACATGCTCATCAATTTACCAAAAGAAAATTCAAGTTTGGCTCATTTCCTTTGTCACATGGAATTGTTTCCCCCTCTTCTTGCACTTCTTGTTACTGTTCTTGAATGCAGGGATGCCAAGCATTTTATAAGGGTGGTAGACCTGCAGTGGTATAATAACTCTTTGCCCACAGTGTGCACAGTAACTGATTGCACAGTTAATGCAACTAAGTCAGCAGTAAAAGGAAGTTATTTGAAGGGAAATTTTCAGCGCAGTTGTGTCTTGTGATGCGACTTGATAAAAGTTGTTACTTTTCATGCATTCATGTAAGAGGGGTGAGGGTGATCTTGCACCTTGTCTTTTTGGCTAGCCTTGTGGGAGCAATTAGATCTCTGTCATCCCTCCCTCTCAGATTGTGGAAGATAAAGCCAAATGTCCCAGAGGAGGGTTTTAATCTCTCTCGAGACTAGAGTGCTGTGAATGCAGTTTTACATTCCTAAAGAGGGTTAATGAGTAACACAAAGGAGGGGCTTCTGGAAACACCCTAGTCAACACAGTAGTTTGTTCACAACTACTACACTGAGGCAAAAATTACTTAAGAGTTTATTCTAATCTGCTATCGGTTTCTGGTTTTCTTGTCAAACCTATTGCTCTATTTCTGGGTTATAATTTTCACAGCTTTGTAATATAACTTTATTAAATATAATTAAAAACTTAAATATAAAACCCATGGCTTAGTAGTGATTATGCTGGTTTTATCTGCTTTATTTTGCAGTTTATCTTGAATGATGTTTAGCCTGAAGTTGTGCTGAATTAGAACTGAAAGAGTTGAACATTGTAAACCTTTAAGGGAAAACCTAGAAGAAATAAGGGTTGTTTTATGGAAATGTCTTCATTGAAGGAGAGGATTTCGTTTTGCTCAAATTACTTACTTATTACTGTTAGTCGGCTTAGTGATTAGTATATGATTACGTTGACTCCTAGTTGAATTGGCATTGACTGGACGAGCAAAACTAAGACAGAACACATCAGTTTTTATTCTCTGGCTGAAATCAATTGTAATCAGATACTGTAAATACACACAGCACAGTAAAAAGTTGTTTTTTGTTTTTTTATGACAGATTCCTAAATTTATGGATGTTGTGTCAGTAGGTTTCACCTGCAATTTACAGATTTCGTGAGTGCAGAACATGTGATTGTATCAAAGTAATGAAAAGACTAACGACAGTAAATCTGGCGCTCTGTGAGTTGTAATGCTTTACTTTAGCAAATGCAAAGCATTTCTTTTTATAAGGCCTTTAAAAATACTATTTTACATTACAACCAGATGTTTCAGGCTATAATTTTCTCAAAAAGTCACAGGCTAGGATTCCAAACCTCAAGTGCAGTGTGTTCTTAGTACATAGTAATTAGTTCTTCATTTAGTGAAAACAAACCCCAGAGCGTTGAGAAGGTAAACTTCGGCAGATTTCCTCCTTGTGACTTTGTTGCACTCTGCTCAGCACCAGATAATGGTTAATGTACCGTAGGACACATTTTTGCATTTTATTTGCCCATCTGAGTCAAGGAAACTATTTTAATCGATAGATGGAACATACACAGCCATAAAACACACAATGAGGTGGATCATTTACAGATGCCAAATACTTTCTGCACCATTCAGACAGTGTTTATTCAGGACTCACTTTGAAAACAAGCATGGCCTTCCTCACTGGGCCTAAGTAAAAATTAGTTTTTGATAGTGATCTCTGTTAATCACCTACAGTATGTTGTTTGTTTTATTTATTTATTTATTTTTTCAAAAACAATGCAATTTCTCATACCACTGAAACTGTAAATATATCATCACTGGTGTTTTTAGATCTTTGTGTTGATATAGTGATGAAAATAATGATTCCTTCTCTGTTGTCTCTTCTTCCAGCCAAAAGCTCTTGGACAGGCCCTCCTCTCTGAGGTTTTCCATAGAGGCAACCTCATAGAGAGTGATTACTTTGGCCTCGAGTTTCAGAATATGCAGATGAACTGGGTATGTACAACAGGAACTTTGTCTTTTGTTTCCTGTTTGAAAAAGATACATTGACTAACCAAAAAATTCTACACAAACTGATGATGAGCATAAATTTTGCACAGCAAAGGTACGCTACATTTACAGGTCAAAAATCAAAGCTTGCAGACTTGAGTCAAGGAACAAAATCATGTTTTATGTCATTTCTCGGCTACTCCGTTGCTCTTCTGTAGCTTCCTACAGCAAAAGCAATGAGGTGGTATTGTTTTCACTGGACTGAGCAGTATATAATCTAGTAATATTTTTAACTTGTCTGGCACAAGTGTCCATATACAGATGTCAGATGTTCATTGTGTTATTCTTCCAGAACTATAAGTGAAACTCAAGACCACCTAAAAGTGTTTTGAGACACAGAAGATATATGAAACACATATCTTCTTCAAAGAGAATTGAGCCGGTGTTGGTTCCAACATTGGTAAAACCATCAGCTTATATACAGAACATTTGTTGCGCTGCTGCTTGGTGTTTAAATCAGAATCTTCCATTAACAAACTGTTTTGTTTTGGGGTTTTTTGCGATTATATATACTCACCAGTGCAGGGTATTTGGACCTGATGCTAATGTAAGTTTTTAGAGGGCTAAATGACTGATTTTTGAAATAAACATCAACTATTTCAAAGTTCATTCCTGTACAGTTTTATAAGAAAATCCCAATAGACAAAATTGGAGGGGTTAAAAAGATTAGTCGAATAATTAAAAAAAAAAAACTGCTTTAAAATCAGTTAATCATTTGAATCGTTTTTCGAGCAAAAATACCTAAAAATCTGTTAGTTTCATTCTCTCTGTTGTGGAGATGTTGAGCTTTTTTGAAGTGATAGTGATTTCAGTATTTTTGGGTTTAAACTGTTGGCCAACAATATGTTTGATATTCAATTTGATCCCAATTTGAATCCCACCTTTCTTTCTCAATTTTGCTTTTTTTTCTTTCCCCCACAACAAACCAAAAGAATAACCAGAAGCTATTCAGTGAATTATAAAGTAAGGCCAGAAAAAGCAGCAAATCATCACATTTGGGACGCTGGAACCAGCATATGTTTTGGAATTTTGTATGAAAAATTACTAACGTGATCAGTAATCAAAATATTTTCGGAATACTTTTATGTCAATTCATGAATCCGTTAATCAACTAATTCTTTTGGGTTTTGTTTACTAATATGATGGACTAGCGTCCATACTTTTATTGAATTGTGATTGATGCCCTAATAACACTTGCATATATGTTTCTATGAGCTGAAAAAAGAATTTAGGTAAATATAAGCTGATACCAATTTCTCAATGTACTGTATCTGTCTAGATCTATCACATTCCTCCCATTCCTCCATTCCTCAATCAGTCCCAGATGTAATAGGAAGGCAGACTCTTAGAGTGAGGTTTTGAACCCAGTTTTTACCCACAACTTTGTGGCAAAACATTGCCACATTACTATCATCCAGACACTGCCACATTGTTAGAAACCCCTGTGTTGTATGGGATTTAAGTCATTTAAGATAACGCTGTCACCACCTGTCAAATTATGTAATAAGTTCTCATTATGTTGTGAAGATGATACTATTTCTTTCTCTTTAGGTTTGGCTAGAACCCACAAAACCCATTGTTAAACAAGTCAGAAGTAAGTGAGCTCAATTATTGGCTCAAGTTCCATTTAATGAAAATGTCTCTGTGCCCTGATGATGTGTTTTCATGTTTTTCAGGGCCCCCAAATACCCTATTTAGATTGTCAGTGAAATTCTTTCCTCCAGACCCTGGTCAGCTGCAGGAGGAGTACACAAGGTCAGTGACAGTAATTTCCTACTGGATATTACATTTATCTCATGTCTGCATAGAAGGGCTTTATAAAACTATTTTTTTGTCTGCAGTAGGTCACGATTAGGGTTTTCAGGGGATTATAGTATTTGTCCTCCTAAAAATTTTTTTGACATTTTTTAATGCTCAGCTGCAGTCAGTGAGAAATGCATGCATATATTTATTTTGCTTTAACAACAAACTCAAGAAATTAGACCAAGATTTCAATGTAGGTATTTTACTTAGTTAAAATCTGGCCTTGTGTGTTCTTATGTAAGTAAACAATAAGATATGTGATTCTAGGAGTTTTTTTTTATTTTTAAAACACTGTTAGATGACCTTTAATTTTCTTGAAGATACTTAGATTAATCCGTAATAAGCTTGGTTTGTGCTTATTCATTTGTCATAAACATAAAAAATGGACACTGAGCCAAAAATACACTTTGTTTTTCAATTCTTTTTTTTTTTTTTTTTTTTAGGTACTTATTCTCCCTGCAGGTGAAAAGAGATCTCGTGGAGGGCAGGTTGATCTGCACAGAAAATACTGGAGCCCTGCTGGCCTCTCACCTTGTCCAGTGTATGTTTGAAATGTTGTTTTAAGTACAATATTTGTTTGTTCTCCAATTAAACATGTATTTATGTTTGTTTGATTGGAAAACACATTGAACTTATAATGTACCATATTAAGATAATTCTCTTAATGTAAAGACTGCATTTCAATGTTAAACTTTAACATTACCACATCAGTTATAAATACATACAGTGGTTCGTACCGAGTAGTACTTTTAGTGCCGACAATCACTCACCCTGAGGAAAAACACAGGGATACACATGCTCAAAATTCTACAAGTTCCAAAAGCTAAACAATTTTCTGTTAGTTTTCTCAGTGTATTTTACTGAGAAATATTCAACCTTAAACTAGGCATCTCAAATCCAGCGTCATAGAACTGTAAAATGACTTACCCCATCAAATCCAATGTATACACACTCCGAGGCAATGGACATCTAATCTAATTAATGGATGTTTATGTTTATTTACAAAGAAAACACTGATGCTCCTTTTCTCTTCCGTGAACCACAGCAGAGATTGGTGACTATGACGAAGTAGCAGACAGAGACTTCCTGAGGACGAACAAGCTGTTGCCTTACCAAGAGAAGGTGCAAGAGAGGATCATGGAGCTCCACTACAAGCATCTGTGAGTTGCTCCTCCTTGTCTGTACTGCACCTTGTTTCATGTTGAGCTGTGCGATGCTCTCTTCAAATTTCTATATTGCCTTCATAAACTGCCCCTCACTTACCTGGCTGCACTCGTTTTGTGGTTGCTGCATATTCTACCCCCCCTGCACTGTTAATATTTGAATGTAACAACCTAAAATGTGTTAAACAATACCCTTTGCAATGTAGACCAGTTTCTACCAACCAGTAGTTAGCAGTCTTTCTCTTATCTCAGGAGCAAAGTCAAAGTCAGCATCTCTTTCAGCTGCCTCACACAGTTATAATGATCCCATGAAGTACATATTTACTGCTGTAGTGTCTCCATCCTGACCACAGAATACACCAGTTATGTGCCAGACTGTCAGCACATTGTTCTGTTGCTGACTTCACATTTATCCTCACCTCTATTGTGCACAGTTCATCATAAGTTGTTTTTTTCTTTGCTATATTTTAAGTGGCATAGTAAGATAGAAGAAAACAAAGTACAATATTTAAAGTATTTGCACTGAAGCAGAAAAAATATATCTAAAGATTTTTAAAATTATACTCACAAGTAGTACAGAAAGTAGTACAGAAAGTAGTACAAAAACCACTTTGCTCGAGTAACAAGAGTACTGTAACTTTGATTCATTCCTCTCCTAGCAACATTTTAAGGCATTTTTAAGCCAGTTTAAGGTCTGACCTTCGACCTAAACAGGGCCATATTATTTTGGTTGAGTGCAGTCACTTCTTGTTGTAATGATGTTATGGAAATACAAATGATCACATCATAATCACAGTACCACTCAGGAAATATAGCATCATTGAGAAACAAAATCAGTTTGGGTAAGATGTGTAAAATGTCAGACTGGTTCACAGATGACGTACTACACATGCTGCTAAGCTCAGATAGATGTAATTTGAGCAAAAATTTTGTTTTTCATTCACTGTTTTTGTACTAGATGCTTACCTGCCTCTTTACCTCTTCAGCTTTGCTGGTTTTTATTGTCTTTTCTGTGAAAGCAGCAGTCCACTCTGTGAGCATGAATGTCTACTCACTCAGTGTTTATATATGATTTTAAGGTTTGGAGCATTTCAGAATTTAATGCCACTCTCTTCTGAGAATTTTCAGCAAGCTCTTGAAGGAACCATCTATTTTGAGTGTACACATTGCCGTTTCCAACCTTTTGGCTCAACTCCAATTCAAAAATACTTCCCTCGACGGGTATCACATTCAATCATAACTTCTGGAATATATAAGCAATGATACACTGCTTGTGCCCCTTGCAGGTGGATTTAGAGATATAAGTTTAGTGTTAACTATGATCAGGTAACTGAGAAAATTGTGTATTATTGCTTAACAACTATAATGAGGGGCTCACTGCACTTTTCCCATCACCAGCCTCCAGTGAGCACAGTGCTATCCCATGGCCAATAAGGGCTCTTTTCAACCTAGTGTATTAGGCAGCTCTAAAGACCTTTGCTAATCTCTTCCCTTGGTTGCCAGGGTGGAAGCACAAGTGGCAAGTTCCCTGGCCTAATCCCCTGCTCTGGCCGGTCTATTAGCCATAAGGCCAGTGGGGCAGGGGAGGGCCCTAAGGAGATTTCACTGCTTAACGGATGAACAAAATTAGAATGTGGTGATGATTGGACGGATATATCTTCCTAACATGCTGTTTGGTTGTAATCACATGGTTATAGATAATGCCTCTCAAATCCTCAAAGTTATAAGGGATTTAAGGTCACACTACTTGGCATACAAGTCATGATACAATCTTACTTTGTTCAGATTGCATATGGTAAATCAAAAGGAAAATTGCATAATCACCACCAGAGTATACACAATTGGCTCCATAAGCCCCATGTATTGCCAAGTGCACCATAAAAAATTTACTCATATGGTCTCAGCCTGTCGATGAAGTGTTAGTTCAGCTTAATTACTTTATATGCTGTTAGCAGGGTCATAATTAGGTATTCAAGAAAAAAAACTTGTAGTTCTGTGTAGTTTAATTCAGTGAACATATGGTATCTGTCAATTTATTGTAGACCATTAGATTTACTTGTATTAGAGAACTGTAGTTGTATTGTATATGGCAAATATATAAAATGTGAGTGGGAGAACCATGAACTATGAGCAAGGTAACAATTATTTATGCAGCACATATTCATTAAAAGTTCAAAGAGTGTTACATACTCACATTCCTACTATACTGCTTAAGTATTTCAGCTGTCTTTTAAAGTTAGTTCTGTGACCTGAGAATTGGTCATATAATCAGTTTTCTGTGTTCTGTACATTTTTCTTTGTTACTGACATGATTTTGCTGTCAAAATTTAGTTCAGTGTCTATGATTAAAAGAAGATTTCAGACTTTGTTTTTGTGGGGTTAGATTAGTTGTTAGTCTTGGCTTTTCAGTTCAATCTATTCACTGCACTTCCCCAGAAAATCTATGACAGTGTTGTCACCAGCAGCATCGAAACTAACCTAGGTCTAGGTATCATCTCGCCTAATTGAACTATGTAAAGTTTAAATAAAAGAGATTCAAAGATTTAGCTTTGGGGAACACCATATGCCATGTCACTTCATTTGGATTGTAGAAAGTAGTAGAAAAGCAGTTCCTGTATAGGGGACCACTCTTAAACCCATGTTGGACAGTGTCTGTCTTTCTAATCTGTATTATTTGATCAGCCACCTCGACTGGAGCTTGATGATCCAATAAGCCAAGTCGGATATTTTGTATAAATCAGGAGATCAAACACAAAATCTTACATGAGCTGCCTGTGTACAATAAGAAAAGCTTGAGGAGAACATGTTGTTACTCACTAGTGTGGATGTGTTTGTTACATTGTCTACTCCAGGGGCCAAACTCCAGCTGAATCAGATTTCCAAATCCTGGAGATTGCCCGTAAACTGGAGATGTATGGGGTCCGCTTCCACCCAGCAGCTGACCGTGAAGGCACCAAAATCAATCTGGCTGTTGCTCACATGGGCCTTCAGGTTTTTCAGGTGATTTCTGCCAACATATCAGCTGTCTTTTGTGAATGTGACCTTCAGTCCTTAAAAATGTTGCTAAAGATTATTTAATTCTTTTTAATTTTCTTTTTTTTCTCCCAGGGCAACACAAAAATAAATACCTTCAATTGGTCCAAGATTCGCAAACTGAGCTTCAAAAGAAAACGCTTCCTGATCAAGCTCCATCCGGAGGTTCATGTATGTATTAATGAAAAGATTAGTGTTCTTGTTTAAAAAAGTAGAGTTGGATATCTAATTTATCTGTACATCTCAGATTCCCTATCCAAGGTGAAGGAGACCAGCTTTTCCTGTGTTTTTCATTCTTTCTTTTTAATCTTTGTTTTTAGGGGCCCCATCAGGACACTCTGGAGTTTATGATGGCCAGTCGAGACCAGTGTAAAATCTTTTGGAAGATCTGTGTGGAATATCACTCATTTTTCCGTTTGTTTGACCAACCCCAGCCCAAATCCAAAGCTATCCTCTTCACTAGAGGCTCCTCTTTCAGATACAGGTATTAACTACTGACATAAAAACAAAGGCATACAGTCCTGGGGGAAATTGTCAGCCCTGAATTTAAAGTACAAAATTTAGCATATCTTCGGAAAGAAATATTAACAAATATTAAGAATATTTAATGAAAGTTACTGTAAAACAACAAGAAATGGTCCCATATAGGGAAGTAGAAATTACAGACATCAGATGTACACTTGACACTGTTATGGCCACCAATTTGAGGAGTTTAAATTAGTTCCTAAAACTTACCCGTAGTTAATTTTCAATGTACACTTGACCCGAGTTAACCAATGAATGATGGTTTTACTGCAATGAAAGGGGCTTGTTGTTTCATTTTACCCTAGTGAAGACAAGAGAGCCCTCTTAGAGCATCAGAAATGCTATTATCAAAAATCATAACAGTTCTGAAAGCTACCAGGTAATCACCAAAGATCATGAAATCCCTGTTTCAACAGTTCTTAGTTGTAACAAGTTTCACAGTCATAAAACTGTTGAGAAGTTTCCAGGACCTGGAGCTAGGAAGAAACTCAATGAGAGAAGACGACGTCATCAAGGTTGATGCGGAGTGTGGAAAAAAACAATGCAAGACAGTTACAGAGCTTCAGGCTGAACTGGATCAACCTGGCGTGGTGGTTTCAGCCTGTACCAAAGATCACACACTAAACCACGTAGGGCTCAATGGGCCAAGGCCAAGGAGGAGACAACTATTGAAAGAAAGTACCAAAAAGACAAGACTGATGTTTGCAAAAACTTTCACAGACAAGCCACAGTGATGATGGGATAATGCTCTGTAGACAGAATGAAATGCATCAGTTTGTTAATAGTATATGAATTGAAGCCAGTAGTGAAGGGGGCCAATAATTGTGTCCTAGGTACATTTTGTGTTTGTGTCATTGTACTTTTATGATTTTTTTTTTTTAATTCAGTAACTTTAGACATTTTATTAAATACTTTAATTACATAAAATAATTTATATTCAGGATTGGTTAATTTGCATTAATTTCTGAAGATATCCTAAATTCTTTACATAACAATAATTTCTGCCAGGACTTTTTGTCATCTTTTAATGCTTGTTTATAGGGAGCATGTGGTTTCTCCATCAATGAAGCATAGAGGGTTTGAATTGTTTCATTATAAAGTGTTTTAATTCTAAACTTTTTCAGTGGAAGGACCCAGAGGCAACTTGTAGAGTACGTCAGGGAAAATGGAGCAAAGAGAACGCCATACCAGAGGTCTGTTTCCATACATAGTTTATACACTGTTTAACAGAAAGACAGGTTCTTTGCCTTTCTAAAGCTTCCTAAGCATTGGCTGGGAAATGTTTCCATACTGCATTTATCATCATCATTCTGACTTGAAGTTCTCTCTTGTTCAGGAGGAACAGTAAAATACGAATGTCTGCTCGCTCCCTAGCAACGGATGTGCCAAAACAGGTCAGTGGTGCTTCAAGGTTGATGCATTTTGTTCGACAAATCAAACTGAAACTGAAAGTAGTTTAATGAATAAACTAATATATTTCTTTCCTCTTTTACTACTTTCCACTCTTTTTTCTCCCTTGCTCTTTTTTTCCCCTTGTCTGTGTTGCATGGTTCCAGAGCTTGTCATTCAATGACAGTCTCAGAGCCCCAGGCTCCCCTTCTTCTGCTATAGTGTCCTTTCACCCAGCGCACATCTCTAGTGTTCTACCGAGAACAGAACTCCAACTTCAGCCCCAGCCTTTGCCCACACAGAGCCATTCTCCAGCGTCTCCCCAGCAGCATCAGCACCAGCAACAGCAGCAGCAGCTTCAGTCCCCTCTGCAAGCTACCAGACCCCCCAGCCCACCGGAGGAAGAACCTGTCAAGGCTGCTTCCCCACCCCACTACGCTTTTCAAGGTGCCCCTAGCAATCAGGCAGCAGGACACTGCAGCCCCTTGTTTGTGTGTGTAGAGAGTGGCACTTACCAATCACAGTCCTCCAGAAATGGCAATGAGGATAATGAGCTTATTGGGAGAAGGGGGCCTGGGTCGTCCATGGGAGGGGGTGGAGGGAAGAGGAAGGGGGTTCTTACACCTGAGGCTTTTGAGGCAGAGCTTTTGCGTACAAAACAGAATCCTGTGTACTCAATGTCCAACTCACCTCTTCATGTCACTGAGGAATTCATAGATGATGACCCCACTGAAATTTCCTTTTATGGTGGGGGGGCTGAGGCCTACTCTTATGGGCTCGATGATAAAGTAGATCAGTTTCATGATGTGGAGGAATCTGACCTCAGCAAAAATAGGATCTTTAGTGTGGGCATTGAGGATCTGAATGGTAATACCAATCCCTTTCCTGATAGCCTGGTTGGTCATTCTGAGACCAGCTCCTTGGTGAATAACCGCTCCGAGTGCAGTTCCCTGGACAACCTGGGGCTGAGCTCTGCAGGTGAGTCCATGTCAGTGGGTTACGGAGGCCCCGACTCTTCCTCACTTCGCCTGCCAGGCTCTGACATCCAGTCAGAGGCCAGCTCAATGGTCAACTTCCCAGCTTACTCTGTGCGTTCTGAGAGCAGCTCTGCTGTGCAGTTCAGTGACCTTGTAGAACAGCTGGAGCAGCTCAGCTACCCGCCCACAGCCACCGAGGGTTCCGGGAATGGTAGCTCAGATTCAGACTCTGACTGGGGCTCTGACAGCATCCTTCCCCCTGAGCAGAACCTATTTTACAGTAACCCCCTGACAGGGAGCAGTGGTATAGAGGGTTTCCTTCTTCACTGCCACAACCTGCAGGCCCTGTCACTCACAGACACCTCTGGATCACCACATATTAAAATGTAACATGTCCTTACAGCACTTGAGGACTCAGTTGAAATTATAGGAAAGAAAACACTTGCTACATCGTAACTAATAATAATAATAATAATAATAATAATAATAATAATAGTAATAATACGCAGCAGCAGTTACATGCTTTCATTTTCAATTCTCTAATCCTTGAAATGGAGGAAAACATCCTCTATTCCATACATTGTTTTTCAGCTGCAGCACTGTTATTTTTATTTTTGTCAGTCAGTAAGTACCCCTACCATGGGTACATCATGGTGCTTTTTTTTTTTTTTTAATCACTCCTGACTTTTCATGAAACTCTGGCTTATCAAGTTTTCGCCTCCATTTTCATGAGATTCTTGAATAATGTAAATCAGTCTTTGTCTTTCTTACAGATGTCTTATGTATAGATAATCTGTTAATCTATAGATAAGACATCAGTTTAGATTAAATGCTGGGTAGACATTTGGGGGGTTTCCCTGAAACATTTCAGAAAATGCAAAACTTTTGAGCTTTTACTTTGGAAACTTTATATCTTAAATACTTGTTTTGCATCCATTAAAATACTGATTACCAAGTTGGCATAGAATGTTAGATTTGTCTTACACTTTCTGAACACACAGCAGTTTAACTCAGAAGGTGACAATAATAATAATCTGCATGCACCTTTTTAATTTAATTTGAATTCACCTGGCATTATACTTTCAGTGTAGTGAAATTCAAATATAGCTAATTAAAGGAAATTCTTAAGTAATGTATTGTATCATGATGATTTCTAACCATTTTTGACCTATAATTTGCCCAATAAATAGGATATCACATTTTCAAAGCTTATTACTAGTAATAATCATCACCATTTGGCTTCCAAATCTCTTATCTTGGATACTCCATCTTGTGAGGAGTAGAGTTTTCATTCATAATCATTAATCTGTCTCTGATGTCTGTAATCTCAGGGTAAAAATAAAACCAGTAGTTGTCCAGGTTCAGTGATCCTTACAGGCCGCCTGTATTTAAAAATAACAAGACAAGCCATGGAGCCCCACTTTTCATTCGTAATTCAGTGCCTCACTGACATCTGCTGGTTGAAGCAGTCAGAGCAGTTTCACATCAGACTAGTCCACAGCACAATGTAGTTGAAGGATTTAAAAAAAAAAAAAAAAAAATTAACCAACTTGCATTTTTGCTTCAAGTTTAGTTAAGCTGAAGAATGTAAGCAGTGTACTAATGAGCCATAAAGTGCACTGTTAACACCACTTTCTACAAAATGAATGTATGATCTTGCGTTTATGTAAACCATGTATAATAGTGTTTGATACAGTAGTACTTCCTAATTATTAAAAGGTTAGAATGTGGAGCATCTAGATGTAGCTTTTTTTTCAACGTTTGAACATTGAACACCATCAGAGTTTGTGACTTCCAGGAGACCCTTTTAGAATAATAGCTATAGTAGGATTTTATTGTACCACCAGTGTGTGGTAAAGGCTGACGTTGTTGGGCTCTTCTGGCATGTGGCCTTCAGATTGATTTCAGGGTTTTTAGCGTTAGCTATCTTAAGGATACCAACAAGATGGTATTCTGTTTGTTGGAAGGAAATGGGGATCTTTTGCACATTAGCTATTTTTTTCAGTACTTTTTATATTAGTTGGATTTTTTTAAACATTATTTCTAAGCATTGACAAAGGAGCAATAGTCATTTGGTGAGGTACTAATATACTAGCATGAGCAAAGCTTTTTTTAATTAGTTTTGTCCACCCTCTTCAGAGGCTTCAGAGAAAATCTGCAGTGTCTGGTCGAGTGGTCTTGTCAAGTCTGACTTGAAATAATTTTACTGTGCCATAGAACATGAAAAGCTGATACGTGTTCATATCAAGCTAATCAGTAGTATTTTGTTAGTTTACCGATGTCATTTCCTCCTTAAAACAGTCTTGACTGCCGAGTCCAGTTCTTATTTTCCTTTCGTTTGAGTTCACTTTAATCTGCCAGAAGGCAGATTTCACTTGACTTTGTGCAAAGTTTGCTTTTTCTGTACGTTAGTCTTTTCTTTTTTCTTCTTTTTTTTAAATCAGCAGCACTTGCACCACAGTGCCTTAAAGCACTTACTTTCACTCTTTTCATGCAATTTGCTTTTATCTCAGGTGTAAGTTCCTGTTTACTTTTCAATACGTTTGGGATGTTTCAAGTAAACACCTATGTGGAAAAGGGGCTCTCTAAAGCAAAGGTGTTCCTCTTTAGTCATCAAAGGACACTTGATGAATACTCACCTGTTCTCATTGTCATTTTGAAGGATGGCAAATTGCCATTTTATTTTTCCTTAAACATATTTTCAGAAGTGTTTTTGCAATCTCTCTACAGTCACAAGTGTGGACATTTGTTTCTGTGTCACCTTTGAGTGTGTGAAACATTATATTGTTTCACATGCCGTCACTTACAGTAAACCATCTAGAGTTGTGATGAAGAGTTTGTCTTGATGGCTTTTTTTCTTTTACATTTTTGCCTTGGTTCCTAGTCTGCCTTGTCATACTGCCCACATCTCGACTTAAGGTTTAACTAATGACGGGCTGACATTTCTAACCAGCTAAGTTAAATGCACTTAGGCATCAAGTAATCTTCACTTAATCCTGAACTTGTATATTTACTAATTATAAGCAACATGTACTTAATGTTTGTATGTTTTACTCTCAAGAATAAAGTAATCACTTTTTGGTACCATGAATGTCAGACTTAAAATTCTTTTTGAGATGCAGACTGAAATCATGTAAGTGATGCTGATGTAATTCTTTCAACTGCTTTAACAGAAACCCCTGTGGTGCTTCACATTCTCTTGAACGCCAAAATGAAAGATTGTGCTTAGTCCAGGACAAATTTTACCTTGAGGTTCTAGGGGTTATACTATAACACTAGACGGACGATATTCTCTTTCGGTGTGCTGTATTATCCTCAAATGACTTAAAAACTGAATGAAACTGCTGGACCAGCTTGTGAATTTCAAAGTCCTTAAAAGCTGGGATCACATGCATTGGCAACATGCTCCAAATTGTCTGTGTTGATTCATTAGTGTCACACACTTCAGCCAGTCAATTCTATCACATGTCCTTCTAGAGAAGCTGAAGTTAATTATCCTGTTAGGATGGAGTGTTCTTCAGCGACATTAGAAAATGAAGCCTCTGTTGTCTTCAAGTCAACACACAGTCTTTTTCTTTTATATGTGAGGCTCCGGACTCATATGCTGTTGGGGGTTGGGTCAAACTCGTACACAAGATTCCTCAGCCTAATTCCAGCTGAGTGTGTGTGTGCTCCCTGTTTGGACAGGCCTTGTGCCAAGTCATTCCACAGCGAACCCCTGTCCTCCTGCTGTGGAGTCTGACGTCCACCCTCTTCTCCTCTTGTGGCATTCCCTCTGGGGCACTTGAGATGAACTATAAACAACTGTTTGCCTTGCAGAAAAGCCACATTCCTGATAATTCTTTGTGGGAGCAATTATTTCCGGGTCAGGACATATTTTTTTTTCCTTTTTTTTTCTTTCTTTTTTCCTTTTTTTTACTCTTGGCCTTCCCCATTCCATTTTTTCCCCTCCCTCTCGTTTTTCTCTCTAATAGAATTAGAAGAACAGCTGTGGTGACCTGTGACTCAGTAAAGAGGACAGCTTAGTGTTTCCTCTGCTCTTTCTTTCAGCCAGTTCTCTGAAATGGAATTGGGCTCGTATTAGTTGGTAATGAATCATTTGTCCTTCTTGCAGAGGGCTCTGAAAACAATGGCAGGGGGAAAATGTGGGAACCATTACTTGCCTTGGTCTGCTCTGCCGTCTCCCCTTTCATTTGTGCCCAGTGTGTGTGATGAACCATTCCACTTGTTTTTCTTAAAATGTGCAGTGCTCTGGCAGCGTTTTTTTCCTAGAGGAAATAAGATAATTGTGGAAAAACAGGTTAGGTGAAGATGAATCTTATTATCACTTTGCTGTTTTGCAGTGTATTAAAGCACAGTTACAAATATGCTGTTGTATTAGGTTCCACTTTGTGGTGAATGCATGACTGTTGACTTAAACTCCACCCATTTCAAAAGATCATGTTTAGTCTGCCTTTTCAAGTCCTTTAACCCTTGTGATTCTTTTATTTTTCATGTACCCAAACTTTTACTCTACAGCCTCGTTCTAGAAGGTAGTTTATTTGACTTAATAGACTCAATCACAAATTCATACAGTTTTACATCCCGTTGTCCCTCTTCCACAGATTCAGTCGTCGACAGCCCTCAGCTCTCACCCTTCAACTCCAAGGGCCCCCTCTGCCTGTCACCCTCCTTCCAGATGTCGACCCTCAGCCTGCCAGGCCAGGCCCCGTCACCCCTGCAAAGCCCCATCCTGAGTGAGGTGGGCAGCAATGCCAGGCTAGAGGAGGAGGAGGAGGGCAGGAGGAAGGTACACTGCTTGCATGCCACCCTTCCACCCCCCCCGCCTCACAACCCCCTTTAAAGAGTAGAAATCACAGACTTCACCTGCCTTGTAATTTATAGTTGGATTGGATTTTCTAAGGTTTTGTTCATGTAATGGAGGGGACGTAAGTTTACCTTAGAAAAAATTTCATTTTTCTTATGATGGGAGTGTTGTCCATCAATCAATTTTTAAACATGTCCCTTTCTCCTTTAGCGGTATCCTACCGACAAGGCCTACTTCATTGCCAAAGAGATTCTGACCACAGAGCGAACATACCTGAAAGACCTTGAGGTCATCACTGTGGTGAGTTGTTTTTTTCTTTTGATTTGCCAAGATGATATATAAATAATGTGGTCGATGTGAAGAAAATATAGATTGACTGTAGATGTTTTTTAGGAACAGTTTGCATCAAACAATGAAAATCATAAAAAAATATAATACAGAAATAAGTTATTAAAAAGAGAGAAGAAATAATGAAAGCATGAAAATTGAAGCAAATAATGAAAAAGCAAAGCTTTGTTTGTAGAACCAGATCCTTTGGGTGTACCATAAGGATATATAGTTAACTAAATAGAAATTCACATTAAACAAATGTATACAAGATCCCATTTTCCCACATTTTCATACAGATATTGTAAATAATCAGTCCAACCCTCATTTTAAGGTTTTTTGGCTTTTGCCTGGAGCCCTTCAAATCTGAAATATCAGAAAATAGTGCCCCCCCCCCCCGTTACAATTTCCTAAAGCTTATGTCCTCACACCACTTGCACTTGTTTGGTTCAATCAACAGTCTAAACCCTAAAAATTCACTTTACTATCACATAAGACAAAGAAAAGCAGAAAATCCTGACAATGCAGAAACTGGAAAAATGACCTAAAGAATTCATCACTCATCAAAAAAACCTTCTATAGATCATCTAATCAATGAATCAGCCAATCATTTCAGGTCTAATGTATACATACCAGTTTATTTATTAGGAAAGTATGTGTCATGTTGTCCCTTTGCTGCTCCCAGTGGTTCCGCAGTGCTGTGATCAAAGAAAATGCCATGCCCGAAGGCCTGATGACCCTCCTCTTCTCCAACATTGACCCTATCTATGAGTTCCACCGAGGTTTCCTCAAGGAGTTAGACCAGAGGCTGGCTCTCTGGTAGGTCTACCTTTGCTGTTTTTATGTGTGATAAGAAGCTCCTGATGAGATAGTAATGATGACAAACACTGAAAAACTGTCTGTTTCTTCAGGGAGGGACGCTCTAACGCTCACGTAAAAGGCGACTACCAAAGGATTGGTGATGTGATGCTGAGGAACATGTGTGCTCTTAAGGTCATTTGCCAGCTCTTGAATTAACATCACAATCGTCTGTAAACGTTTCACAAACAGTGTGTCATGTATTTCATGCTCGTCGTCCTCAGGAGTTCACCAGCTACCTGCAGAAGCACGATGAGGTTTTGACGGAGTTGGAGAAAGCCACCAAGAGACTGAAGAAGCTGGAGACGGTCTACAAAGAGTTTGAGCTGCAGAAGGTCTGCTACCTGCCCCTCAATACATTCCTGCTCAAGCCCATCCAACGCCTCATGCACTACAAACTCATCCTGGAGAGACTGTGCAAGCATTACTCCCCTGCACACCGTGATCATGAGGACTGCAAGGGTCAGTCTCCTTAGATTAAAGTCTTTAACCTTTCACTATTAATGATATGACACGAACTTAATACTTCGTAGATATCCAGCACAAAAAAAAAAGTTTAGTAAGTTTAGTTTTTTAACTAATTACTCAGTAATGCCTCGTTTCTTGCAGTAACTTGGCCAAGAGATGGAGTACACATTCAACAAATCATAGCTTGTGGTCTATCAGTACATATGTGACAGACATAGGTGATCGCTGAGGTGCTAAGAACCCACGTAATGGTTCCACCTGAAAGCTATATCAGTCAACACAACAGCTGTAGAAGTTGTAGAAGTTGTAAAAGTTAACATGTTTATTTATCAGTGTGTTGTGAGGCGTCCCAAATGCTGGATCAGTTGCCCGTTTTTGGTTTTGTTTTTGTTTGCTTTTTTTTTGGGGGGGGGTGTCAAAACGGACAGAATGAGTTTTAGAAAACTCCTCTCTTCTGTATTTTGCCACTATATCCAGAGGGCACTAAGACAGAAATTTATATATTTGGATTCTAATCATTTTTGTTTCCCTACAGAGGCTCTGAAGGAAGTGGCAGAGATAGCCACTCAGCTGCAGAGTAGTCTGATCCGGCTGGAGAATTTCCAGAAGCTAACAGAGCTGCAGAGAGACTTGATTGGTATTGAGAACTTGACAGCACCAGGCAGGGTGAGTGCAATGACACAGAGCAGAGGGTAGGGGGCACTGTGAAATGGGGTAAAAAGTGTCATACGCAATACAGTATAGTATCTAACAGGCCTCTGTTTGTAGGAGTTCATACGAGAAGGGTGTCTGTACAAGCTCACCAAGAAAGGACTTCAGCAAAGAATGTTTTTCCTGGTTAGTATGAAATGACTGCTGGTAATACCATAACTCTAGTTTAAAATTTATCAATTGCAAACCACTGTGCCTGAAAATATCTTTTTAATGTTTCCGTTGTCTTCTCAGTTTTCAGACATGCTCCTCTACACAAGTAAAGGTGTTACAGCAACCAATCAGTTCAAAGTGCATGGCCAGCTGCCCCTTCATGGCATGATAGTGAGTATAGAGACTCTTGGTCACCTCCTCTAGATGTGACCCTTGTTAACCTGCATCAATCCTGTAAAAGTGACCCTGGTGACACTATCAGACGACTGTTAAAACCTGATGATGAGATGCGCGGGTTAGGATGTTAACACCCTATGATTTTCGCGATGAGCTGATCAGTGTGGTACTATGTTGAGAAGGGAGGGCCTGGGTCTCCTAACTTTGCATGTCTCTGCTTTACCCCTGGCTGCAGCTCATAGTGCTGGATGCACCGGTAAGTCCTCTGAGCTCTGCCAGCTTGGAAGCCCAAACCCTACCCTTCTTCTCCCGTTGCTTGTGTAGACAGATCACCGAAAAGCACACCTAGCAGATTACTCAAGACTCACAATCCTCTCAGTCCTTGACATTATTTGTAGTGGTTTATCAGCCCAAAATTAAAAATGGAAATCTGAAATCATAAAATGTAAACAGGACATAGTGATGTTTCCTCTGAGATATGTTTTGGACTTGAATATGGATACTGATAGGAGGCTGAATTTAAGAAAAAAAAAAAAAAAGGACATGAATTTAACCCAGAATAAATAGTTGCTACAGTAGAGGCTGTTTGGCAAGTCTCTCTATGACTTGAGACTGTCTGACTCAGTTTCCCTTTTGTCAGTTTCTAATCTTAAACCATTATAAACAAATATATTCAGCTCACCATTAGAAGAAAACAACTGTTTCATCCATCAGACTAAATTTCTCTGTTTTTCTCTCTTGTCTGTAGATTGAGGAAAGTGAGAGTGAGTGGTCAGTCCCCCACTGCTTCACCATCTACTCTGCTCAGAGAACCATTGTCGTGGCTGCCAGGTAGGAGATTTACATTTATCATTTTATTATTATTTATTATAAGTTATTATTTACATCTACATAAGTTAAACTGGATCACACTCCATTATATGTGAGAAGTGTTGCCTTAACACATACCGAGAATCGTTATTTTTGTGTAAATGCTTGCTGACCTTTTCTGATATGTGCTATTGAGTTACAGGAGCATGTAAATAAAAAAGGAGCTCAGTGCAGAAAACAAAATACATTTAATGTCTTCAAACAAGACATTATTGAAAATTGAAAATATCTAGGAATAATGTCTTTGTTCTTTTTATCATAGAAAATAACAATACTTTTTTTTTTTAAGCAAAATTAGATTTAACTCTCCAAATTCTTGAACTAAAAGATAATTCCAGTTTATAATAACTTGGGTCCAAGGTCACATTGCGACCAACTTTAGCACTGTGAGAAAACACAGCCGCCTCATCACTAAAAAAAAAAAAAAAAAAAAAAGTCTGACGTGAAAAAGATGTGAGCAGTTAGACTTTCTTGGTTTAGTTATTGACTTTATTGACTGAGTGTAGTTTAGCAAACACACTTTACCTCTGCAATGCCAGATTCATTTCAGATGCACACACCTTGGAATTTTGCTTCTAAAAGGTTTTAGATCATTTGGGTAAACTGATCATTTGACTGCTGTAGGTATTATGGCAAGAAGCACAAAAATAAGTCCCAGGTGGTACAAACTGGAATTATCCATTAACAGTAGCATAAGCAGATCGTATCATGCAAAGCAAATTTAAGTTAGTAAAATCACACTTGGAAAAAAAATAATCCTCATAAAAGAAGTGCACAAGAGACACATGTGAGTAGTTCTGACTAGGTAATTCAGCTCTTATCTGGTGTAAAAATGCTTCTTACCAACAGGTGTAATTCATTGTGCTTTTATCTTGTTTCTTTTTGTGTTTTCAGCTCTAAAGTGGAGATGGGGAAGTGGATTGAGGATCTGAACCTGGCTATCGACATGGCAAAGAAGTCTCAAGAAAAATCCAGCATCTTCCTCGATGCTGGACTCAGCGATCGTTCCAACCGTAAGATTAACCTCAGCATTTTGTGTAGATGCACAGTAACCACTGTACAACTGAGTGGGGAAAGGCTGCTTCATATGGCTTTTTATATTCTTCCTTGTCTGAAGACGAAACTTTTTTGAAAAGATTTTTCCTTGGGACATAGGATCGTCTGACGAGGTTTCTCTGGAGCAGGAGTCGGAGGATGACATGAACTCCTCCCGGACTTCACTGGACAACCAAACGCACCACCGTGCCAACACAACCATGCATGTGTGCTGGCACCGCAACACCAGTGTGTCTATGTCCGATCACAGCTTGGCTGTGGAGGTACTCCTCCTCTGCCCACATTAAGACACATATACACCCATGTGCACACCCAAACGCTCTGAATTAGCATGCAAAAACACAAACCATAAGTAGCTGAACTCACAAGTCACTGACATTTATCACCACTCCATCAGTGGATTCAAGCAAATCGTCTGTTGTTGCTCCTGGGTCCATCTTGGCGTTCCACTTTCTTTTTTCTAACCCTTCAGCTTCCTTTTAATGTCCCTCCTTTATCCCTGGTGACTGTTAATCCTGTGTTTGTACTCTCTGCTCTTTACTCAAGTGTGTTCTGGGAGGCACTCGTCATTTTTTTTTATGCAAGTGATAACATTTTAATAATGGGCATGCAAAAGGGGTTCTATCATTATTCCTCTGACACTAACATTTTTCACTTCACAGATCTGGTGGATTTCCTAACAGATTTATCTTTCCCTTTTCTACTTCTTAAAGCTAACAAGCTAACACTTTCTCTGCACCCTTTCTTCCTTTTTGTCTCTTGACCCTCCCAGTCTTCGGCTCTCCGGCTGTCTCTCCGGAGCTTCCTCCTCGCTATCTCCTCGGTCAAGGCCAAAGACCAAATACCATCACACATGTTTGCTGGTACCGAAACCAGAACCTCTCTCTCACTGATTACCTGCGCATGATTCAGGTACAAGAGTCACGGGCCACAATAGACAGTAAGAAGAGACTAGGATTAAAATCAGTTGATTGTGTTTTTAATCACATGCTGAAATTCTGTGAAAAACATTTTTGGGGGTTTTATTTGAGTTTTCACACTAATCATATTTATGCATAGATCATATTTCATCCTCCACGTATATCAAGTGATCCAAACTCAAAACAGACTGTAGTGCATGTACTCAATTGAAATCCCCTGCCCCCTCAAAATAAGTCAAACCCAAATGATATTAAATAATAAAAAGGAAAATTACCCAAAAACAAACACACAAAGCAGGTAGAGCCTTCAAGTCAAACCTAGCAAACATTTTCTCCTAAAGTTAATTAATAATCCAGCAACACTTTATACCTTTCCAAGTGGAGTTCTGTCAAAAAAAACTGAAACAAAAAAAGAAAACGCCTTCCCAACTTAATACATATCAAATATGAGAGAAATGTGATAAATATGAAAAGAAAGATATAATATTTCAGAAACAGGTTCTTAAACTGCAAATTCCTGTCTCATGGTGAAGAAAAACTAAGGTTTATTACAGCTTTTTGGTTTATTACTATAGCTTTGATGGAGAGTTATTTTTGTAGCTCAAAATACTGTTTCTATCGGTTATGATAAAATTATACCAACCAAATTACTTACTAGGGTCTGGGAACATGGCAACCCCGCTAAAAATAGGTTTAAGGGCACAAGCTCTCACACAAACATACAGATTGGAAACAATTAACTACCGATTTATTCAGAAGTCATTTATAATCCTTCATGGCACAGAAAGGCCAAAGGTCAAAGTTGAACACTGAAATTGGATTGTAAACCGTGATGGATGTTTACAAAGGACAGTTAGGGTTGTAATTCTACCCTTGGCCTTCATTTTTTCTTACTGTTACTTTGACTAACAAGTGGGTTTGTTTTCAGTCTGTTTGATTGTCTGACTGTTCCTTCCTATCGCCCTTGTCTTACCTATGTTACCTTACCTGATAGAGTCAATGCTGGGAGATACAAAAGTACAGCCTGAGTTGTATTAAACCGTAGTTTTTGTTAAGTGCATGTAAACAATAAGATGAACATGAATGATGGACAACAAAGCACGTTTGACAGAAGAAATAAACACTGTTGATTCTGAAGATAAAGGCATTATTAACCCACCACATAGCTTCCACGTAGGCACTGAGATAAACAACAACCAGCCGCTCTCACACGTTCAGAAATCACTGACTGTTGCTTTGAATGTATAAACATAAGTTACGATTATTTAACCATCACTGTCTTATTTTCTGTTCTGTCCACTTCTGTAGAACCAGCTCTCAGGTTACCTCTTGAGGAAGTTCAAGAACAGTAACGGCTGGCAGAAACTCTGGGTCGTTTTCACCAACTTCTGCTTATTCTTCTACAAAACTCATCAGGTTAGCCTACACATGCACGGATTAATTATTTCTGCTAGAGTACAAAGCCAATAAGAACATGTCACTGAGGTGAGAAGGAATGTTGTTGTTTACAGGACGACTTCCCGCTGGCTAGTCTCCCCCTGCTGGGCTACACTGTCAGCACCCCCGAGGAGTCCGACAGCATTCACAAGGAGTACGTCTTCAAACTGCAGTTCAAGTCCCACGTCTACTTTTTCCGAGCAGAAAGCGAGTACACCTTTGAAAGGTACGAGCGCGTTGGCTTGTTTATAATTTATTCCGTGGCTCACAAACCACTGTCACACACGTTGACAGAGTAATTGAATAACAGTTTTAAACTAAGCCTGCAGATGTGACACCACACACTGTCTCTTCACAGATGGATGGAGGTGATTAAGAGTGCAGCCAGCACCACGGGCCGGATGAGCCTGCTCATACCTAAAGGAGGTCCCATGGAGATAAACGGAAAGTGAAACGTGGTGTGTCTGGAGGCTGGGCCTCTCGGACATCAGATAAACTCAATTCAGTCTCTTTAGACTCAGTCAATTTACAGTGAAATGAACATTTGGACATAAACAACTTGAGACTGAAAGATACTGCCAGTTCTAAGGTGTTAACGCTTCTCAGCTTACTTCTTTAATGGTCTGTGTATTTTTCTTGATTAATGGTGTAAATGATAACATTTGCTCCTGTATACAGGATATAATGAAAGGGAGACATGTACATTATGATCTGTTTTTTTTGTTTGTTTTGGTTTGGTTTTTTTTTGTTTTTTTTTGCATGTGTAGTGCTCAATTGGGCTGTTCATATAGACTGATACTATGGGATATACTGTTTAATGGGACCAAATCCATCACAAAGGGCCTAAATTCAAGCAACCTGAAGGACTTTTTCTTGAGCAAATGACAACTGAAGCTTTGTTGGGTACAGCACTGTGCTATGGAAAACAGATGATACACAGTATGTGGAAAATGAGGGAACAGGATAGCATGTGCTCCCTTCATTGTACTTTGAGGGAGCCAGAGGTGTGTGCAAGTGTGTGTGAGATGGAGGTGAGCAGAAAGTTAATGAAATGTCGAAACAAGTTTGAGACCAGAGGCTGTTTAATTTTGGGAGATACATGGGAAGTTCTGAGGAATTCATGCTGCTGTTAGGACAAAGGAACACAAAATTTGGCTTCAGACATTTGACAAAATGAACATTTCACAGGCTTGTAAGCATCAACCTGTATAAACCTATAGTAAAAGCAGTATTTATTCCTAAAACTCAGGCCAGTCCAGTTTGGAGGCTTTAATTGCCTGTTAATAGAAGGATGCAACAGATGTTTCAAATGCTTAAAAGGGAGCTGTTCTTCTTAATACTCCTGATTAGTTTGGAAGAAGTATTGCCAGTTTGGTGCTGCTTTAATATCAAATGTTATATTCTATCTCTTTATTATTTTGCATAGGGATAACAACTCGAGGAAATACTGTGCAGTGGTTACTTTAGTGTTTACTCTGTGGAAAAAGTTTTTCCTCATATTTTCCCTCATAAAACAAACCAGAACATATTTTCAAGTAACTGTACTTGGTGATGATGTGTTTCTGTGTGTCAGGCTGTTTAGACAAATAGGAGCTGACTTGTGGGAGCCCCTTCCTGTCAGATATTTAGTGTGCCACATGCAACCATGGTATTATTTGGTATATATTTTTTATGAAGACTGGAACCTTTACTCTCTGTGTGTGCGCATGTGTACAGCGTGTGTGTGTGTGTGTGTGTGTGTGTGTGTGTCTGTCTGTCTGTCTGTCTGTCTGTCTGTCTGTCTGTCTGTCTGTCTGTCTGTCTGTCTGTCTGTCTGTCTGTCTGTGTGTGCGTGCGTGTGCAGGCGTGTGCAGGCGTGTGCAGAGAAGCCAACTGTGTAGTGCTACCTACACCTCCCCTGCCTCTGGAGCTGTAACAGACGGAGATGATAGAGGGCATCTCCCAACCATCTCACATTCTGTGTTCAACAGACTCTGTCGCACAGTTAACACTGAGTATGTTACTCCTATTTATTGTCTAGCATGTCATCAGGGCCAGGCTCCTGAATGCCCTCATGTAGTCTTCATGTTATTCCCTTGAAAACCTAACAAAATAAAAGATCTTTTCAGTCAGAGTTTGTGTGTGTTTTTGTTGACAGTTACAAGCTTTTTAACGTTCCAGATGTTTTATCAGAAGACATTTTGCCTGCAGATGTTTACTAAATGTCTAGTGGTAGACTTTTACGTTTTAGATGTTTACCTCAAGTTACACTACACTCAAACTATACAAGAAGCTCTGCCAGATCACAGGCTATGTTTACATAACACTGAAACTTCTTATCGGATCATTTTCAGCCACTGGTTTGCATCATGTTTTAAAAATTGGTCATAACTGATTCGTGTCTAAACATTAAAAAAAATAATTCCAAAAAAGCACTTCAATCAATGTTTGCAAAGGGCGAAAACCAGGAAAGAAAGAAACCTGCTATTAAACAGGAAAAAGGCGTCAGGCTATGCTGTCGATGGGGCAATATTGGCTTATTTACAGTATTATCACAACAGATAAAACTTGCAAAACTCTTAATAAAAAATTACCATTAGTTTTGTCTCCAAAGTCACACATCATGTAACATGCAAAAAAAAAATACTATCAAGTTAGGGAATTCATGAAATTATGTTATTCTGAGGACCAAAAAAAATATTTTATTTATTTTAATCATTGTTGCCTTTGAGAATAAAATGTCAAAAGTTTCATTAAATCAAAATCTGAAATGATCATTTAATTAAAAACACAATGTGCACATCGTAATGAGAAAAAATGGGCATAATATGCAGAAGCCAGTATTTAGAAACAATGTAGAGATGAATATCTTGAAAACTTTCATTTATAGAATGGAATATGCTGTTACTTTGACTTTGACACTGCACTAACTCCTATATTCATACAACACATGGCAATTTTTCTACTGTAATGCAGCTACTTTTTTGTATTAGGTTACTTTTTCTTTTTTTTTCATACAAAGGTTCATTTTTATTACCAGTTTATAGTGGCTTATGTGCCAGAAAGTAAAATGAAAATTAATCTAGATTATCCCAAATGAAGGTTAATGGCAAGAGATAGAAGTTTCCTAGAGCCTTTTTGTGATTACGTAGTCAGTTTGTCTTGTCTGCAGTAGCAACGGGAATCTTAAAAGCTGTTGGAAGTCACAAACTAAGCAGGGCATTCCTTAGGCATGTCCAAACAGCATGAGCCTTGGGTGGGGTGGCTTCCCCAGAAATGCCAAAATGGCTCTTCTACCAAGGAAATCTACCCATAGCCAGTTCTCTTTTAGGGAGTGGAGAAACCTCTGCTGTCATGATGTTTTACTTTCAATTGACTTGTTAATGTAATACATTCTCTATTGTCTATTATCTAATGGGTCTAGTTAATAGATAGTCAGCAGATATCAATTTTATATCTATTATAAGATATGCTCATAAAATATGTTGCATTTAGAACTCAGAGAATACAATATGGTGGTTTCAAATCCTTATCATGACTAACTAATCACCACATCATTAGTCATAGAGGAAACACTATAAGTAACCTCAATTGAAATACGATGTAATGAGTAGGCAGAAATCATGACTTTCACCTTATATCCTCCTGCTGAAAGTACAACACCAGCAGGGCCGTACACAAACACCGAATCAGGAGTCCAACACCCCTACCCACCTAAGTAAACTTATCAGACTTTGAAAGATAAAGTCTCTGGGGTTTTTTTATATATCTTATTCTTATTCTTTCAGTCAACAGTTTAAAGAAATGATGAAACCACACTCATGTTTGTATGGTACAGTATTGAGAAAAAGTTAGGTTGTCTCTGGTCTTTATTGATGTAACTGTGAATAATTCCGCGAGTAATAGACGACCTTGTTTTTCAAAAGGCATAAAGTTTAAGATGACACATTACTTTGAAATTAGTTTACACGAACTGCTCTGTTGAGGTCTATCCACAGATTTTCCATGTTTAGTTCAGGGACTGTGAGGGTCATGGTAAAACCTTCAGCTTGCCCCTCTTCAGGTCGTCCATTGTGGATTTTGAGGTGTGATTAGTATCATTATCCTGTTGTAGAAGCCTTAATCTTTTCTAACTTGACTTTTCTGCAGACATTGGGATGTTTGCCCTCAGAATTTGCTGGTATTTAATTGAATCCATTCTTCTCTCTTCCAGTGAAATGTTCCCTGGGCCCTTGGCCACAACACAAGACCAAAGCATGATCAATCTACCCCTTTAAAGGCCGTAGGGGGGATTTTTTTTTCATGAAATTCATCACCCTTTTTGTCCTCCAAACATCCCTTTGATCATTGAGGACAAAAAGTTTTATTTTAACTTTGTCAGTTTACAAGACCTGTTTCCAAAACGCTCATCTTGACCCGTAGTGTTCCTGTGAACTTCCAATCCTCAGTCACATTATGAACTGAGGAAGCGGCTGCCTGAGAACTGTTTGCTACCTTCTTATAACCATCTCCCAGCTGTGGGCATGGCTTTATTTTAAGAGAGCTAGGCAGCTGTTTAGAGGAGCCCATTGCCAATGACTGTTGGGACAAGGTTTGAGGAGTCAGAGTATTTATAATTTGCATCACTTGGCCTTTCCTTACTGTGACTGTGAACGAGCCATAGCTCTATGAAGCTAATTCATATCTGAGACCTTGGTAAAAGTATCTGAGAGCTCAAATCTCTTGCTTTGCCCAAACTTTTGTATTGTGCTCCTTTCCTTTCTATTTACTTTAAAATTGTGCAAAACAACAATAATACACTAATCTTGCAAAAAATATTGAAAACAGTGTTTCACCTTTAACTTTACGCCCTTTGGAAATCAGTTCATCTTCTAATCACCCAACTATTCACGGTAACAGAAATTCTGACGCACCGGCCTGGCTGAGCGTAGACTGTAAAAACAAGAGGAGACAGCGAGTGTGGCTCTGTCCAGATGTCAACACGCAGTCCAGATGTGGCACCGGCGACAGACAGCTCAGGTGGACGTGCCACATGTCAGGCGCTGGGCCGAGGCTCGGCGTGTCTCCGCTGACAGGGTTCGTGCTGAGCCAAGCTAACTGGCTGCTAGCGGCAGCCCCACGTTTACCCACCCGACCTGGGAGGGGTCTCGGCTTTCTCATCCATCTCCAGGCAACGGAGCAAACGAGGGCATTTCCCCAGGAATCAAACCATTCCTCTGACTTTACTGCGGATCAGGACGATGAGGGTGACAGCGGGGGCCAGGCCGGGGACGGCCGCCGGTTCCCTGGCGCACACACACCTTTAATAAGCCCCGCTGTTGGAGTGTGTGTTTGTGGTGAGTTGGGATGGGGGCGGAGGGGCGGGGCTTGCGTCGGTCTGCTTATCTCCGCCTTTGGACTCCACAATAAGTGCCCTTAGAAGGAAAGCCTGTCAGACTATGGACTCGAGAGCATTTTTGCGCCCAGAGTGGCAGTAAATCCTCAGTTTACAGGAGTCAGCGACCACACTCCCTCCTCTGCCCGGTGACAGGCTCAGATGCGGCGGCTGTAGGGTGATGGAGTAGTCTGGGGCTTAGCAGCTTATTCATTCTCGGGTAAGTGTAATGTAATTGTCCTCGCCTTCATTGTAAGCGAGTACAGGCCACTAACACAAACTTTATGCAGCCACACGGACCCTCTCTGCTCTGGTGTGAAACTTTTCCTTGTCTAAATGTGCCTTTTCTCTCCTGCCTGGGGTTTTTTTCTGGAACCTGCAGCCTCGGGACACTTTGACTACGTCTGCTCGGGACAGCTTCATCCAGGCTATCAAAGCTTGACCCACAAATTAATCCGCGTGTTTTCTTTATGCAGGATAATCTCCAGAAGTCTCGGTTCCTCGGGGGACGTGCGCCGGGCAGCAGCGGCCGCTGTGCGTGCAGGCGCAGGCGGGGAGGTCGAGCAGCGCACTCCGCGGCGCATGACCCGGGCATGGAGATGTTGCGCCGCTCGTCTGTGTTTGCGGCCGAAGTGTTTGACCGCTCGCCGACCGACAAGGAGCTGGTGTCCCAGGCCAAGGCTCTGTGCAGGGACTACATCCATTCCAGGCTGAACCGTGCCGGCATGGGCTGGTCTAATCCCGAACACGGACTGGCCGCTTCAGGTGGGACTCTGGGGGAGATCTCGTCGGTTCTGCTGTGGCTGGGTGAGTTTCGGAGACAGTCTCATACACTGTTCGCGTACAGACTCGTGGTCCCCGACAGATGTGCGCTCCGTCAGGGTTTGGACCCGACGCCGTGCGGTGTTCCTGTAATGTTCCACCAGACGTGTACGCAGAGTTTATATTTTTTCCTCTGGCTGCCATTGAGGGCGCAAAGGTCCCGTCCTCGGTATTTTCTTTGGGATTTGAGGGCCTGAAGTGCATTTTATAAATAACTTTTACATAGTCGATATTAAAAAACAAAAAACAAACAAACAAAAAAACATAGCCAGGATCAGTGAGCTTAAATTTGGCCGCTTTTAGGACAAGAAACACGAACGAAGACACGATAGCATTTTAACAAAGAGGAGGGAAACGTCCTAATTAAAAAGGCAGTTTTACAGAGTTTTCAGATCTCTTCAATATTGACTTGGGGTAAGATGAAGGGACTCGTGAAGTCAGAGAAACGCTGGCCTCGGCCCAGAGGACTTTTCATTTCATCATTCAGAAGTGGCAGCATCATTTCCCCGCCTGGACATTTTCCCACCATGAAAGCTGGTCGATTGCACATCGCTCCTCCAGTGAGAGGTTTCACTTTACCATTAGCGGTGATCACCCCACCTCCAGTTCAGCTCCTTATGCAATCCAGCGGAAACTCAGATGTAACCGCCAAGGAGACTGTGGGAACATGTATGGGCAGAGAGACGTGACGACAGGCGCTGGCTCACCCAGAGAGACCCGTGGGCAGGCGGGTACAAATAGTCTTGCAAGACACTGGCCAGGTGTTTCCATCTTCAGAGCGTTCCTCCTCACTTCCACCCTTACCTCCACCAGGAGGAAGGCTCAGGGCTGTTATAGAGCCACTTGGCTCAGCTCAGAGAACCGGAGGCTGTGAGGAACAGCTAACCTGGCTGTATCCAAAGATAACTAAATACACCTACCAGAATCTTTAAAGTTCACTAATCAACAAGTTATATCTTGTTTATTCATTCTGTAAAAACTGTGGGAAGTAAAAACAGCTGTTGCTGTTGTTGTTGCTGACTCTGTCATGGCCAGAAACCAGCGACCAGAGACTCCAGCTTGTTTTTGTTATTTAGTCAGCAAAGCTGGTTGTTTTCACCTGTCTCAAAGTCTTTATACCAAGTTAATAACAAGGTCAAGCCACATATTTAACTAACAGATGTCAGAGTGGTATCAATCAGCCGAAACAAAATGCAGATTTCATTCCTTTAACTGCCACTTAGTGTTATCATTTGTAAGAAAAAAACAAAACTTGAAAAAGCCACATCAAGAGCTTGAGAAATTATCAAATATGTTAATATTATAACCAGAATATACCTTGCAATTTAAAGTGGGACCATGTAGCTTGTGCTAAATACCAGCGACTATGGCTAAAAATGACAATCATGTAGCTAAGCTGCTAACCACAAGTGCAGAGGAGTAATAAAGTCAGCTGAAGTATTTACTCAAGTCTGCTACTTTTGGCTAACATTGGCCACCGTAAGCTACCGGTTATACCAGACCGAGTAAGGCTGTAGTGGCAAAACTGCTGAATGTTTATAATGGAGCGACAGTGTATTTTATCGCTAATGAATTCAGCTTTTCATTTGTAAGAGGAATAATGTGTTACTGCTTCTTTCAAAGGTTACATTGTCTATCTTTAGCTGTGTGTTTAGTCTAAGTGCAAAATCGGGAGCACTGCAAACATTCAGGAGAGAGTTCTGTAAAGCTTAAGTGTTGACCTTGTTTCATTTTTTCTTTCTGGTCCAGGTGATGAGCTGGAATACCTTCGACCCAACGTTTACCGTAACGTAGCGCGACAGCTTAACATCACGGTAGCCTCGGAGAATGTGGTGTCCGATGCCTTCCTGGCTGTGGCTGCAGACATTTTCTCAACAGGTAGGTCCTCATAGGTAAATCTGGTATTGTAAATCAAGCCTGCATGCAGGCCTGCATCACGGGAACCAACTTTAGTGCTTTGTTATCAGGTTTATCTCAAACCTTCACAAACTTGGACTTGAAAATAAAGGAAGATGTTTGCCCTTTTAGGGAAGTTCTTCATTTAGATGTCATAGTGAAGGAGGAACTTCAGAGCTTACACTAAAGATATTGAAAGTATGGAGCACTTATGTTACTTCTCCTATTAATGCCCTTTTGTTTCAATTAACTTTCATTCACCCTTCCTAAAGTAAAGTAATTTTAATCTTGTGTTCATGTAAAAACTTAAAGTGGGCTGAACACCGGATTCACCAGTTTGTCAGAAACCATAACTTGCTCATTATCCCCTCCAGGAAAGGAAACCTAGGGAAAACTTTCAGTCCATATTAGGTTTACATGTTGCTAGAGTGAGTGAGTAATTGTTACAGACAGTTTGGACCCCACCCTGGGCGTTCAGTCGTGAATCTCAGCTGGCTTTTTCCTCAGGGAATGTAACAGAGCAATTTGCTGCAAAGCTAATTAAGAGTCAACTACAAAATGAAGAAAATCCTGTTAGCCTGTCCATTGGTATGAGCAGACTAACTCAGGGAAATTGCTGACTATTTCAAACATATAAGAATTAAAGAATATCCATCTTAATCCAAACATGCTCTTATGGTTATTAATTACGACTGTGGTGTTTATTTAGGGATTTACATGGGCTGTAATTTCATTTCCCAGGTTTAAAAAGTATTCCTCCATGATTACAGTGTAAATTTGGACAGCCAGTAGAGCTGTAGGTCTAGATTTGTCACTGTGTGAAGAGGAAGTCATGGAAAGCAGTAGATTATAACCACAAACTTGTCTAATGTGTATGAGCTCAGTCACAAATATGATGCTGTATTCCACAAGGGGCTGATAAAATAAAGCTAAAATATGTTCAGGCATCCTCCACATAATGCCCTGTATTTAGTGCTATTTTTATATTAACAATGGATCAAATAAATGCGTGTAATTAGAAAGTTGCCACCGGTTGTGTCGAACCCACAGACAATTTGTTCCTGACTCTCAGTTCCCCTCAGCTCTGCAGGGCATTTTAGCATCTTTTAGATCGTTGTTTTGGTTTTACAGCCTCAGCTTCACTGTTTTGGTTCAGTCTCACCACTCTCAACAATGTCATTGAACAGCTTCCTTCGTCATTCCTCGCAGCTTTTCTCAGTTAAAAGATTTTTTGGCAAATTACATCGAAAAAAAAAAACTGCTGTAAACCAAGCGTCCAGCACCAAATGGCAAACAAAAGTTAGCCACCAGCTAGTGAACATAGTGAAGCTGCCAAAGAGCCAGATATTTCCTTAGGAGTTTGTGTAGAACAGAAACAGAGCTAAATAAATAAATAAGAACTTAGTACAGTTTAAAAAAAAGAGTTTTCCCCACTTTAGGGAAGTACATTACTCACTGGAGTATCCTTTTACTCAACTTCTGTTTTCTGCCACCAGGGGCACCATAGTGGTGCTCGCTTTGTCCATCTGTCGGGGCATCCCACTGGTACACTTGTGTTTTTTTTAGGGCTGTAGTCAACCAAGTCTCAGTTGAACGAGGTCATATTTATTCTTTAACCAATCAAAGGCGTAAAAGAAAATCTGCAAATTATCTCTAGATTAATTAATTGAATTATAGACAAACATGAAAAGATAGTATTTGCAGAATATTGAATAATTTTAACCTAATTATTTTATACTGAAATGATAACAACAGACTCAGGGCCTGGGTCTGACCATACTCATATGATTTCTGAAAATAGAACCATATCTACTGATGATCCCAGCACAAGAACCACTTAGGAATGTATACTCTAAAGCATTAAACACAACCTAGTAATTCAGTAGACCTTAACTCAATCTCTTCTTAACTCGCCAGATGTTAAACATTAGTTTTAAATAGTGTACCATCCTGCAAATTCCAGATCTCAGCATTAAGGAGAAACATGACCTCCGTTTATGAGATAACAAGAATGAATCAGATGACGGTTACAGGAGATGAATGGAGTCCAGGCTCAGTTTGTATGTGTTGGACATATAAACACTACAGAAATAGTCTGAAGCTTTGACTGTAAATGGTGCAGTGGCAGAAAATTTTACTCAACATGTGAACTAAGCGAAAAAATGATCTGTTCACTAATCTAGTGAGGCGTACCGCCTGATTGCTGTTCCGAGCCTTGTGCTTGGGTTTCCTTCCTTGTGGGACAGACAGGCATGCAGACCTAAAGCCTGGCTGCTGCTGAGGTTTTATAATTTGTTCATCCATCATTGAAGAGAGCTGCCGACAGAGACATTTGCTGCCCTAAAACCTACTTTGGCGACTCAAAAAGAACAGTCTCTTCACTTTAACAATTTTATCTAATATGTACATTCATCAGATAGCAGGACATAAATGTTATGGATAAAGCTTTGAGTAAGGATGCAGTTAGTTTTTTTCTAACAGCCTTTTCACTCATGTGTCTTTGTCAGGCATAACATGGGGAAAGGTGGTCTCTTTGTACGCTGTGGCAGGGGCCTTGGCAGTGGACTGTGTACGCCATGGTCATCCAGCCATGGTCCATACCATTGTCGACTGCATGGGAGAATTTGTCCGCAAGAGTCTGACCTCCTGGTTGAAAAGGAGAGGGGGCTGGGTAAGGGAAACGCCTGATTTTTTTTATCTGATTACTTGTTTCTGTGGCTGCTTGAGTGTATGTAAGGCCTCTAGTATCACGATGGTAAACTGGCTGACAAAGCTGTGGCGGTGTGTGCTCCTGTTTTTGCTGGCATACCTTGCTGTGTTTGGTGTGGCCAAGTATGTTAAGTTCTCTGTAATATCACTACACGCCACTACATCTATTCCCAACATGGATAGTGTAGGAATATTACAGCAATATTATACAGGGCTTGAAATGATAAAGGAGACAGTGCTCAGATTTTTTTAAATATTTGAGTACTTTTGCAACTAATGATTATTTCCATTATCAATTAATATCCTGATTATTTTCTTGATAAAGTGATTAGTCATTAGGCCAAGAAAACATGATAAAATTGTGAAGAATGCCCATCAATAATTTTCGAGAAATCTTCATATTCTTCTTTTTGTTTGACTTACAAATATGTAAAGATTTAAAGCATTGAGTTGCAAATCATACCATTTTAGGAGCTTGAAACATTAAATGTTTGGTGTTTTGCTTTTTTCTCGAGTAATTGATTATCAGAGTAGATGCCATTTAATTTTCCGTCTATCAACTCATTGAGAATTACTAATGATTTAATGGGTATTCCCCCTACCCTCCCCTTCTTTTCTGGAGACCCTTTGAGAGACTGCATCAGATAGAAGAGAAGTCTTGTTTTCTGTAGATTTCAGGGAAAATCCTTTCAGATAAAATCCTGCAGACACAATAAAGTGAAATTCAGCCAAAAGAAGTAACAAGGCCTGGCAACATGCCTCTGTCTATGTTCTGCTCTGCTCGAAGGAGCAAAACAACCGAACAAATGAACGCTTGTGTACTCAGAAACATGGCACCCGAGTCAGTTGTGTTTTGAAAATAAGTGGAGTGTGACAAAATGAAGAGCAGTACATTGTATAACTGATCTCATAAGCATAAATGAGGGACCTATTTTCCACGGCTGCAGTCTAAACTCAAACAGTAATATTTGATATTTCTATACTGGGAGATGATGTCAGCATGTAGGAAACTTTAATACAATTTTGTGTAATGAAAGACTGATGCTAAACTGTCTTGTCTGTGGTATTTCATTTTCTATTAAAGTGTTCTAGTTATATAAGTAGATTTTGGAGTAAGCGTTGCTGAGATTTCAGTGTGGGCCTTGGCTGTGAAATTACATATTTGTGGGTAGGTTGCACATCTTTTTTCTGCAGATTGTCAGAACACTGACAAATCAGCAACACATGTTGGACTTACACCATTGTAAAACACACACTTTAAAACATTTGCTTCAGAATTGACTGTTCTGAATCGGCTTTCATTTAGTGAGCTCTGTAGCATATGAGTGACTCAGTGTCCTCCCTTTTTTTGCAGGTGGACGTGACAAAATGTGTGGTGAACACTGATGCCAGCTTCCGCTCTCACTGGCTGGTGACTGCTGCCTTTGCCTTTGGACACTATGTGAAGGCCATCGTGTTGTACCTCCTCAGAGAGAAGTGAAAGATGAAGTCACATGCTGGATTTTGGATTAGACTGAGCAGCACTGCACACCCCCAACACCACTCCACTGAAGCATCCACTACTTTGGATTATGTTTACACTCGTTTGCACTGACCCTTCACTGATAGACACCTATCCCTTCACAGACAGTAGCACCCTTTGCTTCCTTTGCTTCATCATGTCTATTTATTGTTAAAGGCTATACAATATATTGGCACAGATTTTATGTGAATGTATAAAATCAACCACTGTTATTTTTTTTTTTTTTTAGCTTTTCATTGGTCCACTATAAGCAGAACTGACTATTTTGATGCCCGTTTGTCAAGGGTTTGGCTGCCCCTAGTGGCTGAAAACGGTAACTAATGTATTTTGGCACATAAACTGAGAATATTCATGAGGACTTGGTCTTAAAAAAATCCCCACTTCTCACCTAGATGCTATATACAGCCCAATAGACTAGTTCATGGTAGATAAAAGTAAACACATCCTATTTTCCTCTAACTTAAGGAGTGTATGAAAATAATTGGGGGGAGGTCAGAAAAGGCTTAGGGTTCATGTATTTCTTTCTGTTTGCTGAAGGTAGCATAGTCCTTTTCTCACTATAGGTTTAAATATTGTTTCAGCTTTACCAAAAAAAAAATCCTGTCAATATCACAGGGTTTTATTTTTCTAATCACAATAGCTAGTATCTAGCAGGTCCAAAAATCTGTTTTAAGAAACATCTATCACTAGAGATACCCCTATCCCTACCGACAGTTGTCCCTTAACTTTTTCTGAACCTCAGCAGAAAAGAAGCTAAAGCTTAAGTTAAAATGGCAATATCAGGTGGAGAGTTTTTTTCCAAGTCAAGGGACAGGCTGAAAGAACATCTCAGTTATGCTTGGGGCAGTCTAGCTTTTTTAAAAGGTCAAGTAAAATGTTTGGGCCCCTTCCCTAGTCCCTAATGAGTCTGATGAATTGAGCCTACAACTACTACAAAATATATTTTGGACAGGATTATACATGAAATCAAATTCTTGCTATCTTGCTTGTTCCCTGTAGGGCAGTCTGTTGTTTTGCTGTACTGTGATAGCAGAAACGCATGTTTGAGTATGTTTCCTCTGAGTTTGAGCACTTTGATAACATTTCTTTTTATGAGTAGAATTTATTCCATGAATAATTTCACTTTTATATGGCATGTAGCACTAGATGACCTAGAAAATAAACCAATGTTTGTGAGTCATCTGCAACTGTCAATAATATTAATAAATGGTTCTTACAACATTCTGATGCAAGTTTTGTCTGATTTTCAACAAAGGCATGTACAGCTGATAGCTGAGCAGGAATAGTTTTGACTTTTGAAATTGCAGCAGTGAAAGGAGGACAAATAGTGCAGGTCCAGCCTTGTGATTGAATCAGAAACACTAAATACAGACTGGTAGACAGATTTAACCAACAGTGCTCTGTTTGGCATCACGCAATGCCCATTAAGCAATTTTACTGAATGAATTAGGACATTAGTCTCCAACCACAGTGAGACATTTCCCACCTCTTCTTTCAACTAAGTGCTAGTGACGGAATGTAAAAGTTCAACTCTATCAGAAAATATATTTTTGAATTACTAATCCCCACAGTTTCAAACCACTCCTGTTACACTTCACCCTTCCACTGATGGTACTATTCTGTCTCTTACTATGGATACTATCATATTGAAATTTTGATGGAGTGTAGACTTGGTATGTTTTTTTTTTGTTTGTTTTGAGGAGACGGATCTGCAAAGTTTACCGTCAAAATCGGAATAATTTCAATTGGTTCCTTTAGAATAATTAACATGGTTTCAGCTATATTTATATACTCTGAGTTTTTCAGTTTGGATTTTTCTAAGCAAAGAAGATGAGATGAATTTTACTCATTCATCCTCTCCCTTCTCACAACAGCCCCCAGGGCCTTCTCTATGGAAATGTCACTTAACTTGTCTGGCATTCACTTAACTGTGGCAATTCTTTCTCTGAGAGGTTTCAAATAGCCTTTTAAATTTTGCCATGTCATTGCCATAGATTCTCATATATTTGCCAATTTCAGGTGATCCCCTTTGCTGATCAACTGATTTTGTTTGCAGGCTTCTTTACCCAATTCTAAATAAATATGATATGATTTTTAACTGTCATGTAGGAGAAGACTTGTATTAACTTTCCACGCGAGGCTGTACCAAAGAATAAAGTGTAATAATAAAGACTAAAGAATCTGTAACTTGAACGCATCGTAGACTGTTTTCAACGGGGTGGATACGTCAGCCACCACTGATTGGTTAGAACTAACCCCGCCTCCCAAGTTTTATTGGATGTCGTCGGCAATGTCCCGCCTCTTTCAGAATTCCTGGGCAGGACTAGCCTCCCATTGGTCCAGCAGGTCTGAGTGCAGAGAACAACAAACAAGATAGGGTGAAGACCGTCGGGATGGATGCAGGTAAGCGAGATTTTGCAGCAAAATAACACTTTTTTCTCTCTCTTAGCAAACTAGTGTAGCAACAAAACAAATCACAACATGTTTTTTTCATGCCTAGAATCAAATCACCTGCTTTTTCAGGACAGGATCACCGTTTCCAGCCGCCTGTCCAACAGACCCTCTTTGCTTTGTAGCCTCGGTGACGTTAGCCTGCTAAAGTGATGACTAAAGCTAATTGCTAACTAACGTTAGCCTGCTGTTGTTGCTAAATGTTGTCGTTTCCCCGCTTTGACAGCTTGCTGTACGGCCGTATAACTTTCTGCGTGGTGTCCAGATAACGTCTGTATTAACGATATGTGTTGCTGTTAAGTTTCGCTCTTTATAATTTGTCTGTCGTCCTTGATATGACTGTTTATGCTAACGTTATGTTACGCCCAAAACGAACATCCCAATCGATGCACTGTCACCATCACATCAGTTATGCTACGTTACTGTTAGCACCGGGAATGCTATTAACTATGAGAGAGGATGTGTGATATAAACCAAGACTCGTGTAGATAAGTAATAGCACTCGGACAAAACGAGCAGACTTCCAATTGCATTTGCTCCCTTTTCGACTGAAAAGATATTCCTTGATTCTCTAACGCTGGCTGTGAAGCTGTAAATCATATATCTCAGTGTCTGAGCCAAGTAACTGAAAGGTAGTGAGTTAGCTGGCCAACTTTTCCCCTCTGTTGTTAGTTATGTAGATAATGCTGAGCTGGTCTCATATAGGTTGGCATAATCCACAGGAACCGTTTTTAAAAACTTCCTGTGTCAGTATAATAAAAAAGCACCAATTGACTAAGAGGAACCTGATACTTTAACGGTGTCAGTGACTGTTTTATACTTGGCTTTGCACCCACTTTTTCCAGTGACGAGTCGGAAAACACAGATTGTTACTGTGATTGCCTTTTGCCTTTACATTTTATTAAAAGTGCCTACATAGGTACTTATTTTTCTCACTCATTACCAGGGGAATTTTTCAGATACTGATATGTGTGATATATTTGTTTGATTTGTCAGCTTCCTATGTTTGTTGTTCAATTTGTTACGTAGCCTTTGTTATTAAAAGGGCACTCCACTGATGTTACACGTAAAGTTCAGTTTTCTGAAAATACTGGTCAGTATTTGTTAGTTAGTTACTATTTAGTTTTTCCTTGAATTCTTGGAGCTTCTTTTTAAGGGAGGTTAATTACCCTAGGAAATGCATTTAGCCTGACTTTGGAACTCGTTCAGTTGCTCCCTTGCATATAAAATGAAGTCCAGGTTAATCTAAAAAAGCATCTGTTTAAATATTATTTTAGTATATTCCTTTTCAGAGATGGGTGTACATAGAACATCCTCCCTGGAAGTGCCTGGAATTCTTCTCAAGCAACTAATGGATACTCCATCATTACTCCCTGACAGATAATTTCCCTTACATCGACTGCAACAGGTTGCTAGTGATCAAATACAAGAGCACCGACAGTTTGTCCCTTGTAATTTTCCATAAGCTTACAGTTGAAATATGTCTTGTTTTGCAGCTACCTTGACATATGACACACTTCGCTTTGGAGAGTTTGAAGATTTCCCTGAAACCTCTGAGCCTGTCTGGATCTTAGGAAAAGAATACAATGCACTCACAGGTAGGATTTTGGAATATGTGTATGTGAGAAAGAGCAAAGTGAGTATTTGAGTAACAACTAATCGTATTAGCAAGTATACACTCAACTTTTTTGATTTATTGTAAGATGGTGATTTCTGCTCCTCATGTAGAGAAAGATGAGATTTTATCAGATGTCACTTCAAGACTGTGGTTCACATACAGAAAAAACTTCCCACCAATTGGTAAGTGAAGAAAAAAGATGTATTTTTTATGCAGCTCCTCAGCTACCCTTAATGACTTTTTAGATTTTAGTCAATCTGGGTTTTCATCTCTATTTCCAAAAGTGATTTCAAGGAGAATTCTTTAATGTGTTACAGGTGGGACAGGACCAACATCAGATACAGGATGGGGATGTATGTTACGATGCGGCCAGATGATCCTAGGCGAAGCCCTGGTGTGTAGACATTTAGGCAGAGGTGAGGCGGCTTTAAAAATACCAAACAAAGATATAGATATCTATGTTTTATAGATGGATATTGGTGAAGCCTGATTTCATCACTGTGTGACACTAACAGCTCAGCTCTTCTCCAGCAAGTAGACTATAGCAAAACAGCGCTTGTTTTACACAGGCATAATAACTGGCTTTTTGTTCTCAGACTGGAGATGGGCCAGAGGCCAGAAACAAAGAGAGGAGTACATCAGTATTCTAAACGCCTTCATTGACAAAAAAGACAGCTATTATTCCATCCATCAAATTGGTAAGTAGTGACTGTCAAACCCTCTCAGTCATATTAAGAGCTCACTCTGGCAGTCCTGAAACAGTTTGCTTAAAGTCGTTCATGTCTTCCTTAATTCTGCAGCCCAAATGGGAGTTGGGGAGGGAAAGCCTATAGGCCAGTGGTATGGACCAAACACAGTTGCCCAGGTTCTAAAGTAAGTACAGTGAAGAAGATTCATGTTCTATTTGTTTCCAGATTTCATATTTTAGGGCTGCACCTAATGACTATTTTTATTATCAATTCTGTGTTGTTTATTTTTGCGTTAAGGTAGGAATTGTTTAAAATTCCTGCTTCAAGTTTTTAGATTGCTTGTTTTAGCCTTGTCCAACACCAAAAGATATTCCATTGCAGTGATAGAAAACAGACATTTGGAAAGCTATAATCTATGAATTATTCACATTTTTGCTATGTAAATTAAAGATTAAAGGTGCCCTGAAGAGATTTCTTGTAAACAGATTTTTGTTACATATTCAATGTCTCCCACCCAAATGCATTGTAAGTATCCTTGAGGTCTAACAAATTTGCCGCATGTATTTCCTTCCTGTCAAAATATTTGCAAACCACATCTTTTTTACTGCCTTTGCTTACATACAAACACACAATAAAAACAAAACCTGGACCCACTCATAAAACACTGCTCTATAACAATACATGTAGTCAAAAACTCCAAAATGTACCTTTATTTAAAATTCTATTGAAATATCAACAATTTTGAGAATAGCTTCTCTGCCAGTAAGTTGAGTAATCACTTCAGCGCTGTTTTGTATCATGTGGTTTTATTTTAAATTTTCCCTTTCACATAAATATTGCAACTTCTGTCATAACTAGGAAGTAAGAAAAGTATACCAGTAAAGTTTCATCATATCTAAAAAAAAGCAACCTGTTCTCCCAAAAGGCTGTAAAGGGCAGAACAGAGAGCTGCGTGTGTTGAGACAGCTGTTTCAACAAGAATCAGCTGAGTAACAGCTCTGGACAACAGGGTCTGTCAAAGGAGTAAATGTCAATGTAAAACTCTTCTTCTGTACAATAGACGTTCAGTCAGTGTAATTGAGACACACTCAGTGAGATACTCAGCTGTTTGTATTGCATCATATTTCATTGTTCTGTTTTGTTTTGTTTTTTCCACGCTCTCATGTATTGAATAGACACTGTCAAGCACAAGATAAGCTTTTTTTCTCTGAGGAGTTTTAAAAACAAAAAGAGGTCTCCCTCAAACTGGGTAAAGCTCAAAAATGTGACTGACTCAATGTGCTGTCTCTTCCAGGAAGCTGGCGGTGTTTGATACATGGAGCAGATTAGTTGTACACGTGGCGATGGACAACACTGTGGTCATCGAGGAGATCAGTGAGTGCAGCTGTGTTGCAACTTTGTGTTTATGACTTTTTCCTGTTATCATTCATAGCATAAGTAGTTCAAATGTCACTCCATAAAGTAGCTGAGTGGTTCAGTGTTGGTATATCAGTCCAAAACAGGTCTGTCTCCCCTCTCTATGAGTCTATTGCATTAGCTAATGCTAATCTGGTTTAGTGTGGTTTTCTCAATATAGACAAGAAACTGAACAGACAGGTTTGTCTTTTTTTTTAGACAAAAAAAAAACGATAGTAATTTTTCAATAATTTTGTTTTAAGTGATTTTTTATTTATTTATTTTTTTACTGCAGAGCGTCTCTGTATGCCCTGGCTGGACGCTGCAGGGGCCTGTGGAGACACAGAGGGTTTGGGGGAGCTCAATGGCTGCCTGGAGGGTGCGTGTGCCCTGGCTGAGGAGGAGACAGCTTTGTGGAAACCTCTGGTATTGCTAATCCCCCTCAGGCTGGGTCTGAGTGATATAAATGAGGCCTACATTGAAACTCTCAAGGTGAGATGCTTCAGTGTGTGCAATCATTCTGTATCTATTAAAATAATTATTCCTCAATCTCATATTTTTTCTATGGGAGATAGGAAACTTAACACAACTAAAATACTAAACTAAAACTTTGTAATTTAAACAATGAGAAAAGTGAATTTACTCACTCTGTGTAATTCTACATAGCTAATATCAACGTTGTTATTCATAGGCGGTGATGCCGTGCACATTCAGGTTAGTCTGTGTGCATTACCACACAAAAGTAAGATGGTTTGGACAAAAAGATTATGTGCTCTCAAACACTTTGGTACATGCCACTCCAAGTTTGACAAAATGTGGTTGGTAGCTGCACTGACTGCACACAACTCTTCGTTTGTGATTGGCTCCAAATATTGTTATGACCGGGGAATACAATCATGATATTGCTTTAATCAAGTAACATGTAAAATAAACATCAACACATACGCTGGTAGAATTGTGGGTAATGCAGCTCTGTCAGGATTTTTGCAACCTACAATTGAAAATGATGATACACTCTAATGTTCATTTAAATAGCACCGAACGATGGGGTTTGTACACCCTTATTCATGAAATTACCTTGTGTGACATTGACCTTCCAGGAAGCTTCTTGACGTGGTTTGTCACAGTCCAAACTACACTGTCTGAACAGCAACGATCGGTATTTTATATTAACCATGGATCACATGGCTACTAGTGCACGTAAGGGTTTGTTTGAGGTGGAAAGCTCACAGAGAATTTTCAATCAATTTCAAGGCTCCTCTCAGCTCTACAGAGCTTAACAGCATTTAAATTGAGCTTTACTCGTTTTTTGGTTTACCGGCCTGCAACTTTACTTTTTTTGTTCAGTCTCTCATAGCATTGTTTTCAGCAACAACAACAACAACAACAACAACAACAAAACCACTGTACACTACCTGGCCAGTACCAAATGGTAAAAGCTCATGGTAGTAAAGTCAGTAGTTGGTGGAGCCGAAACCAGAGCTAAAAAGCGAGTGAATATTGGACTTATGTTGATTACGTGGCCAGAAACATGACTCCGGATAAATGCTGTATACTGCCTGCTGGATGTGTTTATAAGCAAGTGTTTGCTAACAGGTTTACCCCCAAGGGTGCTTGGGAAATAGTTAGGAGTGGATTGTAGTAAATTTGGTTTAAAAAAAAAAAAAAGTACACAACTGGTGCTTAAATTAACAATGAGGCAAAGTCAGCTACAGCTGGGGTGAGATAAACCCTCTTGTCTCTTTTCACAGCAATGCTTCATGCTGCCTCAGTCCCTGGGTGTTATTGGGGGAAAACCCAACAGTGCCCATTACTTCATTGGTTATGTCGGTATGTCTGGTCTCTGTGTTTATTTGTGTAATAAACACCCAACTGTGCATTGCAAGCAAACTCATGCTCACCATATTAATTTTACTTGAACTGATCCAATCTGTTTCTTATCATGCTTTTCCTTTTTGTTGTTGCTCTTTTTCCTTAGGAGAGGAACTCATCTATTTAGACCCACACACCACACAGCCTGCAGTGGAGCCGTGTGAAGACAGCCAGGTCCCTGATGAGACCTACCATTGTCAGCACCCACCCTGTCGTATGCACATCTGTGAATTGGACCCGTCCATCGCAGCGGTAGGAATGGAGGGGAGGATTTTATTGCCCCAGCCCACTAAAGCCCATTGTTAATTGTGACTATGAGCTGGCAGAAAACTTTTTACAGTAACTCAGATGTTCCATAGCCGATTTGTCTCTTCTGGTGTCTGCCAGGGTTTCTTCTGCAGAACAGAGGACGAGTTTGATGACTGGTGTATGCGCATAAGAAGGGTATGTCTGGGTCTGTGTTTAAATTGCTTGTGTTGTTCCCTTGATTCATTGAAAGCAGTTTTTAAAAAAAAAACATGATCATCATAATGGGGCATGAATGAAGATGAAATATCATTATCTTCTAGCTGTCCTGCAAAAGAGGGGGCCTGCCCATGTTTGAGCTAGTAGACAGTCAGCCCTCTCACATGGTCAGCGTAGATGCCCTTAACCTTACTCCTGGTAGGTGAACAAGTGTATTTTTTGCAGCACATATTCAAAAAATTAATAAAAATGAATTTTAATGTTTTCTTCCTGTTTTTATGTGTTGACGCTCCCTTTGCAGATTTCTCAGACTCTGACCGGTTGGAGCGGTTCTTTGATTCAGAGGACGAAGAGTTTGAGATCCTTTCCCTGTGAGGGACATACGAACAATGATTTAATGTTCTTGACAGCAGGCCAGAGATTCTGTGTCTCTTCTCTGCATCAGAAGGGAAGCCTGAGGGAATGAACATGATTTGGGGACCTCTTGAGCCAGTCCAGCTCCAATGGTGTAGTCAGTGTGTGTCACACAGTGTTCTTCAACCTCTGATTGCTCTCTGTATCCAACATTGAGACTGCCTGGTGGAAGCCGTAGCAGGAGCTCAGGATAAAATCTGTATGCACATCTTCACATACATGTGTTTCCATTTGAGTCTTAACACTTTAAATGTTTATTCTGAAGTGATATGGTGCCTTTCCCTGACTCCATAAGTAAAATTGCCATAACAGTTTTATGTTGTATAGAACACAATGGTTCATAATGCCCATGGCTTATGCGGTCTGTCACTAATAATTGAAGTCTGTAACAGCCTGTACTGAAATCAAATTTAGTCAAATCTGCAGACAAGTTGTATTAATTGTTCATGCAAAGTATCCTTGCCAAGTGTGAACATATACACTCATTCATTTGAAGATTATTTATTTAATCAACACAATATATAGACAGGCAGAAGAAAAATAGACATGTAAGAGGATTAAAAACTAAAAATAAAATCAGAATCTGACATTTGACGATTGTATATCTCTCTTCCGTTTCAAGACAGTATGACATTATATTGGCATTTCTCCTCCGCTTTCAATCAAGCAATGGCAAGTTAGAAGATGGGCTAAATAAAATGTATAGTGTACAAAAGAGAGATAATCATTTATAGCAGATACTAATACACAACAGTAACTAAATCTTGTATCATACAGAATGTTTTGGCCATAAAACAGCAGTTTCATCCAGACTGGTTTACATTTACTTCCATAACTCTCCAATTGGCAGGTCCTGAGCTGTGTTGATAGTATTTTGGCTGTGAGCGATGATGTTCTTGTGCACATCCTCAACGGTCTGAGAAGCATCAATTACCTAGAACAGACAATTTAGATCGCAACATATGCTAAATATGGTCATCCTAAAACATATTTATTGTGTCTTTTGGGAATCAATTGTTGATCATACCTGCCAGTTGATGGAGGTATCCTTCATCAGCTGATCAAATTTCTGTTGAACTGCTCTTTGAAAACTGTTGGTCTCATATCTCTCTTCTCCAAACTGACCTCTGAGAGCAGCCTCGGCTGGGCTGAGCTGTAGAAACATAACAAGGTCCGGCTTTGGCAGTCCCACGTCAGGTTTCATGCACCAGTCCATAGAGAAACCCTGGAGAGAGAGCACATCAAGCTAGCTGTTGTGCTGCCTTCATGACCCCTGTAAAGACACTGTCTGATGGATGCAGAGTTGGAATGACTTAAGTAAAGTCTCACCGGCTTGGCACTGGTGAAAGCAACTCCAGAGAAGGCATACCTATCTACAATCAGTGTGGTGCCTTGCTCCAGCTTCTTCTTCATTAAAGGTCTGTGGGTCAGAATATTTTTAAAATGTTGCATTTGAAAATTCAGGCTGGTGATATTCTCTACTTTTGTTATTGTACACAAATCCCATAAAAAGACCAAAACCATCAATGTGTTTTTGAGCTTGGTGTCTTTAATATGTTCTGCCTTCCCCAGCTTGTCTGTGGCTCCAGACTGCAAGTCTATGGATTTACAGTCTTAAAAGAAAAATTGGTCACAAGCATATATTATAATAGGATTTTAAAAAAAAATCTGAATTTCCTTAGACAGCAGTGTACTGTAGCTTTTAGCATACATTATTAACTTATAATAACAGAAAAAACATAACAGGAGTAAGAACTGCAATTATTGATGACTTTTTTTTAAACAGTGGATCAATACACAGTTTGTCTTTTAGTGAATATTTACAGCACCTGGATGATGTGAGAGAATCAATCTTAAAAGATAAATACAGTGCTGTGTTCAGGGTAATGAGGCAAGCAGTGCAACATTGTGGCTTGTGTTTAGACAACAGAGCCCTATGGCACAAAGAAGAAGTTATATCAGATTTGACTACACAGACAATACTTGTTAGTAGGATCAGTTCATTCTTGGTTTTGGTATTTTCATGTTATTTGCTGACAATAAGAAAAATATGGATTTCAACATTTATCCTTTGGTTACAGAAGTATTCACATTTTGAGAGACTCCAATGCTTTACTCCATTTAATTCCATGCATTTAAATGCAAAAGATGCAGCGAGCTAATAAGATACGATTGCTGTTATAATTTGTTTGTATTAAAATATAATTACCAGAATGTATCAAAAGTGCATTTTGTTTTAGGCAGTTATTTTTAATTTATAATAAACAGAACAGTTAAAGGACACCTTATATTCTGACAGAAAACGGGGTTGATGCCCAGGTATCGTGCCGATCTAGCAACTTTAGGCAGAGGCACAACGTTAAAGGATCAGTTCATCCATTATTTCTAAAAAAAAAGTCACTCAATCTTTGTAATCCTTGTAGACATGCAGATAGTTTTTATGGACCAAGGTTTGCAGACATCTTCCTCTGAAACTCATCCTAACACGATATGGCACAAATTAAATTTCATTTGTTGCTGTTCGGTATTTCAAGTTTAACTTGTACAAGCTTTTGCGTTTACATCCTCAAAACCCGGGCAAGCAAACCCCAGAACTTTCCGAGTGGCTGGAAACCACAACTAGAAGCCAGGGCTGTCCCCGGAACGCTTGACTAACATAGCTGCTCTCTGATGCAGCTAACAGCTGAGCGCACCGCAGGCTAGAAGTTACTTGACACTAACTACCAAACTTTATTTGGCTGAACTGCGCTTTAAACACCTGCATGTGTCATTCTCGATGCCTAGCGCAGGGCGTGTTTTTGACCTTACACCAGTTCCCAGCGGTTTGCAGAGAAGAGCAGATGCACCGTGTGGTCCTCCAGGTCGCTCTTCTTCTCCAGGTAGGCGCTGATCAGCTGTCCGATCTTTGTCGACCTGTCTGCACCACAGAGTCACACCGCGGCTCAGTATGTTAACAAAACACGGCAGCGCCGCGTCCGACTTACACCGGACATCGGACCAGCGACCGGCGGTAACGACCGCACCTCGTAATCCACACAAAGTGTTAGTGAATCGCGTCTCACCGGGGAACCGCATCATCTCGGCGGGTCGGCCGCTCTGCTGCAGCGCCTGGACCAGCTTGTCGCACTGCGTCGTCTTGCCGGCCCTGTCCACCCCCTCCAGCACGATGAGCGCGCCTCTTTTACACGCCATTTTACCTCCGTGTCCGCGTCGTGATGTTTACAGCAGGGCGAGGACGGGGGGACGTGTCCGCTACGCGCCAAAGGACCGTGAGTCCGTCTCCACCATTTACCCGCCTTTAATGGAACAAACCACAACGACGCACATCCTGTTTTGCTTTTTTTTTTTTTTTGAACAACTTTATTGACAACGTGAGCGAGGGACGACGCGCTGGTCGTGAACGTCACGACGCGCTGGTCGTGAACGTCACGACGCGCTGGTCGTGAACGTCACGACGCGCTGGTCGTGAACGTCACTACGTCCTGCGCTGAACGCGTCGGGTCGACAACCAGAAAAACTGCGGTAACTTTCATTAAGGTTAGAATAAGATCGTGTTGAAAGATTAGCTTCTCGTTTTTGACAGAGGCTTTTATATAGTCATCAAACATTGCGTTAAAACCGTTATTTTCTAAAACAAAAACATAAAAATGACATTTTATAGTTACATCACTGAAGACACTTAGTATTAAATAGGACCTTTTTGATTTTATTGTATTTCCCAAATAATGTGTAATACTTTTGATATGATAAATGTATCAAGTTCACATATCCACACATTAAGTAACTGCCAACATCCAGGCTTTACAGCGCTGATATTTCTCTTGTAATTTAAGATGAAAGGTAGCTGAGTAGTATTTGGGGAGTAATACTGGCGTCAACCCTCTCACTATTCGTTAGCAAGTATTAAAAGGGCAAGATTCAAACTTTCTTCCAACGTTTAATTTTCAATCACGGCCCAGTGAGACATACACAAGACTCAGCTTCTCGTGTCATGTTTTATTTAAAAGAAAAACAAAAAGACAGTGCTTTACTTTGCTTTTAATTTTTCCTCTTGTTCTGATAGCAGGCTGGAAAGCATATCCTCTGTCAACAACTCCCACAAAGCTTCCACAGTGTACCATTAGTTAAGATTTATGGGATGTGTGGTTTTGAATGAAGTGAAAAGTGCCCCCCCCTCAGTTGAATTAATTTCTGGGATGTAGACAGGAAAGAACAGAAACATGTTTCTCTATGAGGACGGGCCCAATGTTTCTGTTCAAGTAGTGATTGAGCTGCACAAGACAACTACTGATGATAATCATTTATTTCTTACACACAATCAGTTACTTTAGTAGTGGGGCTGATTCAGGATTATCTCTGCAACATCCAACTGCAGCAGGTCACACGTTGCTCTTGTGGCAGTGCTTCAGAGCGTCTCTCAGTGCTGCCAGTACCATGTCAACACTGGCCTTGCTGCTGTTGCATCCCATTAATCCCACACGCAACACCTGGAAAGACCAAAGCCATCTGGGATTTAGGCTACACCGGACTTAAGCAAATTCTTAGTGGGCAAATGTAACTAGTAAAGAAGTGAGTGTATAGGCGTAGTATCTTTTACCAAGCCAACTGATGGTCCAAGGCCTCCAGAGATTTCTAAATTATGAGTTTTCATGATGTAGGTTGTGATCTCTTTCCAGTCATATCCGCGAGGAGCAACAATAGTTGTAACCGTGGGCAGTCTTGCTTTCTGTAACAACCATTTCAGCCAGACTTACTACATTTCCCTCATTTCTCATTTTATTTTCTGATAATTTTTCCTTATAACAAGAATGTTTTATTCAGCCTAAGCATATAAGGAAATTACATGAATGTATTGATACTTGAGACTCACTTTTTCTTTGACAAAAAGTTTGAGACCCATGCTTTCTAGGCCAGCATGGAAATAATCTGCCACTTTTCTATGTCTTTCCCATGACTTCTCCAGACCCTTAGAGGAACAAAACATTTCATTAAAACCAACAAAAAATTATAGAATAGCTGAGCATTTATGCATAACGCATATTTCAAGTTTGTAAAGGTTCATTTTCAGTGTGCTGAACTGATTTTTTGTGCAACAGTATTAAGAGTCTCCAGCTGTGCTAACGGCTCTGTGAGGCTGTATTTTGGGGCAGCAGTGCTTTAAGATGAATGCTAATGCTATGCTAACATGCTCACAATGAAAATGCTTCTGTGCAGATGATTAGCAGGTATGATTTTTACCATGTTCACCATCTTAGTTTATCACTTTAACATTTGCTTATTAGTAGTAAACACAAACTACTGATGAGGCTGATGGGAACATTACTTTTGCTGTATCTTATCATACACCAAAGTTGTGAACACACCAACCAACAGACCAACGCTACCATTGCTACAGCCATGACACTAGAATGGTTCAAAACAGCATGTTTCTACAGCAGTGTTCAGTTTGTAAAACTAACTTTGCATGTATGCACAGTACACTCTGTCCCAAAGCAAAAGCTAGTTCATGGTTAATTTATATTTTTGCCTTGTTCTGACAAAAGTATTGTTTGCACTGTTCTACCTGCTCAGTGGTTTTCTGGACAGAACTGTTGCAGGTCCAGACAAAATGCAAAAATTGACATATTTCATCCTAGCATTTGTCCCACCTCTTCAACAAGGACGGCCAGGCTCTCCCTCAGAGAGTAAAAAGCACTGACTGGACCCGTGTGGTGATATCTATAGAGAGGAAATGAAGAAGAAAGAGAAATATACAGAAACTGTGCAAGTGCGGCTGACTACTGTTCAAAATATGATCAGTTCCTGTCTGCAGGAAACAAAAATGACTTACACTCTTGATGGTTTGTTGTCACATCCCCAGTAGTTAGCAAGCCAACTCAAATCCAGGAAGAATGACAAAGGCTTTGTCCTCCGGTTGAAAATTTTCTGACTGTGGACAAATTCAGCCTTAAAAACACGCCACAATTTAATCTTAATCTATTACTTGCAGTAATGTGAGGTATATACACTTCTCACCAAGCTCTCTCACTGAAGGAGATGGGTGCTGTACCCGGCGGGGCGTTCAGAACCTTTTGAGAACCCGTGTATAGGATATCTATTCCTGTCAATGCAGACATTTACAAAAAATAAATCTATTTATTGTCATCAAAACATATATTGGAGCACAGTACAGACATGTTAAATGTTCTCATCAGCTACACCAGAGAGACTGGAAACACTTGGCCGGATTTAACACTAAACCTTGCTGGTCCATGTATAGAGGAGCTCCTCCCACTGAAGCCACAGAGTCTACAAGAAACAGGCAGTTATACCTGCAGGCACAGATCATAAAACATCTGCTATCATCTGCGTATCTTTTCTTACAGAAGTGATGACGACAGAGGTGTGAGCAGTATATCTTACTTATGACACAGCTGTCCAATGCCATCCAAAGGATGCAAGACTCCTGTAGAAGATTCTCCATGTGCAAGGAAGAACAGGACAGGCCTGTACTTTGACAAGGCCTATGATGAGATAACATTACTGTCACTCAGACTGCAGCTTTGACAGAAATTAGGAAGGAAAAACTGAGGTATTAGGACAATACCTGCTCAATTTCTGCATTGGTGAAGAAGCCTCCAGGAGGCGCCACAATGGTATTTACCCTGGCACCTGTTGAATTGACGGACATGGTATTGTGTCATGATTTTTATCGGCATTTATGTTCCATCTTTTGATACTGATTTTAAAGTACCTATCCTCTCTGCCATATCTGCTGCCCGCTCTCCCCATATGCCGTTCACTGCCATTAGCACACTGTCCCCCAGCTCCACCGTGTTGAAGATGGCACACTCCATAGCAGTGTGGCCGGTGCCGCTCACAGCTAGAGTCATACTGTTCTGAGTCTGAAACATGTACTGGATTCCACTTTTGATGTCACTCATTATCTGTAATGGAAAATGAAAAAGTTTTGGTGAGAAAAGGTCGTTGAAATAGAAATACTGTCCTACTGTTTACTGTCCTACCCTGTTGCCCTCATAAGCAGCAGAATGTGGTCCTTACAGTGGTTAGCAGCAAACCTGTAAATTTGTTAAATCAAGCTAGAAATTAAATATTCAGTAGCTAAACCTGTGACGATTCTGATTCCTGATTAAGTCAATTTTTTAGGAAAAAAAAGAAAAAAAAAACTGGTTCCAGACTCTTAAATGTGAATGCTGCTGGCTTCTTCTTCTGTGATATCAAACTGAAAAGCTTGAGTTTTGGATTATTGATCAGATACCAACAATACATTTAAATAGGTGTGGGAGTAACTGTGATGGGAATTTTTTTCACTTTTTCTAACATTTATTGATCTAACCAGTCAAACAGGAATATAATTGGCAAAGAATTCAGTAAGGGAAAAAAAAATCCCAGCCCTGCTTTCAAGCATTCTCTCCTATTCTCTCCCTTACACGTGCACAACAAAACAGATACAGGAATGCATGAAGGCATGTTTGTTAAAGACTTTTAATCAAAATGGCATGGCAAAAAAATAGGCTTACATTACAATGTAAAAGTACAGAGTCCAAAATATTTGGCAAAATATACTTAAAGTATCAAATAATTCAGTTCAGTTTATTTGTATAGCTCCATATCATAACAGAGGTTAACTCAGGGCATTTTTCGGATATAGGAGGTCCAGACCATACTCTTTATAGTTATTATTTACAAAGACCCAACAATTCAAATGAAAGTATTCATTTTGTGGAATAAGGACATAGAGTGTTATCTTATAAATGATTATGATTGGATTATAATGACACTAACATCTATTTCCAAGCAAAGTGATATTGCAACTGGTTTAGTTGGAGGTAATCGCAACTACCTTATAACATGTTTGATCATTTAAAAAATAGTTGATCATATATTGTTTGTAAAATCTTAATCTACAAAGTAAACAGGAAGATACGAATGCCTTAAAATCTTAAGTACAATTTCATCAGCGGTAATTTCTGATACATGTTAGATTTTGCTCAATGTTACAACTTATTCAGGATGTAGGGCAGAGTGTGACATCTGCTTGTCTTTGAAGTAGACTAATTGCTTTTCTCTGCACCATAGAGACAGTTTTTTGACAGACAGATCCAAAGTATAAAATGTTTCTAAAAAACCTGTTTCACCTAAACAGGGTCTCTTATGCCTGTCTCTTCCTTGAAAATCTACATCATTTGTGTTTAACACACCAAGTTACCTCAAATATCTCTGGATGCATGTGTCCGATGACAGGATTGGCTCCAGCATCCAAGATGCGAGGAGGAACGTTGGAAGGTCCTGGTCCAAACATGTGACGATGAGGAACCTCCAGCGGTTTCTGCAGGCATTTTGGTGGAGGTACAGAGATCGAAGACATGTTTCCAGCAGTGTGACAAGTGCAGTAGAACCACAAAGAACTGTGGAAACAGATGAAGTAAAGCCTCAGCTGTGTCTGACTGGCGGGGTCCTCAGGTCAGTAGTCTGTCACAACATTTCTTGCTTTTATCTCTTTCTTCTTCTGTCAACACTCGCTGCTTTCTGAGCAAGGCCACTTGATGGTTTCTCATTTTTACAGATAAGGAAGTCACCTAACATGTCCTCAGATGTTAATTATTGACTAAAGACTCTCCAGGCTAAACTATTACACTGTCCCAGTTAACAGACAATGTTCCAGGCTGAACAAACAAGTGTAAATGCACTCTGTGGCCTTATGTTTTAAATCTATTAACTGTAGCTCTTACAAGGTTAAATTACAATAATCATACATGTAGATGCCATTTTGATATTTGGACAGTATATAAAATTCAAATGTTGGAGAATTTGGAAAAGCTTATTAAAGGTAAAGTGAAATCCTTGAACAATATTTTGATGAAGCACAAGTAATCAGAGTTTTCACCATGTTGTATAGTTTTATTTTATTTAAGTCTCTACATCTTTATGCATCAGTCACACTAAAAAGTGCTGTATTGTTTTAAAATATATTTACAGCATTCAGGGTCTTGTAAAAGCATGAAGGGGGACACATTTGTGTGCATAACACAATTATAATATTCATTCAGTCAGCTTATGTTGTTTTCATCACACCTACCACAACAATACTCTGCTCGTATTGTCCATAAACACTTTCTTAATGTTGTCTTTCTTTGCATTTATTAAAGTTTTACTATTTCTGTTCAGCTAGAAAAAAGTTGTGACTCTATTTAATGTTACAAAAATGTCTTAACAATCTGTTTAACCAGAAAGTGTTCCAAGCGCTATTACAAACAATTACTTTTAGGTGATGAAATATGATGAAAAGCGTCAATCAGATGAGAGAGAACTGACAGAAAATCTTCATATAATGGTTCACAGCTGAGCTTGATTTTTCCTCTGAGTGATGAGAAGATGTTTCCCTAGAGGCTCAGGGCAGAAGGAGCCTTCTTTGTACACCAGCTGTCCCCTGAGGATGGTGGCAAACACCACACCCTGCAGTGTGGTGCCGAGGTAAGGGGTTATCTGCACAAATAGGATCATATCGTGAAAAATCTGGGCTTGATTCATCAAACTGTTTGTTCTTACATGTGTCCTGATGATTTTATTTACCTTGTTTTTATGATGTATGCTTCCTTCTTGAATCTGTGAAGTATAACAGAGAATGAAACAAAGCTGATTCGGGGTTTGGTGATTGTTAATAGCATGGACTCCTTTTTGTATACTAACCTCAAATTCTCTCTCTGGGTCCCATATAACCAAGTCAGCATCATAGCCAGGGCTGAGGCTACCCTTCTGGTTGTCAAGACTACACAGCTGGGCCGTTTTCTGGCTGAGAAGCCTCACCACATCGGACAGCTGAAAGCCTCTCTTACTGGCTGAACTCCAGAACAGAGGCAAACCTGGTAAAACAAAAAAAGATGAGTTATATACACTCCTATAGAGGCTGAGTTTACACCAATCAATGTTAAAAGTTTTATGCAGTTTTTTTCCTACAATTTTGCACTCTGGCATCTATTAATCCTTTCATAGAGGAGCAGTCACATCAGATAGATAGAACATTGTGTATTACTGTTAAAGTCTTACTCATGTCAGACTTTGACCAGTTCTTCACTGTGTCAGACCAGTAGATGATTGTTCTGTCCTCTAAACTGGATGACACCTTCAGTTTACCTCCAAGTGAACTTTGCCCAGAGTGGGATGTTTGTCAGACAGATTATGGGGGAGGAGGTAAGGAGGTAACAACTAATCCACCCTAAAAACCTGCATATATTATTCCTGTAGTATTGCACAGACCTGTCTTATTTGTCATATAGAGACAAATCCTGGATTTGCTCTGCAGACAGTGAAACATGTGAAAGCTGTCCTCACCCTGCGACAGCAGCAATGGAGACTTTAATGTGATGCTGCTGCATTTTCAGATCCACCAGATAAAGCTTTACATTCATACAGTAAAACTCAGGATGTAAATTCTCAAACAAAATCTCTATAATAAGCAGTGTAGTGTCTCGGTGTCACCTGACATCATCGATTCACCAATGTGTCTCATATCACACTCCAATAGATTGAATCATACAATGAATTGAATGAGCACTGATCGCCTATTCACTGAACATGGGACATTGATGAGCCAATGATCTTCGACACAACTTTGAGACAGAGCACAGTGAAGTAACATCAAACATATAGTCCCAGGGTTAGGTAAACTAAGGTAAAAAAAAAAATGTAGCATGAAACTTAGCTGCAAATAATAAACGAGTAAAGGCTGACTTTGATTTAGGTAAGCTAATCAACAAGCACTGACAATTGTCTATGGATACTGACAATTGTCTTCATGCTCTAGTGTGGTCTGCCCAATACCTATGGGAAATATCAGTCTTTTTGCTGCTGCCTGCTAAATGCTTCACTATGTCCAATAGCTAGTTGCTTTTTTCTTTTTTTTTATGAAAACATCTGCCTGTCTTCAGCAGGAAACGAGACTGTACAGTCAGAGAGAGATGCAAAACAGTGAATTAGCAGGACATAAAACAAAAACAAAAAACCTAAAACTTGCTACTACATATCACTACGAGCAACCTCTTTGACATAGGCAGTTAACCCTCTGATAAAAATAATGATTGATACAGATTTAATTTTGATTTTTGTTAACATTGACCTGACAAAGATGCTACCTATGAAGCCATTTTTCAATTTGAATTTGGAAGTTCAACATCTTGGAAAATGGTTGATGCCCTGGACAATTCACTGAGCTAAGGAATTGGATGAGATTTAGTCTAATAGTTGGTTATGATGTTACAGTCCCAAATCACTGAAATATGAAAAAAGTAATGTTATATCGCATTAAGTTTTGCATTAGGAGTCATGCTACAACTAGATTTTATTTTTTTTGTTGTGCCACTGGAAATAAATACTAAGTATGGTCGTTACTAGTATTAAGTTACCAAACTGTAGTGAAGAGATTCCTCCCCAGGCCTGAGTGAAGTCTCCACTATCCAGTTTCTTCAGATCAGGGGTGCAGGGAGAGTGATCAGACACCACCATGTCAATCTGCCCAGCTTTCAGTGCTGACCATAACTGCTCCTGATGGGGCACAATTAATCATCTACCAGTAATCAAAGAATAATGAAGCAAGTGCAGCCCAGTTTCATGATGAGGCTCAGACTGATTTTTATCTAGTCTGCATCCTATTCCATTTACCCGGTTATTAGATCCTCTGATGGGGGGGCAGCACTTGAACTGAGTGGCCCCAGCAGGTATGTTCTCAGCACTCAGGCTGAGGTAGTGGTGGGTTGTCTCAACAGTCAAGGGGGCTCCAGCCTGCCGTGCCTCAAGGATCAGTTTCAGTGGCTTTGCAGAGGACAAGTGAACTATATGGCATCGCACCCTGGAGCACAGAAAGGTAGATGACTGTGGGATCAGTGCTACAGATGCAAGCTATCCCATCCTGAATTATCTGCTATGACGTTATGGTTATTTGTCACCATGATGATGATCTTACTGGTACTGCAGGCAAAGTTCTGTGACAGTGCGAATAGCCTCTATTTCCATGATATCTGGCCTGGACTGCAGAAAGGTGGAGTACAGACAAGGGTCTAACATGGAAAATGGTTTGGAATATATGAGTATTTGTTACTGAAAAGAAATTACTAAAAAAAAAATTAACTCCGACTGACGATTTCCTTAGTTTATACAAACCAGAGTAGGGCAGTATACCAGTATAATATTTGCACTGTGGTATTATGAACCTTGATTTTGGATATATACATAGAATATAAAGGTTAAATGTTGCTATTTATCAGTCCTCAATGTTAAGTGATTTAAATTTCTGAACTTGCCAGATTATTCTAGGTGGGTACAACTAAAAAAAAAGAAAGAACCCCTGAATGAGGTACAAAAGGGTCCAGTTAAAATATATTTTTGTGATTCGGATGAAGTGAAGACTTGAGATATCTGAGAGTAATTTTCAAGTCTAATTACTTACAATATTATCATAGTTTTGGGTTAGATATTGGGTCAAAAAATATGCTATTTAATTTGTCAATACTTCCAAGTCCTAGTATAAACCTTAGTTTAAATGTGACAAATGCTTAGCTATTTGTTAGCTGTTGTAAAATTAATCTTACCACCAGTCTCCTCTGTTGTTTGCTGAACATCTAACTCTGCGTGAAACTGGAAGAGAAAGATCAAAAGGTACTTCAGCTACATTACTGTGCTATATTTAACCATGTGAAGTTAATAATCACAATCTATGGTAAATGTTATGGATGCTGCTGATGAAGAGTTACCAGCAGGACACTTCCGGTGCCTTGCAGCTGCTTCATGGCTGTGTGTAGATCGTAGTCAGTCACGTGAGGAAACTCGTCCACCCCACTATGGATGAGGAAGCATTTGAAGCCAGCCACTCCTGCCTTGATCATGGGTCGCAGTTCTAGCTATAGGGAGACATCTGCCGTTTGTCATTGCTTTAGTCCTAATCCAGCACAGTCTGGCTGAGAATGTCTTCATTTTCTCCAAGCTGTTCCACTGCAGACCTACCTGATTGCCAGGAATCACGCCTCCCCAGAAAGCCATGTCCACAAAGCACTTCCCTGATGCCTCCTGCAGCTTCTCATGAAAATTACCAAGTGTGGTGGTTGGAGGGATGCTATTTCTGTTGCAATTTTAGGAGGCAGAGAAGAAACACAAATCATCGCTGCAATTTTTACTTCTAATGTTTTCAAAGTGCTATTTTATTTTGCCAAAAGAATCTCTGTTTTCTAAGTTCCATTGTAAGTGCACGGGCCATGATCATCCTAGCATTAAGATGCTTCTGTTGCGCAGGAGTTCAGGATTTTCATGGATTTTCAGCTGAAAAAATACTGTCACCTTCAGGAGCAATTCTATAGTTGTTCTTTGACTTGACGAAATGCATTTATAATGAAACAAAATCCAGCAGCCCATATAGTCATAAATATCAAACTTTTAAATAGCATGCTAACATACCAGGGACACGATGAGTAACATGAGTGATAAAACAGCAGACACACTTTATCTTATTGAAATTATGAAGTACTTTTATTAATAACACGAATAATGATAAATACATGTAATAATAAAATAATACACTAATATGCTTATATACATTTATTAACATTAATCTGCAAAAACTTTGTGTATTGTGTCATTGTGTATTATGCAACCTAATATGCAGACTGTTAACTCCTTTGCAAAAAAAAAAGAATTATGGTTACTTACAAGGTAAAAAATAATCTCTGTTCATAAGGTCTAATACTATATATATATATATATATATATATATATATATATATATAGGTGTCAAAAAATCATAATGGAGCTATTACACACGTACAAAGATACAGGTATTTTGCAAGGAAAGACATGATGTAACTCAGTTTCACAGTGCCTGCTGCTGTCATGTATAGTGTCAGAACTTGTTCTACTGCCTATTTGTAATTTTGCCCAAAGAAACTTAAAAAGATGTAATTCACAATCTGCCTTGACCTTTACCAGTCACCCTCCATTGTAACCCAGTGGGTAGTGACTGATTTCAGGGAAAGAAAGTCTCCAACTTACAGCGGCATGTCTACAATCGTCGTCACCCCTCCAGCTGCAGCAGCCCTGGTGGCCGTCCAGAACCCCTCCCAGGACGTCCGTCCTGGTTCATTCACATGGACATGGCAATCCACAATGCCTGGCATCACCACACTGTTTCCCACATCCAACACCTGCAGTCACAGGTGGGTTGCATCTCTCAGGGTAAAACAATCAAGCAACCATTTGTATGCAAATAGAATATTAAGGCTGTTATGTCAATGTGTTTGGGTTCTTGCTATATTTATTTTACCTCCACTAGGGGAAAAAGCTGAACCGAAATCAGTGCGAGCCAGCTTACCTCACAGCCAACATCCCCTGAAAAGTTGCTTCCTGAGAGTATTTGATGGATTTTCCCATCCTTTATCATGACAACAGCAGGGCGGAGTCCATTGCCGATCAGTACCCTGTTACTCCTCACAGCACTAACCGTTGAGCCAACTTCCATGTCTGTTTTCATTGAGTGTTAATGAAACAATAGACTCTCCTAACTCTACCTCTGCACTTAAGGTACACTCTTGGCTACTCAGTGGCCTAGTGCCGAGGCACCGCCCCCCAGCTCCACGGTTCAATGTACAAGCATTTGTTGACTTTTCTGCGTGACCTGCTTATTTTCAGATCAAATCATGGGCAGCAGATCAGATGATGCTTGAGTGGCACAAAAAGAACATAATCACACAAGCAAGTACGGAGACAATTAAAATACACAAGTATGGTGAGGACTGCGTGATATGGATGTAGTGTGGTCATGATGGCATAATGGCAAGCTTGAGGTTTAATCCTGCTCCTGAACCTCTGCCTCTGACACTAGAATACAGAGTGTGGATATAAAAAATGTTATTATCTTCCAAACTGGCTGTTCTCCAAGTTTGGACTGAGGTCCAGATCTGGGCTGAGCGGCAAATCAATCTGTAATGGCCTCAAACATCACTAATGCAAGGAGCAAGATGTTCCTAAAATTTTCTGAAACTGATGAGACCAGAACAGAAAGTTCAGGTTTGAACTTTGCTTTATGACACTTACTCATGTTGTTCCCTCCTGACTAGATGCGTGCTTGTATTGTTTCAGCTCTACGATGAATGTAACTTTGGATAAAATGCCTCTGAATGAATTGTAGAACTGTAGAGAGGTGTTCATTAATTCTCTGACTGTACAGAACTAAACCTGTGGTGCCTGCAGCTGTTTCACATATCAATGCTTTCTGATCAGTCAGATTGACCTTTTGTGTTCAGGTTTAAAGGAAGTGGTAACAAGCAAAAACATTTCTCACACCAAGTCATGTCTTGTCTTATTGAAATTATATGTCATGCTATTGACAGTTTAATTACATTTACTTATTTTTTGACTAAATCCAAATATATGGACTTTTTTAATAAAAAAGAAAAAAGGTTGAGTTCTGTTGTATATAACATTATAGAAGATAAGGGAAATATAATAATATATTCAAATATCATCCTACATACCATGCTGAAGGACCCCGTTTTGGAACACAACTACTAAAGGACAATGGAGATAAGTGCTATAGTTGTTCAAGCTGATGTTCTTATTATCTTCAGGTAGCCTCGTACTCTCATGTTGTCAGAATCCATCTGGCTTGTACGGAGATAGGCCACACATCACCAGGCTGAATATGGGAGCCTGAAGGATCGGGTCAAAAAGCAGAATTTCATATTACTATCCCCGTCTGTGTGTATATATTTTTGTCCGTAAGAGTTTTCATACAAATGTTCTGTCATTTACCAGCTTGAGTGTTTCTGATAGGAAGTACAATAAGATCTTTATTCTCCTCATGTAACTCATCTCCTATAAATCGGTTCCTCTACTCTTTATTTATACAGCTCATATATAAATGGCCCATCACAGCACCAAACATTTTCATCAGATGGTTAGGAAAAGTGTCTCACTTCATTCATTAAAGGATAGGTCCACCTATTTTCAAGTCTGTCTTTAAAAAAAAATACTCAGGTTTCTGTATGTAACAAGGACAGTGGATTTTGTCCCCATACCTCTCATGAGCCTTTCAAGCCCATTTTTAAGAACCTGTTTGAACAGAAGGGATGTTCAGTTAATTAATGTTCAATTAACTGTTTTAAGACAAACTTGCAAAACGGTGAACGAAACCTTTTGGACTTATGCAAAAAATTGAGGGTTTGATGAGAATGAGAAGTGAATGGGGATGATCCATGTGGGATTGAGATCATTTTTGCACATTTTTTGGATGCACTTTTAATTGTGTTGTTTCACCCGATAGTCTGGATTGTAGAAACCACAAACTAACATCTGGCAGAAAATCTCAAATGTGTGCATTTTGCCGGTTCAATGCATTCCCACTCGTGCAAACCTACTGACAGATGGGGAAAGATAACTTTAAAAAATGATAAATGAGATAATTTAGCTCCTCCATCTCTGCTCCCCTCACCTGTCGTCAGTGTGGCTGCAGGCTGCTCGGTCTGGCCGCCCATTGGCCGGTGCTTGGAGGAGAGGGCTGGGTTTTGAGCCCGTGGGTGCAGGGGGGACGCCGGGGGACGGAGGCTGACAGGATGCAGCTTCGCCTCAGCGGGCGCCATCCCTCCGTCCTCCCGGCGATGCGCTGTGCGTTATGACGCTGGACCGTCTTGACGAGCGCATTACGTGGGACTGGCGGAGCAGCAGCAGCAGCCCGGATCCTCGTTATGTAACCATATGATGCTGCTGCTGCACGGGTTGAGAGAAGCAGGGGATCGGATCTGAAAGCATGGCTCGTTTACTGAAGAACGAGAGCGTGTTGGTTTGCAACTGAGCGTACAGACACGGCTGCTGTGGGCAAGTACAATGCTAATTGTAAATCGCCGGGGTGCAGTATAATTGAGTCAGCCTGGGCATCAGTGGCCTGTCCCTGAGGTGCACAGACGTCTGGAGCCTGCGGAAGCCGCAAAGCGCCTTTCTTTCCGCGTCTCTGTTTAAGTCCGTGTCCTCTGTCAGTGGAAATAAACCAATGCGGGTTTGTTTCAGAGAAGAATCCGGATCGTATTTTGTTCTCCATTGCACTGGTTCAACCCAACAGCCTCGGAGCTGTAGTATAAACAATGGCGGGTCCCGAGCAGTCCAAGCAGCAGCAGCAGGTAGAGGAGAAGGCAGAGCGCATAGATGATGCTGAGATGGCTCTGCAAGGCATTAACATGCTGCTCAACAACGGATTCAAAGAGAGCGACGAGCTGTTCCGGAGATACAGGTAATCATGTTTTTTGCTATCAGAGCTATTAATGATAATAATAATAATAATAGTAATAATAATAGTAATAATAATAATAATCTGTCACAGTATGTAGCATTCAGAGTACAGCGTGTACTGTACCAACATGCTCACAGTGGCTGAACCTGTGGCTTTGCATGTAGAACAGTATATCTCAAATAAATGATATGCTTTGACTGATATTTGAGGTGACAGCGACTGTATCTATGGCCCCCAGGTGTCAGTCTGATCTGGGATTCCCTCAAGCTTCCCACTGACATAGACCACCTCTAACAGAGAGGTGACATCATATAAACAGCTCATGGTACTGTTAACTCTATGCACCTGAAGGCTTTACCAGGTGACCTGTATGCGCGTTATCCACTTTTAAATGATTTCATCTTTATCTACGTCTGTTATGGACACTTGTCCTTTTAAATAAAAAGAGGAAAAGAATTGCTATCTTGCATGTCAGACAGAGAGTCCTTGACGTCAGCCATGAGCAGGGGGACCGTGGTTGCACCTGCTCCAGCACATGCTGTATTTCTCTTAGCAGGGAAAGTTAGCTGTAGCTCCTTTTTAGTTATACTCATGATTGGTTCTCCCTGAGAAAGAGCAGTGCCGAAATTACTGTATATAACAAGCATGATTTAGATCTTGTTGTGATTATAATTTTAAGTAAAATATTCAGCTTTGTTTGTATCTGTTTTGTTTCTTGGTCTCTCTCTCTCTCTATCTATCTATCTCTCTCTCTCTCTATGTAGGACCCAGAGCCCACTGATGAGCTTTGGGGCCAGTTTTGTCAGTTTCCTGGTGAGTTTCCTCTCAGCTGGTAATAAAATGGACAAATCAAATGCCTGAAGAAATATCATTTACTGTTAAGTAGTAGCAAAACAGCAATTAATATAATTGATATAGGAGAAGAGTAAGATTCAAGCACAGTTAGATTGCTGTTGCAGAAAAGCACATCACTATAACGCTGCATCCATCACTGATGGAGATTCAGGCCCATACCCCCCATCCCCACCCCCTAAGGAAACCACACAGTATCAAGGTCTGAAATAATCAGATCTGTCAAAGTGGTTGCATCATTGTCACTGCTGGCATCCTCTCCTTCTTTTCCTTCCATTAACATAATGGATGCATCCTCCTGTCAAGAACAGCATAGCTGTCGCAGAAAAGCACATTACTATAACACTGCATCCGTCACTGATGGGAGATTTCTAACAGCGTGGTGGTCACTAGCAAGCACACACACACACACACACTCACTCACTGTTGCTACCCCTCATGTCGACATTCACACACCACGACGCCAGGGATGATGTCATCCTCTCCTCTGTCCCCAGATGCTAAATGGCCCTGAAGGCAGTGGGGGTGGTGACATCTGACCATCATGGCAGGCCTTCATAACGTGGAACCACAGAGCCCATGTCTCTATGTCAATAAGATATACAATACACAGTATTTCCTCCTTCATTTGTGTGTGATTATTTCATGCTCGACTCAAAGTGATATTTAATGGTTTGAGAAACATCGCAGCAAAGATTTTCTGATTCTGCCAGCTGGTCGGAGTCTCTGTAGCCCCGAACACATACACAGCTGTACTGATGTCACTGTGTTCTCCATTCATTGTTATGCAGAAAGAGCCCTTTGTCCTTGCCTGCTTTTTAAGAGTATTACATAACACTCCTTCGTTCACTCCTTATTACAAGATTGTAAGCTAGCTCAAGCATAAATCTGCTCTGTAAAACGAGACGATTTAATATCAGAATAATAATGCAATACAGTGTTTTTATTCCACTACATGCTGTATATCAGTAAACCAAAAAGACCGGTTTAAGGACTTGTTGCTGCATTTCATTGCAGAATGCCATGATGACATTTGAGGAGGAAAAGATGCAGACAGCCTGTGATGACCTGAGGACTACTGAGAAACTGTGTGAGAGCGACAGTGCCGGAGTGATAGAGACAATCAGAAACAAGATAAAGAAGAGTGTGAGTGCAAAAATAAGGATAAAAGAAGTGAAGGGTATATTACAAGGACTGTTAGAGGGGGACAAGAAACCTACGAACTAAGCTCTGACAACAGTACGCCTGAAGTGATGTGATATTCGCAGCGCCGAGTTGCACATTTAGATTTTTCCACTTAGTTTATGTGAACAAACCGCTTTCAGTTGCTACTGATGTCTCCTATATAACAGACTACAGTACCCCTCACGATGTTTATGTCCTCGGCATCATGTCTAATGATGCAGGCAGCAGTGAGTTCATGGCAAACCCACTCACAGATTTGATTACTACTTCTATGTAATGTAATCAACAAACTGAGAGTGGACTGAAGGGACTGTCCTAAGCAGCTCCGGGTCATGAAGGGAAACTTCGTGTTCCTCTGGTGACCAGCCAATGGGGAAACAAGTTGCAGGGTGCATGTTTATACTGCCAATTGAGTGTGTGTATGTTTGTGTGTGCGTGTCACAGATGGACTCCCAAAGGTCAGGCGTCGTGGTGGTGGACCGTCTTCAGAGACAGATCATTGTTGCTGACTGTCAGGTGTACCTCGCCGTGCTCTCCTTTGTCAAACAGGAACTTTCTGGTAATCAAATTTAACCAAAAAGCCAAACATTGTGAGCTTAAGTGTTTGTCATCATGGTGGTGCCTGTCTGCATGTGAGACACATTCTTGTGAAAAGTATAACTGAAAAACAAGACTTAAAGAAACCTCATACTTTCAGATTATTCTAATTAGGAGAATTATTACAACTGTTAATGAGGAACAACTTATTTTCTTCCACTACAACTCTGATAATGAGATCGTATTATTACCCCACAATTCGTATGTGCAGACAGATGTGTTAATATAAAAATTATTTGTCTTCAGAGCCAACTGAGATAACCCTGATGACATCCCTATGATGACATCAGGGTTATTTTCTCAGGGATGAGAAAGCTCCCGTCAGTGCAACCAAAGCCTGAGTAGAACTGAGTAAAGTGACCTGCAGGTGTAAAACTGAGGGAGTGCCCCTTTATTTCATCAAATCAGTGCTGAAACAGTTACTTGATTAATCAATGTCTAATTAGTCAAGTGACAGAAAAACACAGAAATGAATGAATTATTCTGATAATTGACAATCAGTCTTGTTTTCTGTGTCTTACTGTTAATTGAATATCTTCGTGTTCGATCTATTGGTTGGATGCAACATGCAATTTGACTTAGCTGTTTAATGTAATCATTAATTGTTTAATAAACTGTCTGGAAGTTATGGTTTTCAATATGCACATCTCCATGCAAACCTTTGTTCAAAGTATCTTGTTTTTTGTTTCAAATGACAGCATATATCAAAGGAGGCTGGATTCTCCGTAAGGCCTGGAAAATGTACAATAAGTGCCATAGTGACATCAGTCAGCTGCAGGAGGCCTGTCAGCGGAGGTCCTCCGTCAACCACGACTCTCTCTCGGCGGACAACGCCAATCACAACGCACCAGTGGAAAACAGTGTGACGGCCGAGGCCCTGGACCGGCTCAAGGGCTCCGTCAGCTTCGGCTATGGCCTCTTCCATCTGTGCATCTCCATGGTACCACCACACCTGCTCAAGATTATCAACCTGCTGGGCTTTCCCGGCGACCGACTCCAGGGTCTGTCCTCCCTTATGTATGCGAGCGAGAGCAAGGACATGAAGGCACCACTAGCTACGTGAGTAGGCTCAGCTCATATCATTTCACAGAGAGCGAGACAGATAATACTTTAGATTATAGTCTCCAATGCACTGTAATTGATTAAAGAGTTTAAAGCTGCTCTAATCAATATATTTATATAAGCAATGGATCAAATGTAATGTGAAAGGTGCCTCTCATAGTGAATAGCTAGTAGCTAATAGGTAGAACCCAGTGGAACATTTAGCAGCAAAAGAGCCAGATTATTTTCTGTTTTTTTTCTTAGACTTGGAATGTCAATACTGTACTTATATTGATCAGGTGGATGTGTAAATAGGCAACTGTGTGTTAGAACATTTACATTTAACTTTGCAGTATAAGGTGATAACAGGTCAATGTTGTTTTTAAAATTTGTTGCACTGCTCCGAAGTACCCAGAAATTAATTACTGCAGCATTTATTTGCTAGCCTTTGCATGGTCAAAAAAATAAACAAAAGTAAAAACATATCTATTTGAACAATTTTAGAAATAAAAAAATAGTAATAATGGAATACAATATTCAATTCCATACATTTTCCTAATCCTGGCAATGATATTTAGAGCCTTCTGCAGAGCATTATCTCTAATAAGAATAGCTACCAAATGAATTCATAGCTTCATTCATGATGCATTCTGCTGATGAAGTGTGACCTTTTAAATTAAACCTCAGTAGATAAATGTGAATTTGCCAGAACAGGCAAAGCCTCAGAGTCGACGGCAGATTAATCATCAAGCAGTAGTATGCAAACCAACAGGTCGTTGCTCTTTTTTCTGTCAGATCTGGACCGAATTTACCTTTCACACATGCCCTGGTTAATACACAGTCAGCCAGACATTCAGGTTTAAACCAGACCAGTCTGAGTGGAATCTGTTGTTGTACTACTCAGGTTGGCCCTCTTGTGGTACCACACCGTAGTGCTGCCTTTCTTTGCTCTGGATGGCTCTGATACACATGCAGGGCTACTGGAAGCCAAAGCCATTCTGCAGAGGAAGTCGGTGGTTTACCCCAACTCATCGCTCTTCATGTTCTTTAAAGGACGCGTTCAGAGGCTAGAGGTACGTACCACAGGCTCAGTGCTGGTAATAAACAGTGATAGCTAAACGGAGCTCTAACAAGACTGCAGTCATTGACAAGCTTTCATCATTTATACTTGTTTGTAATGCTGGATAAAGACATTGTTTTTCAAAGATACATTAGACAATTTTTTTTTTTTACCGGAGAATCTGAAAGGAATCTGTTATCAGCCAATTTAGCAACCTCTGTTCATGCACATATACTTAATATGCATGTCAGACGACTCATGAACTCACCAACATCTGATCAACCATCTACTTATCTAACTCATGCAACACATGCATGAAGCGTGTGTCTAACATAATTACTGTTACCTGTTGGTGTATGTGTTCTCTCCTCTGTCCCCAGTGCCATATCAACAGTGCTTTGGCCTGTTTCCATGATGCATTAGAGCTTGCATCAGACCAAAGAGAGATCCAGCATGTGTGTCTCTATGAGATTGGTACGTGTTTTCTCATCAGGTTAGTTGGGACATGCTGGCACTGCATGTGCAGTAAGGTGCAGGATTCATTTTCTTCTGTCTGTTTTGTCATTGGGACAGGTTGGTGTAGCATGATAGAGATGAATTTTGAAGATGCGTACAGGTCATTCGAAAGGCTGAAGAATGAGTCACGTTGGTCACAGTGCTACTATGCCTACTTAACAGGAGGTGAGTCTGGCACATGCTCACAAACGTTCACACTATTTGGATGCTTCTACTCTGTGTTCTATAAAGTCCATCCTGTCGTTTTCCAGTGTGTCAGGGTGCTTCTGGTGACCTGGACGGAGCGAGTGGCGTTTTCAAAGATGTGCAGAAGCTGTTCAAGAGAAAAAACAACCAGATAGAGCAGTTTGCTGTCAAAAGGGTGGGTTTAGCCTCAGTTTTTTCGCCAAATCTTTCCTCTCTCACAAGTTATAACAAGTGTTTCACATAGTGTTCCATCTCTGTCTGATTTCTGTGTGCAGGCTGAGAGATTGAGAAAGATCTCACCCACCAGAGAGCTATGCATTCTCGGTGTAATTGAAGTGCTGTATCTGTGGAAAGCACTTCCAAACTGCTCCTCATCTAAACTGCAGACAATGAATCAGGGTAAGTATAACCTACATGACTCATACCAGAACAGCCAAATTAGCCACAGGGAGACTGCTAAGGATTTGATTTTACCCTGTGTTATGACATCCTCTTGTGTCTGATCAGTGTTACAGAGTTTAGATGAAGCTTCCTGCAGAGGCCTGAAACATCTCCTTCTTGGTGCCATTCACAAATGTCATGGAAATATGAGAGATGCTGTTCAGGTATCAGTCTCTACATTGTGTTCTCAATGATGCAGATAATCTACACTGGTAATTTTCCTCATCTTTGTTTTTTGTGTCTATTTTGTCTGCAATTCAGTCATTCCAATTGGCTGCTAGAGATGAGTATGGACGGCACATCAACTCATATGTTCAACCATATGCAGTCTATGAACTGGGATGTATACTCCTCGCACAACCGGAGGTCAGTCTGTTGCACATAGCATTCATATTTTTGCGATAAATTTATGAAGCAAATGGGCATTTTTTTGTGAATTCTACTTCTAATCTACTTTTTTACACTACAGACAGTGGGAAAGGGAAGGTCATTGCTGCTTCAAGCAAAGGTAAAATATTCACATAGTAATCATCTAATTTTTTTATTTATTTTATTTTTCCATGTTACGTATATCACATGATACAAGTACCTATTCATCATGTTTTTAGGAGGATTTTACAGGCTACGACTTTGAGAACAGGCTTCACGTCCGCATCCATTCAGCCCTGGCCTCGTTGAAGGAAGTAGTGCCTCAGTAACTCCAGGAAGAAGCTAAAATGGCTCAAGCTATGCTCATGGCTTTTTACGACAAGCGTTAAGCCATTCAAACTAACTGTTTGACATCCCAGTGAACAGGCTCCTGTGTTTCTCATTCTTAAAGGATTTGGAGGAATATTCTTGTTTGTCATCTTACTCACACTCTGATATAAGGCCTAAGCTCTGTGCGTTTAGAACAGATAAAGATGGTGTTTGTACCGGCTTAGCACAAAGTCTGGAAGCAGATGCAAATAGTGTAGCTATGGCAAGCTGATTAAAAAACTATGTTATACATCAAATCAGCCACAAAATCAAAACCGTTCTGATGTTGAATGGCATATATACTATAATTAAGACTTGTCTTGTTGTTGACCAGCAAGCTAGTCACCAATACATCCATATACATTGGTTTTGTTCCTGTGAAAACCTGCAAACCCCACTATTGGGACACCCAGAAGTTGGTCAAATTATTTATTTATTTTATTTATTCATTTTTTCAAATTTAATGAAGTTAAGCTTGCTGTTTCACCTTCCTACCTGTTTACATGCTAAGCTAGGCTAAACACTTCCCTTTAGGCTACTCACGTCCCTGGCCTATTGATCAATTGGACACGCAGAGATGAAACTGATATCAATACTTGACCCAGAGTAAGACATCAAAGAAGTGAATTTCCCCAAATCTCCCACTGTTCCTTTAAGTGTTTTCTGCACCCAAATGTATTAGCTATGTAGTAACAATCTTCCTCATTAACTTGTGTATTTGGAGGATTTCAGTTATGCCTCCACCTTTTAGTGAGCAACTCAGCACGTAAACGTAACCTTCAATGAGATCATACCTCCATTAACAGTTTCTTTACAAAGAGTAATAAAAGGTACAGGTAACAGTGTTTTCCGCATTGTTTAAAAACATGCAGACGACATTTGAACATCTCACACAAATAATAGAGTTAACGATGCCAATTCTTTGCAATATCACATATAATGAAAAGATAAGGAAAAGATTAGTTACATTTAATATTCAATTTTTTATATGTTCTTATAAAGGACTTCATGGGTTGTTACATTTTCAGCAGTTATCTAATAAGCAGTGCGTCTCCTAATGCGGTTTTCAAAATCTGCTTTTCAAATTTCAAAAAAAACAATTGAAACACATCACACAGGGACCACTGATATTCACAATGGACTGTAAATGACAAACTTTAAGTCTAATTAGATGCTCGTCACCTAAAATCACACAACTAGGCTTCTGTGAGTTAGTCACACTCAAGTTGTTGGACATGATGCATTTGTAGTAACTGAGAAATCACAACACTTCACTATGCCCTAATGATGTTTTTTATGTGAAAACACCAGGCTTTGATCCTGTGCACTATGCATGGTATGGCAGGGTAAAAGCGGCTTTAAGACTGTAATTGAGGTCAGACGTACCTGTGTGTCCATCCGTGCAGATAAATCAAGGTATTATAACACAGTACATTTGGTACTGTAATGCTACCACTGGACGGTGCTGGTAAATGTCAGCATTATAAACATATATTAGTAGTGACTTATTTTAATAGTGTTTTAGTGATACAAGCTTTTGAATTAGTCCATAATTGTGAAAAGTTCATTTATTACATAGCAGAAGTTGTACTTTTACAAGTGTCATTTACAGTATGCTATTTTAATTCAAGTCTTGAATCTGCAAGTTCTGCTACTGGCCAGCAAGGCAGACTGCAGCTGATTCAAAAGTGTGATCTTGAATTGGACAAGGAATAATATTTCTGTAATAAGTGATTTTAACAACCTTTCTCAACACAGTTTTGCACTGTACATATGAATTATTCTGTGCAGGGTATTGCCTTCTGTGTTTTAGGTCATCTGAGCAATATAAGCAGGAGGAGAACATCTTGATTTACAGAGGTTTTCAACTATGACTATCTGTGTTTTTCATCTCATGTTCAAGAAAGTGGATGGATAAATTTGTTTTTGCTCACGCTAAGCTGATCCAAAAAAAAGTCATCCCCTGTGTGGCTGTGGTGGATGTAAATTGTGGTAAATGTTGAGGTGACCACTGTGTGAGTGGTCAGTGCAGTGCAAGTGGCGGGGTGAATGGTGAAATGTCAGTAAGATGTCACCTGCCCGCTGCACCAAATACCTCTGTCACTAAGAGATTATTTCCTTTTGTCATGAGATTTTGTTGAAATTGAGGTTACATGTCAGGATGATGGTGTTCCAATGTGTCACTGAACTCTACAATAAACTGTTCTCCATTAATCTAGCCAAATATGTGTCATATTTATTTGCCTATTAGCTCTTTTTTGGTGAAATTGTACGTTTGAAGGTTTTTGGGGGGGGGTTGTTTTTTTTTTTTTTTTGTCAATGTGCAATTGCGCAAACATGTTCCTGTTTCAGAGGCAAACATATCTGCCTCTGCTCTGCCATACTCATCTGCACCACATCAGTTCTTCATATGCCCAGGAGAGGACACTGCTTGGATCCACTGCTTGTTTGCCAGGCATCTGGCCTGGATGATTGGGAGACAGTGGAGAAAGAGAAAGATGGGGTAATGTTGCTGGCTGATACCCACCAAGTGTTTTTTGACATGAAAACAAAGCTTGCAGACAGTCATAATTATGGGACTGAGCTGGTTAGTCAGACCGAACCTTTAATATACCTGTTTAATCACGGTTTAACATCTAACTACCACATCTGGTTGTTATACCTTGTTTGTGATATCTCCTGTATCCATTCATTTTTTTCCACTAGGAAAAAAACACCTTGATTACAGGGCAACAGGGCAGAAACTGCAAACTAATGTGCACTAGAAGAGAATAATAGCTTCAGACATTTACATATGTTTAAATGTGTGAAATTAATACAATTTTGAGGTGTTTGTAGGGAAATATTGTACTTTTTACTTCACTAAAGTTATTTGACAGATTTTGTGACTAGTTACCATTAGATTCTGATTATTATGCAAATAGATTATTTAATAAAACCAACAGATGAATAGTGATGCATGATCATATATTAAGATATCCAGCAATATGTAAAGTTGTTTGAATTATTCCCACCTTAATGTCAAATATTATTCAGATAGCTAAACTATCAAGATGCATAAAAAGTAGATAAACATGATTTGGTTATTACTGGCTTATTTTGTCATTATCTATCCACTGGATATGATTGCAGTTTTAGATTTGTTACTGGTAATTTTGCAGTGCAAAGTGTGTGTGTGTTTTTTTAAATTTATCTTTTATCTAATTTTATTCGATATCTGTCATAAATAGAATTTGCCATTTTGTTCTCATTATAATCTGCCATGCAGTGAATTATTTTACATTTAAAATTCAGTACGCAATATTATTGTCTCTGTTGTTTCCATGTCGAATGTGACTAGGGTGGGATTGGGGTGTCCCACACGCTCCACACCAAGAGCGTCTCTTTAAGAAAACATGTCTGTCACATTAGGCTCAAGGCAGCAGCTCACTCAGCCAATGAATTATTCAGGGTTCTGTGAGATTGAATTTAGACATGGCAGGGCAGAGCTGGAAGGCTGAACAGAAACAATACCGCAGGCTCCTCCTCCGTCTTCCTCTAGTGGACGCTGGTACACCTAAATAATCAAAGGTCATTCCCTTTCCAGCTTACCTCTAAAACAGGGGCTTTCAGCTTGGCCTACTTCACTATAAAACCGAGAGGAGTGTATAGGGGTGGCGTGGGGGGTGGGATGGGCACCTCATCTAACCCCGTCTGTGGTGATTCATGGGAGTGACATCATTCTTTTTTATCTGTCGTGATTCGCACTCAGTGCCTTTTTTTTGTAGCGTTGGAAGATTGTGCTTAGACTTAAAGCATCATACTCTTCTCAACACATGGATTAGACCCTGAAATCTTAATACTGAGGAATTCAATAAAGCAGATGCATCAGATAGAAGGAGGAGACAGAGAGGGCCTGAGAGAGATGTTATAAATCAACTAAATGTGTCCATGAGCGAGAGAGAGAGAGAGAGGGAGGGAGGGAGGGAGGGAGGGAGGTAAAGACAGCAGGAGTAGCAGGAATGGCTGGACTGTGCACAGAGTAAGGTCTCAGAAAACAATTGCATTGTGTTTCACTCAGCCTGAAACCTGAGTATCTCACCACCAGACAGAGTTCCTGTTTACTATGCTTTATTGCTGCTAAGCCTCATGTGCAATCGACTCTGTATTTTATCTTAATAAAAGTCTGACAAAATATTATCATGAGCCCCTTTCACATTGGAGGTGAAAACTGATTTCAGCTAAGAGGTATACACGGGAAGAAATTTGAAATGAAGAATACCTAAACATATAGGCAGTCTGTAGGCAGGTGGTGCTGCATCTGTGTAGAAACACGTGACTGTCAAGTAAAGAGCTGCTGTATTATATTGTACAATAAGATATTTTTGTTCATGCCATATTATTAGTATAAAGATGGATGACAGTGAAAAGAAAATGTATTGATCTGGGGGTATCAACCTTTGCAGCCACTAACCAGTTATGGTCCTGTTGTCCATTGGTAGAGTGGGTCAGGTCACTTGCACAAGGACACATCGACATTATCAGGCCTCGTCCTCTCATCTCTCCATCAGCTCAGGGACTGTTTAAGAGCTTCTCACTGAGAGGAGCCCAGGCGTTGCACTTCATCTTGTGTGCTCACCTTAAAAATTCTTTTGACATTTACAGAGGCTGAGACATTATAAGTTGATATGATAAAGTAATTAAAAACCCTCATAATTAATCTTTAAAATTTTGGCTGGATTAAAGAGTGTATGACTTCAAATTATGCTGAAATTTCAATTTTACATTGACTGATTCAAGATCACAGCTTTCTACATGAGAGATAATACTGTAGGTATTAATATTTGCTTCACATGTGATCAGTAGAATTCAATTAGATTGTGTGTGTGTGTACGCACCTGAGGGGAGGAGGAACAAGATGCGGGACGTGACTCGTTTTGGTCACGTCACGTGAGGGTCAGCCAGAAGGAAGTCTGTCGAGTGTAATGGCGGCTTGCCGGTAACATGTGACTTCAACCAAGGAGAACAGCTGAGCGGGAGGTTCAAACTTGCCTGCACTCAAGTGTTCGTATAAGAGTGTGTGTGTTATCAAAAGACAGAAGAGAGGTAGAAGTGTTGGACAGCAATGTTCTGGCGATCGTGATGGAGGGGCAGTATTTATCTGTGTTAAGCAGAAACTCACTCGGCTCAGCTGATGAGCGGCATGATGATGGCTAGTCTTTGGCGAGGCAAACTAATTCTGGCTCACGGCAAAGAATTAGTGAGTTGACTTTAAAAGAAGCAAGGTCTGTGTTCCTTCTTCTTCTTCTTGAAACGGGTAGGACTTGTTAACTACCAGGTTTCACATCCAGGCGAGAGGGTCAATCCGTGGTCTCGAACCGGGCTGAACTGTGTTTTCTCAACACACAGGGGGAGGGTGGAGAGCGGCGATCAGCTCGATCAGTGGGGGAAATCCATAGGCCTAATAGTTAATTGTGTACACAGGAACTCCTAACTATGACCAGAGCGTTCGCCACGTGGGACAGGATCTAGTCTTAGGAGCAGCTATTGTTGCTACTTCTAGTTCACTGGAGTTCACTGGTCGTAGTGAAGGTCCAAGCCAGAAACGTGAGTTTCGGGAGTTTCTGTGTTGATATAACTTTGGGTCACGTCACAATTTGGGGTTGACCTTGATGGATCTCACCCAATGGGAGCCGTTGATTTGGAGGAGCGCTGCTGATCAGCTGGCGCTGCCTATGTTGGGGAGTCGCTCATCTGGTCAGCTGGTCAGCTGAGACCGCATGTTGGGGGTTGCTCCACTGAGTTCTTTGTCCTTCTCAGCTAGTAACACGTGGTCTTAGCTGAGTTTCAGGTTTAGGTGTGCATGTAGGCCTTCTTTGGAACTGAGCCACCATTGGCGAAAACTTGTTTCACCTGTGCTCTTCCTGTTATGACAAATCAAAATGTCTGCCGTGAAAAAGGTCTACACTAAGAACATCACCTCAGTGTCCTCAGTGGTACTGCTCTGTCCTATTCCACACAACCCGGTTGGTATTAAGATACGATAACAAATCCTCTGACATTATTACATAATTATTATCCATATTCTTTCATAGTCATATGATTAAGCTACATCTAAATCACTACAAAGGCGAGGTCACAATAGGCCTTTTTCAAAGAAGACATTGGGACATGTCACAGTAGGAAAAGCACAGGTGTATTTAAAATGAGTGGTTCCATTTAGCTGCTTCAGTTTCAGGGTCTTTGTGCCATGCATGTTGGGACACCTCAGCAGAACATTGTCATGCTATCAGTAACACCTGTACTTTTCCTACTATGACTCGTAGAAGGGTCTGTTGTGAAAAAAGGCCTTCGCGTATTTTACCATTTTAGTTTTAATGTTTTCTGGAGGAAGGAGAGGCTGTAGCAACACAACAGACTATAAAACCTTGAAACTGCAATGCAGACACCTGGAATCACTCCAGAAAGAGGCGCACGGGAGCGCCACGCTTGCAAAAGGAACGTGATAATATTTGTGCTAGGACATAACCCCGTCCCTGCGTCCAGACTCCGGGATGCCTCAGTGTGGGCTTCAGTGAGCAGGCAGTTTCCATGGTGCAGGGACCTGCTTTGTGCCACTTTGTCTCGTCCCAGCTTGACGTCCCTGGCTTGACCTACTAAGCCTTATTCACACCAACTGCGTTTGTGTGCTTCTCTTGTGCACTGTGTTCAAAACAATGTTTTAAATAAGCCAGGCTTCACCCCCCCCCCCCCAAAAAAAAAGAAAAAACAAAACAAAAAACCCTGCATTCATTTTATCATCCTATCTGCTGCTTTTAACTTTAGTTACACATCTTGCACTAAGCAGCTTTTCATGAGGTACTTGAGGGGGGTACTAACCCCGTCCCGTCCCCCCCGTCCCCCCGTCCCCCCCCGTCCCACCACTGCATTGATGCTGTTACCTCCCTCGGCGGTGATGTCACCGGCTCGGTGGAGCTCCAGCATCCTTCGCCAGAGACAGGGGAGACAACAGAGCCATTTTGACCATCCAAACAACCCGGCGACCACCTTCCCTTCCTTCCTCTCCTTCACCCGGGTCCCCCGCTGGCAGAGGCTGGGCATCGGCCGGGCAGAGGGGCGGGCGGGCGGCCACGCCACACGGTCGGTCGGCGGTAACCTCAGCCCCTTCCCCCGCTTTTCATGGAGAGGAGAGGCCGTTAGGGGCAGTGCCAGACCTGGAGGAGACCAGAGGAGGTGGAGGTAGCTACGGAGCCGGATAACAGAGGAGACGCGCTCGGACAAACGCGCTCTCTACGCGGGGGGCAGGACGTTGTCGGCGCTGCAGAGGTAGGTTTTGCCTTTTTGTTTTAATTCCGCCACCGTCCCGGCGGTGATGCGGTTTTAATGAGGCAGCCTTTAGTTACTTATTTACCGAGCCTCCTGGGGGGAGATGGGCATAGGGTGCGGCCATCGGCGAGGCTGCCACCGGCCGAGAGATAACGCACAGGCGGAGGACGACAACGAAGCAGCTCTGTGACCCGGTGAATGAACGCACGGCGTCGCTTATATATTTTGATGAAATGTTTTAATTTTTGCGAGCAGAACGGAATAAATGCCTTGTCACCGGGGCGAAAGCCAGACTGGGACTTATCGGATGAAATGTTGTATGTTGAGCTCGGAAAATGACGCACTACGTATTTCTCTCTGGAAATAATCACAGCTGTGAATTATCAGTTTTATCCTGAACCAGAACGAGGCCTTAAGCCAGTGTTGACCTGTGGTTTGTGGCTTTGCTGTCACGATAGAGGAACCATCAGTTTAATCTATTCGTGTTTTCATGAGCAATAAGCTTGATTTTTCTTTTTATCAAACTGTCGTAACGTTAAAGTGCACATCAGCGTTTCATATTACATCAGCCTTTTGTTTTATATCATATTAGCTTTTGTCACCGGGAAAATGGTGGCCGCCCATCTGAGCTGCATCATCAGCTGATTGGTCTGAGCATCTGTATGTGCAGGTTATGGCCGTGATGTTGACAGGAAAAAAAAAAAACAGATTTAAATTTCCAGAACAGTGTTGAAGAATTATTTTAACACAAAATATCGTGGACCGTGCAACATAAGAAGGCTTAAAGCATCTGAATTTCATCCTCATCACTTGTCACAACAAATATTGGATCGTGTTTTTAATCTTTGGTATTATTCAGCCTACTGTGTTTTTTTTATTGATGATTTGTCCTCAGTGGGGCTTAGAGTACGGTTGCCTTCGAAACCTACCTGCTGTTTTCCTGTTGTAGCAGTGGCACCTGCATAAGTCTCACAAATGAATCTGTTTAGGTGCCAGCTGTGGAGGTTTGTACCAGGAAGCAGGGTGACACAGCAAATTTACAACACTCAGTGATGACGATGATGATGATGATGATGATGATGATGATGAATACAGACATTTCAGTCAAAAGCTACTGGAACATACTCTGAATATTTATACAAAACCAAACCTTATCCCAGAAATCAGGGGCATGAATCAAGTTAATGAAAAGCGACACTCCCTCTTATAATTTAAGACCCAAGATTCACTTAAAAATCATCATACCACGCAGGTTGTAAAACGAAATTATAGATGTAGGTTCTTTATGCTACATACAAAAGCCAAAAAACTATATAAATGAATGAATACATTTTCAAGCCATAATTGCTGATTATTAATATTTATACATGGTTATAGCTGTATACTGTAATATCATCAGTTTGACCCAAGGCATGCAGTGAAAGTTCATTGTATCATATTGCTTACCATTCAATCTTAATGATGAAAACATCAAATTATTGTAATTCGATCACCCCCAGATGATGAGTCATGGTAGCTCTTATTACACCCACAATGCTACCACACACACGAAAAATCACACAGTGATTTAATGTTCATGTCCAGTATTTCTAGGACACAGTGACGAGTTACAAGTTGTTCGTGAAACCGAGCTGCTGAATGGAGCCAGACCCTGGATTTGTGGCTGGTTGCAGTGCCATTGTCATCCAGGGAAATAACGTGACATTTAGCTGCTGCTGCACTTCTTTTGTTACTGACAGCTTTTTTATCCATACCCTTTGGCTGTAGCTGACCATGCATGGTCTTTTCATGTTACAGCCACACGGCCCTTCCCTCCTCTATTGTGCTGATCACGTCAACTGAGATGTGTAATATTCAGCCCTTAAATTTTTAAAACAAGCTAATAAAATTAATAATAATGTCTAAAAGATATTAGACCTCTATTTTGCAACACAACACAACACAACAGCATGTCATTTGCATATGAACTGGCACGAGCTCAAAAAACTCGGAATTATATTAATCAGGATTCACTATCTGATCCCTTTTACAGACTTGCAGGCCCTACATCTGGGCACTAAAGGAGGCACCCCAGGGTGCTAGGAAGACAGCACCATGGCAGGGGCCTCTGTGAAGGTGGCGGTGCGTGTCCGTCCCTTCAATTCAAGGGAAATTGGAAGAGAAAGCAAATGCATCATTCAGATGTCTGGAAACACCACAAGTAAGTACTCTAACCGCTTCTCTACTGACATATGCCGCCCAAGTCTTCCATTTGAAAAATGTACCTATGGTATGTGTATTGGTTTTACCTGGAAAACATAGTTTATGTTTTTTGTCTTAAATTCAGAATGAAATAAAGATTGCAGGAGGAAAAATAGTAATATTAATATGTTAACTGGCAAATTACAGTAACTGACTGGCAGCAGGCAGCCAGTCAGATATAAGCTTGAGCCCCCCCCACTCAATCTTATATCTTTCCAACTAGAAGACATGAGTTCAAGCTTTTTCCAGCTGTTCTGTTGCCGACCTTGACCTCTGATCTCCCCATGCGAGAGGAAGATAAATTTCCTTTGCATAGCACCAAGGGAGACGTCCCCGTTTCAGTAAACACACAATGCCTATTTCAAGAGACGTGATATGAAGAGAACATTTATTGAATATGCCTTTTAATTTCAGGAGAAGACTGTCAAGATTGGAGCTAATTTGTTGTATCCATGAGATTTTTTAAATTTCTCTGCAAGATGGACAACTAATTATTGCAAGGTCCATGTTTTTAGTTCTGAAATAGAGTGATAGTGAAGTTATCACACTGAAATCACCTGTACTGGAAATCTTTTGAACATCACGCTGTAGTTGACATAATCTCCCTGAAAATTTAAACTATTATTTAATTAGGACAATGATTTTTAATTATTTATGTGGCAGATTAAGCCATATTTTAAAAAGGCTTTATATTTTAGTATTTTATAATCATGTTTCTATTCAAATGTGCCATTAATGCAAAATATACAATAAGCACAATAATGGCTGAGAAAAAGATGCATAATTATTGAGCCCCTATAAAATAATCCAGAGGGAACGACAAGGACATTTTTCGGCAAAACCTACCGTAATTGTTTTTGTGAGTACTCCACATTTTTTGGGTTATACAATGAGTGAGGGAAAGAGTGAGGACTCTGGCCAAGAGGAGACTGGAAAGATACTCGATATGTAGTCTGCTTAGCAAGGTATAGCCATTCCTTAATAATGGATGAGGCCTCCTGAAATATTTACAGTTTGGCCTAATTTAGTCATCTCACCCCTCCTTCCTCATGTCATGGGTGACTAGTCAACAAGCCTGGTGGCTTTTTTTGGGCTGTCATGTGTCAACTGTGATTTGTTGCATTTTGTGACATGGTTTCCTACCAGACTAAATACTTAAATTGCTTATTTAAATGTTCCTCAACGACTTCACAGGATGGTGGTTTCTAAAAGAGTGATGCCTTTGCACAGAACTTCTTCCTGCATCTCTGCAGCAGTGGACAATTAATATTTTCAGCATTGTCTCTTTTAGCAGTATAAACTTAGATCAGAGGCACTGTTGTCCACTGGGAATATATTCACCGTGTGGATGTCCTTGGAGACATTCTTTTATCTTTGAATTTTATTTCTATTCACACAAAGCCTTTCAGATGTTTGTTATCAGTTAAGGCATCCAGGTGTATATGACTTCAAAATACTTCTGAATTTCAGTGGCATGGTAACAGGATTATCAGCATGGTCTTTGCTTATTCTTTGCTTTATGCTAATTTAGACATTTACTGCCTATTCTCTGCAACATCCACCACCCTATTCTTAGATGGTGTTTGTTCTGAGGCCTCCTGAGAGAACGCAACACACAGTTTTGGAGGACAGATTATACTGTGGCACATTCAAGAGCATACAACTTCAATCAGACCTTCAAAGCACTGTAGGCGTAGCCTTCGAGTCAAGAAACAAATCAGGACCTAAATTCAGATTATTGAACTACTATTGAATAAAAGTTCTGCATCACGATTATATAGTCAAAAATGGCTTATTTTGGAGAAGACTGCAAGAGATTATGTCAAGAAATGAATGTAGAATCTTTTCTTTTTGCACTGCAATGTGTTTATAACATATGCTACCGTTTACTGTTTCGTAAGAATATGAACAACCAAAGATGACTTTAATGTTTTTTTTTTCTTTCATTAATGAATTACAATCAGATCTAATCTAAAATAAGTAAAATGACACAAATATACTAAGGATCTCCACAGACCCAGTTAAATTTTACTTTTGGGTTTGATCCTGGGAGTTTAAATTTTGTACTTGCTGGTAAACTGGTACATTGCAGAAGAAGAAATAATAAACCTGAGGTACTAGAAATTTGCGGTGGACATTTGAATTTGACATACTAGAGGGAAGCCTCACACTGACCAATTTACAGACTATAGCAGGCCTGTATCCTAATGAGGCCTGATTTTAATCAGGCCTATGTCACGATTCTGTTTCGTCAGTCTGCCTACTCCAGAAATGGAACTGAGTTCACCATTATGTCAGCAGTACTAGAAAACTTCATGTAGATCAGATTCACTAAGCTGCTTTCAGTGATACTGCAAGTCTTTCAGCAGAGCAGAATAACTGAGTCAATGGCTCTGGATGTGAGCTGGAGGATGTGAGCAGACTGATGTCACAAAGAAGCCCATTGGTTGCAGTGTCTGGAGGGGGTACAGAGGCAGGGTATAAATGCCCCTTTGTCTTTCTGTAGTCTGGGCTGAGAAAAGGAAGAAGAAGAAAGAGTTCTGTTTTTTTGTGTGTGTCAGTGTGTGTCTCACTCTCTGCTTTGTGCTCTCTGACATTCATGTGTGTGTCAATAGCCCAGTTCCCACAAAGCTGGAGAATGGCAGTAATCTTGTTGTTTGAGAGATCTTCCGTCCCACGCCAACCTTAATTAAGATGCAGGGGACAGACCTGGAGGAATAATGGGCCTCCCTTTAGAGGGCTAGCGGGAGAAAACACTTGGTGGAAAGATTTAAATTTATTTAGCAGCAGAAATCTTGTACATACATACATGCACACACATTTTTTTCACAACTGGACTGACTCAAAACATCCGTCTGTACTCAGCCATTAGATGTTAATAGCTATAATGTATAATTAATGGTTGTATTGCAATTGAGTGGATGCATGCTGCGTCTTTAAATTTCAAGACTCATTAGGAAAGTGTTTACTGGTCTATCATGTAGATTTTGACTTGACAGTCTGCTAAAGTGCCTCGCTAAGATTTGTGTCTTACTTAGACTTAGGCTTTAAGAACTTGAATTTGAACTGAAGCATCAGACAACATGCCACCTGAATCCAGTGCTGTGCTGCTGCTGAATATGGCATCTCTGTGGCTCTCCTCCAGCCTCTGTCAGTGGGTTCACATCCCCCCCGCCAGACCTGCTGACGCAGCCACATTTCCTCTCCTATTGACTGAGGCAAGTCACCCGTGACAGTCTGACCAGCATCACTCTGTCACAGTTAGGGAGACCCAGCAGCTATGGCAAAGACAAACCTGGAATGTGCCATAATACGATGCTGAAAATATGATAGAACAACTATCATCACTACAGTAAAGATAGACGATGTGAGATGAGGGCATCATGACAGTAATAATAACGAGCAGAGGTGAGGTTCTCCAAAAAAGTGGTTATATTAAAAATCTGCTGAACACCTGGTGAACATAAGGCAAATAATATTTTCAGTCAGAGATACATCAAACTAAATTCTTCAAATTCCAATATATTAATTACTGGAAATTAAAATTAGTGCTCTCTGATATGAGGCCTAATTTAAATAGAAAGTGGGTATGCTGTCAAAAATAGTTGCTGATTCAGGGATTATATATTTAAACTCACTAGTTTAAGTATACTCTACCAGCTTCACCAGCAGAAGCCAGGATATGCAACATCATGCTGATTAAAAGTGTCGATGTGGGAGCTATGCACATACAACCCTGACCACTTATGGTGATGTGGCATAGGAGCACACTGCCAGATGAGAAATGAGGTGCTGTTGTGTCCTGTGTAATTAAGTTTTCCCTCCATGACATGACTTTCAGACCTGGTGTTATACTCAACATCTTGCAATTAAAATTTTTTCCATCATAAAAAGAGAAGACAGGTTTTAAAGGGCAACATGACGAAGATTAGAGTGATGTGCTCTGTGTTCTCTAAATACTGTTGAAGCTGGAGTCAGGTGGTGGAGATAACTGTTATGCGCAACCTGTGACGACTGTGAACGTCACCTGCGCTACTGAACGCAATTTAGATAGGCAGCCCTCCACAGAAACCCTTGTATATGCTGCCTGCTAAAATAATAATCTTATCTGAGGGCAAGGTGCTTATCCTTCCAGCTCATCATGTATGAATCATAGCACATCAAAGATGAGTAAGCAACAAGAGGATGTCATCATGTCCTACTTGGGTTTTGCTTCAGGATAATCAGATGGGTAATCAGATCTTGATATGCTTTTCATTTTCAAGATTTGGTAAAATAGGCCAGGTCTTCCTTTGAATGTAGTTTATTTGATGATTTGCTTCTATGCGGTAGAATTCAGATTATATTGAACCAGGCCGCCTTTATTTCCCGGAAAAGTCAATTCATTCCCTTGCTGTAACCACATGACAGTCTGAGACCTTGTGGGACCTTCATTCATTATAAGACTTTGTTGGATATGTATGTTGATCCGTAGAGGCATTTTTTACTCAGAGTAGTTTTAGTGGTGTACATTAGAAACACTGTACAAAGAACAGGTTGTTGCTTCCTGCAGGATATTGTAGTCAAGTTGCAGAGTCACACAACAAGTACTTTTTCAGAGTTTCCCTTGCCTCACCAGTTCACAGAAACAGGCCTCTGTTTGGAAATGGTCAGTCTCAACAGATGCCAGTTATCTTTAGGGTAATTCTTTATTCAACCCGTAAGTTTTAAATCATTGTGAGGCCACAGCTGGTTTCCAGAATATGCCAGCAGGCTTTGTTAGAGCCAACAACACCAGGGTCCAATGGAATAGGTAACAAGGGTGAACACAAGGGTGATGAGCCGAGCGATTGATAGCAATTTCTTGATTGCTCTGTGATGTCCTTCCAATTCTGAGTAGATATTAAGGTCTAACTGGCATCTAGTGTCATGACACATTACTGTTCAAGACCATTTTACGACAGTAGACAGTGTAAAGTAGGGGAAATGAGCAGTATGGAAAACATTTCTGACTAATTAATAAAACTGATTCTGTAGCTGTAGTTAGCAGCAAACCTTGTGTATTTTAAGTGGTAAATACACTAGTTGGATAAAGATCAGAGAGCATTGTGTGTAAATTGTGATGTGCCTATGTTCATATTTGGCCATCTACCAAAGTGCCTGTACGTGTCACGCCCAGTAAATGGGGGCTCATCTCTTTTTCATGGTGAGGAATGGGCCTGAAACCCAAAACGCAAGACAGCCACACTGGCCTATATTTCATAGCTGTATGACACACAGAGCAGTGTAGAGAGGAAATAATTGTGTGAACACTTAACTTGAGTGTACTTAGCCCTGGGCCTTTTCCTCTTTATCGACCCCATCTGCATTAGCAGAGAAAATTGTGTCTTTTGCTCTGGGAGCCTGGAGGAAGCATTTTCAGAGCTGGCATCACCAGACCACACCAGATATGCTGTTCTTGGGTGGGCACACCCAGTGCTGTAGTATTAACACAAAAACTCCCATTGCACACTTTCTTTGTTTATGGAAGCTCATCAATGCTGTTGCTGCATTTTGATTTTTGAGAATATTATTATTTGATGTGGCTCAGTTGTCATTGGATAAAATGTCTAATTTCAGAAGTTAAACATCGGACAAGAAAAAAAAAATCATCAAAAGGCTTGTTTTTTCTGTTAGGCATTGTGTTGAAAGCAGCAGTAATGATATTGTAACATTTACAGATGCATATACTATACATATACTGCTTTATTATCTGCAAATAAAAATGATTAATCAAGCAATTTATTTAACTATGACCATTTGCTTGAGTCATCACTGGTCATCCTGGACAAATGAATCTACGAAACAACTCTATTTTTGTTTTGACAGGGATTATACCGAATCATGAATAAAAAAGAAAGCCTCTGTTGGTCTAACTTTAATTTAAAGTAATAATGTGAACAGGGAAAAGGCCTTTTAGATTTGGAGTAGATAGATTGAAGTTTTAATGGCTGACAGTAATATATCACTCATTTTGATTCAGGTTAAACAGACATCTGTGTAAAGGTGGTGAATACAGGAAGCCCTTCAATTACATAAACACTTGTCTGATACTGTGGAGAAAATAAATATTAGAAGATTTACAAAGGTAAGATTTGTCAGAGGGTTAACAAAGGATAAGTGTGACTGACTAAATACAGCTCAAGGCTGATGGTTGTTTCATGCTTAGACTGTAAAAAGATGAACTTAGCCTGACAAGCTGAGTCTGAGCCGTTCTAAAATGGCCTCTGTACTAGAGAAACTTGGTTTGTAACAAAATGGCCTTTTCACATAGCACCACCATTGGGCCAGACTGTACGGATGGAGGTAAGAGGTAAAAGAATGGCAAAGTTGTCTCTTTTTTAACCAGTCATTTTGTTTTCTAGTGGATGATGAGTGTTAAAGCTTCACAAAGCCGTCTGCAAGGCTATACTGAAGATTTATAATCTAATTGTGATGTGCATGCTGTTTTCTACTCTCACCCGTTTTCATAAATTGTAAGTTTGTACATTAAGGGTTCAATTAATGTAAATTCTTAAGTTGAAATCAAACTTAAATTCTTGACTAGGAGGAAGAAAAAGACAGTTTATCAGTGGTTAGTAATGAGTCCCTCTCTATCATTTCACTGTAGCCTATAAAGTATATTTTCTAATTGATTAGTTCAATATTCAAAAAATCTTTGTTCTTGTTTGTATATCCCTGATGGTTCTATTTGATTTTTCCAAGTAAGAATTCTTTAATGTGAACAAACTTAATGGGAGCTATGGTTAAGTTAAACGGCAAAGATTTTCTATTTGTACTCCAACATAAACAACAAACTAATGGCAATTGATAAACCACAATGTGTGTTTTCTTCCTACGCTACCTCTTTCAGCCGGAGAGAATGTTCTCTCAGGATTCTTGAATTCATCTACCAAAAAAGGATTTTTGGCCCAAAGCATCTGCAGTCTAAACTTTCACTTCAATGAAGAGACCTAAATGCTAAACATGATAACTGATACAGAAAAAAGAGGCGACTCAGGCCTTTTGAGCTCTTTTAGCACAACATGACACCAAACCAGCTCAGATACAGTTTCACTTGGGTATCTCTGATCCTTCCACTGACCTGTGTTCCTTGTCCTGTCTTTCAGCCATCATCAACCCCAAGCAGGCCAAAGACAACAAGAGCTTCAACTTTGATTACTCCTACTGGTCCCACACCACGGTAACTATTTCTGCACCCCTAGAGCGTGAATGTTGCAAAGACACCTCAACAAAACACACACACATTTGGATTACTGTGAATCACATCGTGTCGTGTGCTTCACATTTACAAGGCATTGAAAGATTTACATTGCTAATTACTGATCTCTGTCCACAGCCCAAAGATGTCAATTATGCCTCTCAGATGCAAGTATACAAGGATATCGGAGAGGAAATGCTGCTGCATGCCTTCGAGGGCTACAATGTCTGCATCTTTGCTTATGGTCAGACAGGTGCTGGCAAGTCCTACACCATGATGGGGAAACAGGATGTCAAGGATCAACAAGGAATCATTCCCCTGGTACAGACTTATAATTACATGACCAGCACTGATAATAAATCACAGGAAAAATGATTTGGAAATTCTCAGATGCATCAGCTTTGGAAATAATGTTGTTATTTTCCCCCCTTCCAGATGTGTGAAGATCTTTTCACCAAGATCAGTGACAATACAGACAACAGCATGTCTTACTCTGTGGAGGTAAGTATAGGTGTCAGCAGCACTGCCTTTCTTTGCAGTACACCCGAACTCGCTCACATGTTATGCATTCAAGTTAACATTATGAATCTGGACAGGTAAGCTACATGGAAATCTACTGTGAACGTGTGCGAGACTTGCTGAACCCCAAAAACAAAGGGCACCTGCGTGTAAGAGAACATCCTCTAATGGGACCCTATGTGGAGGACCTGTCCAAGCTGGCCGTCACCTCCTACAATGATATCCAGGACCTGATGGACTCTGGCAACAAGGCCAGGTGAGGGAGCTGTCCATTCATTCAGTCACCTCACTCCCATTTTTGTTAGTAAATTGACCAATTAACCCCAATTTGGTTGATAGCAGTGAATTTAAAATAAAACTAAAAAGTGAGACACACTAGGAAATTTAATATGTGAAGATGTGAATTAAACATTACTACATCATCAAAGACAGTTCTGATTAAGGGGAAGAAGTTGTCGCTGTCCAAAAATGTAAAGCCTGAAATGTAGGCTCTTTATGTTGTACACGGATTGAACTGATTTAATTATTTATATTCTACCTCATTGAGTTTTAATAATGTTTTGTGATTGGGTTATTTGTACCTAATATATTAATAGCAAACATGGATGTAAACAAACAGCTTGCCACACAAACTGAAACTAATGTGTTCGCTATCTCTGCAGGACTGTTGCTGCCACCAACATGAATGAGACAAGCAGTCGCTCACATGCTGTCTTTAACATCATATTCACTCAGAAACGCCATGATGCTGAGACTGACAACACCTCTGAGAAGGTAGAGTGGCTTTATCACATCCTGAGTGAACCTATCTAACATGGATCTCTGACCACTGCAAATCTATAAGCAGATCGATTACAGTGATCTTAATCTTGTCCTAAATTGGAATGAAATAATTGCTTGAAGGTCATCATGATAATGAAATATTGCAAAGCTGTTTTTTTATTCTTGAATAAGATGAATAGTTTTGGCTTTTTGTTGTTGCATTTTAATTGTTTTAGCTAATTTATCGGGTGTCCTGTTGTAGGTCAGCAAAGTAAGTTTGGTGGATTTGGCCGGCAGTGAGAGGGCAGATTCTACTGGAGCCAAAGGAACAAGACTTAAGGTGAAAATGTTTTCCTTCACTGCATTTTACATTCTGAAAACAGCTCACATGTACACAAAAGCATTTACTTGCCTTTATTGGAAAAAAATGTGATTTAATTCATAGAAGGGCAGTTGATTAGTGGTTATATTTTAATGTAAATCTCATTATCTGCTCCGTTTTCTCTATTACAGGAAGGAGCAAATATAAACAAATCTCTAACTACACTGGGGAAAGTCATCTCTGCTTTGGCAGAAATGGTATGTATTCTATCTTCATGTTGTAGATTGTCAGATAAAGTTGATATTATGTAGAATAAACATGTTAATTTTACTGTCTACTTCATTTTAGGACTCTGGGCCAAATAAGGTAATTTTTTTTTAATTGTGCATTTAGATTTGGGTTAAGTTATTCATTATTTTTCTTAACCTAAATGCCTCAATTTGATTTAATACACAGAATAAAAAGAAGAAAAAAGCAGAAAGCTTCATCCCCTATAGAGATTCAGTTTTGACCTGGCTGCTGAGAGAAAATTTGGGTATGAACACAATACTTCTTGGTTTGACAGGCTAATATTTTGATAACCCTTTAGCTTTTAACAAACATAACCCAAATTGTTTTAATCAATCTCCTTTCTACATTGTGTCAGGGGGAAACTCTCGTACTGCGATGGTAGCTGCCCTGAGTCCAGCTGATATCAACTACGATGAGACCCTGAGCACACTCAGGTACAGAACAGACAACAGATTTTACGCTGCATCTCTTCCCTCCTACACAGCTGAAGAATTTAGATTTGAAGGACAATGATGCCAGTGAGAACAAAGTGTTACATAATATGCATTTTCCTCAACGGCTTGCATCAGTTTCATATTTCAAACACCCTTCACAAGCTGCAGCTGCAGTGCCGGGCTGCAGAATCATGTGGATGTGTGCTATTAAGGGGGTTTTAAATGTGTGTGTGTGTGTGTGTGTGCGCGTGCCTTTTTGTCTCCCTCACCTGTGTCACTATGCCCACTGATCCCTCCCTTATACCAACAGGTATGCAGACCGCGCCAAACAGATTCGCTGTAACGCTGTCATCAATGAGGATCCCAACAACAGATTGGTGCGTGAGCTGAAGGAGGAGGTGTCTCGTCTAAAAGATCTCCTCTATGCCCAGGGCCTGGGTGACATCATTGAGAGTAAGAAGCGTTTATTGGATTTATGTGATCACTGGTGTTACCTCCAGGTTCATTTTCGACTGCTTGTAATGGTTTAAAAGCTCTTAACTAAGTGGGTACATTATTCTCAGTGATAAATTGTCAGCTTCACCTCAACCTACACAGTTCCCCTCACAAGCACTGTCCTTTTAGTCTCCCTATGCCCAGAAATATTGTGTGTCTTAAGTTCAATCAATGGGAAGACATAAATGGGGAGGAGTAGATTTGGCAGGGTTTCAGGCAGAAGGTTCTCAAGCAACCTGACTTAAGTATTTCACAGGCTGAAAATGATAAATACATTATTTATCAAAAAACATCTATAGGCTCTACCCCTGTTCTGCTGTATTCTTTCATTTAGATGGAGTTAAACTGAAACAGGAACAGTTAATACTCATGGAACAACCCACCTGATTTTGTCCTATGAAACTGACAGGATCGGTCTCGCCATTTTGTTGGCCAAATGACAAGACATGAATGTATCAAATCCCTTTCTTCATGGTATGGGGTTGACAAGAATGAGAGAGCTTTAAATCCTGGTGCACCATTGAACAAGTCTGTGAAAGCCTGACCTCACGCCTGTGAAAAATCCTTTTCACAGGCGTGAGGTCAGGCTTTCCTACCACAGGCACACCTCTCTATGTGGCTCATTATTTTGACCACACCCAGACACTCCAACTTCCTTGCAACATGCCTCCCCGATTTGTTTGTAATATGAATATGACAGATAGCCAATTCTTACACAACGCCCCTTTTGCAAAATTTTTTAGTTTTTCTCATAACCATTGTTATTATGTGTCTAAACCTGGGAGCATTTAAGTGAGAGGATACACTATGTCATAGAAAGTGTGTTCAAAAATGAAGATATCTGATCTATGCATTATATCATGCACTGGGAGCAGTGGAGCCAAATTCCTTTTTATTTATATTCACTGCACGGCTAAGGTACACATCAAATAATAAGAGAATGTTTAAATCTATGAACATTTTTATCTGAAGGTGTTGCACTCTCTCTCTCTCTCTCTCTCTCTCTCTCTCTCTCTCTCTGTCACTCTCTCTCTCTCTCTCTCTCTCTCACTCTTTATCTTCTCTTCTCCCAGCATATCGAGCAACTGGTGCAGAGATAGAGGGTTTGAAATGTGTGTTTTCTGGCTCTTGCTTTTGCTCCTGTGGCAGCTTAGCATCACTGTTGCTTCCTTTGACAGTAAATAGTGTCCTCTCTGTGTTCTCTGCAGCACCACAATATCATGAGGAATTGAGTTAATGCTGATGCAGTATTTATATAATGTAGTCCAGGTCTAAGGCTGATTTTCAGGCTTTGTCATTTTGGCTCTAATCTCTAGGTCCTTTTGTACTATACTGTATGTGCCATGTCATGGTGCTGTAGAGATCTGTGTTTGGCTTCGCAGCTGTGGCACTGGTGGGGCAGAGCTTAACTGTTCATAAAGCAAGAAAGCAGAGCAATACAATATGGAAGGTTATGTACTACTGAGATATGTTTCATCCCTATCTATAATTTCCCTGATGTACAAAGCATAGCCTCCCATTCCCCTGGCAGGGTCTGTCTGGCTCTGTCACCTCCTGTTGGCAATCATAAAGGAGAGCATGCAGTAAACATAAGACAGTAATGCAGCCCTCAGTCACAGTGAGAGAATAATCACTTGCATAATATTGGATCTTTCAGGTAGTCATCTCATTTTATGCCATAAAGTTTTACTGTCTTTCCATAATACATGACTTCATTATGTGCACTGCGAAGGCGATATTATGTGATCCATCTTGGCAAGCAACGGCCTGTCCTGATGGATGGGTGTGATACGGTTTCACAATTTTATTGCTCTGTGTTGCCATAGCAGCAGCTGCAGAGTTGATATTTCCTTATTTTGGAGAATCCATCTTAGGTCTTTGAGGTGCCACAACATTTCCACAACATTCCAAGATGAAACAGTTATCAGAAAACAGGGAACCGGATTTAAGATCGGGTTTCTCGGTAGACTATTTTGATAAATTGAAAATGTACTAATTACAATTGAAAAATGTCCAACGAGGACATATATTTGGTGCCATCCAAACAAAATTACCAATCCAATGCGCTGCCAGAGGAATGGATTTCTACTTTCAGTAATTTGCTTGACTTTTTCATTTTAGAGATGCACACTGAGCATTAAATGCATCTTGCTGCCTAATACAATCCTAGGATACTAATCTTAATTGAAAGTTCAGGATTCACAATGTTATCTGCACGAAATATATCCCTATTACAAATGAGTCATTATAACTGCACATACGCTTATGAATTTTATTTTCCATACATGATGACTGATTTTATTTTGCTGTTTAAGATCCTTGATTGGGAATGCACAATTGAATCCCTGTCTCATAGTAGATTTTCTATCTCAAATGGCAGATGAACAGTATATATATATATATGTATATATATATAAATGTGTGTGTGTGTGATGATTTATAGTTACTTGTTTTTAAATGATCCCGCATATGATGCTCTGCTTGATGTTTTCTTATACTAGCTGCATTTTCTTTGGTCATGGCTGGATGGCCTCTTCTTTGCATCTTTTAAGTTGATCTTTGCGTGTGGCTTTCCACTGGTGCTGGCCTCGCTTGTAATGCTAGCAGTTCAAATTTCTCTCTGTGAGTTAGATTTGTTTCAAATACCATATCTTCTTTTTTTCTTTTCTATTCTCCCTTCTTTTCTCTTCCTTATCTGTCTGCATTTTTCCACTTCTTTATTCCCTATTATCAATTATCCCAACACCACTCCCTGTACACTCCCTTCGCCCTCTCCCACCCCGGCAGACCTATCCGATTACAAGAACAATAACAATAAAGGCCAAGCTGTGAATCAAAGGGATGATCTCTCCACAGTGACCAATGCCATGACGGGGATGAGTCCCTCTCCGTCTCTCTCAGCCTTGTCCAGTCGTGCTGGATCCATTGCCAGTCTGCACGACCGCATTATGTTCAGCCCAGGCAGTGAGGAGGCCATCGAGAGGCTGAAGGTGAACAATGGATAACACACAGAAAAGTTTATCTTCAAATACACTCTGCTTTGTTACAGTGTAGTTTCGCTGCATGTGCTTATACATACTTACTGATATTCTAAACCTTCTTTTGTTGCATATTATCAGATTATTTGAAGGTAAATCATCAGTGTCATTCACCAAGCATTAGTAATTTCAAGCATCTCAGTAGCATCACAGTAGTTGTTGACAAATCTCATTAAAACACCAAACCTCATGTGGTCAATAATTTCTGACTTCCCCAATCCTGCAATCGTTCCTATTGAAGACATAATCTCTATTTAGTTGAAAAAAAAAAAAAAAAAGTTCTTTTGAGCTATTTTATGCCTTTTTGTGAGAATCAACATTAGAGGTATGAGGAAAAACTCGGGAGAGAGGAAATGATGTGCAACAAAGGTCCCAGGGGGGTTCAGTTCATAGTTAGCTGAGACACTGTGCAGGACTTGGGACACAGTTAAGAGTTCCACAAAAAGTCTTTACTTGGAAGAAGGCCAGTACATGGGCAGGCAGAACAGGGCAGATAGACAGATCCAAAAGGGCTGGGCAAATGATGAGGTCAAGACTAGGCTATGAACAAGCAAAAACCAGGAACATGTATGCTAGGAGAAAGCTGAAATGCTTGTCACAAGGAGCCCAGATGAAATGGCACAGAGGGAAGGAAGCGCAGAGATTGGATACACTAGAAGAGGGGAGACAATTGGACACAGGTGACCCAAATCATGGGCAGGGAAGAGCAGGACATGACAGTCAGAACCCTGAATCCCTACGTCAAAATGCCCCCTCCTTTGGGTGTCATTAATGAGGAAAGCTAAAAAAAATCAAGAAAATTTATTTTTGGGGCCTGTTTTCAGACACAGATTTGGTGTAGTTTGATTCTAAAGAATATTTACAGGAGAAGGAAAGTGTATTTGTTATTTACTCAAAATAAATTTACAGTGTATGTGTTCATGGTAGTAAAGGGTCATTTCACCCAGTGCAACAGTGAGATTTATTGATGTGTTTTCAATAGTTCTGGGACAAGCTCTTTGCCACAGAGGAAAAGGCTACATCCTGCTAAGAAGTATTGTCCATAAGACATTTTAGGGTTTTTCATGGGATTTGTTGACCAAAAAATATAAAACCCCATCACCACACCACCTGTCCTTGAAATTACTGCTTACTTTACTTACCAATGTCTTTTGAAATGTCAGGAAACAGAGAAAATCATTGCCGAACTCAATGAAACTTGGGAGGAGAAACTTCGCCGAACAGAGGCCATTAGAATGGAAAGGTTAGTTATACTATATTCCATCTTTATACTTTATCATAATTTTATCAGCAAATCCCCTTTGAGATTCAGTTTTTCTCTTAACCAAAACAAACAAATGAAATGTGAAAAAAGACGTGTACACAACAGGCTTACAACAAAAGGTGGCTTAAAAACAGACACAAATAATATCAAAGAATGATCTGGTGATGTTGTAAAACAGGACATGTTGATTCTATGTTAAGGATTACTTAACAATATTGCAGAATACAATCAATTCTAAAACACACTAATTGTATTGTTTTTGTATTGTATAAAACATTCATCATTCATCAACAGAGAGGCCTTGCTGGCAGAAATGGGTGTCGCAATGCGAGAAGATGGTGGGACAGTCGGTGTATTCTCACCTAAGAAGGTATGAGAAACCTCCAAAACCCCTCTGTAATGTAATAGTAATCATTTAAATTCATGACTAAAATGCTTGTTTATTTACCCCAAAGCCTTCGGCTAACCCTAGAAAGCCCCAGCCTGTATTTATCGACACAGTCGGGCTGTTTTCCCCCAATGAGGTTTGTGGCTGTGGAGTGTTTTAAGCTGTCTTCCTCTCTGAGTGCTCTTAGTCTCACTTACAGAAGAGCCTCACCAAGGCAGATCAGAGGAGGGTTTCTCTTTTTCATAAATTGTTATCTTAAATCTGCTTCATTAATCACTTCAAACACTCCCTCACTGTGCTAAAGGCAGCAGTGGGTGTAAACATGGGGGAAAGATAATGTTAGTGCCCCCATGTTAGTGATTTATAGCTGTTTGCCTGCAGCCCCATAACATTTGGCTGAGACTACGTTAAACACTCATGCTGTGAAGCTGTGGGGAGTGAATCTGACTGCATGGTTTTAATTGTTATTGATTCTTCTTACTGGGAGAGATTGTTTTCTGGCCCTCTGATGTCATGTTGTAAAAAACCTACAGATAATATACGTTTTATGTATTTGACTCACCATTCTACAGTGAGTAAGTTATTCCCTATTCTGTGTCAGACGCCTCATTTGGTGAACCTCAATGAGGATCCTCTGATGTCTGAATGCCTGCTGTACTACATCAAAGATGGGATCACCAGGTTAGATATTGATATTTACAGTGTAACATTACCTAGAGAAAAAATGACTAATTTTTAATGGTATCTTTAAAGAGGAATAGTTAATTTGTTATTCAAAAAGAACAGAGTATTTAGAAGAAGTGTATTAATTACTTCCTCTCATATTGTTGTTACTGTTTTTTTAGGGTTGGTCGTGTGGATGCTAGCAGTCGTCAGGATATAGTCCTCAGTGGCCACTTCATCAAGGATGAGCACTGCACCTTTACTAGCTCTGCTGGTCCGGTGGAAGAAAGTGAGGGATCTTTATTTTGATACACAGGCTTGGAGTTGTGTATATCAGAGTTTAATATTGACGGACGGAGTGAAGCCTTACACTATAACTCTCTGTTCCTCAGCAGTGGTTGTGCTAGAGCCGTGTGAAGGAGCTGAGACGTATGTCAACGGAAAGAGAGTGACAGAGCCCACTGTCCTCAAATCAGGTCAGTGAGCTCCATTGTTCTCTCTCTTCCTCAATTTCACCAGTCCTGCCACCTAGTACCACCTAAAGTACCTAGTACCAGCATGTACGTTGTGCACTCTTTATGTGTGCATTCACCTTACTTCATCCTGAATTTTGATAACCTCACAGGAAATCGCATCATCCTGGGAAAGAGCCATGTGTTCCGGTTCAACCACCCAGTGCAAGCAAGGGCTGAGAGGGAGAGGACCCCCTGTGCTGAAACACCTGCTGAGCCTGTGGACTGGGCCTTTGCCCAGAGGGAACTGCTGGAGAAACAGGGCATTGACATGAAACAGGAAATGGAACAGAGGTACGTTGGGGAAAAATAATATTCTCAAAAACAGCTGTGTACGTAGCAAAAGGGGTCTCAACACCATATTGTAGACAGGCGCAACAGGTTGCAACAAGTAAGCTAAGAGTGAAAGAAAGAGTAATGCTACGTTTCACTCAAGTTTTAATACCTGCCCAGTTATATAAGCCTGCTGCACAGAGTGCTCAATGAACTTCAAGACACCAGTTCAAAAATCAAGAAACACCTTCCTCAAGCCTCTTTTGATCACTGTTTATGTCTGTAGGCTGCAGGAATTGGAGGACCAGTATCGCAAAGAAAGAGAGGAGGCAAACAACCTTCTGGAACAGCAAAGACTGGTACAGTAATGAGAAGCTTTAAGTGTATCATTACCAGAGAACATACAATGGTGTGCTGCTTCCATTAATCATTGAATCTACAGCAAACTAGACTAAAATAACTAACTAAAATCATGTTATTTGCAGATGTATCAATAGATACACTATATCTTTTAGGAATATATTTTTATATATCACATGTAATATATTATAAGTGGATGAGGTTAAAGAAAATATCAAATAATTGTAAAACCTGCCGTGGTATATGGATTTTTTATGCATCATAATAGTGTTACTCTTACTCTTACTCTCATACAGCATCTTAAGTGAGCTTGAATGGGCATTAGTCCTCTATTTCAGTGGTTATGGCAATCGAATGGATCGTTGACTCATTCGACTGACCTCTTTCCCTAAATGACTTGTTAATGTACCACAACCAGGTGTTTTAACAGGGACCTTCATTAATCAATTGTTTAGGATTATGAGAGCAAGTTGGAAGCTCTTCAAAAACAAGTTGACCGTTATTACCCTGAAGCCCCTGAAGAAGAGGAGGAGCCAGAGGAAGAAGGTAGTGCAAATAATCGTAAACACACGAGGCTATGCATACTTATGTTGTTAGTAAGAAAATCCTCTACAAATGATGATCTGTTATCCTTGTGACCCACAGTTCAGTGGACAGAGAGGGAGCGAGAGCTAGCTGTGTGGAGCTCTCGTAAGTGGAGGTGCTACCAGTTCACCTCTCTCCGTGACTTGTTATGGGGAAACGCCATCTTCCTCAAGGAGGCCAATGCCATCAGTGTGGAACTCAAGAAGAAGGTCCAACATATTACTGTGAATTATACTCCTCAGTATGAACTGATGTTATAATATGGCTGTTTGACTGTACTGATGCTGATGCTTTGTGTATCCTTGCAGGTTCAGTTCCAGTTTGTGCTGCTGACAGACACTCTCTACTCCCCTCTGCCTCCTGACCTGTTGCCCCCAGAGGCAACTAAAGACAGAGAGAAGCGACACTTCCCACGCACCATTGTGGCCGTGGAGGTGCAGGATCAGAAGAATGGAGCCACCCACTATTGGACATTAGAAAAACTAAGGTACAGTGGCTTCAGAAAGTATTCAGACCCCTTCTCTTTTTGCACACTTTATTGCGTCATAGAATTCATCTTAAATTGATAAAATTGCCATTTTTGTTTATCAGTTTTGACTATTTGGACTTCATAACCTGGTTTTTGTCCTGACATGCAGTTTGAATTGTGGTACCTTTTTATGAATAGATGTGGTTCTTTCTAAACTATGTCTGACTATCAGTTCAGTCTACCGCAGATGGGCCCCATCGAGTCAAGGCCTAGACACATCTCAAAAGTAATTAAAGCAAAGAGGATGCCACAACCTAGAATGCCAGAGCAAGGGGTCTGAATACTTTTGTAAATGTGAAATTTCAGTTGTTAATTTTTAATAAATGTGCAAAAATTTCCAAAAACATGTTCTCACTTTGTTGGTATGGTTATAGAGTGTTGATTAAAGGGCCAAATCAAAATTTTACACATTTAAAATGAAATAGACAACACAATACAGTGCAGAAAGTGAGGAGGACTGAATACTTCCAGAAGCTACTGTACATGAACATGAATTGGGTCTTTGCATAACATTTTTCACATAACAATTCTGAGACTGATATATTTCCTATATACCAGAATAAATGTAGCTTTCCAATATTCTTTCAATGTAGCATTATGATATGTAAAGACTATATAATTCTGGTTGGCTGCTCAGCAGCTCATTAAAACTGATTATTTCACAAGAAACATTCTCTTAAATAACTGCTCTATCAAATGAAAATGACTGCAAGCCTCTGATATACAGCAGTGCCGAAAAGACAGACGATTTCAGTGACTCTGAGGGATAAAATTCACTTAAAGCACGCTTTTCACTGCAGGAATATGTCTCATTTACACCATGCTGGGGAGCATAAATTCATAAATGACTTATTGTGGTAATTATTGCTGATCCTTGCAGGCAGAGGCTCGATCTCATGAGAGAGATGTATGATCGTGCTGCTGATGTGCCCAACAATACCACTGAGGACTGTGAAAATGTGATGACCGGAGGCGACCCCTTTTATGACCGCTTCCCCTGGTTCCGTCTGGTTGGCAGGTAAATGCTAAACACCACTGGCCCTATACAGTATATGAAAAGGATGGGCCTGCATTCATAAGGAGCTCACACCCAGGACAACAGCAGCAAGCAAATTGTCCATTCAGAATCATTGCAAGCTGTTGGCCAGAACTGCCACATAATGCGAATGCGGTCAACTGGTGGACCATAATGACGGAAACACCAGCATGAAGTAGTCTACAACCTACTTAATTAATGTGTCTCTGTCATTACACGCTGAAGTCTGGTGATTCCAGTCTGTGCCCTGAGTGCACCACTGTCATCACATTTCACCATCGGAACTAATATAACAAACGTATTTGTACAAAGGACTTACTGGGCATCATTTATCAATAATCATAGACAACAGTGATCAAAAATTTTGACAGACAGAATTTGACATTTAATAACTGAGAATATCTTTCATAACTTAGAAGTTATACTTCAGTATATCTTCAGTTTTTTTTATTCTATGTGTTGTTCAAAAATGAATCAAGTTTCTTTAAATTTCTTATTTCTGATGTAATTATGTATATACTGTGTTTCATAAGCTTTGCAGTTTTGATGCAGAGGATGGACTGATGATCCATCATGCTTGTTGATGCCAGGCCTAACTTTTTTAATGGGAAAAATCAGCTGTGAAACCTTTAAGAATGAAATTTCTTCAGTCCTCCTACTCAAAGCCTGCTGTTTCTTCCTCTTGCACTTTGGCATGCATCCTCCCAACCTCTCTGCCAAGCTCTCTCTTTTTTGTCTCTTTCAGATGGGTCCTACACAAAGTCAAATGCCCATGTTACATAATACTCACCATGTAAAGCTTTTAATTTCATTTAAGTCCTGCAAGACCGACAAAAACGATCAGGCAGCAATTTGAAAAATGTCCCCTAAAATAACTTGTTTGTCAGCTCATTTATAATATCTGTTATACAATAGCTGATTAATCCTGGCATATGTAGCCAAAATGACCACATCTAATGAAATGCAGTTGCCCAGGTGAACTAGGTAGAAATTGGATGCGGCAGTTTTTTTTGAATATTTACTAGTACTCAGACCTATCCAAAAGAAATTGCTATCTCCGAGGAGTTGATTGATATATATCCCCCAACCTGAGTCTGAGTCTATCTGACTCCTGACTGGCCTCGTTGGAAATGAATCAGCGTGCTACAGGGTGCCTGTACTTATACAAAGCCAATGACTAAAGCAGATAGTAAAAGCAGATCATGGTTCTAAAGGATTAAGGTTTTCTTCAGTGGGCCACTCCGTATGGGGCCCTACCGCCCCTCTTGTTTGATCAAGTGTGTGCTTTCTATCTAACTGTACTAACCTAGTTCCCATGTCTCTGGCTGCACCAGAAACCCAATTTTCAACACATGCATGAGCGAGCGCTTGAGTGACCTGACCCCATCCCCGACCCTCTCCAACTCTGAAATTACTGAGCTGGCTGACTCGCAGCGGGAGGGTCGAGGGGACGAGGAGTTGGACGATTTGGAGGACCTTGACGATGATATCTTTTTGGACGACCCGTGCTCGGAGCTCGGGGGAGAGGATGATGATGATGATGATGATGATGATGATGATGATGATGATGATGATGAGGGAGAGCTCTGCCGAGGCTCCAGCGAAGGCCAGGATCCCTTTTACGACCGCTCACCATTATTCAGTGTAGTGGGAAGGTTGGTGAGGTTTCAGGAGCATGCTGATGGAGGAAACTAGCTCTTTCACGCTGAGACGCAGGGTCTGTTTCCCTCGACAGACATCAGCACAGATGAAAAGATGGTTTTGGAAATGCAATACACAATACAGATACAGTACAATAGTATGTCATCACTCTTCTGGATTGTGTGTGCATGAGTACATAAATTTGAAATCAAAGTTTCTGAAACACGTGAGTGTCTTTTGTATTCTTATGTGTCAACCACAGATCTCCTGTCCAAATTAGCCTGCTTTTTGGTTTACAAGCAGACGTTTTCCATTATACTGTCCAGTTGGGATGAGTAAGCCACTGTTGTAATGTCAACAAGGAGTTGGGGTATTTCAAAGTGGAGATTTGAAAACTGACTTTAATTATTTTTGTTTAATTGAGGGGTTTCCATTCATTTAATCTTTTTCAAAACTTCATGCTTGCTTTGTATTCCAAGACAAACTATCCACTTCAATTTCTTTCCCTGGTCTCAGTCGTCATGGCCATTTTTTTCTCAAATGTTTGAGACACAAATGTTCTCAAATGTCAAACCACATAAGATAGATTTTTTTCATGAATTTGTTACTGAGTTGATAGCGGAGTAGACATTTCTGGGCTTCAAAATTTATCTTTTGCTTTCTTTGTTTAATCTCATCAAATTAGATGCTTGTTTTTGTTTGTTTATTTGCTGTTTTTTTACACACTAACTTAGACAAAATGCTTCTCATTCGTGTTACAGTTCTATTTAACAAACAAGTGTTTTAAGTCAGCCATGGGTGGGGCAATACATACCACTGATTTCCATCAAAATTCAAGCAATGTTGATGCTCAACTGCTGCTTGAGGTGTGCGTCTCACTTATGTGTGGCCAAATGTAGGGTAGTGGCTCCTAAAGAGGACCATTCACTGACATGTCTCATGGACTATGCTGAGGTCTGATTTGCATAACACAGGAACCCACAGCAAAATGTTCTCACCATGCTGTGAAACATGAATAAGAATGAAGGAGACTGAAAATTTTTCATATGAAATAGCAAAGTGGAGTTCGTGGAAGACTCAAAATCTCAAGATGAAAGAGCTGGTTTCTACTACAGCTGTCTCTTTTAGGCATGCCAGAGCACAAGTCTTTTCATTTTGACCTTTTTTGTCAATCTTTACTTGAATACGTCTGATGATGAACTAGTTGCCCCTATTTTGCACAAATTAGCACTTCGCCAAAGAGGTGCCCTTTGATTTCTGATGTCGTTCATTGGTTTTTTGGTGTAGCATACAATATATCAAGCTGTTGGCAGTTTTTATTCAAGCTGAGCCATGTTCAGTATGATGATTTCTGTTCCATTTGCTTTTGATTCCTTTGAGTCAAGAAGTTGAAAGCATTTTTGTTCTCCTTTTTTGTCTGAGCATGCCTTCTTTGCACCTCACCAATCTTGTCATAAGCCTCCCTCTTTTTACACTCCACCCTTAAATGTCTACCCTTATTGGCTCGTGGAAAATGTGGTCTTTGACTGCAAGATCATGTACCGTAGCTACACAGATTAACCAAGAGGAAGGACAAATATCTGTAATGCAGTTGTTTCCACATTTATATTCTCAAGAAAAATGTAGTCTTTGTCACTAGTAGCTTTATTCAAATCTTAATGGTGCCTCATCTAAACCTAAATCCTAAGTGTTAAGTTCACCTCTATACATTTGATATTTAGTATAGTGTTTTCATATTGAGGCACGTTCATGTAGGATATATGCAGTAGAATATTATCATTGAGGAATATGAAAAAAACCCTATTTAAGGATGAGGAAAACATCTGCTCTCCAGCTTAGTATTCAGCTGGTTTCCAATATTTTGAAATCATTTGAAGACTTCAAAGCTACCCTTACACACATGCTCCTTAGCCTCACCAAGCTTTCATTAGTGTAGTAGAAAGGTTAAGGAATACTGCATGCAACCCATAATTGTCCCAATACTATCATCATGTCAAGATGGTGAGGAAAAGCCCCTAAGAAGCGATAGTAAAGGGCAGCCATGGCCATCGCAAGAGCAGTCCCAGCTTCTGTTTGGTTGCTTTGCAGCTCTGTGTTCTGTTGTCCAGTCCAGTGAAATTTACCAAATTTGACACATCTCCTTAGTTTTTTTTTTTTTTTTATCTTTTATATTTTCTCTCTCTCTTTCTGCTCCCTATTCAGGGCTTTTGTTTATCTGAGTAACCTGCTGTACCCGGTTCCTCTCGTCCACCGTGTGGCCATTGTGAGTGAGAAGGGAGAAGTAAAGGGCTTCCTCCGGGTGGCAGTACAGGCCATATCAGGTAAGGCTCGGATCCTCAGCCTCACCATTGTTGAGACAACAGGCAGGAGGGGATTAAAAGGACAGGCTGAGCGTGACTTCTTGAGGGAGTGAAGTGAAGGTTCTTTGTGTTTCCCTCCAGCGGATGAGGAAGCTCCCGACTACGGGTCAGGAGTAAGGCAGTCAGGCACTGCCAAAATCTCATTCGAGGATCAGCAATATGAAAAGGTAGAGAAATTCACAAAATATACTACACATGAAACTTGTTTGTACACAGTTATCTACAAATCAGTGTGTTTTGCACCTTGCTTTTGCAGTTCCAGTCAGAATCCTGCTCTGTAGGACTGTCCCGTACAGGGATTTCCCAGGAAGAGCTTCGTATCGTGGAGGGAGAGGGGCAAAACACGGAAATGGGACCCTCAGCTGATGAGGTCAACAACAATACATGTGCGGGTAATCGTATTTTATGAGTGAATGGACACATGTTTTGTGTTTGTGTGTGTGTGTTTTGGAGTCTTACTGAGTAGGACACCCACTGATTATAGCACACCTTGCTGTTAAAGTCATGCCTGACTAAAAGAGTCCAACTTTGGCCCAAAGCAAGGAGGAGGGGGTTCTCCACACAAATCAGTCAAAGTTGATGCCCCAAACAGAACACAACTGAGCATACTGACAATCAGCTCCACTTGGCTGGCTGCCTGGAATGCAAGCTGTAACCTATATCTAATTTTTGTTTTGTTTTCCTCACAGCTGGTGTGGATGAGTTGGAGAATCCGCTAAAGGCCAGTCTGGACGGCCCACTAGATGCTCTGGAGCACCTCAGGATCGGTAACGTTTTTACTTTCAGGGTAACCGTCCTGCAGGCTTCAAGCATCTCTGCAGAATATGCCGATATCTTCTGCCAGTTCAAGTAAGCATTCATCAAAATGTTCTCATAATTACTCACATAATTTTCAGGATCTGTCGTATTACATTTACAGTTTCATATGTAAATTTTGCATTATGTTTCAATATTTTTATTTTCAGTTTCATCCACCGCCATGATGAGGCCTTCTCCACTGAACCCTTAAAAAACACAGGCCGCGGCCCACCTCTTGGTTTCTACCATGTACAGAATGTAAGGAGCATCCACACAGATCCTTTATAATGATGTGTTGTTACCAGGTTTGATAGGACATGGAATTAAACATCACTGTGTTGTTTTTGTAGATTGCTGTTGAAGTTACTAAATCCTTCGTTGACTACATCAAGACTCAGCCAATTGTGTTCGAGGTGTTTGGACACTACCAGAAACAGCCTTTTCTTCCTCTCTGTAAAGATGTCATCAGGTAATATGATGAACTGCTCATAAAATCAATAAAATTTGAGGCACAAACAATGGCATAATCTGTACTGTTGAGCTTTCAGAATAGCACATAATTGTGTGTTTTTATTTCCACAACCAGTCCATTACGTCCCTGTAGAAGACAATTCCCAAGAGTGATGCCTCTGTCCAAACCAGGTAAAACTCCGATCTGGGGTTACTATTCTTTAATTCCATAATTTATGTATGTTACATAGTCTTTGTACTGGTCTGCCCTGCAAGTCATGTCATCTTAGCTTCATGTTGTTGGGTGTGAGCAGTGGACTCTGACGCCTCACCAGACCGGGAGAAATCGCTGGAGCTGATCCGATACCTGGTCCCAGATGTGCTCAATGGGGCGCTGGTGGACTCGCTGTCAGGCCATGCTCTGTCTGCTGCTGGCCTGGCTGCTTCCTTCCTACTGGAAGCAAACGAGCCATCTCAGTTGCCAGCTCCACCCACCTCTATCTGTTCAGTTATTAAAGCTCAGAAGCCGGGTTGGTTATCGATGTCATATCCAAGAGAATCCTGCAGCTGAAAACCTTTTTTATATCAAGTGTTTATCTTGGTGTAACTGACAGTAAAAGATACACCAAAACCCAGTGACATGGCAAATTACAGTTCAATTAAAAATTACATTCGATAACTAAATTCTCAAAGAACACAAACGTGAGATTCAATCTGCAATGACAGCATCTATCTATCTATCTATCTATCTATCTATCTATCTATCTATCTATCTATCTATCTATCTATCTATCTATCTATCTATCTATCTATCTATCTATCTATCTATCTGTCTATCTATCTATCTATCTATCTCTATCTATCTATCTATCTGTCTATCTATCTATCTATATGGGAATTGACATAAAAAGGGACATTTCTTGTGTCAGCATTCTTTTGGATTGGCTCTCTAGTGTAATGTGTGTTCACTGTTGATCTGCGTGGTGGATTCTCCCTGCTATTCCCTCTTTGAGCTCCTCTTGAACTGAATCACAGTGCCTTTCTGCAACAGTAATAATGAGTTTTATTCTCTCAGATAGGAATGTAAACTAAAACAGTACATTTTATTGTACATTTAGATATTACAAATAAGAGACAAGATAAGACTTAATTGATCCCCTGAGGGTAAATTCCCATGTTAGAGTATAACAAGAAATGATCCAATAATGAATACAACACAAATTATGGAAGGGAAAAGAAAATTTGAGTGGTACAACACATTATATATATATTAAAAACTTAATTTGTATTTTTCCCCTTATTTGTGCAATATGCAAATGGTTGTGTAAGTATATACATGCAGAAGCATATAAACACATTAAACAACACACTGCATATTACATTTATAATATTCTACATATATTTTTGCTTGAGCTTCGGCCCAACCTCTGGGATGCATGCAAATGTTTTTTCAAGCACCCTCTCTCTTAAATCTGAGAACATTCTTAAATTTGAGGAATGCTATCAATAGTCAGACTAAGCCTAATCATTTCTACAAAGCAATGATGATTGAAAACCAAATTACAGATTCTTTTAAATGAGATACTGCTTAAAGAGCTTGTGCATATGTTTTTCCTCATTCACAGAATGTTTCAGTTTGTATTTATGTATACAAAGGGTTAGTGCAAAGTGAGAACCCTCAGAGTCCTCAGAGCCAGAGCTAGTAAAGTCTTATATACATAAACTTAAATACAGAACAGAACTCTCAAATTGCACAAGGTAACAGTTTTCTCTACTGACATTTAGCGGCACTCTCTTTTAAGAAAGGACTGCAAAAAATTGCTAATAAATCTACAGAAGAAAAGGACAGTACTGAGACAGTACTGTTTTTCCCTGTATCACTGATTTCCTTTTTTCTTCCCTGTCTCTTTCCTTTGTAGGGTTAGAGCCGCTCTCAGCTCCCTGTTCATAGCCATTAGTCTGCTCTGTATTTACACTCAAACTATCTTCCTTTATAACCGACCCATCTCCTTTTTCAACACAGTACCTGCCACCAAGCTGACAACCATGACCCGCCCACAGGCTGGACCCTGCCACTGTAAATATGATCTCATGGTATTCTTCGAGATCTGTGAGCTGGAGGCCAATGGAGAGTGAGTGTCTTGTCTCACTCTCCCAAACGCATCTAGTGCTGAAGTTCTTTTTCACTCAGCAGATTCTTGGAATAATTTTGCATTTCAGAGCATTTCATGAAATTTAATGTTGAAGACATAAAATTGATTGTTATTAAAAACATAGGACCATGGAAATCTCTCCTGTGCTATAAATCCAGTGAGGCTTGTTTTCATCTGTGCCTCCCTAGCTATATCCCTGCAGTGGTGGACCACAGAGGGGGAATGCCTTGTCATGGCACATTCCTGCTGCACCAGGTACGTCAATCCGACTGGGGGCAAATATAATATTTGGAATATTTTAAATGTACTTAACAGAACCACAATTCCTTTTCTTTCCTTGCTGTATTTCTTTTCTTCATCTCTTTAGGGCCTCCAAAGGAGAATCACTGTTACTATTGTACATGAATCAGGCGGTGACATGGAGTGGAAGGAAGTCCGTGAGCTTGTTTTGGGTAAGTTCGGTTTCCAGGCTTTTCTTAGCCTGAAAACCAAACATGTCACCAACAACATGTGTGAACTGTTGTTACTGAGGCATGTTTGCTTTCCCAGGACGTCTCCGCAACACCCCTGAAGCTGATGAGACCATCATTGACCCCAATATTCTTTCCCTCAATATCTTGTCTGCCGGGTATGTCAGGCCCATGCAAGATGACAGGTACGTACTGGTGAAGATGGTTGATGGAAACACATTAAGTTGCAGCAGCAAGATCTTTGTAAATGAGTACAACAGTGCGCTAGTCTATCTATCATATGTTCCTTCAACTGAGTAAATTCAAATTTAGAAATGTTTAGCCACAGATACATTTATTCTACAGTTATGGCAGCCTGGCTGAATTTGGAAACCACTCTTATTGTTCAAACTTGGTCCCATCTGAAGGCCATGCTTCATTTCTGCTGTGGTAGTTCATGCTCTGGAACACGACACACAGGCAGATGCATGGCATAGTGAACCAGCTGGGCTCGTCTGGAAACAAGCATGGCAGAGGAAGCACAAGTTGAATGTTATAGCAACCCTCAGCAAGTTCTTTTGTGCTGTTATTTTAATACTGTGTTTGCATGAATCCACTGTAGTTTCCAATCTCTTACTGTCACTCATAAAAATCCAAAGTGACCATGAGCAATATAAAACCAATTTCCAATGTTTTTGAACCTAAATCTGCCACATGAGTAGTTACGAATGTACTTGTCCATGCTGGCTGTGCGACCCTCCTTGGTGTTAATCTGTGTTCTTGTTGTTTGATTTTCATCATTGCACCTACATGTTCCATCTCACATCGATAACCCCCTCACGTCTAACCTCTCTCATCTCTCAGCCATGATTAGATCTATTAACCCTAATACTGACCTGCTTATGGGCTTTAGGGGCCTTTCATTTTTTAGCAAGCACTGTTATTTTACTGCATCTCACTTCCGTTTAAATAGACCATCACTGATTAATAGAGTACTAGCCCAGTATGAAATAAAAATGCATGTCTTTTTAACATATCCAGCAGCATGTATCACTAAAAGTAGTATAAAGTCACTAACACACCTTGAACTATCTATATTTGGAGTCAATATGATTTCATGCATTGGACATATTAACATTTCATCATCACTTTATCGAATCCATGATTAACTCTTGATATATACGAATCTCCGACGGTAGATAATCAGCCATTACTCATGCTCTGCCCTATTTAACATACAATTTGAAGCCCTGAAAATTGTTAACCTGATTGGATCCTAGTTTGTAGAGTAGATTAAAAGCCAGGAGAAGGCGCAGTCTGAGGGTTTAACAAGTAAAAGAAACGAACAGCCCAACAGACTAATATCATTGTTAATATTGTACTGAATTTTACTAACATCGTTTCTACTATATCATAAAATTCACCTTAGGACAAAATGTAGTAAAAATTATGTAGCTCTTTGTGACTTTGAAATCTTAAATGATAATGTTTTTCTGCAACCAGCCAGTAGAGTGCAGTAGGTTTCTTTTAAGGCTTTTGGCCCCATAAAGTGAACTTGAGTTTGTAGGCAGCAAAGAAATACAGTAATTACTGACATAAGGACTATTAACTCTTCATTGATTTGTCTTTTAACTTCAAATATCACTTACTATCACCAGTGTATTGTGGCACATTAACTGTTGAGTAGTACTATGTATCATGCATAATATCTATACAGAGTATTAAGTGTGTTATATGGACAACTATAAGGGTAGATTTCCTGTCCTTATGTCCTCGGCCTAACTTATCATATCACTCAAGGTTAAATACACAAAGGCTATTTTACTTCAGATTTTTGTGACCCTCTGGTTTCCCTTCCCTTTGCTTTCCCAGCCACTCTCCCTAAAGCCTAACAATGCCAAATACATGATCACCCTCACCTGGGTGTACTGAGTTTCAGTCTAAAGCAACCAAATGCTCCAAGCAGCTCTGACCAGTGGCCCAGCTTGACCAGCCTTTCTTTGACCGTGGTGCTGCACCCCTGGGGTTTTGACCCTCAAAACATTACTAATACAATACTGTGCTGTTATGGCCTCAATATCCAGTATTAGGTTTAAGGGCTCAGCATCAGGCTGCGGTCCAATGGGGTCCTTGCTCAGTCTTGCTAATACTAACATCAAGGTATAAATGGATGCTAACATTTTTCTCCCTCCAGTCCACTAACGGAATGTTGTTTTTTGCTTTTGCAGACAGTTTCTTGATTCGGACATGCCTAGGTATATTATTTTGCCTCTCTTCTCGTGCTCTTCAGTTACACAAACACCTCATCTTTCTAACGCCCTCTACACCCTGCCATTCCAAGTTAGCCCCCAGTGACTTGTTTCCTTCTCTCCTACTCTGCCATTACTGTCAACATTTCATCTGTGCCTCTTTGTTTTCTCCCTCTCATGAGAAGTGAGGGAAACTTTCTTGCATGTTCCTGGTTCTCTTGCTGTGCTGGGTGTGTGTGTTTGAGCTGTTATCAGGCTGTGGTCTATGATGGACAGGGTCTGCATGGCTCGCTGTGCTTCACGTGGACTGTCCTTGGCTGTGTCACTGCTGGAGGTGTCGTGGGGCCAGTATCACACTCTTTGTTTCCTCTTCAGCAGTTGCTGCAGGAACTAATATCTCATAAGGCTGATTGCAGAAAGTGTACAGTCAATATTAAGTCACTCTTGCATTTGTTTTTGGACAGAAACAATGAATTTTAAATTGTTGCCCACATTAGTATAATTTTACTCTTTCCTTTTCCTGATTGTTTACAGATGCTAATTTATTCATAGATTCAGTTTAAAAGACAGCAAAGTCAAATCCAACATGATTGTACTCTATATGAAATACAGTTTCTGGAATTTAAAGATATCAGTATGAGTAAGATGTATTAGTACTTCTTGCCAGTAGAGGGTGGTAGTGGTCTATTATTACAACAGTTATTTTGAAACAACAAAGGCAGACACGCATCCGGTACTTAGCAAGAACATTTGTAAAATTCAGAAAACCTGTCATCTTTCCCTTCCCTCTCTCCACACTGTTTATTATTTTCATAGTGTTGACCTATTGCAGTGAAGCAATATTTTGAATCCATGGATATGGTTTTCCTGGTTACCTCTAATACCAAGGGACAGAGAGAACTTCCCATCACAGCTGCGGAACAGTAACAGGAACACTAGTCATCCGCTATTACTCAAGTGCTGCATTATGGATCACATCATTTACAGTACCCGCCCTGGCACAGTATTCAAATGCAGCTATTAAAATGTAATCTAGTGAACCATTACCTCACCAGTAGCACTTTGCCCAAAATGACTGCAATGTTGTGAATATTTTTAAATCCTACTTGTACCTCAGTGAAACTCTGCCAAACACCAGAAACAAACGGTTCCTCACATGTAAAGCCAGCAGCATGACTTCAATCCTGGCTCCTGCATTTTTAGGAGGTAGTAAAATGTAGAGAACACATGTTGGTGTAGTGCGAAGAGGAAATTGCTTCCTTGTCCTGTAAGCGAACAGGTTTCTTCTACTGGGAAAGCAATGTGTTTGTGTGTGTGTGTGTGTGTGTGTGTGTGTGTGTGTGTGTGTTTGCGTGCATGCAAGTTTGTGTGTGTGCAGTATTGCACATGTTAAATACGTAAAAGGCCATTTCTACACTGAATACCCCTTAACCCCCACAGAGAAGCAGTCATTTCTCTTTACTACTGGCTGCTTGCTTTCTTCTGTATGTCACAATGTCCACTTTCCCACAAGGTCAGCTCAGTCCAAGGCCCCTTGGCTCAACATCTGAACCTCATGAAGTGTCCATTCAGCCTGTTTTTACGGCTTACAGAAACATTAGTTTGCTTTTACAATTCTTCCTTGGAATATCTTTTTAGATTTAAGGCCGCAATGGGCTGCAGGTCAGAAGAATAACTGGTTTCAGTGTTTGATTATTTCCCCTAGAGGTAAATGGGAAAAATCATGTACATTAACATATTGAGTAAATCAGAAGTGGAAGAGAAAGCAGTGTTGGTTTGCTTGAAGGACAGTTATGTGCTGTTATTTGACCTTTTCAATGGCAGAGCAGGATGAGCAATTGCATCAAGTCGATCAGCAACTTCCACAGGATTTCTCAACTTGCCTCTTATGGGTGAGATGTACTCTCAGTGTTTACACATTTAGATAACAGTGAGAAAAAAAGACAAACACCATCCCAGCCACACAAGCGCATAACCACAACACATTTCCTGACTCTCACTTTCTATCCGTTTGCTGATTTCTTCTTTCTCACAGTATTTCCTTGGGACATGAGAATAGGTACTTCACTGCCCTGTCCCTCATTTCTTCAGGCTGTCTCTCATCCATCCCCTTCCCTTTTTTCTGTACTAATACTCATCTCTGCTCCGTTTGCTTCTCTATGGTGTTTTGTACAAGGCAGAACATCCACCCAGTCAGCTTGTTGCATGCAAAAAGATTCCATTAGCACTTTTTTGTACTGAGATTTTGAGGAATACTCACAATGATGTTTCGATACTGTACAATGCCAACACTAAATTGTCTGACTTTTTTTTCCAAATCATTAGATCATGTTCTCAGTGTATCAAATAAAACTTTAGTGTACATCTTTTTGTATGTGAATTATTTTTTGATAATGATTATCTTGATTTTGATGTCAACATCTCTGTTGTTAGGTCGTCAAATTTTAGCATGACTTTAGCTCTGACTGCCAATTTATTTGACTGCTGGTTCATTTTCTTGGCTTCTTGTCCAACAAACCACCTCAGGACCTTTTACCGCTTTGAGGCCGCTTGGGATAGCTCCATGCACAACTCTCTATTACTAAACCGAGTCACTCCGTATGGAGAGAAGATCTACATGACCCTTTCAGCATATCTAGAGGTATAGTAAACTGCCTGCATTCATGAGAGGCCAGAAAAAAGCTCTCACACAGGACAAGTGTAAATTACTGTTGAAGAAAAATGTCAGCAAATTTTCCATTTTTATCAATTGCAGATGGAGAACTGCACTCAGCCCGCGGTCATAACCAAAGATATCTGCATGGTGTTTTACTCTCGGGACACAAAGCTCTCAGCATCCCGCTCTATTCGCAACCTTTTTGGAACTGGAAGCTTTAGAGCGGTAGATGGGTGAGTTTGAAATTTCAAACTATGAAAAATGGCATGTTGTGTCCTGTGTCCAGACCACCAAGCTGATATTTCTGTTTGTTTGGTTTTTTTTAGAAACCGTGTAACTGGAGTTTATGAGGTTAGCTTATGTAACCTGGCAGATGCAGGAAGCCCAGGTGAGTGTCAAGACCCAGTTACCATTCGGCATTAAGCTCCCTTCTGCAACGTTTCTGATCCTGCACCTGTCCCACCCCAGGTATGCAGAGGAGACGCAGGCGGGTGCTGGACACCTCAGTGGCCTACGTCCGTGGGGAGGAGAACTTGGCCGGGTGGAGGCCCCGCAGCGACAGCCTTATTCTGGACCACCAGTGGGAGCTGGAGAAACTCAGCCTTCTTCAAGATGTGAGGGGCATATGCTTTTTTCTTTTATTGCATTTTATAGCAGTTACTTTAATTAGCATCTGAGGATACACATCTTTGGCTTTCCTTTTTTGAACATGCAAGGCCAGGTGCCTCTAAAACATGTGCCTCTAAACCATATAATTAATTATAACTCTCAAAACATCTAAATGAATAGAGACTTGCTCATTGGTCCACATTGGTAAATTAGATATAACCCCCTATTTTTTACATATAATTTACTGTACATATGAAATATGCCCCTTTACACAGACATGGTGCATTCACAGGAGGGTTTTGCTGTGGAATTTTGGTACTTTTTGTGCTGTGGTTACCAGGATTCACAATAAATGAGTCCGTTCATACTGTTATGAAAGCCTTTGCTTCTTTAAGGTTTTAAGTAAAAAATGTTTTGTATCATTGATAGAACAGTTAACTATGATTACCAATCTAAAAATGCAATGTGACGGCAACTTAAAGTTAGAAGCCAGAAAGCTTGTGGTCGGACATAAAATTTCAAGGGTGTGACTTGGTTCAAAGACGAGCACTTTATTTGTTGTGATTTAGCTGCAGTAAACTATGAGACATCCAGGTAGTGGATGTATAAACTTATATAAAAAAGCCAAATTTGAAAGTACCCTGGGTTTCACAAATACAGGATATAAAACTGGATATCATCAGCATAGCAAATGATAAGCGACACTAGTCAAACTGGATAAGGGTATGACATTGAGGGATTAGGGAGCAATTAGGGAGCATTCAAGAGCTTTACACCTCCAGATATCCAAAATCCCCATCCTACATCCTCAGACTATCTGATAAAATATTATAATTTATGGTATTGAAATCAGAGCAGAGAGTCGTCACTGTGCCGTGTCTAATGGAAACAAGATTGGAAATTGTCCAATAATGGTTTTCCTCTGGTATTTCCAAAAGCTGAGTACAGACAGCTTTCTCTATGTTTTAGTGAGACACATTGTCTGTTGCCACTGGCTGTGACATTTCTTTTTTTCCCAACCTCTTAGGTGGAGAAGACCAAACATTACCTGTTGCTGAGAGAGAAACTGGAGTCTACCCTGCTCATGGGCCAGGAGTCCCTGCAGTCCTGTGTTGCAGAGGAGCAGAGTGAATCTCCTCAGCCCACAGAGGTCGACCAGGAGGTCGGCTCCAGTTCTGAAATCACCACTGAGAGGCAGAGGGAGCTTGCTGCCAAGGTCAGCCATCTTTACTTTTTGAATATGTAATGTCAGGTTTGACTTGTGCAGTCTTTACTGCATTTTGTTCTGTTCTATGATCATTGTCATGAGAGGAGGAGGTGTACATGAACACATATACATTAAAGGCAAATAGAAGTATAGTCAGAGGACTTACTTTTTTACATCACAGATTTGATTTGTTTGTCAAACTTCATAAACAGACATTTTGAGCTTGCTCTCCCTTTTACAGTGTTTGCGGCTGCTCACTCACTCCTTCAACAGAGAATACGGCCATGTGTGTGTCAGCGCCAGTGAAAGCAAGGTAGCGCTTTAAAGACTCCCATTCAAACACATACACATCCACACACACACACACCCTGTCCGTCTGTTGATTGGTTCCACATACTGTAGTTGATCCAGCCTGCATCTGTGTTTTTGTGTGTGTTACAGATCTCAGAGATGTCTGTCACAACACTAAGAGACTCCAATTCAATTTCTGCCCTCAACACAATCACACCCTCCTCAACGTGCCCTTCACTGGTTGAGGGTTGCTATGGCAATACTGAACTCAGGTCAGTCCTAAGACATACTTGTGTTGTTATTGTTTCATTTTAATTGTTATTCTTTGTATCTGTGGTAACCTTAGACGTGTGTGTGTGTGCATGTGTGTCTGTGTGTGTGTGCGTTTGTTTGTGTGGCAGGATGGTGTGTACTACAGATCCACACCAGAATAAGGATTTTTAATAAAATGTTTGATAGTTGGATGACGTGATTGATTGATCATTGTACTTTGGTCCCATAGGGTGTAGGGAGCTGGTTTGTTAAGAAAGCCCCTTTCTTTTTGTTCCACAGACCACCTATGCCTCGCTCTCGTGCCGTCAGCCCCACTCCTGACACACAACAGGACGCAGAGGCCAAGAAGTCCATCAATGGAGCCTCTGAAGCGAAACCTCGCACCCGCAAATTTGTCCCTGATATCCAGGAGATTAGAGTCAGGTGAGTGTGCTACAACTCCTAAAGAATGTCATCACTGTGAGCTGTGTAGACAACTTCTTGGTTCCACATGTGGTAACATCTTACCCCTGTTTTTCAGCCCCATTGTGTCAAAGAAGGGTTACATACATTTCTTGGAGCCACACACGAATGGATGGGTGAAGCGCTATGTTGTAGTGCGGCGGCCATACGTCTACATCTACAACACAGAGAGAGACACTGTTGAGCGGGCTATTCTCAATCTCTCCTCTGCCCAGGTGGAGTACAGTGAGGACCAGCAGGCAATGCTAAAGGTATGTGCTTTACCAAACTTCCCTCTTTCTGCTCTCTTTTTACTCTACTCTACTCTCTGCCACAATAATCTTTTACTTTTTTGTCCTTCTGAACAGACGCCAAACACATTTGCTGTGTGTACAGAACACCGTGGAATACTGCTTCAAGCCACTAATGACAAAGAGATGCATGACTGGCTGTATGCGTTTAATCCTCTCCTTGCTGGAACTATCAGGTAAAAATACCAAATCATCTCTCTGACAAAAATACTTTCATAAATTAAGGTAAAAACCTAGAAAAGTTGTATATTTGATATGCATCTTCTCATCTGTCTCTCAGGTCAAAGCTGTCTAGAAGACGAGCCGGACAGATGAGAATGTGAAACAACAAATTTCTTGAGAGAAGGATGAGCGCAAAGACTTATATGTACATATATCCTTGTCTTTATCCCTCCCCCTGTGCTGAGCCCCGTCCCCACCACCATCACCGACAACAAACTTCCCCCCGTACGTTCTGAGTTTATCACTAGTGTCCTTGGCACCTAAAGCGCCCATTTCGTGTCAGGCCTTTGCTGCGTTGTGAGTTTCGTAGTCTGAAGAACCTCTTCAAAAAGCTGTCACTGTACCGGAGTTTATTCATAGCTGGATGAATGAAGAAAATGGAGGAAGTAGCAACAGTTTATTATTTCAGAATACATACGTATGGTACTGTACTGTAGTTGTTGTCAGTGACACATCAAGCCTTATGCATTTTAATCCTCAAAAAAAATGCAGTGATATATATCCAACCTAAAGCTGCCATGTCAGTGAGGATCACATTGCTACATTTGCATCAGTAAATAGGCAAACATGCAGATTCTTCTCTACGCTACATATATATCTATATATATATATATATAGATATATATGTATATATCTATATATATATATATCTCTATATATATATATATATAGATATATCTATATATATATATATATACACACACACACACACAAACACAAACACGCACACACTCACACACAAACACGCAGTGTCTAAACTGGTTTGCATACAACATACAGCAAGAAAATATACGTCAAAAGAAAAAAAATGACAGTTGAGTGTAACTCTTCAGAATATTTGTCTCTTCTTACTGGTCCATGAATCCTAGCATTGAGTAATCTGCATCCTATCCCTTGAACTACTTAGAAACTTTAGCACACACAGCCTGGCAAGGAAATGGCATATCATCATAAACTTCATGTTGTTGTGGCATTTTGATAAATCCATGTCGTTTTAGCTACTTGTAGGAGCACTGTGGGTATCTACATTGACACGTTAGGTAATCAGATATCATCCCATTAATCCTCCCAATTTAATCTCATTCTCTACCTGAATTTTATTTGTTTTAAAATGTGATATATTTAGATATTTAACAGCTTTATTATTTATTTCTGCATGTATTTATTTACAAAGACATTTATATTTCTAAAGTAGTAGTATCGTGCAATTTCTGCACACTGCACTTTTTAATATAAGTTCCCTAAATGTTTAAATAATATAACCTTCTCCCCATGCAATTAATGCGATTTAAACAATTTAATAACTTTATGATTGGCAGGGTTCTTTACCTGATTGCCTAAACAATAATATCCCCTTTAAGGTTAGGATAGTCACACCTGAACAACTAACATACATCTGACAAAATCAGTATATTAGGTAGAGAACATTAAGGTGGTCTGTCCATTCACAACTGCACAAAGCTACCTTGTCAAATGATCAAAAGTATAAACTGTTCCTCACAGTACAGAATAAGAAAACCTGGTGTCTGAATGAAATGTATATTGATTAAATGTAGTGCCTCTCTTTTAAGTCATACTGTAAAGGCATTTTGTACAGTATGCCTCTACACCAGTTGCTTTGAAACTACATACTTCATGCTGCTGTAATACTGTTCTGGAAGTGTCTGCAGATAACACCATCACTTTCATCGCTTTTCATCATTATCATCACCTACATATTCTGACAAAATGTTGCATTTATGGTAGCGTTAGTTTTCTAATGTGGCAAACGGATGTCATATCACACAGAACTTTCCATAACACAGAGTATACTTGATCTTTATCCATAAAAAACTGTATGAATTATGCATAAAACTATATTTATTAAACAGTCATGCTTTGAATGGAAAAATACAACTCTGCTGACAGTGTCAAAGTGCAGCTGTAAGACTGTGCTCCTGTTCCTTGTTAAACCCCTTCAGCTGATGGTTGATGATAATGCAGCTGTGCATTTTCACAAGCATCTCAGTTTGATTGATGAGCATGCCTCAGGTCAGCCAGCCTGGAGAGCATGTTCCCTGACAGTGGTTGACATGTTGCTTATGTATGAGGACAGCATCTCAAAGCATTTAACCTTTACAAAGAAGTTCAATATATTTGTATTTTTGCTTCTAATGCAATCCATACAATGACTTATTCCACTGAGTTTGGAAAGTATGCTGTGTGTTGTGGACAAATTTTAAAGTTATCCAATCAAATCATTTTACCACCCTACGTGTGTACAACTGTCAGTAGTTGTAAGCTAATCAAGCAGTCAAATGTCTGTTAATATCTTTTGTTGGTTGTGTAACAAGTTGTGTGATCAATGTAGTGGTCCAAGTCTATCACACACTTTCTTGGCAGAGATTGCAGTTGTGTTTTATCCAGCTATAGCAACATCGCCGAGCGAATACCTGCTGCACTGTACATTACACTGTCTCAAGCACTCCTTTCCGTCTCATTTCCAACCCAATCTTAAAAATTTGAGATCCAGTGTCATCTCAGTGTTGAGATCAACCTTTTGTTTTCATTGGGCCTTTTTAATGTGCATCACATTTGAGCCAACCAAAGTTTTGTTGGTGCAGTCACACACACACACAAAAAAAAAAAAAAAAAAATCACACTGAATGTATGTCAATATTTGAAAAATACTTATTCTGCTGGAGTGGTTGTGTTGACTTGTGATCTGGATTTACAGTCTGGTTCCTTATTGATTGTAGGTAGGTTATTATCAGGGATCCATATGGGACATACCTGTAATAATCTGTCCACTGATGTGTGGGAGGATGTAATTGGTTCATCATGGCCCTGTCAGGCATTGCATCTTGTACAGAGTAATGCTGTAGGTTACCTTACCGTCACACTTTGACTCTTATTTCAGTATCTACCTTCACCATCATGCTCTGACAGCCTTCACGAAATCTACCTTTTCTAAACCCTCCCTTTTGAAGGAATATAATTTGCATTTTTGTGCTTCCATATCTCGTTTTTTTTTCGCACTATCAAATTATTTTGCATTGTACATAAACATGATTGCTGTGAACATTGTATTATAAAGTTGCACCCATTTACAAAATCTTAAATGGGCAGTAGTTCAGTCAGTGTCTTTGAGTGTTGGAGTTTAGCGTCAAATGTTTGTGTACACTAAACACATTGTCATATATTAAATAAACATGGAAATTATGCAACACAAAGTAACGGAGTCCTCTTTTCTTATAGAATACGTCGCATTAGCGTTGCGGTCTGTTGACCAGCACATATTCACGACTATAAAACGATAAATAAACTGGGATCTTACTTTGTTTTTGTAGCGTGGTCGCACGTCGGTCACAGTGCGCTGCATGAACCGCCTGCTCGTTACCATGGCAGCGGAGCCCTGTTGCCATGTCAACCTGCCAGTGTTTTGCCGAGTGTTTACCAGTACGTTTCTGTTCGTTGTCTTTTACGTCTTGTGTCCGTCGTTGACTCAGGTCCAAACTTAGGTTATTTTTCAGTCCAAGAACTTTAGCCATTAAGCTGTTAAAACTAACCCTGACCCTGAACGGTCTATTCGTATAGAACATCAGTAAAGGAAAACCATAAATCCACGTGATTCCTCTGACGGATCTGAGTCGGAACTGTTTCGGAGGCTTTTATTTTTTAATATTCCCGCTTCGCCTTTAAGACGCGCGGCAGCGCCCCCGACACAGAGCGGCTAGCTAGCTGATGATTGACGCGGACGGCCCCGGTGCTCTCAGGATCCCTTCACATCACCTCACAAGGTCAGACACGGAGCCAAGGAGACTCACCCTGCCCGGTCACACGGAGGGAAACAGCGGCCGCCTGTCTGCGGGTCTCCAAGGCAGATCAACATCAGTTAAACATCATTTTGCTAGGACTTTCTCTTAGTTAGCAGCGTTAGCTAGCTTAAGCTAAAGCAAATACGTGCTATGAAGAGTAAGTTAGCGTTAGCTGGCTACGCATCGGCTTCTTCAGACACCCCCCAGGGCTGAAACAGGTTATTTTAAGGGTCCAGTCGTAATTTTTCTCCTTTCTCTGAGTTTAACGGAGGCGTCGTGTGCACCAGAAGTACATACGTGTCACCCCTGCTGTTGGCTGCACGGATGTAACGTTAGCTGACAGAGGACGAGAGACTGTGGACAGATTTGATCATATTATTGCCAGATGTTGCCTCCAAGTGATGAAGCAGAGCTCCATAGTCCCTGCAGCCTGTGAGATACCTAGCTGGCATTTTGATATAGACTATCTGGTGATAACCACGATCAGAGTTTGAGCATTCAGCAGCTGACACATCAAGATTGTCCCTTCAGTTACACTGGTACACCTGCTGTGTGGTCTGCAGTCATTCAGTGCTCTTGGTATAATCGTCCAACCAGCATTCAAGACTCACTGTATTTAAGAACCGCAAAATGCTGTCCGAATAAATGAAACCCATACTATTAAAAATGATGATACATTTAAAAGAGGTGTTTTTATTTGCAAAGACTTCCGGAGTTTCAAACAAATCCAGAAGATTTAGTTTATATTGGAAATACCTGCATGAATGGAATAAATCTACAAACATTCTCATAGGTTCCCCACTTCTTCTTCTTAGGAGTATGGCCAAGCAAACTGATGACATCATCTTGGCAAAGGGTCACTCCTTTGCTGAACACACCTTTCATCATTATTCAGAAATGACTCAGGACAGGTAGGTTTGATTTGGGTCAGTCACATCGTGTCAGTCAGTCAGTCATTCACTCTGAATCCAGTTGGCTCTTAAATTCAGTGAATGCAATTAGATTTGATTTTGATGATTTTTTTTTTAATGCTCTTGATGCTTTTTAATGTGTCATAGCATATAGATTAGGTTGACCCATGATAAGAAATGAGATCAGAACGCCTTTCTCCAATGTACTTAATTCAACATAGGATCTACATGGACTACAATGCTACTACTCCGCTGGAGCCAGATGTGATTCAGGCCGTTACTGAAGCCATGCAGGAAGCCTGGGGAAACCCGAGTAGCAACTATGTGGCAGGTGAAGAATACTTGAACCCTGCATCAAAATCCCATTAAAGTGACATTTTAATAAAAGTAGGAATGCAAAGCTGACAGGCAAACTGCTTCTTCCCAAATTTTACCTCTCCAATTGCTTGGTGAAAATTATTTTGTTGTATTTTTCAGTTGCACTTACCCAGGGTATGATGTATCTGAGATTGCATTTGCATAAAAACATTTTATTGTCTCTAGGGGCCAAGGCCAAGGCAATTATTAATCAGGCCAGAAAGAATGTGGCACAAATGGTTGGGGGGACGGCAGAGGACATCATTTTTACATCAGGTGGAACAGAGGTAATTTTTTTTAGAGATCAGTGGGATAATAGACATATTTTTTGAAAGTAATAATAGCATCATTCATGGTCCCATGGCTCATCACAGACTAGTCTTCTTTCAGGCCAATAACCTGGTGCTCCACACTGCTATAGAGCACTTCAGGAGAAACTGCAGGGCTGCAGAGCAAGGGGAAGGGCACCACAATGGATGCAATGGCCTTCCTCACATTATCACCTCTAATGTGGAACATGACTCGATCAAACTAGTGGCTGAGCACCTACAGAGAGAGGGCAAGGCAGGTAGGAGGAGAGGTTTATTAAAAAATCCAGACTTTATTTTAACAACAAAAAAAAAGCCACTTTCCATTCACTCCCTTTCTCAACTTGTTCTGGTGTCTGTGTTTTTGTCACAGATGTTACATTTGTGCCTGTGTCTAAGATGATAGCCCGTGTAGAAGTGGAGGATATTGTTGCTGCGGTGCGTCCCAACACTTGTCTCATCTCCATCATGCTGGCCAACAATGAGACAGGAGTCATCATGGTAAGAGGAGATAAAGGCTCAGGAGGCCGACCGCCTCTTCTGTGTTCACCTCTAAATATCTATATATCGATATATAGATATCGATATATAGATTATAGATGTATATATATAGAGAGAGATATTGTTCAGATAATTGAGAAAATCTGAAACAATCTATCCATTTTTAAAAGGAGTTATTGGTGCAGGTGACGACAACAGTTACATTAGCTGATTTATTCTTTCTTGTATTTCAAAAGTGAATTTTTAAATGCAATTTTGAGACAAAAACAAAACACATCCTTCTTGTCAGCCAATCCAAGAGATCTGCCAGAGAATAAAATCTCTCAACAAGCAGAGCCTGCGACTCAGGATCCTGCTTCACACTGATGCTGCCCAGGCTCTAGGAAAAATCCGAGTAGATGCCTCTGAACTGGGCATGGATTACCTTACTATAGTGGGACACAAGGTCAGAAATCTGTTGTATGATTTATCTTGATTTGGCATCAGAGAGAAGACAAGAAAACATTTAATTGACTGGGTTGGTTACATTTCTAGTTCTACGCCCCTCGGATCGGTGCCTTGTATGTGAATAGCCCTGGAACAAGAACACCGTTATATCCAATGCTGTTTGGAGGAGGACAGGAGAGAAACTTCAGACCCGGGTAACATACTACATTGTCTTACTTGAGGAATGATGAATAACAAACCAAACATAAATGAAACAATGGCCACGGTCAGAGAAAGTTCTAATTTCTTTCGTCTTGAATATTACAGCACTGAAAACACACCGATGATTGCTGGTCTTGGAAAGGTAATTTTCCTGTTCTATTAATTTGTTACTGGAATTTCTACAAGGAATACTTTTTAAGGTTTTGGAATATTTCTCTAGAAGTGTGGAATGTTTTAAGTGAAGAAATTAATATCTTTTTTTATTGATCAGTTATATGTAATTAATAAGAATAAAATTTGGGTTGCCAGCTATTAAGAAAATCTTTTGCACTGTTGTTTGTCCCTTCTGTTTAATAATAATACAGTTATAAATAATGGAAATTTATTAATAAGTGCTAATAAATCCATTTTGATCAAGATCCTTTACAGCTCTTCTCTGGTCATGCAGGTAGTTATATTAGTCTAACGGACTTTTCACAACCTCTACTTTTAAAAGAAGATTTTGCAGTTCTAGTAATGTAAGAGCCTAACCAGTTGGTGGTATTGAGATAATATTAGAGCTGAATGTCTTGCAATATACCGTGTGCAATAGAATCTTTATCGAAATCACAGAAAAATTATCTTCACAGTGTTATATCATAACTTTCCCTGTGATCTCCCACCTCAGTATTTTCCAAATATTCCTAGTCCTGTTAACCCATATCTTCCTTTTGTCACTTAATAACTGCAGTAGTGACAAACACAAGGAAATGCTAAATTTTGAGTGACACCACAATTTTTCAAATACTATATTTGGTTCTGTTTTTTTATTGGATAAACACCCAATTTATTTATGTAGTACATATTAAAAAGTGCTTACTAGAGAGTTTGTTTCCTATCGGGTAATTCATTAAGACTCCTACATGGTCATCTTTTCCTGCCTTTATAGCTACTGATTTTGTATGTGTCTGTTAGGCTGCAGAGCTGGTGAACTCTAAACTGTTTGATTATGAGAGTCACATGCGAAGTATCAAACTTTACTTGGAAGAACGACTGCAGGTAAGTTTAACTGCAGAGAGTTAGATGAAAATTTTCAAATAATCAGTGTGAATGTGATAGCCAAATGGTAACATTATCACTTTTGATGAAGTGATGTGATTAAGATTATCAGAAATAATGTTATTGTGGTTCACTAGGACTTTTCCTTGACTTTAAACATGACCTTGAGGACCATTTGAGGGCCTGAGGAATAGATATTCTCAACAGCAAAAAACCATACAGCCTCCAAACTTGTCTTTTTTTTCTTTTTTTTAAAGAAGAAATCCCTACACATCTCTTACCAGATAGATTTATTTCTTATTTTATGAGAATTTTTGTCAATGGGACAACTTATAGAAGACAATATACGAGCAACAGTGAAGGGAACATACTAACTCTTCTTAGCTGTAAAACTGATTAAGAGACACACCTCAAGATATTAAACAGGCTGCACTATACACTGCTATTGAGGGGGACATTAGGTCTAAAGTCTTCTCGGTGTATTAAATGTAAGTCAGAAACAGGTACATATAAACATATGTTCTGTAAAAGTACAAGGATACAGAGATTCTCGAGAGAAGTGATGGATGAAGTGGTCACCTTGGTTGGATATTATTTGAAATCATCCCTTCAGTGTAAATTGACAGTTAACATGGACAGTAAAAAAACCTTAATGCAAAACTCATTGGAACATTGTTATATTAAGTAAGAAAGACTGCCCTCAAATTTTGGATTTCCAGACACTCCCCCTTAATGGAATAGGAGGATGTGTTAAGAATGTTACCTTTGGAGAAGGTGTGCGGGATATATCTTGACGTTAATTATCAAATCCTCAATAAAAAGTATGGGAAAAAAATGATAACTTTTATTAACATTATTTAGTAACTGATCGTTTTTTCCTTTGCAGACCGTCTTTAAAGACAGGATCCGATTCAACAGCCATTACCCCGGCTCTGATGTCCTCCCCAACACATGTAATGTGTCTATCCTGGGCCCAAGATTACAAGGTGATGTCCTAACTTTCCGTCTCTTTCCTGTGCCTGTTTTGGCCTGCCAGTCCAAACAGTGTCCTCTAACCCTACACCAATGTCTGTCAGAGGCAGTTCATGACCTGCATTGGACTTTTTGTAAACTACAAAGGCTTTGAATGATTAATCTCTCTCTCTCTCCCGCTTTAGGCTGGAGGGTATTGTCCAACTGTAGGAGGCTGCTGGCCAGTGTTGGTGCTGCTTGCCATTCAGACAGTGGAAACAGGTAAAGAGTCCCTCTTTCACCAGTTGTGCCTTTGTCCAGACACCATATTGACCATAGTTACACAAATTCCCCTGCACCGCAATGTGTCTGTCTGTTAGGCCCTCCCATATCCTTCTGAGCTGTGGCGTCGCCTCAGACGTGGCAGCCAATGCTTTGAGGTTGAGTGTGGGCAGGGGGACGACCAAAGAAGACGTGGATGCAGTCGTGGAGGATCTGAGGGAAACTGTGCAGCTGTTGGAAGAAATGAACTGATGGACTTCATGTGCACAAACTAAAGTTTGCCTGTAGGTCAAACAAGGATGTACAGGATCAAAAATGCACCATCTTTGTTTATCGTTACATTAAAAGATTATGTAAAATGGAAGAAATTTTTAATATAAATAATAAAAGGGGAGAACTCGAAGTGACCATAGGGGTGATACCTAGCTGGCATTCAAACAGGTGGCACGGTGAAATGATTGTACTCAGCTTCCATCATGTGAGTGGCTAATCAGCTAATTGGAGCCCTGGCAACATGTATGAGTGTTATTGATATTAAATATTAACATACTTTTACTAATTTTTCACTGATCTAATCAACCATGAAATATTCTATGGTAATTATGAGCAGATTTATCAGACCTTTACTCATTCCCTTTCATATGAATTATTAAAGTACTTGTTGAAAAAAAAGAAACACTCATTGTAATCCACCATGCCTTGGTCCAGACTCCATTACTTGTGTTTCCATGCTGCCTCAATTCCCCCATCTCCAGTGAAGCGTGGGTGCCAGCATATGGTCACTGTCACACAAAGGAGAGCAGTAGGCCAAGGATGCCGAGCCTCCATCTGTCTTTCATTACCTTTCTATCTCGCTGGCTCTGACCCCCTCCTCTCTCCCCACCAGCCACGCTGGCCACCTGGCTGCTGCTACGGTGTCACTTTCCTGGCTCGGGAGGAGGCAACAAATTTTTTTTGTTATTATGTGGGAGATTGTGTACGTGGAAACGTGATGGTAACCTGTCGTTACTGTCCAGCTCCAGCGAGCAGCTTGTGTGCCATAACCTACTCATAGCAGCCAGGGATGGTGCTTCATCGGGCCATCAAGGCGTCTCGAGCAGGGGACCTTGCAACCCTGAGGGAGCTGGCATCTTCTGGTCACTTCTCAGCAGCCATCACTGATGCTCAAGGCGCCAGCCCAGTGCACCATGCAGCCAGGTGCGGACGCCTGGAGTGCCTGCAGTTCCTGGTGAGCGAGCTGGGTCTAGCAGCCAATTCCCGGGCCTTCAATGGGGCTACGCCGGCACATGATGCAGTAGCCACTGGCCACATCCGAGAGCTGCAGTGGCTGGTGGACCAAGGTGCCTGCAACATTGAGGTAAGTTTTATCCAGTGGGAACAATGTCTACATAGAGACAGCGAAACCTACCCTGGTAGTTCAGATGCCTTGGAGAGATGCCACATGTCCAGCTTTCCTGGTCATTTCTTCTGAATGAGATGTTTTCCAGTCAAAATTCAGTTGATGGCTTTAGCTGGTCATTTAACTGATCCCAGAGAGCAGTTACATCACTACAGTTGTAAAAGCTACTGTACATTACCTCTCCAAATGTATTACTAGCCAATTACATCACACGGTGTCAAATTACTGGGTATCCATTAGTATTATGTAGCATGTGTAATTAGGTCCAGTTGCTTGAGAGGAGCTCCCACTAATCTTAGCTATTTGTTAAGTAGAGTCAAGCCTGCCTACATCTCATGTTTCTCAAAATTAAATAACAGCATTATGATTGAATTTGCAGAATCTTGGCTGTAATTTAAGAAGAAAAATGAAATTTTTCATCTCATAGTTTCTTACTGTTAACCGAGACAACCACATGTCTTAACTGGTGATCCTCATAAGTATCTTTGCTGTAGCTTTGGAAAAGAAATACTGTTTAATACTGTATCTCGCACCTAGTCCTTTGTATGTATGGGTAATGAAACCCATTTGATGTGTCCTGATGATCAAGCATAATCAATTTCAATTTGTCTCCGTCTCACTCCATCTAACTGTAATTGGTGTGAATGTCTCCAGGATAGGGATGCTGCTGGTGCCACGGCCCTTCACCTTGCAGCTCGGTTTGGTTGTGTGGAGGTCATTAAGTGGCTGCTTTCTGTTGGAGGAGTGGCAGAGGTGGAGACTAACTGTGGAGCGGTTGCTGCTCACTATGCTGCAGCCAAAGGGGACCTCACCTGTTTGAAACTACTGGTTCAGCAGGCACCAGGGTGAGTACACAGCACTTGCTTTCACTGGTGGCGTCCCTTGGACTGAAATCCCTCAATAACTATTAGATGGATTGCTATGAAAAATATAATACATCCATTTGTGGTCCTCAGAGGATGAATTCCACTGACTTTGGTGACCCTCTGACTTTTCGTCTAGTGCCACCTTGAGGTTGACTGTTGTGGTTCAGGGCAAGACATCTTGGCTACTATTAGATTGGATTCAAACAGCTTTGCAAATCATCTGACTTCTTCTCTAGCAGTACCAGCAGGTCAAAGTTTTCACTTATCCTATCAAGTATCTCAACATCTACAGCATGGACTGACACGGAATTTGGTTCAGATATTCACAGAGCACAGATGATGTATCCTGCTGACTTTGGTGATCCACACACTTTTCCTCTAATACCGCCATGAGGTTTACTTTTTAGCTCATTACTGAAATAGCTCAAAAACTATTATTACCAACAACCAACCATTAAGTTTACACATTCTTTGTCCCCTCAGGACCAACTGTAACAATTTTGGTTATCAGAATTTTCATCTACTGCCATCATCTGTTCAGATTTTATTTTATCAAATCTGTTGGTTCATGACTGAGTGTCCACGGCATTTCCTTTAGCCTCAAATCTACTTTGTGTTTAGTGCTAGATAGCAAATGTTTGCATGCTAATATGCTATAAGCATAGTAAACCTTATACCTGCTAAACATCAACATGCCAGCACTACCGTTGTAGCATTTTATCAGGCTGATGTGAGCATTTAGCTTGAGTACAGCCTCACAGAGCCACTAGTATGGCTGTAGAATTTTAGTTTAGTTCTTGGAAAGACTCAGCTATTCCCTGAATGTCAAAAATCTTTCTGTTCATTATGCTGCCACTGGCTGATGTTGCTGAAGTGATGGTAACTGTTTTGGGATGTTGAAGAAGTAGACCAGTAGGCAGAAATCAGTGGGAAAAACTGGTGTTTGTTAACCATAGTGTTAATTGGACAATGGCAAAAAAGATTAAAGCAATACACAGCAAGTTGCTACCCACTTACTTGCTATAATATATTTTTTATAATAATAATATTATTATTTGAACTACTCCACAATCTTTCCATGCACCACCTGGTAACTGCACAAATACCCTCTTGGTTACCAACTCCCCGAGTTCGGCAATCTTTGGTTTAGAAGACATAAACCTGTTATTCATTTTTTTCAAGCTGATAAATTAACAAATTAACTGAAAAAGGGCTAAAATTAATCATTTTAAAAAACTATTGGGAAAAGGGACTTCCTGAAATGAGTGGAATGGGGAATGGGAAATCAGTGGTAACCATTAGAATAAGGGACACCCTCTTTTGCTCTCTGTGAACTGTGATCAGGAGCCTGTGGGAGCCAGTCCCCCCCCCCCCCCCCCCCAGATGAATTAATTTCTGTCCCCTCTTCTAAACCTTAGACATTGGCACTTACTAAGGACTAGATAACGATCTTTCTGCTTCATCCCTGTGTTATAGGAGACCATGGCTGTAATTTGCATGATGCATGGTGGAATCAGATCATCACGTGACAATCGGTAACCTGTGAATAAAACATGCCTGGACGCTGTCGCTCACATGTCAGTCTTGTAGCTGTTGAACAGTACGTGCAGCAGTGTAAATGCAGCCCTGCTCTATCTGACATGCTATAATTAGTAAAAATGTCTTTGGACCTCATTTTTCAACAGGGATCGAAAATCTTAAAAAGAAACGCGCGGTCTGAGGTGCAATTGAGGAGTCTTGTTGGAGAAAGCCATAAGATTCTAATATTTGTTTTACCGCATCCATCTGCATCATGGAGTACTCCGAATATACTCCAAATTTTAATCGATTCCTGTCATGGGCAAAAATACCGTAAAAATAAAGAGTTTACCAGCTGATGCATTTTCTCAGTTTTTAAATGGTAGTTTAAAACAAAAGGTACCTTCCAGAACAACTTCGCCATCTTTGCTTTACTACATAGATTCCATACCCAAAAACAGCTTGGAAAATAAGTGGTGATGGGGTCTTTGCCATCAGACTTTAACCTTGATCAGCATAGGCTGGTTAGTATCACTTTTTTTTTAAATACTTCATGTGCTTGTACACGATTTCTTGTAAAAATCTGAATTAAAGATCCCGATTTATCCACATTAACCATTTATGATTTTTTTTAATCTTTAATTTGTTTTCATTGACTTTGCTCTTTTGTTGTTGTTTTTTCTACCACTACTACTACTAACATTAATGATAATGACATATTCTAACAATAGGACTGCAAGTTTTCATTGTGATACATAGTTTGGATGCCTAGATTTGTGTTGCTGATTAGAAAGATAGATCGATGGCTGATACTGTTAACCTAACCTTATGCACCTGTGTTGTTGTTGAATGTTGGAATACAGGTGTGTAAACCACCAGACAGGTAATGGTGCTACCCCGCTGTACTTGGCCTGCCAGGAAGGGCATCTGCCTGTTGTAGAGTACCTTGTCAAGGACTGTGGGGCTGATGTCCACCTGAAGGCTCACGATGGCATGACCTGCCTGCATGCTGCTTCTCACATGGGCCACCAAACTGTGGTGGTGTGGCTGGTCAGTAGAGAAATTCAAATTTATGTTACATCATTATGAAGTGTTTCCTGTGTCGGTTGTTTTATTTAGTCTTTTTTCCATCAACTCCGAATAGTTGACCTGTACCGATGTCAGCCTGTCCTGCCAGGACAGAGATGGAGCGTCTGCTCTGCACTTTGCTGCCAGCAGGGGGCACTATTGCATCTTGGAGAGGCTGCTTCACATGGGTTCAAAGGTCATCAAGGATTACTGGGGAGGGACCCCACTTCATGATGCTGCAGAGAATGGAGAGCTGGAGGTTGCGCCTAACCTTTCCTCCTGCTGTTGTTATTGTTTTTTCTTAACTTAATTAAAAAAAAGGCTGTATTACTAAATGATACATATTGTTGTTTCTTCTTTCACTCATATTGTCCTATTCCTTCTTTCAGTGCTGTAAAATCCTGTTAGCCAATGAAGCAAACCCCTCAGATCAAGATATTGATGGGTTGACAGCCGCAGACCTGGCAGAGTACAATGGACACTATGAATGTGCCAGATATCTCCGTGCCATTGAGAAAAACGTAAGCACCTACAGTATAGCAGTACTATACTGTATACCTATAGTATAGCAGTGTGAATAACATTATATTTTATTTTGCACATCAAATCTGTCCTGTTTTCTTCCACTCAGCCTGACTGCTTTGCTCTCAGTTTAAGAGGTCTAAAAGTGGAGGACTATTGCTTTGGTGTTTAATAAGGTATTGCAGGCTATGATGCTATGAGTGCTGGAGGAGATTCTTTCATTCTCAGTTTGCCACAAAGGACTCTCTGAGATTAGCTCTTTTGTTTTGTGCAGATAGCACGAAACTCCTTAATGTAACTGATGAATATTTTAGTATTAACACCTTGTTTATGCTGTTGTTGCTTGTTGTTCAAGTCGGGCTTCAGAGCAGTAGAGTGCCCAGTGTTTAATTCAAATTAATACAGTCATTTTGGCATGTACAGCCTGCTTTGATATTTTATATTTGTTTTTCTTTCAAAAGGCTACATAATAAGCAGGAATGCAGTTGATACTGATACTGAACTTTAAGAACTGATTTTTAAATAGGAAACACTGAATACTGTTAGCTGAAAGATCTTATGGGGACCACTCTCCCAGCACGCTTGTTGAACCTTAAAGCTTTACAGCTGCCCACCAGCAGCCTCTCCTTGTTTCTTCCTATCACACTTGACTGACCGCCTATAGCACAACCTGCACAGCGATGTACACAGAGTAACAAAAAGCCTTCTGCCAGTAGAGGCCATCAATAAGTCAGTGGAGAAGAGCAGCACTCTTACATGAAGAGGATGATGATAGGGAGCCAGCGAGGCGTGGCTGCTGAGTTCCCCTTCAGAAATAATCCTGCCATCAACAATGAAGAGCTAATTATCGCAGGGGCCGCTGTGGCACCAAACACACCCGGAGCCGCCGCCAGCTAAGGGCCTATCAGTTACCCCTCTCCAGCAGCTCAGGTGGAGGGCCCAGGGGCTGAGCCCGTTATGAGATCCATGAGCTTAAGTTTCAGTGTTTTCACCATTCTGATGCCTTGAACCAGCAACACTATCCCTTTGTGGACTTGAAGAGCAGGATGTCATTGGCTTCAAACACACGTTTGATTGTGTGTCATGTTTTTTCCAGGGACCAGCAAGTGCTATGATTGTCACCTCTGGATACTGTGTAATGTTGGTAGCAGACAGAATAGTGTATTATGTTTCTTGGCAATGTAAGAGTTGGATACACAAACTGAGTCTAGATGTGAGCAAAGGTGTCATCTGATAGAGAACCTGGAATAGTAGTTAATTGATTTAAATCCTGAGAATATTTGGAGAGCAGACTACTGCGCTGTATGTAATGCTTTGAAAGCCACCGTACCAGAGATGAGTTGCACAAAGAGACGTGCTTTAATTACATTTCTGGTGGTGTTTCACATTTGTAAAGTGCTGCCTAGATCACAGGTTTCATCAGTTCTAAAGTGTCAGTCAGATAATCTCATTTCCTAGCAGTGACCTAAATGGATTGGGACATTGACCGGAGAGAGCTGCGTATTTGGCCTCCCTGCATGTTTGGATCACTCACAAGGAGGTCAGACCCGTTCAGAGCTGTCAGCCTCTCTTCCTCATCTTGCATCTCTGGAACAGCTGCAATCAAATAAACAGTGTGTAGTGTGAGGTTTACTTCACACGCATTTGTGGCTTTTGCTCTCTGCTCACGGTGATCAGGAAAAAGATACCATTGTTTGAGAATGGTATTTTTAGAATACTTGGACAAAGGACACACATTGTTTTCTTTGACTCCATCACTACATTTCTCAAAATTTGCAGATCTCATTTGGTTGTGGGCTGTTTTTCAGACAATAGAAAATAGTATTGATAGGCCAGTGTATAGTTAGAATGTGTCAAACAATGTAATTTGCTCACTGTAAACATCCCTCCTTTTATACTGGCCCTGAAGAAATCCATTCCAAAATCAATTTCAGTTAGTATACTGTATATCATGATATCACTTGATTTGTTTAAAACAGACAGCTAAAGCCTCTTATTAACTTCAGATAAAGCGTGGAATGATTTTTTGCACAGGAGGACTGTGGATTTCCATCACTTCCATTGAAAGTGCATTATGAAGGGATCTCTAAATGGCAAGTATGAACAGGAGGAACAATTAAGGAAAGTATATCCTGTTGAGATGTTTTTATAGGCACCTGTTTATTGTTTTAAGACAGACTTCAAAACCTTGTGACTCTATCCTTTAATGAATGAATTCAGCCATAAAAACCTGAAAAACTGCCATACTTTGTCACAGTCTTTGTTGTTGTCAGCTTTTCCACATTAACAGTAAAAGCCATTGATGCAGGCTTACGGTGTCACATTGTGTTTCTGCTGTCACATTTTACTAAACATTCCAGGTAGATTTTACCTCCCCCCTCCCAAAATAAAAAATGTCTGATGAATTAGCTCCTCCAATTGTCCCAAGTGGAAAAATCCCCTAAACACACATGGATAAGATTTCTCTTTTCCAGCTGCTCTGACAGGTCTTCCGTTAACCTCCCTTCGTGCAGCAACGTGGCCGCCGGTTTGTCCATGCATTAGTGACATTACTGGCCATCCTATCCTTTCCCTTAATTATTAACAGGATTCTCCGATCAGATTTTATTGTTTATTGCCTGGCGGCCCTTGGCCACAGGCAGAGATGCTGATGATGGTGTCAAACGAGTGGTGGGCGATCTTAAGATAGCTTCACATCCTCAGCCCGGTGCAGCTCTCCTGGATACCTGGCTGCACCTGCATCAGTCAGTGCATCCGGGGTTTTCGCTGTGCGGTATGCGCTCAGAGAGTTTTTTATGATCAAGGTTAGTGAGTTTTAGGTTGGTGTTTTTATTGCTTTTTTGTGCTTTGTTACCTTATTTTTCTTCAAGAATTTGTTTATAAGTAAGTTACTGGATGGGTTGAGTAACTATTTTTCAAAGTTTATTCATTTCAATTCAAGACACCCTACCTGGGAGATGTTTTGGCAGTGTTTTACCTATTTTCTGATCAGTTATGGGCTTTTATGATTAGGCATGTCTCATGGTCCAGGCTCTTGACCTTACTATAGCTTGTCATTGTTTATTTTTGCAAACTGGAAATGATTTAGTCTCCTTTTATGAATCTAGCACTGTTTCTAAATATACTTTCTGTTCCAGTAGTTGTTACAGTATTTACAGATGTAAATGTTGGTGTAAAGATTGTGTTCGTCAATTATTAGCCCCACAAGCATTTACCTCCAAGCAGGAAACCTGAGAGTATTTTAACATGTGAGTTGACATGTATTTACACTTTAGTGTTCTGTGTATAATGTACACCCGCTGTATACATTCCACGCTGCAATTTATCACCAAGAACATGAATATTTCACGTGGAAACAGGTTGTTTCAGTGATTGATTCCAGAGCGCAGAATTACAAGACATGTTTCTTAAATACACATGGTGTTCTGAAATACTTAAACTCTCTCACGGCTTGACCCACAGGGACCACAGATTACTGGTACTGCATGTCTGACAATGAGACAGCACTGAGTAGCTGTTTCTTAACTCTTGGCTCCTAATCTGTAGTGATCAGGGTCTTTGTGGTCTTTGATAGAGGGAGAGTGGATCCAGGCACAAACCGGGTTAGGCTATCTATATCTGCGTGGCAACTGTGATGGGGTGCTGATGAAAAGCAAATGTTCTCTGGCCACTGGGTCCAATTAAGCACATACACATGAGGACTGGTTTACTGTAGCTTTCAGGACATTGAACTGTTATGAGAAGGGTCACGAAGGAATCAGGCTCCTTCTCCCCTTTCCCCAGCCCCCTTGTTTATCTGTTTATGGATTGCACAACTTCGGGGAAGTTTATTCTTCCGCCTGAGCAGTGTCACAGCGTATTCCGTGCTGTTCGACATCAAAGTGTGAGAGGAAATGGCAGGGACCACCTCATGGACATAAAGCACAACAGCATGCAGCGGTATACTAGGGCTGCCTTTGATGTTTTGCTTACTAATAATGTCCTTGAAGAGCTGAATTTGATATGTATTCTGCATGGAGTGCATTAGGACAATGCAGGTTCATTAAGGAGGATCTAAATGTTTCCATAAATCCTACATCCTCCCTACAGTGGTGTGAAATGCTGCCAATTATTCAAGGTTGCTTACCATCCCTTACACTTGTTTTCTTCTTGTGTCTCTCATAGTGCAAGTCCTCAGACATTTTTAATAATTTTGTTTAACTTGTTTTGTTTTTATATATATATTATATTATATATATTATATTATATATATATATATATATATATATATATACACACACACACACACACACACACACACACACACACACACACACTCATACACGCACAATATATCTCCTCCAGATGTAACTATCTCTTAAATCTCCTAAAAACCTGCTCTATTTCTACCATATATTGTATGTTTCTACCTTTAGGAAGAATCAAATACAAATACAAATTACTGTTCTTACCCTCACATTTACCTGAAATGATTGTGTTGAGTAACAAATATTGTGTCTTTTGCAAAATGAAAAAGAGAAACAACCTTCTTCAGGTCATTATTTTCAGTAAAATAATCAAAAATGTCTCTTTTTGTCACTTGACTCCTCTTACATTAGTGGTGAATTGTAATAGTGAGACTCAGGTCAAAGTCCCGACTTTAGATTAACATTATCTTAACATTCTAAGGTTCAGTAATATACTTAGAAATTTATGCAAAGGAAATCCAAAATAAATAAGGAAAGAAATAAAAGTGTCACTCATGTAAGATCTGTGATGATAATGAACGACAAAAATATGTATTTATAAAGTAAATGATGGCCTCTCTGTGATTCCTTTTATAGTTTTTCTACACTGAGTTGATGCAATTCTGCCAGTCATGTTCTGACATTGAAAATTCAGTCATGCAGTGATCTCAAATACAAATACATTCTCTTACATCTGTTATAGTTCTCTTTTCACTCAGTTTACTTTTTACACAACCTTCACATAGAAACCATGATTTACTAAAAAATTAACTCAAGTGCAGACACTTGATTTCACCTGAATTTCTTCTGTTTATGGATTCTTCAAATTTTTCAAAAACTATCACTTGGTCTCAAGAATGAACTGATTAGATCATCGTGACTGTGTCCATTCAGGAATTCATACACTAGTTATGATAAAATACACTTAAAACCTTTCATTAATTTCCCTCAAGTTCTTCACTACAAATATTATATGAGTCTAGACAGACATGGATGTGAACTGTTGGACTTGAAAGAGCTAAAACTGGCCTGGTTGGTGGAGGCGTATAACCACAAGGCTGACATTCTAGTTTGTTACAGTATTTTTTTTTCAGAAAACAGTATGTGATTTTGTTGATTGTATGAGGGGTTTTAAAAACACAGTGCCTGTTGGAGCATGTATTTGCTGTTTTCCATTAGAAAACTCTGTGTTTGTCTCAACAATTCTCAGAGTTGCAAAACAAAAAATATGAATCCTTGATTTGCCCTGTCAGCTGGATTCCTATGATTTTACCACAACTTATAAATTGCAACATATTTGTCCCCCATGGTCTTCAAAGTGTTAATTGTGACTATGATATTTGCAGACAGTCTGTGCAGATAAGCCTACTGAGGTAATCTCTCCGCTGGAGGAGGAGGAGGAGAGGCCAACTGTTATATTGCAGCGCAGCAGAGAAGACTACTACAGCTGCCTGAGTGACACCTGCAGCTCCAGTCACAGCAGTAGCACACCCATGGATAGTTTAAAGGTAAACCCTGAGTTGAGGTTTTTTATCTGTTTGTTTGTTTGTTTGTTTTTTAACCAGGTTTTTCATCCTTTTTACTATTTCATATTACAACACAAAGCAAATGCGCTCTGTTTTCCAAACTAGCAACCTGAGAGTGAGGAGTCCCTGCAGGCCAGATACCCTACTCCTGACACTCCTTTTGCTTCAGCTTCTTCCAAACTTGTCCAGCCAGAGAAAACTACTGCCAGCAGAATAGAGCAGGTTCAGATTGCAACATCTGGTGAGCGGAATTTCTTTTTCTCTAATTTAATACCTCTTTAATCACTTTAGATATGCAACAAGGTATTTAGTGGTTACTGTAAGTCCCTGCTCAATGAAAAATAATATGTGTTATTAAGCTGTATTGAAATGAGTAAGACATGGAGTGGCTATGATTTGTATTTCAGTAATTAAAGGTTTCAATCAGCTCAAGGCAGCAGGGAGTAAGATAAATGTCTCTGCTGATAAGACAATGTTGCCTGATGCAAATCTCCTGGCTGAAAGAAAACTTCTTGGGGACATGAAGTCCATTAAATCTTTGAGGCAATCAGGGATATCAGGAGTCTTCACTGGACAAGCAGTAAGCAAAAAATAAGCTTTTCTATTTTGTACATTCTTCCTTTGGAAGTGCTTTTTTCCTTTCTTTAGCCAAAAATGCTGATACTTAGAATATCATTGCTGTGTCCCCTGCAGAATAAAGTGGTCGTCCTACCCACTGAGGAGGCAAACCTGTCGGACATCGACTACTTGGTGCCCACCCATGACGAGAGAGGCCGTCCCATTGCTGAGTGGAAGAGGCAAGTCATGGTGAGACAGCTACAAGCCAGGCTGCTGGATGAGGAGGATCAGAGGAGGAAGGTAACCACGTTCTAAAAATGGTTAGATTATTAATCTCCTAAGCTTTTAATGTTTATCTAGATCTTATGAATCTTTTGTAATAATAATGCATTTTCATGAAAAGCTTGGATCCATGAACTACAGGATGATCAGACTTTTTGCTACAGTGTTTTAGTCCAATTCAATAAGATTCTTTTTATCTGTAATTATCGAGATCATCATATCATCTTAGCACATCTTGAGTTCTATAAGAGCTCAAAGATTAAAATTGGGCATGATTCTGCTGCAGTATGGCCCATTTTTCAATTTGTTTTGGCATATAGTGCTTGGATTAGAAAAAAAAGGGGAAGAAGAAAAAAAAAAGCTTTTTAGCTTTTTTAATTGCATATAACAAGTCACTGAACACAAAACACATTGCAAGTCAGGTCATATTTTTGGGGTTTGGATCATAGTTTTACAGTATCTTTTTCTTCTCACGCCCAAGCAATTATAAATGTTAAAAAAAAAGACTTTGAATATTACATGCTGCATTTTTATCTCGCTTCTCTAAAAGGAAAATGGGAACAGATATGCCAAAGTCAGCTGGAGGTACTCCCAAGCCCACAATGCCATCCTGGGGCCCTCTGGTGAGCTGCTTACTGAGGATGACCTCATCTATCTGGAGCAGCAGATTGCCAACGTCTCCATGCAGAGGAACTGTGAAGGCTATGAGCTGGAGCTGGCACGTCTAGCTGAGGAGCTAAGGCACATCCTCCCAGCACCCATAGTCAACATCACTGTCAACACACAGTTCAGAAACTTCACAAGTCAAGTTCCTCTACCTCTGTGGTGCGGCCGTATCTCTGGCATCGTAAAGAGCATGTCTCTGCTCATGACCAACCTGACAGACCAGCCCTACTGCAAGATGCCCAACACTGACCTGATCACAGTGTTCTCTCAGACCCCAGACAGACAGAACTCCAACAGAGGACGCAGGGAGAGGATAGAGGATGAAATCCATCAGTTTGGAGTGTCTGTTAGGACTCTGAAGTCTAATTTTGAGACACAGAACTCACCTTTGTCAGATGAGCCGGAGGAGACCATTGTATTTAGTTCTTCCACACAGCTTGAGGCCATAGATTCAGACAAACAGCCTAAAGTTGTGAATCCAGCCCCAGAAAAAGACCAGAACAGTGACTCTGGCATTGACTATGATGAAAATGTTGCAGATGTTCTGGAAACCACCAGCCTTAGAAAAGAGCGTATAGTTGTTCTGTTCTTAGGCCACTGGAAGAAATCTGCTTACACTGTGACTCTAAAGAGCAAGGATGCAGCAGAGAGGAAGATGAGTGGCCGCAACCCGGGGACAGGCGACAAATCTGGGTCAGATTGTGGAGGAAGCGTGGAGAGTGCCCGGTCAAAGATGATGAACAGTTCTCTGGGACATTTCTTCAAGCAGAGGAGTGCTGTCAACAAGATGCTGGGCAATTGGAGGAGCATGATCTCTAGTGTGTCATCCAGACAGATACGCAGGTTGGCCTGGATCGATTTTTATTATTTAACATTATCCCTGTTCTAAAACAGAATTGTTTCACACAAGGTGTCTGTTAAGAGTACTCAAACTGCACTACACAGGTTATGCCAGTTTCATATGTTAAATGTTCACCAAAAGTTGATCAGTTATTTTGCCATATTACACAAAGTTTATTCAGAAACACAACGGATTGACACACTTCTCCCTTCAAGCAACAGTCGACCCCTTATAAAGTTTTGGTGAAAATCCATAATTTTTGATGCCCTGTTGTTCAATAGAGAAGCAAGTGTTAAAGCTACACTAATTAATATTTTTATATAAACAAAGCATCCAATAACTGTGTAATTTGAAAGGGGACACTCATAGTGATAAACCCAAACACTATTTTACCCCAACTTTGCTTTTCTGTTTCACACAGCTTAATGGAGGTTTCAGGGCCTGCAAATATACTCTTTGTGTTGAAACAGTATCTCTGGCTCTTTTTCTCATTGCACACATCAACCCCTTTTCATTAGCAGTTTTCTTGTGTGCTACATGCTTAGCAACAAGCAGGAGACAAAGCTGGCAGCTAAGTAGTTTGGATAGCAAAACATCTAGCTAGCTAAACTTTAGTTAGCAAAAGATTATCCAGCTGGACACCCTGATATTTTTTTTAAGTTACTTTAAACAAAAACCAAACTACTGGTAAAGGAGTCAATATTGGATTTCTATCTTAAAATGAAAGATGTACTTTGAAACGAATACAAACACAATCCACTGAACTGCATAGTGTAGAATGCTGTCTCTAGTTCTTGGTGAAACAATAAGTTGATTTATCTGTAAGTACATAGAGAGAAATTTCATCAGCAGTTTTGATCATCAGTTAATCATTTATCAAAGAACACAACCACAGGTCTACAGGCATAATAGACTGTGAGCAAAATGCAAACCTCAGCATGATATCATGCTCAAAGTGAAAATGCCAACATTCTGATGCTTAGTAGGGATTTTCCCTCAAAACCCCAAACGTGTACCTGATGATGGAGCTAAAAGGTCAGCGGATCACCAAAGTCATGGGGATACATCATGGGAACCATGAACCTCTGTACAGAATTTAATGGTAATCCATCTAGTAGGTGTTTATACAGTATATTTTACTCTGGACAAGTGGTTAAGCAACCACCATACCAACATTACTATCTCTAGAGACACACTGCTGGCCTGGCCAAAAATTCCAAATATTTGGCTGAAAGATGGATCACATAATTGGAATTTTTGACTAATGTTTAATGGCAGCCATAGTGTAAACACACCATGAATAACCATGCAGTGTTATCCACAGGCTCCACAGACAGAAAGCCCTCTACTCCCCAGAGCAGTTCCTACCGCGTCTGCATGGTGCGCCTGTGGAGTACGACAACCTGACCCTGGATCTCTTCATGCTGGGTTACTTTCACATCCTGGAGTTGGAGCTGCCTGTGGATGAACGCAAAATGAGGCACCTGCTGTGTTTTGAGGTGTTCGACCATGTCGGGAGCTTTCCCTGGGAGATGGTCAGGGACTTTCATAAGGCTGTCATACAAGACATTGAGGCTGGAAACCGTGAATGGAAGGATGGCTTTGAGGACATTAAAGTAAAATTCTTTGGAAACACTGTGAGTCAGTCTGAAAGCACTGCAGAAGTGGTGAAACATAGACTCCCAGAGGTCAGACAAGTCCCTAAAGTCATTGTACAAACACCTACGCCTGATGAGGAAATGCTCTACAGTGGTACTGACATTTCCAGCTTTAGCAATGAAGAGATTTGTAAATACATTGACCGTAGTTTTGCTTTTTGGAAAGAGAAAGAGGCAGAGATTTTTGATTTTGAGTAGCTGTTTGTGTAATTAAATATAATTTTATGCTTTGTTGGTAGATGCCATTAGGGCTGAGTATCAAACCTGAATACTGGTAATTGAATTATCTGTAGCAATTGACAAGTGTCTGAAAGTTGACACTGATGCTTAGCCAGATTCTTTGCCTTGTTTATTTATTCTTTGATCAGATGTTGTGTCATTTGAATGACAATTTTGCTAATTTTGTACTTTATTTTATTGTGTTAAACATTAAACATCAATACATTTTGGACTTTTTAGACTGTTATTAAATTTAGAAAATATTTGTAAAGGAAGAAACATATTTATAATTCTGATATTTATATCAGAATTCTATATGTTTTTGGTATTGCTTTTGAAATTCAGGTATCAAACTGGCAATGGCAGCAAAGAATTTCAACCATACCCAGCCCTATTTAAAAAGAGAGTGGTTAAAGTAGTGTATTTTGAGGTTAATGAAATCTTTTTTCTTTTTCTTTTTGTAAGACAGCATTTTATAAACATTCTCAAGAAAGCATCAGACAGGAAGCACAATGATTTCAACAACACTACAAAATAAATCATAACACAGATACCTTGATCATTTGATTATTACCATATTCTGCAAACTTTAATTTAATTTATATTGCATCTCCTTTAATTTCTTACCTTTAATGCACTTTAAATAAAACTTGACATAGAATATCTTAACCCTACGTATTGTATGCCTATCATGGATGTATGGGTAATTAATTGTAACATTCAAAATCATCAGTGCTATGTAATTTATCTGTATATCTAGCTTTAGGCACATTTGGAAAATGCAAAATATGTGCCTGTAACAGCAGCTGTGAGTCCCATACATGTTGTTTGGAATCAGACCTCAGCACAGCGTCACTGTCAGTCCTAAAAATAACTGAGTGAAAGACAGGCAGTCCGTCCCAGTGACTTGGCAAAAACTTTTCCCCATGCTGCCCACTCCATGTTGTGCTAAGCAGCTGCTCAGCTACAAACAGCTTTTTTACTGGAAGGATGAGCCGTTATTTCCAACCTCCTCTTCCGTGGTGAGTTATTTTGTCGGTTCTTTACTAAATTACACAGTATTTGATGACAGGGGATGTAATATATTGTTGGATTTGGAGGAGATTTGAGTCAAGCTATTACAGCACATTGTAATAAGCAAGAGCCAGAAGTACTCTGTAGTTGTTGTAACAACACAGTGACACCACAGACATGGAGTTTTTTAACAAGACACAAGGGAGATGAAATGAGAAAGGTAATTGAGAAGAGACAATTCTTTACTTTTTCCCTTTTTATAGGCTTTTTTATTTGCACCATAATAAAGGGAAACATTTTATTTTACTATTTATTACAACATTTTATTCCACTAATCAATGTCATTTCAAAGGAAAGAAATGTATTATAAGCTCTCGTTTTTGGGTAATAAATGATGTTACTACACAGCTACTCTGCTACTTCACACCATGCTTTTTTTTTAGTTCTAGCATCCTTTCAAATAACATATCCTATCATCAAACTAATTTGAAATAAAATTTCGTAACTCGTGGTAAAATGTTGTCGATTTTCTCCCGTCACTAAACATTGCTTTAAAAGATTTTTAGAATTCTTTCTTCTGCATATTTATGTGCTTTTTTTCTGCAGGTAAGCCCCGAGCCCGATTTTTGACCAGCCCTGCTTAAAGAAGATTTGAGCTGCATTTTGAACCAGAGTTGACCATGGTGCGTAATGTGGACGACCTGGATTTCTGCCTGTCCTCACATCCCCAGAGCATGCTGGAAGGCCTGCGTTCACTCTGCTCACACCCCAAACTGGTTGATGTAACCCTGAGCGCAGGCGGTCGGGATTTCCCCTGTCACCGTGGTGTGCTGGCCCTCTGCAGCATGTACTTCCGCAGCATGTTCTCAGGTGACTTTGTGGAGAGCATAGCAGCACGTGTGGAGCTTCATGATGTTGATCCTGATATCCTCAGCTACTTGCTGGACTTTGCCTACACAGGCAAGCTAACCATCAACCAGAGCAATGTGGAGGGGTTGATCTGCACCTCCAGCCAGCTGCAGTTCCAGACAGTGAGAGCTGTTTGCAGCCGATACCTCCAGCACCAAATTGATGCAACCAACTGCTTGGGAATCCTGGAGTTTGGGGAGATCCACGGCTGCCCTGAGGTGGTGGCCAAAGCATGGGCCTTCCTCTTGGAGAGCTTCGAGGCCGTACAACAAGGTGAGGAGTTTCTGCTGTTGACCAAAGACAGGTTGATTGCCTGCCTGTCTGATGAAGGACTACATATCCGCTCAGAATGCACCCGTGTGGAGGCCATCCTGAAATGGGTTAATCACGACAAGGAGTCACGGCTCTGCCACCTGCCCGAACTCCTCACCTTGTCCCGTCTCTCTTTACTCAGCCTGGACTACCTGGCTGATACCCTGCTGAAGGACAGTCTGGTTCAGGCCTCTCCCAGCTGCATAGAGGCTGTGGAAAAAATCTGCAGAGAGGTTAGTGGGTTTCTCCTCCTTTTCTCTCTTATCTTTCTCTCTTATCTAACTTAGCTCAGTCATGACTTTTACTTTTGTAGAAAATAGATTTGGTGCCAGAAAACTTGGACCGCCCCAACTCTCAGAGTCCACAACTGAACCTGCAAGAGGTGCTGTTTGTAATGGGAGGTCGTTCCCTGGATGACTCAGATGATGACTCAGACGAAGATGAGGAGAGAGACCCAAGGCTGCAAAGACTGCTGCCCAGGAACTGTGCCTTCTACAACACAAAGACTAGTAAAAATATTATTTCCCCTATCAGAATTTCAAGTTTGTTTAAGTTCACAATCCATTTTACAACAGAATTTGTTGGGAAACGCCTGTCTGATTCTTCAAAACAATTTGGCAGATGTGTTGTAGGCTGTTAAATTTAGTGCTGATAGAAAAATGGCTTTACGGGAATGCAGTTTGGATGTGACAGAACCTGGATCAACTTCTTAGTTCCTGAAAATGTGCATTTCATTGTGCAGACATGGAAGAGGGCATCCTTTTGTGTCTTTATTACATGAAATGCTAAGGAAAAGATTGTTGTATCCCATTGATGTATTTCTGATTTAATGTTAGGTTAATTCAGGGGTTGTGCAGGGGTTATGCAAGAAAAGTTGCATCTCTTGCATCTCTTGACTATTTCAGGCCAGCAGCAAGAACCTAACTTTGAAAATGTATTTGTGAAAACGTTTATCTAATTTCCCTCACTCTCAGAATGATACTCAAACATTAACTCTGTTTTTCTCTGCAGAACAGTGGCATGAGCTCCCTAATTTCCCCAACCCTAACAAGTGGGGTTACTCCATGGTCTCCTTGAACAATGATGTGTATGTCACAGGTGGGTCGAATTTGAGAAACTCATTAAACAACAAAGGTTTTGAGCAGAACTCACTAGTTTGGCTCAGGAGAAATGCCAAATATTTTCAGACTTTTGTAAAAGTGCTCTTGTGTGTCTGACAGGGGGCTCACGAGGTTCGAATACCAACACCTGGTCAACCACAGAGACCTGGAAGTACATTACAAGAGAGGGGAGGTGGGTTACTGTGGTACCCATGCTCCGGCCTCGGACTAACCACACATCGGCAACGCTCAATGGGGAGATTTACGTCATCGGAGGTAAGAAAATAAATACAGTCCTGCGTGTGGTTCCTTAGACCTGCAGTGCACTGGAAAACTATGATAAACTCAAGTAGCTCATCTGCTCTTAATCGCCAACCTCAGTGGTGATAGTTTTTAAGAATTTATTTCTTTGTGGATGAATAATCACATATATGGCCAGGTTCTTGAAACAGGGCAGCATTTTACATGTGTTTGCACTGCCTTTTCTTTTGAATTTAAGGTTTAATTTAATGTTTACATTTATGAAATCATGATTCAGATTTATCATTTATTCTGCTTAAATTTCCCTTCTTCAGGTACAACATCAGACCAAGTAGAAGTTGAGCATTATGATCCTTACAATGACACCTGGACCTTGACATGCCCTGCTTTGAGATATGTGACAAACTTCACTGCCACCGCATGTCATGGAAAGCTCTATGTGATTGGCTCATGTGCTGTAAAGTACAATGCTTTAACCATGCAATGCTACAACCCTGTTATAGGTAAGGACACTTGAAACACTGTATCTTAATTGGCATCATGCACTTCTATTGGTGTATTAATTTGTAGCTACATTTCTTCCAGTTGTTCTTTTTTATGTGGTATTTTTTCAGTTAAGAAGATTTCTTCAACAAATATAGCTTCAAATAGCAATGTGGGAGCTAAGCAGTCTAGCAGGGTATAGTTGCCATGGAAAAATATTGTCATTATTTCAAGTGGATTACTATAAGCACTCTCAGCAAGTTTCATTAAAGTTGAGCAAAGATAGGCTGAGACGTGACCTCATTTCCTGTTTGGTGGTTCAGCCACCAAATTTAATTGGCTGTGATTGGTGAACGCTTGAAAATCAAAAAGCCATAAAGAAAGCTTTGTGAGGCTTGGTCTGAAAATCATCTGTGCCAATTTATGTGAAGATTGGACATAATTTGTGGCCTGTGAAAATTTTTCAAACCATTCGATTAAATACAATGTGGCAGCCACAACAATGAGGTTGACATGACAAGTTGCCACGACTCAGCATGGGGACCCACAGTATAACTAGAGATAAGAATAATACTTTTAAGGCAAACACATATTGTTAATTATAGCAGTGCCCCCTTATGGTCAAATGACACAAAATATTTTATGTCTCCTAAAAATGGGGTCCCAAGTCCATATACCAAGATTGGTTTTGATACATAAAAACATTGCTCAGATATGACGTCATGTCTTGTTTGACGGCTTCGCCACCAAATTTGATTGGCTGCGAAGACCTAACAGTATCAAAAATCAAAAATATATATGATGATTTTTGAGAGACTTGGTCTGAAGAACATCTTTTTCTCAGTTAGTTGCAATGACTTTTGTACCTGCTATTTAAAGTATTTTAACCAAATATCTATCACTTCCTGTATACTGTTGTTTAGTTGTTTTTTCTACCAAATTTACAGTTAAAAAATCTTCTTAACCGACTCATCTAATTTATTGTGTTTGTGTCTGTGTTTGTCTTCATAAAGTTATTGATTAAAGTGCTAAACCCAAACATGATAGAAAGTTCGATATTTATCTTTTTTTAATTCTCTTAAGTCATATGTATTCACGTTTTTTTACAGATAGCTGGATCAGCATATGTTCTCCCTTCATCCCTAAGTACTTGTCCTCTCCCCGTTCTGTCTGTGTGGATGGAATTATATATCTGGTTGCTGACAACACTAAGAAAGTCTACTCCTATGATCCAGATGCAAACATGTGGCAGAAGGTGGGCTTAGGGATCACTCCTGACAACTATCAAAATAATGCACTCATTTTTGATAATGCTAATTGAACAGGAAATCGCAAAAATATTCAGTTTTATACTTTTGTCAGTTCACATTAAGCTACTTGTTGACTTCTTCCTATCATCAGGTCCAGCTTCTCCACATGCTTCATGAGAATGGAGGCCTGGTAACACTGGATAGGAAATTGTTTGTCACCGGAGGCCATTGGAAAGGTATGGAGGGTGACTATGGGGTGGAAGTGGAGGTTTACAGCCAAGCGTCTAACACCTGGGAGGTGGAGTGCTTCCTGCCCAGACTTTGGTTTTACAGTGGGGTCTGCACCATCTTCCTAGATCCTTCACAGTGGCCTGAGCTTTTCCCCGTTGATTCAACATAGCAGCACCCTTTCCTGACAGAACTGAACTGAGGGTCAAAGAGTTCACGGAGACACGTTCCTTTTTTATTTATGTTACAGTGCCAACGGGATGCTTATCGCACGATGTCATTGTGCCCTAGAATAGAGTGTTATGTGATCCTCGGGTATTCTTGGTTGGTTTTCGGGCTGGCTGTGCTACTCAGCTGGTATTTACTTATCCTTTGTATCATGTGTTTGAGACCTGAGTAACTTTTTGTGCTATTGAACGGTGCTTGTGACTCATTAAAACTTTGCAGAAACAGTTTGTGGGCTCCTATGTTGAGTTTTATTGTTATTGTTATTATTATGATCGGTTGTATATCAGAACTTTTGAATTCTGAACTTGAAATGAGTGAAGCGTGAACCTGATCCAGCGGACTGGAACCTCTCCACTGTGCCTGTGGCGTCTCGATGATTAACCCACCGGAATCCGGCGCGTTCCCGATTGGTCCGTGGCGTCTGCGTTGCCATGGAAACAGCCACACCAAGCGTTCCGTTTCTATGGCAGGGGCCCGGAAGCGCGTGGTCACCATAGCAACGCGGACTGGGATCTGAATGGTGCTGCTTGCTTGCTAAACTTTCTTGCTTAAAAAGTTCTGTAAGTGTTTTGTTTTGGTTTTTCTCCCAAATTTAAAGCCTTTACTTTATGGAGTTAAAAGTTCATTGTACTTGTCTTTATTTATTAATGCACAATTCTTTGAAACAATGTGATGATATGTAATGATATGTTTTACTAGCTATATAGCAAGCTAACGTCAGAGCATAGCTTCTATCTTGTCAAAGGAGCCATTAAATGTCTAAAGTTACCTGCTAACATTTTATTGCCAAAGCTGGGACACTTTTGCAATGAGTTTCCAACGGGAGCAAGGTGCACACTCATCTCGACTGGAGGCTGTGATTCAGGTTGGTAACAAAACTGTGGTGGCGTCTGTAATTTTTTTGTCAGGCTGTTTTTAACGGAAGACACGTTGATGTATCAAACCAGGAAATGTGAATGTGAATAATAAAATCAAAGATTGCCGAATTCCATCTCGCTGCTTCGGTTTCATATTGTCACATTGTCTTTGCTTTCTGGGACAGCTGAATACAGCGGAGCCATTATGGATGTTACTAGCAATACCTACTATGACAATTCAAAAATGTCTGCTATGTGGAAATAGTACACAGATCTTTTTGTACTATGTTACAAGTAAATGTCATGCATTTAAAAAGTATGGTAAGTAAAAGTACAAAAGTATTCGCCACCAATTATTCTTCAGGCAACAAAAGTGAAAGTAATCATTATGCAGAAAGGCCAAACTCAGTATAGTATATACTCTGTATGATATATAATAGTATTGATGCTATAATGTATATATCAATTTAATGTGCCGGATGGTAAAGGTGGAGTTAATTTAATAATTGCTTGGTTGTTTAGTCTATAACAAAACATAATTTATTTGTTTATCATGTTTGTATTGTAACCTGAATCTGCTAAGTAATCAGTACATGGTTTTTAAAATAAAATCTAGTGGTAAAAAAGTACAATATTTGCCCTGAAATGTACTGTAATAGAAATATTCAAGTATGAATAACTCAAAACTTTACTTTAGTACAGTACTTGAAGGATATAGTTAGTTCCTTTTCAACACTTTTCAAATCATTACTTGAGAATGGATATACAATTGGATGCACCATCTCTTTTTGAGTACTAAGATTCACCTTATGACTACAATACAAACACTGTAGTAAAGTGTTTGTATTGTGCTAACTGAGTAAGTTACACAAACAAACAAGTTGGGGTTTAGGTGTGACTTCTTCTCCAGTTGTTGGAAGTAACTAAATACCCCATTTTTGTGCTTAAGCACATTTTTCCATTATATGCTACTTTATACTTCTCCTTCACTACATTTATATGAAAGGTTTGTTTACTTTACAGATTAAATATCGTCATACCAAAGACATCTAATATGATGCATTGTTCTAGATGAAATTGTCCCAGACTATACACAGTAGTTTAAATGATCTCAAACTCCATCAGCCCCAATAATTCAATGCCACTTCCATGGTAATGAAACAATAATAATTGTCCCATAATGAAATATAATATATAACATATTAACCTCCGGAGGCAAATCTATGTAATGAGCAGGATTACTTTTGACTAAGCACACTTTTTTGCTTATATGTTATATGTTATTTTTATTTTTATTTGAGTAAAATGTTACATTTAGGTGATATTTACCTACTTTAACTTACATAAAAATAAAAGTACTTCTACATCCACTGTTGTCCACATAGTCTAACTTTAATGAGTTAGGCCTTTGATGCTCAGCTAAGAGATGTGTCGAGATAATTGTGATTGTGATTTTAGAAATTGGAGGAATCCCTGCTTCACTCTGATGGCAGTTCAGGAGAGAGGAATCTGGTACTTCAAGGTGATGGACAGGAGTCCGGTGTCAGGCCCATGCCTGTCTCAACCCGTATCCACCAGATCCTCACCCACAACCTGTCTGAGCAGCCAGCTGGTAGGGAAGAGAGCTTTAATTGAAATGCACAGACAAAGCATTGAACATATCCAGTACAGACAGTAAATCTGCCTGGTTAGATATCGGTTATCATTTTACCCCATGTGGTAAGATTGACATTTCTGTATGCATGATCTGCTTCCTAATCTCAGGTGAAAGCTCTGAGGTCAGTGAGCTGGAGGAGAGCAGGGCCCTGAGGGAGCAGCTGTCTCCGAGCCAGATGGACTTTGACCAGACGCTAGTCAAACAGGCCAGGCTCACAGACAGGGTAGGAGTGACAGAGGGCAGCACCACATTCTTAGGTCAAGTTTAAGATTTAGAACGTTATTCAGATTTTTAGAGTTTGTTGTGCCCGTGCCATTCTAGCACACTGTTTGCTCTGTAAAGGGTGTCCCCAAAAATTATCATAAACATCAAACAGGATAAACTAGTGGTATCATCATGGTAAGATACACGTCATCATATAATCATTCTAATTTGAACAGCAATGCACAGGAAATGCAGTCTTCTCATGAACATCATTGTAATGCTGTTGTCGACGTGTGGTTATGATGAGCTGTGCCTCATTAAATGGTATCTCTAAATACATTTTTTTACAGAAGGTGTTTCCCACACTACCTCTAACTGAGACAACATTGGCAAACATTATTTGCAATGTTGATGTTAATGCCACCCTTACAGGAGTTGGAGTAAGTAATACTGTAGCTGGTAAATTTGTGTGGTTTTGTTTGGATGAGATCAAGAAGGTCAGCCACACTAGAGCATTGACTGCAAAAAGCTAAATGCGTTTGAAATGGAATATGGTTACAGTAAACATCAGTGTAGCACTGCACTTTCCAGCAGGGAAAGCCTTTCGAAGCTGAACAAACAAACATTGTGGGAAGGTTGAAAAGGTTCTGCATGTACTGTGGTGAAAACTGATGTAGGAAAGGGCAGAATTTACAGACTCCCGACTGAATAAATGTAACTTGGCACAAGCATATATTTTATGTCATACATTTTTCTTTAATTAGTAGCTATGGTACTATGTCTTACACATTACAGCAAGTACAGTATAGGCATCCATTGTGTGAGTGTGTGCGCACGGGTGCATCTGCATGCATATGCTTGTGTGTATGTGTTTGTAAGTGTAAATAAGAGAGGGGAGGGTGGTTTCATGAAGGGTTTCCTTGTGGTCTGGTCAGGTTGACCCAGACCCCCTGTGCTCATGAGAACCGGCGTCTCCCTTCATAGCCCCCCATGGTTGCACCCTCTGTGTAGCGGCTGCTGTTTTTTTGGGGAAAAAATGTGAAGGTCACTCGCCTCCGCCCTCGAGGCTGTCAAAGAAAAGTTCATTTTACATGGTGCACAAAGCAGCCATTTGTGATAACACTGCGTTCTTTCTACTGCTTAAATCTAATAAACTCCCACTGTTTGTCTGACTTTTGGAATGTATTTTAAAACCAAGGCTATAAATATAACTTAATTAGCTTGGCAGATATATATAGCATATTTATTTTGTCGATATTTTTAGATGTGTGAAAAGTCACAAAACAGAAAAACATTAGCAAGTGTTGCTGGTATTTGATGGTCACACAAAAGGTAGCAATTTGAAGAGTGGAGGGGCAGGGTTAGCACAAAATAATATATTTAATTATTTCTTGTCATAATGATCAGAATCTCAACTCTTAACACAGCTGAATGTTTTATCTGGTCTCACAAGTCAAGAGATTCATCGTAAAACTCCTGTTGTGACTTGTCTATTCTTGTGGAAACTCCTGTCTTCTCCTCACTGTTCTTTCCCCGCCGAGCAGCATGATTGTTTGGCAGCTTTGCTGTTATGTGACGTTAATGTGATGTGCTAAGCAATGCCTTTGAGACAAATGACTATGGCACTCCGATGAAGCTAACATTTAGGCCAGCAGTCTTACATACATTTAGCATTCTCCCCCAGCATTTAATACTGAAGGGATCATAGCACTAAATGCATCATATAAAGTATGATCATTTTCATTTGTATCTATTTTTTCATGGCCAAATCAGTAGGTCTCAACTGTATTGAGAAAGCAGCCAGACAATACTTATTCACCATCAAATCTCCACAGTTGGATTGGGCAGTAATTAAATATAATCATAAACTGGCTTTTGCTACTATCATACAATAATAATATTGAAATTAATGATTCCAAGCTAATTGTCAGTAAAGCTAACAAAATTTCTTATTGAGCTCTCTCAGTTTTTGTTATTCATATGAAGACATTTGTCTGATGGAATGCATAGCTGTGAAACACAACATTTTGCATGAACACAATCCATTATGGTTTTCAGGATTAAATAAATAACATTTTTGCTGTATATTTTGTTGAAAAGCAGATTTTGGGAAATGTTATTGGTCCATGAGATCTTGTGAGAACCCTTTAAAGTCAACACTCCCAGTTGTCCTCAGCATGAACTTACTTCCATGGATGATTTAATTGACTACTGTAGTTGAAATTTGTCCTGATAGTTTGCACATTGCTCAATCATAAGAGTAAAAGGCCAGTTGCAGTGTGCCATCCCTTAAGCAGTGTTTAGTTTTATGTGGTGCTGAAGAGCTCTCAGCATGTTGGGGTCCAGGTATTACTCTGCTCATATAGTAACAGCCATCCTTCAGGCCCAGGTCACAGCTGGATTATGCCTTCCTGTCAGTTCCAGGGGGCAAACTACCAATCCCCATAACTACTCTCAAGGCAACTTCCTTCCTACCTTTTGTGATTATTTTGATGCAGTGTGACTAGAATTTTCTACCCAGTTTTTCAAGCACACTATGCACCAAGCCAAAGATTAAAAAAAGGGTAAAATCAGCAGCAGGAAGCTGTTAATCATTCTGTTGGCTTTTATTTCTCTATATTATCTATATTATCATCTCTGTTGGTTGCCTGGCAACTTCATTGTGATTTTTACACTTCTGTTTTTGTATGTATTGTTATTTACCCTTTTGGCCAAGCCAGGCTGACTGTACCCTGTTTTTTCCGGTCTTTGTGCTAAGCTAAGTTATCTGCATGCTAGTAGTAGCTTCATATTTGCTGTGGAGATTCTTGGCAAAAACGTGAATAAGTATATCTCCCAAATTGGCAAAAGTATTCCTTTAAAGATAATTTTTCAGTATGAGACAAGCTTGCCACCTTTGACATGTTTTCTTGGTAACAGATACTACATATCATGCCAAACTAACAAAGTTCTCTCTCTGAAATCTGTCTGATGCTCATTGCGTCAGAATGTCAGCTGAAGGCGTTCCACCACAGAATGTGTGATAGTTGAGAAGTATACACAGTTATCCTAAATTGCCATTTTTCCCCAGCTTTCCTTGAGTCTCTTTGACCTGACAGGAGACCATTAATGCAATTCTGGTGAAGACACACCTGGACTCTGAAAGCCGTCTTCTGTGTCTCTGTTAAGTCACTCAGTGTGATCTCTGGTGACCCCACAAAATTGCACCTGAACCTGGATAAACCTTGACCCAGTTTGTGGGTTGGATGGCCTCAGGAGGTTGGAGAACATGTTGGGTTGAATTCTGAACCCTCTGTGTTTCTTTTGGAGCCCTGCCAGTGTGTATTTTCTCAGACGTAGACATCCATACCCTACTGCCTGAACACTTAGCGACTGCCTGCACAATACTGCAGTGTGGCAGTCAGTTGGATAAAGATAAACTCTTGCTGAATGATTTCTGACACCAGCTGCCATTTTCCAGTGCCCTCTGAAATCTTGAATCCCCTGAGTCTCTGCATAAGAACCCTGTCAAACATAGTTGGAGCTGATAAAGTCTGTTTTTAGGGATTGTGTTACTGTCCCCTTTTACCCTGCTACCCCCCTCTGTTTCAAGTTTGTTTTTCCTGCTGGCACAAACCCATTCATTTAGGCTGTAGTTTAAATGGAATACTGCCAAAAAGTCTGACTCCCTCCACTATCATGAAATTGTAAAAATTAATTGCCTTCCCCAGAGAAAATATGGTTAAAAGCACATCCCAGTGCAGAATTTTTGATGAAAATATTCCATTAAACCCTTTCAACATTTGGCATAAGGCTACTCATGTTACATGACTTTAAAGTCAAACATTAAGCATACTTTTCAGTTCTTTTTCGCATGTCAGGAGTGTTTAATTGAATGTGAAGTCTTGAACTGACTAAGTGGGTGTGTGTATAGGTTTTGTACAGCATTGTTCTTGCCGTGGGCAATCGTATGAAGTGGTGCAAAGCCAGACACATGCTTGTGAGTACACAGCGTGTATTATTAGTTTGGCTGTATTCACACAGATCACTGTATCCCTGTATGCCATCATAGCAGCTGTCCCCATTACCAAAATGTTCACTCCATGGTAACGCATGCACAGCAGCTCCCCATCCTCACTTCCACTCTCCCTGTTTGTTATCCCACATTGTGTAATTATAGTCAGTGATGATACATAAACAGCTTTCACAATCAGCTGGGGCTCTTTCACAGAGTCAGCACTCAGGGGGTAATGTGAGGGGAAGGGGGAATGGGTATGTTGTTGAATTAGGATAGTAAGTTTTTTGGGCAGCTTGGGGGCGATGGACATCCGCTCCAGCTGTGTTTAGGAATCTGACAGATAGTGCACTCCATTAATTCCCTTTATTAAGCCTCTGGGCCCAGGCCAAGCCAGGGAAAACGATTGCAGCTGTAACCCTTCACATGCTGGCTGGACTGTGAACTCATGGCCAGATGTCACCCTGGGTGAGTCAGAGATAGAAAGAAAGAGAGAGGACTTAGGATATGGACCAGTTGCTAGATATGCCTGGAAATGTATTCCTGTGTTGATAAAAAGGTATGGATTAACAGTGCTGGTATTATATAGTAAAAGAGAAGAAAATTCCAAGACATTAAAAAAACACAGTTGAAAGATTAAATAAACTGTGTTATTGGATCTCCAAATGTTGTGACATTTGGTCAGTGAGAGAATATCGTAATCATAACTTGGTAACTGAAATGGATTGGATTTTGATCTACCACATCAGCAAGGCAGCAACTTTTGGCCCAAACACCAAAGCCTTAACAAGGGCCTTGAAAATGATTCTCTTGTTGCTTGTTGGCAGATGATTCAAAGCAAGATTATCCCTTGATGTTGTTTGAAATATTTATCAAAAGAGACAATACAAGGAGTGGCACAAATCATAAATATCAAGAAATATAAAAAGCTAATCCAAAGCACATTTTAAGAGGCTGAAAAGTCTTTTACTTGGGAAACATAAGCAGGGCTCAAGAAAGAGATACTTGGGATTGAAAAAATAAGAGGAGCCATACTAACCATATGGAGGCATAAAAACTTACCATTACGAAAATGCTGTTTTCGTATAAATTGCATCTTGAACATTATTGCAAAAATGGCAGTAGATTACCGCAAAGAGTCAGGCTACATTTGGATTGGGCTCAGCTCACTTTAGAGGGCTGCGAAGGCTGTTTGAGAGTGATTGTACTCTGAGGCAGGTCGTAAATAGCAGGGTGTTCAGTAAGCACACTTCTGGGCCCCAAGTAAGTCCTGTAAGCCCCTGAGTTAGGCCAGATGGAGGACTGGGATTACTTGCTTATTTTCTTTTGCCTTTTTAAAGTCACCACATTCAGTGGTGACTGTTGTGAAGAACAATACGTTCAGGCTTACTTGGAGATGAAGGTGATGAGGTTTAGTTAAGCAGGCAGAGCTAGGGAATAGATGGTAGTGTAAGAGAGTTTGGTGAATGTTGGGGTCTCCACAGCAGACTGCTATGGCGTCCTCTTTGGATCTTCGTGCACAGACCACGGCTAATCGAGAGCAGCCCACGGCCTCCTACTTTACAGCTGACTGGGGTGAAACCATAAAAAAGCTTCTTCTCTGTAGTGTGTGTAGAACAGGGGCGAGGCGCTGGCAAGAAGCCCACACTCTGCAGCTATGTATGAAAAATCCAAACAACCCTCCTCATCAGGGCAGAGCATAGACCTTTAGGAATTGCCAGGCACATCTTGTCACTGAGTGCACTACAAGGTAGGGAAGGCATAGTCTACAGCTGTGACAGTTGTTGATAGACCTGAAATACACATTCTGCATCTATAAAACAATTAAGCCAATGTATATCAAGAAATAACCTGCATATAGAAAGAAATCTATAAGATTTATGTATTTGCATGACCTTCCTGCTCTCAGGAAGTCGCAGTGTCCCTACAATGCAATTTCTTATGGTATCTTTCATTCCAGGAAGACCACACAGTGTTCAGAAAATACAAAAATGTCAAGTTAGAAATGAAAAGGTTATAGCTGTGTTCCAGTCTAATGAGGGTTTGCAGTATGCAGCTCCATAAGGCCCAAGTTTCACTGTGTATCAGTCAATTACAAATTAATCTGGGGATACGTGGCATTAAAGGTGCCCTCTGTTTTTTCCTTGTAAACAAGCCAAGTTTTGTTTACATTCAGTGTTATACACCAAAACACATTCAGTGTTTCCTGAGGCCTGACTAACATGTTGAATGTATTTCCTTTCTTCATGAACCTTTTGCAAAGGCATTTTTAAAATGTTTTAAATCCTGTAGTGTTTGCATTCTTGTTAACTAGCTAGCAGTCCTCTACATCGATGTAGATGACACGTTGCTATGCCTCTCTGTCTGTATATCACATTGCCTGGGTGCTCATGCATGAATAAGTAAATTTTGTACATGTGCAGTGTACAATCAAAACAGGAACCTTCCCATTATAATTTTACTCCATAGGGCAACTTGTGGCCAAACCTTATCCTGCATTGTTAGCTAATCAAAGAACTATTTTTAACATCTTCATTATTAACATTTTTATTGTGCTCATGTGATGCATTTTTACAGAGGGGTAATAGTGGTAGGTGGTCAAATGTGGCCTGTGACTTGTTTTTGCACTACTGCCCAAAAATGAGCAGATTATGCCATAGTGCTTCCTCTGATACAGAGTCTTATCAGTGGCAAACATGGGTAAATAATTTAGCATTTTTGTATTTACAAGTCTCTGCTTATGAGAGGGAGTTTGGTTTAGTTTTGATGTGTCTTTTATTAATTATGTTGTTGTAGTACAGTATGGTCTCAGATGTACTGAGGTCCACTTCCTTAAAGTTGTAACAGCATTAAACCCCCACTCTACAAATTTGGATTGTGCTCATTTACTTTAATAAACCTTGTGTGCTGTGGTCATGTGTTCAAGGTATATTTATAAAGTACATGCTTGTTAGTAAGTCTGTGTTATTGCTATAGTTGTGCCAAAATACTTGAAAAGATGCATAATCACTAATGCTCCACACACAGCTGTTTCCAGGAGTCCCTTTAAACACAGCTGCTGCAGTTCTGTGTCTTTCAGACACTCCGCCCATGTTGTTCCTCCCTTCTCAGTCTCTAAAGCTGTCACCTCAACAACAGGCAATAAAAGAAGCTTTGTGCTCTAAAAGTCCTCTGAGAAAAACACCAAAAGCACAGAGCCAAGTGAATGATGGCCGTTAGTGTAGTTTGTAGTATAAAATTCTGAAAAGGGCATTTGGAAATGTGTTAATAATGGTGGCAAAGTGGCTGGGCCCAGTGTTGAACAGTGAGACTATTGTCTTGGCTCTCTTGGAGCCTGCTGGAGAGATTAAGCACCCAGAGAAGAGATGAGGTACAGAAGAGAGGAGGGAGGGAGTGGGTTGCAGGGTTGATTTGAGGGGCTTGGATGGTGGTTTGGTGTGTGTTGCCGGGTTGGGGGCTCTCTTCCTCTCTTTTTAAATGAGAATTCGGCTAGGGTAGCTGGAGGCATGCAGTGTATTGTAGTGCTCTAGGGCCATGTGGTTTGTATTAGTGAGGACAGGGTGTCTGGCACCAGGCTAGAGAGTGGGTGGTGCAGAGGGAGTTTAGGTTGTGTGAGGTTGAGAGGTTACAGGACATTTGGATTTCAGATATGGGAGAGGATATGAGATTTGAAAATGAGAAAGACCAGTACAATTGTATATCTTTGTTTTTAGATTCATTTGACAGATACATTGCACACACAGGAAAACATGCATTTACACCAATATACAATCAGGTATATTGTATCAGTATTACATCAACCATTTAGGAAATAAAGTCAGTTTTATACATACTGTATCTCCTCAAATAAAAATCGTGAGACAATTAAAAGCTGGGTCTCCAATAATGTCTAGGGGTATGGCCGACGAGAACAAGACCAGACCCCAAACACAGGCCAGAAAAAAACAAGGGTGGATAAACTCCTGTTGCCTATCATATTATATACCAACCAGTTAAGAGTAAATTTCTACCACTTTCTACCACTAATAAATTCAACAATATAATAATGATATTATTACTTCATTTTTTTGGGATTACTCATTTAAGTATTATCTAAGTATTAGTGTCATATTGCAGGATATGGTGTTGAATGCATGTATCTACTTTACTTTTTCATCCTTTAATCCCGTTTGGCTGTTGTTGCATATGGTGCGCCTACAGATGTTTCACTTTAAAAGGCTTGTTAAGAAAATATGGCTTCTGTCCACTGAAATGCTGGAGTGCTTTTAATTTGAAACAGTTACAGGAAGTGGTTGTATTAATAGCGTATTGCAGCAACTTTAAAAGGCCAAACAGGAACAGATCAAAACAAGCCTTCCTGCAAAATTATGACCAATTATAAATATCAAACAGAGGGAATTAGAAATAAAGGCTGTTAAGCTAAATAAAGGCCCTTGCCACTATTTGAGAAAATGCAGGTAATCCTCTGTTTCCAGAGGACAGTTGGATGACAATTACTTTTATGTCCAGTTTAGGTCTTTTCCCTTTTTAACTCTCAATAAATTAAGTGGATAAAAGGTATGGAGTTGATTCAAAGTGTTGCCTTTGCATTTGGTAGCCGTTCATGGAACTCTCAATATTTGAACCAAAGAAGTATTGATGCAAAAGAAGGAAGCATCATTTGTCTGAAAAAACAACAATAAAAAACTATCAGACAGATGCAGAAACTTTAGGAGGGGACAGATCAACAAATTGGTTCATACTTAAAAAGAAGGAATGAACTGGTGAGCTCAACAACACCTAAAGGCCTGAAAGACCATGGAAAACAACTAAAGTGGTCGATCGCAGGGTTCTTCTCTTGGTAAAGAAAAACCCTTCACAACACTGAGCCAGGTCAAGAACACTTTCCAGGAGGAAGGTGAATCTTTGTCTAAGTCTACAATCAAGAGATGCCTTCATGAATGTAAATACAGAGTTTAACACAAGGTGCAAACAGCTGATCACAATCAGAATGATGGGAAGAGAAGAGAATGGAGAAGGAAAGAAGCGGCTCATGATCCAAAGTCACCACATCATCTGTCAAACATGGTGGAGTCAGTATTATGGCCTGGGCATGTATGGCTGCCAGTGGAACTGGGTCACTGGTGTTTATTGATGATGTGATCGCTGATAGAAGCAGCAGGATGAATTCTGAAGTGTACATGACTCTACTGTCTGCTCAGATCCGGCCAAATGCTGCAAAACAGATAGGACAGTGCTTCATAGTACAGATGGATGATGACCCGAAACTTCCTGAGAAAGCAACCCAAAAGCTTCTCAAGTAAAATAAATTGAATACGCTTCAATGACCAAGTCAGTCACTTCAACTGAAACCCATTTAAGCATGGTTTGCACTTACTAGACGAAATTGAGGCAGAAAGACACACAAACAAGCAGCAACTGAAGGCAGCTGCAGTACAGGTTTGACAAAGCAACTCAAGCGAGGAAATTTGTTGATGTCTTTGGGTTCCAGTCATCAGACAGTCATTGACTGTAAAAGATTTTCATCCAAGGATTAAAAATATTTCTCGAATCTATAATTATGTTGGTTTGTGCAATGACTTCTGAGCCCCTGAAAATGAGGGACTATATATTCAAATGTCTGTAAATCCTAAACAGTTCTTATTTTTGTTAAATGCCTTGAATTAATGGTGAAAGTCTGCACCTCAATCTCATCTTGATGGTCTTATTTCAGACACATCATGGTGGTGTCCAGATGCAAAATTATAGAAAAAATGTGGTTTCACACTGCCCAAATACTTATGTACCTGACTATACAACATATTGTACTTGGAAATTCTGTTGTATAACATTAATACTATAGTGACTTACCCCATCTTTAAGCCTAGCAACTGTGTGGCTAAAAAGTCCCTAAATGTGTCTGGTCAGTCAAAATTTTCATCATTATATTGTTTTGTTTTTGAAGGAAACATGATTTGTTATCACTCAATCATGATGATAGTAATTACAAAACCTTAGCTCTGTATTGTGAGATATTCTTTTTGGCATTAACATGCATTCATAGAATACATTGCGCCAAGCTCAAATGCATTAACTTAATTTTTTCTCAAACACATCCCACGCTAGACTGTTGAAAGCTGCTAAATGATGAAGTATTTACAATTTGTACATCCAGATAAAACAGAGGAGGTGGACTGAGTTACCATTTTTTTAAGTACACCAATATAATGTAATGCAATTCAGCATATTTGGTCTGCAATAAATCCCACTCGATCAGATGCTGATGCTGAGGGCAGCAGTGGACTCAGAACAGGAGAGTGTATTACGAGGATCACTGCAACTGCAGAACAAGGAGAGATCTTATAGACAAAAACTGCAGGTCTACGAGGAGGCCCAGCAGAGACAAGCCCAACTTGTTCAGAAGCTGCAGACCAAGGTGATGAGAAATGGAGTTCAAAATTCAGAATGAAAAAGATAAAGTTCCTTTGGCTTAATAGTGCACCTTATGTTTGTTTTATACCAGGTTCTTCAGTACAAGAAAAGGTGTGGGGAACTAGAAGAACAAGTACTGGAAAAGACTTCAGAGTCTGAGAAGATGAGATTGTCTGTATGTCTAGATTGTAGCATCCACTTCAAGCATCACTATTGCTTAGATATAAATAGTCAAGACCTCTATGGTCCTCTAGAGGCCAGTCTGCTCCTTACACCGAACCCAAACATTCAGAACTGACTGCTAAATTGATATTGTCTTGCTAGCATGGTTAAAAATTCTCGTTATTCAGTTTTCCATTTTTATGGTATTAGATTTTTTTGAATAGAAGTATAGTCCAAAAGAGAAATGCTTTCTCATGACAAAGAAGGTAGCACTACGTAGGGTTGGGTGATACAGATCATTACATTATTACACTATTATCACAACATCAGAATGTTACAGAATACAATAACAAAAATATTCAAAACAACGTTAAAATGTTATTTGTCTTTATTTTGTTTTTACGTATTATAATTTAGATAATTTTGCCAAGTCAAATTTTTATTGCAATACAGTTACGTCCTATATAACGATAAATTTTAATCCAATAATTTGTGCAAGCATAATTTAGTAAAATTAATCATGCATGACTGAAAAGTACAATGTAGACTTTTCATGTTGCACTTTTATTCGAATACATTTAATTCATTTACATATTATACTTGGCTCAGTGGCCCCCAAAGAGAGTTTGGCTTAGCATGTTTCCACACTAATTAGTTTACTTTATAAATATTAGGTGGTCAATTTAAGGATGCCACTAGTGTGTGTGTGTGTGTGTGTGTGTGTGTGTGTGTGTTCAGCTGCAGGCCCACATGGACTCAGCCCAGCATCAGCAGCAGACAGAGCAGGATCTCAACATGGCTCTCCAGAATAAGTCTACTCAACTGGAGGAGGAGAAGAAGAGGTGAGTGATGGGCAAAATGCAGAGCATGTACCCAGGTTATCCAACCATTAAAGAAACTTGTGCATCTGTATTTATAAGTACCATTACGTGTGTGAGTGTTTGCATGTACAGAAAATCCCTGTATGAATGTCTTTGTGAATGGGTGAATGTGGCAGTAGACACAAGCGCTTCAAGTGATTGATAAGACCAGAGAAGCGCTATATTCGTACTGTCAATTTACCATATTAGGGATTTTTTGAAAAATTGCACAAAGTTTGAAATCTAAAAACCAGAAAACTTGCAGCAGCAGGGAGTTGCTTTTTGGATGCCTAGTTAGAGCAGCAAATTCACAGATAACCCTGTTAGAAATTTGCTCTTGTTTATTTTTTTGTTTCTTGTTGAGAAGCAGAAATGTTTGTACCAGAGAAATTCCCAGCGGTTCCTTGAGCTTTCTTGCTGTTTTTCCCTGCCCTTGCTGCAGGGAGGAGGCAGAACCTTCCCTTGGCCGATAATCTCAGAATCTAATTTGTCAGAGAAAATTAGTGGAGCTATGTTGACTCTCTTCTCCAAAGAATTTTAATGATTCTTCTCATTAAGTATGGACTTAACTATGCAGCTGATACCAGAATATTTATGCAGTTATGGAACTTTCTTTAAAATGCCCATGGTGGAAACTTTACTAGGATTTGATGATTTTTAATGCTATGAAATAGAAATGCCTAGTGCAGCTTTAGCAAACTATATCCACTTAAGCACTTTGTAATGTAATCGTCATGAAGAGATAAGTCTACAACCATTACTTGAATGTTTTTACTTATTATTCGGATAATTGAACACTTCTCTTTCCCTTTGAAAACCACATCATATCCTATGCACACATAGGTGTGTCTCAGTCACAGACTGATTAGTAAACATAGCAATGTAATGTGTTTCAATGTAACAGCGTGTGTGTTTAGTGTGAGAATGATTTAACATTTTCATAAATAACTCTACAAGATTATCTGGTTGAAATTAAATCTAAGTTGATACAGATATTGGAAAACTGTCACACACTTTCACTCTGTAAGTTTGGTTGGCATGAGTGGAACTAAAGTCTATAGATGTAAGAGCAATATGCTGTATGAATGATAGAGTTTAGGTGCTGCAGAAGGGTTATGACAGCGAAATGGTTGCCAAATGGTCTTTCAGGGCTTGTTATTTCCAGGTGTGCCAGCCTCAGCCAAGTAAACTCTATACTGCGGGAACAACTGGAACAAGCAGGCACTGTCAACCAGGGGCTAACAGAGAGCTTGTGGAAAGCCCGTGAAGACACTGAGTTGTGTGATACCCGTCTGAGGAGAGAGCAAGAGGTGAGAAAAACCACAAAAATGAAGTGCTTGTGTCAGAACAGCAACAGGGGAAGCTCAAGTTTATCCCTCTCTGCTTAGAGATTGTGCAATTAAACTCCTGTTGAGTTCACATGGGGTAGGAATTCCATTCATAGCCAGTTTCGTCAATTCACTCTCATTCCCTGTTCATTTCATTGCTATGATTTTTGAGTTGTTGTTTCCTGTGAAAACATTCCAACTGCTGAGGGGGAGGAAAATTTTGTGCAAACAATCTGGTGTTCGTGCTGTAAATGGGCTACATCTGTTGATTCAGGGAAATCGAATTATTTGTATGTATGCCAGTGTGAGTCCTGGAGTTCCAGGATTGCATCTGTTTGGTATCACAGTAAAATGAGAGGTGCCATCATTTGCTGTTAGCAACCCTTACCACCCACCCTCTAGTCTCTAGTTTCCTAGTTGTCTGCTTCTCTCTGCAGACATGTGCCTCCCGGTTGAGTCGTGAACAGGCTCGTGTCAGAGCACTATGGCGCCAAGCCTCCTCCCTACGGAGCACTTTCACCCAGCTAAGGACTTTCACTGACAGGTGAGTGTGGCATGCTGCCAGAATCCCTAAAGCAACCTAGGATTCCTTAAGAGCCCCCACCTCTTTTGTATCTCACTCTAATAACCGCAACCAAAATCCATCTCTCTCAGTCAAGGATCAAAGGGGAACAGGTCAACAGGGTCGCTAGTCCCTCTGCTCATTGTTTCTTCACTGGGGGACAGATGGCTTAAGGTGTCTTTGCTCACCATTGAAATCATCTGTGAGCAGTGCTGAACAGTAATTTGCTTTAATAATGATTGCTCCGCTTACAGCAACCTAAACTGAAGACACTTCAAAGTCAGTCTTGATCCCAGAGCTAGATCACTACAGACATTCATTCTTTTCAAATATAAACAGACTGTTTCTTAATAAGACTAATGGCTCACAACTGTATGACTGAAAACAGCAAGTCATATTTCTTTACCCTTTCAGACCTTTTGGATGTTATGAGACAATTTATGAATCTTGATGGCATGAATCTTTTCAACAGGACTCTGTCTGATATGCACGGGGAATGTGTCGCTGCCAGTCGGCAGCTACATGTTGCCTGCATGAACTTAGAGGCCAGAGTAAGTCAAGAGAGCACCTCTACCAATGTGGAGATGTCAGCGCTTGAGGTGCAGCTAAAGGACAAGCTGAAAGAGGCCATGCAACTTCAGGGTCGCTGGGATGCAGAGAAAGTTGAACTTAACTCCAGGTAAAGTCATCCCCAGATCTCGATGTCTATCTAAGCCTGGCTGTCACAAGGCTTGCTTCCTTTTTTTGAAAGCAGCAGCTCTTATTATTTACTTAGATGTATTTAGAATAAGGTCCATTAGATGTCATGTTTTAATGATGAATATGAACAACTTCGAAAACCCTCAACTTGGGAGAGTTCCCAAAATTCACTACCATTTCAGTATGTTTCAATAAATCTTCAGTAACTTTGCATGTGACGTTAAGAGCAAAAATCAACCTATTGTTTTATTAAGAATAAAATCAAGAACCTTAGTCCCTTTGATACACAAAATCTTGTAAATCCAGTTTTGCTATATAACTGTTACCCTAATGCTGTATAACCCTGCCTACTTTGATATTAAATTCAGTGAAAGGCTACTGCACTATAAATGGTATTGCAAAGTCTCTGGCAGTAGACATACTCCTGTTCAAATTCTTCATATGACTTAAATGGAAATGGAAAGCCAAATTTAATCCCCTCGATGAAACGTCAAAACTTTACATACTGTAGGCTTTGATCATTAAAATCCTACACGTCAAGCTATTTTCAGTGACTGCTGCTTTACGCTGATAAAGAAGATTCAAGTATTTTCTACCATCCCCTGTGCACATCAATCAAAAGCCTGCAGGAATGTCAGTGCCTTTGTATTCTGGATCTAAGCTACCTTCTGATCTTATCAAAAGTCATTGTTGATCCCATGATTCTACACAGAGAACATGATAGTGTTGATGGTCTTGTAAGGGGAGGAGTGCATGCCACTCTTTTATCTTCAGTTTCTCAGGGAACTGTGTGTTGGATTTCAATCTGTTGATTTTCTTACATGTCGGTGCATCTAGAAACTTGGAGCTGTCTGAAATGGTGAAGCACCTCCGCAGCCAGAACAGTGAGAAGGATGCCAGCCTCAAGACCATGCAGATCAGTCTGGACAGGATGGTGGGACCCTGGGAATCAGAAGTGGGAGATTGCAGATAGACATGTGGTTAAGGGGCTAAATTGACTGTAGTCTGGACGCCATGTTTGATAAACTCCATGACTTCCTTGTCTAGAAGGCTGCAGTCTGGTGAATGTCAGGCTTGCTCTGTGTGTGCTACTTATCTGACCTCAATGGTTTCCTGCTCAGGAGACGAGGAGAATCAAGGATACATCAGAGATGGAGGTCCTCCACAAAGAGATCCAAGCCCTCCAAAAGAGTTTATGTGATATTTACCAGGTCAGAACGAAGCAAAGTACTAAGCTAAACTGCAGTTTGTTATCATATAGAACATAAATCCTTTTCTTTTCCTACTCTAACTAATGTCCAGTTGGTTAGCGGAGAAGCTGATAGTCGTGGCTCTGAAAGTGTGTCCTCACCTCTCTATGGCTGGTCTCCAGTGAGAAATACTACCCTGATGGCTGTGCAGAGTGCTCTCTCCAAGCATCAGAAACAAACACAGGTACGATAAAAGGCTAGTTTTCCCCACTCTTTGCCTTATATATTTTAGAGAAAAACTATTTTCTCAACACTTTGTAATAACATTTCACACAAGAGTCTTTACAGATTAACCTATTTATGTTCTCACATGAAAACCACAGGACCTGCAGGGGTGTCTGGATGCTGCCCTGGAGCAAGCGGACTCACTTCGTGATCACCTGCAGGAGAGGAACACTGAGATGAGGGAACTGGAGCAGAAGATCCAGAAAGTAAGCAGGGAAAGCCAGGAGGCCAAACAAGCCTTAGAGGAAAGCCTCCGAGACAGCAACAGATATTACTGTTCACTAGAGCTCATTTCCAGGTAAATCCTTAACATGTTGAAATGATCCTTTTCCAACATTCTGTCAGAGCTTCAAAACTGTAGATAAAAAGTAGTTTCTTTTATGCTTTTGCTTAGTTGTCTATTCTGTTTCATATTTTCTACACTTTGTTTGGTTACTTGTGAAACTGCCTAAATGTTGTTTAGGCCATTAGGCTTAATATTACACAAGTATTGAAATGATTATAATGATGATGACAAATTATATAATTTGGCCTTATGTTTAATTAAACCCTGTCATTATCAGAGCATATTTAAAAGTACTGAAACCTCTCCAAAAACAACATTTATACAACATTCTAGGGGAGAAGTTTTTCTTATTTTGCAAAGTTTAGTTGATACTGGTTTTAGAAAAATCAAATGTGATGATAATGGTGATGTTGATGATCATTGTGCGACACTTGCCCTCAACATACTGCCTTTTTCTTTGCCCCTCTCTACCTCCATATCTCTCAGTGAGAAGGATAGCCTGGAGAAGCTGCTGTCAGGGCTGCAGCAGGAGGTGGACTACCAGCGTGCAGAGCTGGAGTTACTGCGGGGCTCATCACAGGAGCTCAAGAGACAGAGGGACTTCCTGAGGCAGCAGAGGGAGGATCTGGAGATGCAGCTGGCACGCCAGCGCACAGAGGCCCAAAGAGGGTAAAGCATGAGCAGGGAAGGATGACCATTACACAACGCACATCCTGTCATCCGTGATTGTTTTCAAGCTCCATTTGTTTAGAGTTGGGATCAGTAACACATGTCATTCTCCAGATGACATTTGGAAGAAAATGTAAATGATTTACATCACATTACTGCACTCATGCAAGAGGGAAACTTTTTCTCCTCTTTTGAATGGGTTTCTTTCGCTCAAAAAATTTGATTAGCTGAGAATTGGAGCAGGACATGCGATACAGCAAAAAAGGAACTCCCTCAGCGTTGTGGCCTTTGGCACCAAAATTACTACATCTTTCAAAATGGAGATGGTTTACTGTTAGGGGATTTTTTTTATAGAAATAATCTGTGTGTTCGAGACAGAAACAGTTTGAAGGTCATGTGTTTGATTATGTTTCAGTGATAGGAGTATCGAGGAGCTTGAAGAGAAGCACTCTTACCTACGAAGGGAACTTGTGACAGTGAAGGAGAATCTCAGTCAAATCACACTGCAGAAGGAGGTGTTGGAGGATGATAAGGCCAGCCTCGCTCTTGCTCTTAGCAAGGTAAACTGCTATGGTGTGCACCAGATAGCCCAATCTGGATTACTGGATTCTTTCTTTGGGTCCTGGTGGTTTAAATTCTTCTAATTTATATGATGTACTCCACAGATTGAGTCCCAGAGTGCTACACAGGAGTTAGCCATCACCAAACTACAGAATCAAGAGGCTGCCCTAAAAGATTCTCTGGCCAAAATGGCTGCCCTCAGCGAAGGCTTAGCCAATGACAAGGTGGAACTCAATCGTATTCTGCTACAGGTCAGTAGGTGCCTTGTAATGTTGATGTAAAGCAGAGTTGAACAGAGCATAAGCTAAATATTTTGTTTCCCTTCCAGACAGAAAGTGAGAAGGCAGAGCTTGGTGAACGTAAACGGGAAGCTGAAGTGGAGCGGGCAGCAGCCCGGGAGGAGACAGCGCGGGTGCAACAGGAGATGATGAATCTGCTTGCTGAGAAACAAGCCCTGGAGAGCTCCCACTGTGACTCGCAGATTCTCTGCCAGAGGCTAGAAGCAGAGCTGAGCCTACTGCAGAAGGAAAAGGCTCAGGCCCTGGAGCAGAACTCCCAGGTCAGGGACCCCCAGTCATTCACACGCTTCAGACTCCATCCTCCCAGCTCCCACCACCTGGGAGAGCTGTTGTTATTAATAGCTTTCAGCAGGTTTATGGAGCTTGTTGTCACATTAAAATGTATTGGAGATATCAACACAACTGCAATGTTTTTTTCTTTCAAATGGGATGTGGAGAGCAATTTCTTTGTTTTATGAGTAACTTGGGACATAACAAGCAAGGAATCTTCATGAACAAATGTGAACTGGAAAAGATGAATAGATAGGCATTTAATATCCAGTGGGGGTTCAGTTAAAGAGCCAATAAATTAACACCTAAAGTATTCCCATTCTTCCCTCAGCAGAACCAGATTTCCTTCCTTCATCCCCTAAAGAATGAAAAGAATCCTCTCCTGTTTTGTTATCTGTTCTGAATTTGAAACTGGGATATTTGTGTTGATCTCGGCTAGAATCTAACATACCTAAACAATTTGACAAACTCCATCCAAACATTTTTAGATAGCTTATCTTTAAAAATAAATCAGCCATTTTTAAAACAAGCCCTGGAGTGGCCCCCATCGCACTGAGCTCATGTGTCATTCCCTTATTGGGCGCTACTCACATCCATAACATCACCTTAATATTTACCAAAGTAAAGGCTGAAAGACAACATATGCAAATATTTAATTTGCGTGAATTTCATTTTAGTTTGGTTTAAATTCAAATTACTGAGATTCTTGCTTTCAGGATTCTGTTGCAGTGAAATATTGGAAGTTGCAGGGGCCCCTTAAAGACTCAACCATTGTGTCATGGTGTCTCATTAACTAGCTTTAAAGATACATTATATCATTTGAGATCATATAGATTATAGTAAACATCTTTCCTGTTTCAGAAAAAGGTTTCATCATTATTTAATTCAAACCAGGAGACAAACACCTAAAAGAATAAGTCTGACATTTTGTTATATATGCTAATTCCCTTTCTTGCTGAGAGAAGGCTTGACTTAGCAGGAAGATTGGAAGAAGGGGGTAAAGATCTACCACCCACCCTCATTCCTAAAGGTCACTAATTTACACATTATACTTAATTTGTTTAATACATTTTTTAAAATTTTGTTTAATGAATTATGTTGGGTTTTTTTTACAGGGGTAAGGTACTGGAACTATTTCTTGTTGGGCCAGTCAAGTCTTGTTGTCACAGGGAGGTTGCTAGGCAAGCAGCAGAGACTTCAGGGTGTCACTGCTACAGCCAAGAAATATTTCCTGTAAAACCACACTTTTTTTTACACTTCAGCTTTTGTGTTTTTGAGTAAACAAACAAGATATAATGTGTTATTTTCTAAATTTAGAGATGCTGATAGGCTGACTACTTTTGGAAAGAGCCAGGCTGGCCATTTCCCAATGCTTCCAGTCTATACACTAAGCTAAATAAACATCGACTGGCCCTAGCTCCATATTTAGCATAAAGACATGAAAGTGGTATTGTTTTTTTCTAATTTAACTCTTGGAAAGAAACAAATAAGCATAGTTCCCAAAATTTCAAACTATTCCTTTAAAACACACTGAAACCTGTTTTACTCTTGAGTTTTTTAGCCCTTTTCAAGATTGAATTGCTGAGGCCACTGACACAAAGGGACTTAAAAAAGTGCAAATCTATCATGTTTTCATTTAAGTGCAATTTCAGTAGTAAACTGCCTGCTGCATTCAGTAAATTTTAAGAAAAGAAGAATCCCATGAGAATTCTCACCTCCTGCCTTCAGACATTAATCTGTTCCTGGAGTTTAATAAATGCTGAATAAAATACAATGAGTTCCACGTGAACTGCAGATTTCCCCAGTTCATTATTTTTGTTGCTAGATATAGGCCCTGTGGTGTGTCATAATGATTTAAGTGGTAATTGGAAAAACAATCATAACCCTACAAATCATTTATGTTTTGCTTCAGGCGGCACATTTGTTACGGCCCTGCAGTTCCTATACACTGTCTATGAATCACTTAAAGTTTGTTTAATTTATGCTTCATTTCATGCAGCACCAAATGTGGCTGCATGAAATGTAGAGATTGGGTGGTTCATTCTTAATCCAACACATACATATTCCCAAACATAATGTAGCTGTAGAAATCCCTTCAGCTGCTCATGCTCCTACTCATGACTGATTAGTTTCTTGTAGTTCTGTTATGAAGTGTGTATGTGAGATTTTAATGCACATACTGGGGTACTATTTAGTGCCTATTATTGACTGCATGAAGAACAAGTATAAATTAATTACTTGATGGCTTTTTTTTCATGTGTTTTGGTCTCCAGGTCAACAGGCAGATGAAGAATCTGTCAGAGGAACTGTGTGCGTGCAGGAAGGAGCTTGAGACACAGACCACAGCCCTAAAGAGAGCTGCCCACGACAGGGAGGAGCTGGCCAAGGACAAGGCTGCTCTGGATGTCAAGCTAAACTCTGCTGGCCGAAAGGCCTGTGGTCTCACGCAGGAGCTGGTTGCACTTAGGTTTGTGTGTTTGTGTATGGGTCTGTGTATTTGTGTGTTTGTTTGTTGTTTGTCTGACAAATTTAAGATTCAAAATCAGTTTTCCCAGATGTTTTTCTGCAGTTGCAATCAGCACAAGCTATAGGAAAACTTTTTCTGACTTCAGTGGTCAGGATTGGGGCTAGGCATGTATCAGTTATGGTTATGATTAGGTTAAGAGTGTATAGAATGAATTTAAGTCAGTCCAGTGTCCTAAAAGCATCATAAAACACTGTCTGTGTTTGTTTAAGTCAGAACAACTGCTAATGTGTATTTAAGGTCATTTTTGACTTTTTAAGCAAATTCCACTTTCTTAAGCACAGTCAGTCCTATGTAACAAGAATCTTTAAGTAACCTGGTTTTATATGGAAACTATGCTCATGATGGATCATTGGATTTTATGACCTTCTACACCTAGTGGATCAAAGGTCTTTTTTCAGGGCTCAAACCACTTTGCCGCTGTGTTCCAGAGCAGAAAAGGAGTCCCTGGAGACAGCTCTCTTTGAGAGCCAGGAGCTTGCCTCGTCTCTGGGGGCTGAGTACACCAGGATGGAGGGGGAGAGGTCCAGCTTGCTCCTAGCTAACGAGGCTTTGACGCGTGAGTAGTCCCCTCCCTCAGAGACCCAACTGTCCTCCATGCCAAGCCCCCTGGCCATGAAGCCTTTCCAACAGCCCACAAGAGATCCATATTTCAGCTGTGAGCTCTACAACAGCTGGGCTGCAGGATCACTGGAGCTGCTTTCTCAGCTGACTAGGGTCCCACCACTCCACACAAACACATGGATCAGATAAGTGGTGTTAAGCTAGCAAGTCCCAAGTAAAGACAGGGATGAGTATCCTCTATAAATAAAACTCCAAATAAAAACTTGCTGATCCTGGATCAGCCTCCATGTGTAATAAGAGATTTTGAATTATAGTATTATGGGTTCATTTGACTTTTCAGGTGATGCTGCTTGTGTATGTGTAGATGCTGAAAATCAGTTTGCAAAAGCTGTGCAAGAGCAGAGTAAGTTGGAGGAAAAGCTGGCTCTGGTGGAGAGGAATGCCCTGCTGACCCTGAACAACAAAGAGCAAATTCACAGAGAGCAGCTAGAAGCTGAATGGCGGAAAAAGGTACAGTATGACTTACATGGGTAGGTTGGCACTTAAAACAGCACATACATACATACATATATATATATATATATATATATATATATATATATATATATATATATATATATACACACACACACACACACACACACACACACACACACACACACACACACACACACAAAGACACACACATATATACATATAAAGGATGCTCTAGCTTTCCATTAACTAATCAGGTGCATGCGTGTGTGTGTGGTGGTTGATAGGAGCAACAGTGTGCGGAGCTGATGGTTATGCGGGAGCAGGCTGAGGAGCAGCTGCATAGACAGTATGAAGAGCTGCATGTGCACAGCCAGCAGGAGCTACAGCAGGTGCAAGAGGAACTGGCCAGGCTTCAGCAGGACTTCAATGAAAGCCTCCTCCAGGCTGAGAGTGAAAAGCAGCAGGTGTGTGCCAATCTTCATGGGTTTATGTTTTTTTCAGTTATTTATGAACCTTAAATTGTTTGATTATATTAGAAAGCCAACAGGTTATAGAACTGTGTTAAACCCTATCATCAGAACATCACAGTTTCCAGTATTTTCCCATCGAAAGCCATATGTCCTGCCAGTATCCTTATGCAAGACACTAAGTGTAATTCTTGTCCTTCAGTAGAAGCATGATAGCTTCCATACTATATGTCCAAGTCCCCATGGCCAACTAACTTCATTTTGCTAGCCATATATAAATGACCTTGTTGTACTGTTGTAACCAGACTTTGTCCCAGAAAGAGGCAGAAAAGGCTGCCCTCACGGAGAGGCTAACAGTCCTGCAGAAGGATTTGGCCACAGCAGACATCGAGCTGGAGCGGATGCAGAGGGAGGCACTTAGCAAACAGGAGCAGGATAAGGTAAAAATTGAAAGGGTCCTATTAGCTATGGTCACTTTTCTTGTTCATATATATAATTCAGCCAGGTGCTTTGTGTTCCAGAATGCAATGGCTGTCCTTCAGTCTGAGCTGCAAGACTTACGGACTCAATTTGAAGAGTCTTTGAACTGCCATGAGAATACTAAGAAGAGTCTAACTGAGGAAATCAGAGAGTTGAACCAACAGAGAGACCATGCACAGCAGGAGGTGAGAAAAGTTAAAAAAACATCAAGCTTTTATTTTCAAAGCACCAGTGTATAACAATATACTGTGTGTTACTGACTCACAAGACTAATGTAAATTTTTGGTGAATGTTAGGATCTTGATTTGGACAGAGAAATATAAAGCAATTTATAGAATGTATAGGGTGGATGTCACAAGATAGATAGCACATTTTGTTTATACAGTAGGATCATTGAAATGGATCGGAAATTACAGGCTTGTTTGGATTGGCATAGGATGGAAGAGCTCAGATCTGCTTCTAGTATGAGGGGGAGTTTGCACCTATTAGTACCAGGTTGAAGGAGAGCTATTTACCAAATGCCTCTGTTGATACTGGCTGGTGCCATAGGGCTTTACTGGAGTCAGGGTGCCATCAGGTGCAGAGTCTGAAGGGCCACATCCTACAAGGAAAGGTGGTGGCCACGCTTGCTCAGCTCTCATTTTCCGTTTCTTTTTCCTGTAAAGTCCACTGGAGGAAAATTTAATTCCACTGACCTCAATATAAACATATAGGTGCCATTAGACTATAATTTTGGCTCAGTGCCATACCCCTCTGAGCCAAATGAGAGCCATAAATCTCAACTTTTGAGGTTGCTTGAGGTCACGATTCCAGGCATAGGGTTGCTGGGCATTTTAATGAAATAACAAGCTCACACCTCATTAAGATGTAACTGCAGAGTTGTATGGGCCTCACCATACCTTGATTTAAAATCCTGGTTTCTCTGGAAAAGTAGATTGTTTATCCGTGTGGGGCTTTTTGGTTTCCATAAAAAAAGCAAATATGGGGATCATCCTGCCTTCGCTCTGTTCTTAGTCTTGTCAAAATATAGTGAATGAGGTTGTGAGGAGCCAGAGCAGAAGAGTTTTGAGGTTTGGACAGCCCTCCCTAGCACCGTATATCAAGTCAGGCTTCAACGACACTGTCATATTTGGCTTCCTCGCCTGCTCATTTCCTTGTTTGATTATTTTCACTAATCCTATCTCAGGATTCTCATGTCAGACAGTGACAAAGCAGGAGTGAGATTGTGTGACAGAGTTAGAGAACAAGAGAAATGAAGAACGAAAAGGGAGAAATGGAGAACTAGAGGTGGGAGGATATAGTCCCTCGTACCATAATATGAAATCAAAGATTGAGTTAACCCCTTTTGTAAATAAGCCAGTGGGGGAGTGTTTATTTTCTCCCTTGCAGCAGCGAGAGGCTGGCTCCACTGGGACTCCAGGTCCCCCTCTCCCATCCATATAACACAACACTGCTGCCCTCATATTCTCGGCCCTACTCCTCGGCTCCCCACCCCAAAAAAATCAGATAAAATAAAGTATAATTGGCCAGATCAGCAATGGCTTGTTTTTTCTCACATTAGAGTTTATGAAAAAGAACCATCTTGTGTGGCCTCAGAACATAACACTCCTCCTTCTCCTCATCCTAGTCCTCATCCTCCCTCTTCCACCCCCCCCCTTCCCCACCACCTCAGGGGAGCTGTTGTTTATCATGTATGTCTGTGGATTCTTTACAAAGCGAGACACAGTTAGGAGATAGGAAGAGACAGCACCTGGCTACGGGCCCAACTGGCTCTTATCTGTGCCCAGATAAGCTCTGTCCTCCCTATTTCTATCGCTACACATATGTTGCTATAAAACAGAATATAGGTCATACGGTATCTTGAGACTCTGCACATAGCACTCAGAACAGGAGATGTTGAGGTTTAGCTTTCAAACAAAGAAGCCCCACTGCATTATCTGATCAAAAGTCAGTTTTGCATATGCTGAAGGATTTTTCCTATTCAGTTTTGATTATAATATACATGTGTTTTAGCTGTCGATGTATTGTGCATAAAAAGCCTAGGGATTTTTGAAGAATTTGAAGGATAAAAAGAATTTTGTGTGTTGAATGTTTTTATTGAGTTTAAATTGCAAACAGACTATTTTAAAAGCAGTGTAAGGCTTCTTAATTCCTTATAAACTACGTTTATATCCATTTGAAATTTATATTAATAAATTCTGGATTCTTGGCTGACAACCAATCAAGAAACCAGGAACAACAAGTAACGTAAGTAATTGCAGGCCAATTAATGGATCATCACAATAATAATAATAATAATAATAATAATAATAGTCTTTTTCTACAACATCATTCAAAACCTATCTCACAAAGTGCTTTAAAAGTTTTAATGTTTTCCAAGACCTCTTAATTTAGCCTGATTGATATGATTTCTTGCCTTTTATTCTCCCTAATCTGGACATGAAGTTAGAGGGACTTCGATGGCAGCTGAAAGAAGCTGAGGATGGACTCATTAAACGGCAAAAAGAATTAATTAAGGCTCACAGAGAGCTCCAGGAGTGTGCACAGGAGCGGGACAAGCAACGCAAAGAAGCCTTAGACCTGAGAAGGCTCTTGGGTGATGAGACCAGAGAAAAAGAGGCCATCCAGGCCTCTAACCAGGAGCTCAGAGCTTTCTTCAAGAGAGCAGAGAGTGACAACAGCAGGTACCACTGTGACATGGAACTGCAGATTTCACGTAAATTCTGTTGTTTCAGTCTTCTAGCAGTGTTGGATATTTGTTATACTCTCTGTCTTGTTCGTTTTAAACATATTCTGAGTAGCTTGAGGCGAGCTGTGGAGGAGCGGGATCAGAGGGTGGCCATCTCAGAGGAATGTAGGCACTCGATGGACCAAGAGGCAACCACTTTAAGGAGCAGTATGAGAGAGCTGGAGAAGTCTTGGCTGCAGGCACGCAGAGAGCTGCAGGAGCTACGCAGACAGGTGAAAGATTATCAAGGTCAATGCTTCCCATCTGATTTATTTTACATAAAGAATTACTTTCATATAGCTTTTGCTTTGTTGGCATGAGCAGTTAAAGATCCTTGAAGGCGAGAACAGCCGTCAGAAACAGGAGGTGCGAGAGCTGCACGCTCAGGTATGTCAGGAGAAGCAGAAGGAGGAGGAGGCACGTCGCAAGGCTTTTACTCTCAAGCAGAGAGTGCTGGAGTGTGAGGCTGGGAGAGAAGCAGCGCTGAATGAGGTAGAAGGCCACCGGGAATTAGTCTGTTAACAACATGCTAGAGCAAACATTCCACCTTTTGCATACATACTTGAAGAATATCTGCCACTCTCATGCAGCGACAGAGAACATGTACATAGCACACTGTATATTCTACCGTAAAAGTGATGGGACATCCACAGTATTACTATGAAATCTTTTGTGAATATAACTGACCAACAGTTAATTGAAGAAATTTTGTTTAATTCTCAGAACTTTCAGACATAAAAGACATTGTATGTTTTTTGATGAATAGTGCAGCAAAATGTGTGGAAAAATTAGGTTTTGTATTCTACAAAGTAGGGTTTTTTTTAATATCTTCTGCCCCATAACCCCATTTTTATGGTCCCCAAATTATCATGACCTCAGCAGTTAGAGTGTCCTTAAGTTGTCAAGTGAACATATGGCATGTTTTTGTGTGCTGTTTTCAAGACCATGGAGAACAACTTAGAATGGATTGCACATTATTATGACATATTTTGAAGCCTGGTTAATGTTTCCTTAAACTAAATCGAACAAATGTCAATACAACAGTCTCCAAAGTTTGTTTTGAGCTGAGAAGTGCTTCTGTAAAGGGATAAAAGATGTTGCAATTCCAATGCAAAGTGTTGTTTAATTTTATAATTATCATATCGCTTCATGATAAAGTTTAGAAATTTTTTTCTGAAATCCTATCAGTGAACTCAACAAGCTTGTCATCTCAAAGCACATTAATTTATTCCAGAAACTAAGTGCCTATTATTTACACAGATAAGTGTCGGCCACTAGATAACGTTATGGCAAAGTTTTTTTCACTAATGTGGTTAAAACTATGTTCAGTCCTTTTCCACATATTTGCAAATCCAGCATAATTTTGATCTAAAAACGTATCACTTAATTAAAACTAAAGACAATTTAGAATTTAAGTCAGGCAATTTAATTGACATCATGATTATCATGTAGACCAAGGATGTGGTACTGTGTGTCCTCTCTCTAGTTACATTTACATTTTAACATATAAAAAAACAAAAAATAGAAACACAAATAAGAAGCTAAATCTAGGCAGCTGAGAGTGAATTCAAGGAATCAACTGAAAAGTGTGTACATATGTGTCTTCCATTTGTAAAAGATTATAAATCCTCCAAAAGTACCAAAGTTATGACATAAAGTCATACTTATGTTGTAGTCCACAGTATATGATAAATATGTTCATGACCTGTAGAGGAAATTAGGTTTGTCATTCAATGTAGCTCTTTGTGCTTGTGCAGGTTGCAGGTCTGCAGCGTCATTTGGTAGAAGTTGAGACAGTGGAGCAGCGGAGCCGAGAGCTACTGCAGGAAAGGGAGGCTTATCAGCAGAGGAGTGACCAGCAGCATAAGGAAACCTCTGCCCAGCTGGAGGTAGCACTAGAGGACGCCAAGGTCCAAGTCAAGGAACTCTCTGTACAGGTTGGCCTTGCTCAAAGTAAGGTTCAGGGCCTGGAAGAACAGCTGGGCTTTGGTGAGGCCAAACGCAAGGACCTGGAGCTCAAGCTGGCAGGGTTGTACTCAGCTTTGCGCCGCACTGTTGGCATCGGCCGTAAAAGGTTTTCAGGCACATCTGGGTCCCAAAGACAGTCATCTTCTCCTCAGAGAAGCCACCTGCAAGTGAGAGGTATGGTCATGCTTTTTTCAAATAGGATGTCATGATGCCATTTCTTTCTTGCCATAAGCAGATGCAGTAATTAGTGTGATCTCTGGTCAGGGGGAGAGAGTGTGACAGATGGATCTGTGTTGTCCTTGTCACGTGGTGAAGATGAAGATCTAGACGTAGACATGGTGCACACAACCCTACAGGAATTCCAGCAGAAACTCAGGGATGCACATCGAGAAAGGGTATATTTGAACCATTATTAACTGAATATAGGCTCAGAAACACATAGTTCAAACTCTGAGTGAATAGGATTGGTGACCTAAAGTTGGTTTTGCTTTTCAGGAAACCAGGTTAGTCAGTTCACAATATAAATCACTCATTGAATCTTTAGTGTTAATATTTCAGCAGACTTTAATATCATAAATATGTCCTTCCCTTCAGGATGAAGCCAAGGCTAAGATAGATAGTCTGAGTCAGCAGGTGACACAGCTCAGAGGCAAACTGCTACAACATCAGAAGTCCTTGAAGCAATTGGAGCAGGGTAAGAACACCAGTTGATCCTATAAACATACAGTAAATATCACTCAATGATTCTGTTGAGAAATAAAACATATTTAACATGTATTTACAGGAAAAAGAGAGATGGCAGAACAATTGCTTGAGGTACAAACATCCCTTTCCCAGCAGGAGGAAGTAGCATGTCATACAGAGAGGGAGAAAAGAATCCTTAAAGAGGAGGTAGTTCAACTCAGGACTAATCTGCAAGTTGCTGAGGCTGAGTGCAGGGCACTGCAAGTATGCAAAAAAACAAAAAGATGAATATTAACTAAAACACTTTACAGCATCTTGAGTAGCAACTGATAAATCCTGTACAAATTCCTCTACAGAACAAATTGGAGCTCTTTCAGGGCTTAGAATCACGGGCAAACGCAGAACAACGGAGGCTGAAGGAGTCTCTGGAAGCAGCAGAGAATAGAGTTAGTCATCTGGAGCTGTCTCAGTGCTCCCTTGAGGGTGAGCTACAGCGGGCCCAGCTCAGGACAGCAGAGCTTGATGCAGAGGCAGGGGCACTGCAGGAGAGACTGTCAGAGCTGAGAAGGAAACTGAGTGAGAGTGAGGACCGGTGCGCAGCACTGAGGGTCAGTGAAGAGAAGTTGACCATGTCACTGGCTCAAGCTGAGCAGCATGAGAGCCAGCTGAGAGAGCAGATCAACAGGCTGTCAAACTCTCTCAGTGACAAAAGGACCAGCAGTGGAGCCCTGCAGGAGCAGATAACACAGCTGCAGAGGGCTCTGACTGCCAGCGAGCAGAACCAAAGGCTGCTGCAGGTACAGTCTGCCACCTAATTACGCTCATTACTGAACAAAGAATATGCTGTAGGTGGGATATAAAGGAACACTCTGGGCAAACACTCATTTGAAGCAAACATTTCTTCATTTCTGTTTCATAAAACAAATCATGTGTGCTGTCTATTTTTAATTTTTAAACCTTTACCCTCTCTCAACAAAAGGATGTTTGATTGAAACTTCAAAATAAGATTAATAGTCATGCTTCTATTGCTGTGCTTTGATTTACAGTGCAGCTATGAAACCCTCTTAGCTCCAGACTGAGCATTTTTTATTTACATTTGCTGCTGTGGTTTTTCCTGAAGGACCTCAAAGACTGAGCAATAAAATGCTCAGGCTAGCTCATTATTTCTCCTAGAGCTTCTCGGGAGAGCTTTCCGGGCTTAGTTTAGGACTGGACTTTGAAGGCTCTGAACAAACAAAAACATGACATGCTTGTTGTAAATCTTTTGGTTTGCTCAAAAGCCGTTGGCTCATTGCAGTAAAAAGCAAGCAAAAAAAAAACCCAAGTCCTGCCTACAGCTTTCAACTGTATGTCAAGAACTGTAGAAGGGCAGAATATAGTGCAAGCTGAGAAATATAAGGTCGGCCTAAGTTTAAAATCATGTTTTGATGAAACTGTGTGGCTCATTCTATAGTGTATGTCATTGTGTGTGCCCATAGGGACGTTTGGATAAAACACGAGATACCCTTTCAGAGAGTAAGAGTCTAAACCACGTGCTAACAGAACGGACCAAAAAACTTGAAAGAGCCCAAGAGGAATCAGAGCTTAAATATTCTGAGCTAGAGAAACAGAACCAGAAAATGAAGGAGGTGAGTCACACTGAGGTGAAGGTGTAAATAAATATGTAAAAGCTTAGGCTCCATTTTGATGTATGGACGATTGACTGTGTGACCAGAGCCTGAAGCAGCAAAAGGCTGAACTTCAGGCCCAGGGGAGCTCCCGGCATCTGCAGAGGGACAAGGAGGAACTCCAAGACAAGGTCACTAACCTCCAGAGTTCTTTGCACAAGCTACAAAGTGAGATGTCGGAGATGGAGACAGTGCTGAGGCGCCTCGATAAAGAGAGAACAACACTCAGAAAGACACTGGAGAAAGTGAGCTATCCTATCTGCTGCACTGTACTTAAATACCTTAAAATTATCTTTTGCTCCTTTTAGCTAATCCTTCAAATCAGTAATCTTCCTGATTAAGATATCACATATTTGAATATTAATGTTCTTTTTAATTAGTTACACTGACTTGTACTTTTTGTAATTTGTAAGTAATTTACTTTCTTATGTATTAAGATCTTCCTCAAAAGATAGATGCTGCGATTTAGTACTACACTTCCATGAAGGATTTAACAGAGACTAAATAAAAAAAGGCGAAGCACCATAGGTCAAGATATTTTGATTTATTGTCCCTAATATGGATCAAGTTGCAAAAACAGTAGACACTACTGTGCCCACAATGCAACACTGTAGTTCCTTTCTTTAGACCCTCCCCACCTTAAAAAAAAATCCAAAACATGTCTTTCTCCACACCATGCGCTTGAAAAGAAATATTACGACAATATCTCAGTACAAGTAAGAAATTACAAAAAAAACAGTATCTTCCAATATCTACAAACAAGTTTTTAATTTAGCACTGACTCAGCCACCCTGATACTGAGGGAGACACTTTCATAATGTTACAACTAAAAAAGTAAAGGCATGATCCCCCTTGTTTTTTAACTTGGACCTCAGTATATTAGACATACATTAGGCTTTTGGTCAGTCAGTTAGAGTCTTGGTGCTGAATATGAAGTAAAAGATCTGAAATATATGAGGGAACCAAAACCACAAATGGCTTTAAATGTAATTAAAATCATCTTAAAGTCAATTCTACAACTGCTGGAAGCCCCTGTACATAAAGAGGCCAGGACTGAAGTAATGGGTTTAGTGTTGGTCAGAAGACTTGCTGCCACATTCTGGACCAAGTGAAGACACACAGTTGCCGAAGCATTAAGAAACATAAATGGGCAGTTACATTAATCCAGTCCATTTGAATACGTTGAACTTTTAATATGCTGTAGTTTAGTAATATTATTTCTTCAATTTTCTACATATTCATCTTTGTCACACATTGTACAAAGTAATCCCAAAGTGATGGAAATATGTAGGTGGACTGTGAGAACCAAAAGGCTCTGCGCTTGGCTTCTGCTACACACATTACAGGAAGGCACATGAGTGTACAGCAATCATGGTAAAGTCGTTCACATTATGTCACCCTCCTGCTGTTGTCAGGTGGAGATGGAGAGGCTGAGGAGGGAAGAGGAGGTGGTGTCAACAGCCAGAGAGAAGGAGCAGTTGGGGCGGGAGCTATCTGAAAAGCTGGATGAGGTGCAGACTCTGCAGGTGAGAGGCTGTAGGATTATAGCCAGAGATGGGCCAGGGGATTTCCCTGTAGCGACAGGGCAAACAATTTGGAATAGGTCCCTACAGAAATAACATGTATATGAACAATTTGTATTTGCTATCAATACCGAAATACTTTGATATTATTGAGTAATATGGAAACATCAACTACTCTTTGCCAAACTATACCAGTCAAGCAATAGTTTGATCCTTCAATAACCTGAAAGAATCAGTGCGTCAGATGTTGCAGATAATATTCAAATAATATTCAAAAACAGTAGATGCAAATAGCTCCACATCAGATACATTAGACATTCAGCAGATAGGAAACTGAAAGTTACTACACTTACACTTACATGTCATATTAGACAAGCAGTAAATGACAGGTGACATCATTAAACAGATCCAAAATGTTAATAGAGGTTTATTTTTATCTAGTATTTGCACATATTACATTTACATAATATTGTATTCTATTTCTCAATCGACTAAGGCATGATTAAAATTAATGTGATATATGAGAATATTAAAGTGTTTTTGTATAAATCTGAAACCCTCTCTAACTCCATGAAGGCTCTGTCCACTTTAGGGAGTACAGTAGGTGGTTTCCAGATATCCCAGCACTGTTTGAAAGCACTGACAAGAAGCATTCGAATAGTAGTAGCATATCGATCAAAATTCTCAAAGGAAAGCCTCTACTGTTACAATTTAAGTTTAAGAGAACTTATGTTTGATTTTTTAAACTTATCAGAAGAAGCTACCTTCCGTCAACATATGTTTTCCTGTTGCCCAAGTAAGAACCTGTGGGCCCAGGTTCATGACCTCAGTAACCCCAGGGTCAGAGTACCTTTGTGCCCCTATCTGCTCAATCACTGATTCTAGAAGCCAAAAACAGCAAAAAGAAATCCTGCCCTTGATCTTTCTTATACTCTTTTTTCAGTTATGTATTATGTGAACTGTCTTCAGGCCCAAATCTTCCAGCTGGAGCACTCTCATGCACAGTGCCTCCTGGAGGTGACAGCCCGCCATCACCAGGAGCTGCATTTGGAGACAGATCATCTGAGAGATAGTCAGCTCCAAGCAGAGCAGGCCTTGGAGACCAGGGAGAAGGCTCATCGCCAGAGGGTTAAGTGCCTGGAGGAGCAGGTATTTCAATTTTAATATGACATTTTGTTGGGAAGGTTGTTGTCTTCTGCATTTTGTGCCAAAGCTTTATGTCCATGTTTTTGTGTTTCTCTACCTGTCTTCCTATTTTCATTTTTTTTTGTTTTCAATAGGTGCAAACTCTCAAAAAGCAACTAGATCAGGAGACAAGAATACAGCATGCCTATTTCAATCAGATGCTAAATCCTGGTGTGTAGGCAGAGACCCTGCAGTCAAGTATGTAGCACCTCTGGCCTCCTCTTTCACTCTTCCTCTGGCAGCTTCCCAACAACGTTAAGTTACAAGCTTATCCACATTTGGAAACGCACACACCGAACACACTCCCAAGGCATTTACTCCCACCCATACACATGTGCACACCGGATTACATTAATCTGCAGGAAAACTCAACAACAACAAACAATGAGTGTTTTGTTTATAAGTGGACTGGATGTGCCAAATTGTTTTAAGGATTTCCTCTGGCTTGCTACAGTTGGCGTTTCTAAGTCTGTTTATGCTGTGTCATTTTTTCAGGCAACAGTGTGATGAAAGGTTTCTTGGGTTGGTGCTTTATTGTTCTCTTATAATTATTCGTGTACTCATTTGTCATACTGATCATGTACCAATTTTATATGTCACAATCATGTTTATGTATACTAATGAGAATATATATCAAAATATTTACAATAATTGTTTGCAGATTTCAATTGATTTTCCTGGTGCTGTTTTGTACTAAGTGTTTAAGGCTGACATAAAGATTCTATAGTGTAACTCATTTATTTTATAATGTATTTTATTTCACTTAATCAATGTGTGGAAAAGCTGTGGTTGTTTTTAATAAAACTGGGTGTGTCAGAGCACAATTATACAATTTAGGTTTTCAAAAGATGTTGAGATGTGGTCATCAGTGATGTTTATTCTGCTGGCCACACAACTTTGTTATGGAAAAACTTTTCTGTGAACTCTGTGAAGGACAGCACTGCCCTTTCATGGCATGTGAGTTCTAGCATTTGGTTCGCACCATTAAAAGCCTTTGTGGATTTAGTGTTGTGGGTGAGAGAATGACCTTCGCTCTCTATTGCCAGTGCTGTCTTCAGTGTTTTCTCTCAAAGACTGTTGTAGACTCTAAGTCTGTGGGATCATCATTCCATGAAAGTTTCACTTGCAATCCGTCTGTAATCCTTCACAACCCTAAACCCTGAGCTAATATGTGGTCTTCCCTTTGCTGATTAGAAACCACAAATATGTTGTGTATTCCATGTTGTGTGTTTTCATACACATGTGCATCTGCTGTGTGTAAGTGTATTAAAAGGCAGTTACTCCTTTTCAACCTCTCTTCCATTTCAGTCCGTGCTCTCACTGTTCTTTCTGTGCAGTGTTGCATTTTCACAACAGTGCACATGCATGTCCTCTCACTGTCTAACCTTGCATGCCTTGGTAACTGTACATAGTAAGAGTTTCACTAAAAGGGGAAAATCTTGTCAGTTTCTTTAAAGCAGCCCTTTGATTATCATAGATCCGCCCAGTGGTTATCCAGTTACCGGCCTCTTTTCAACTATTGGCTGAGAGCGGCTAATTATGCAAGGTAGTGAATCCCTGTGGGGGAGGTGGGGCCAAAACTGAAAGAACTCCTTTGGCAGGCAGAATAGAGCTTTTATTGAGGATATTTCTAAGCTGACCATCAGGGACCAAATCGCTGGATTGTTTTTAAAAAAAAAAAAAAAAAAAAAAAACATCTCAGCTGAATCACGCTGCTCCCCCTCTTTCATTCCTTCACTCCTTTCATTTCAGTAAGACGGAGTGCAGCTCATGCAGTACCCAGCAGCAAGCAGAATGCAAGGAATCTACAGTATTCCCCTGTCTCACACAAGAAGCCCAGTTCACTACTAAAGGACAAGTGAGGAGAGAAAGAGGCAGAGCCAGAGAGCAGTCAGGGGAGGATTCACACTGCTGTGGTTGAGAGGAGGAACGTACAGTCTTGTCCTGCTCTGCTCTGCTCTTGTTGCCTCAGGTGTGTGTGCTCCTCCCTCCCCTCTGTGGTGCCTGCTGTCAGCTCCATCCCTGGGTGGCTGAGGCCATGGTGTTGGTGCTGCGAGCCCTGCTGCCCTGCCTCTGCACCCTGATCTCCCTGGACCTGCTGCCTGGGGTGGAACCCACTGTGCCCCTGGAGGACTTCTACCCCTTTGGCGAGGACAAGGGGGACTCCCAGACCATCGCTCAGGACGACGGAGGCTCTGGGCTCGTGGAGATCTCTGTTGCTTTCCCCTTCTTTGGAGACCGGCACACAGGACTCTATGTGAGTATAGACAAGTGTGTATTTATTGATGTGTATGTGTGTGTGTGTGTGTGTGTGTGTGTGTTTATGTCTACATTTGTCAGCATGTATGTGTGTGCTTGCACTTGGCAGATACCAATTGAAACTGACATAGTGTGGATTGTATAAGAGCCTGGGGGAGATGATATTTGGCACACAGCCAAATACTACATTGCAGTGCCCTTTGAGAGTTTGTATATATTTGTGTGTGCTCACACGCTACGATGTGTAACCTTGTTTGTAGAATATCATGTTTTCCCCCCACGGGTGGAATTATAATCCTTCATGACATTCTCTTCACTTTACATCTGCCCTCATCGCGCTCCGAGGGCTCTCAAGTGCACCAAGGGAGAGAGTGAGAGAACTATTAGCAGAACAGTGGTAAGCCCTGTTCCACTAAGTCTACAAAGAACTGCTAAAGGAAATGACAGTTTTTGTTCTTACTGTTGCCGCGGAGCATCTGTGAGCAGTTCTTTTTCGGAGAGTGTAGGGGGAAAATATGCTCGCTGGAGAGAGAGAAACAGTGCTCATGGGAGGAAGCTGAATGGTTTGACAAGGATTTTCGCACACCGCAGTGAAACACACTTTGATCTGCTTTTGTCATGTATTGGGTTCAGTTCCAGCACATGGAAAGGCAGAACTCCCCTAAATCAACACCACCTGTTGTGGTTATGCATCCGCGTTCACTCTCCGAATCCCCCCCCCCCCCTCCTCGCTTTGAGCCCCGCCTGCCTCGTCCCTGATCAAACTGTGGGCAGGGGAGGCTGAAGAAGCATGGCAACAATGGGCAAGGGCAAAGGTCATCTTTCTAATCTAAGCATCTGAGCCAAGGGGATGAAGTCAGTCTCCCAATGAGGAAATCTTTAAAACTCTTTTGCATCTAAACACAGTGCACTTTCAGTGACACAGTGTTTATAAGAACAGTGCTCGAGTGTTGTGTTTTCCTGAAAAGTTATGAATTCACAAACCTGAAACTTCTTTATATCACAACTGCTGGCACATTGTGTTTCTCTTGAGTTTTGCAAAGAATTCCAGTGCATCTCTCCTCCCTGTAATAATGCTGATACACAATAGTCCAATTAGACAAGATAAGACAAGTAACTGGTTGCTTGGCTTGTTGAGCTTAGATTGAATTATCACCTAATAAAATCAACTGATGAAAAATCTGTGTACTTCACATTCTGAAGTGTTCTGTGTTAGTTGTGATGCGATATCCTGTAGTCTGCTCTGCATCCTACCGAACAGCAATTCTGTAGTCACACTAAGGATAACATATTGTGATAGGAACTTGAAATTAAAGTTATGCTCATTTTAAACGTCTCACCTGAATCCTTTAAACATCTGCTGTAAAGCACACAGGCAACAGGCATTATTTCAGTGAGTACTGGGGGCTACAGTTGCATGAATAGTTTCTCGCACAAGTTTGTTCCAAGTGTCTGTGCTACCGCTACATGGAAGCGGTAGACTGATATTTGATGTTTGTGCCTGCTTTCTTATTTTATTATCATACCTGATTCTGTTGTGTAGCTGTACATATGCCTTGAAACCCCCTTAGATCCTATTAAAGCCTTGAATATCAGCCCTTGTCCTTTCCTGAAGCAAGACATCTTATTTTTAGCTGTTGTGATGAATAAACGTAGGGGAGGATTTGGGGACTGGCACAGCAATATGACACTTGGTTACAGTGATTTCTAGTGTCCCTTAAAAGTCTCTCCACTAACATGGGACCCTCCTGACATGCTCCTGCTCCAGTCCCACTTGTGCCTTCTGGTAACCAGGCTGTCCCCTTGTTATGGTTTGTGTCTGGGAGTTTTCATATGTTGCTGGGATCTCTCCTTCCTCCTCCTCCGGGTCCCCCCTCCCCTCCTCCCACGCCTCAGATAACATGGCAGGGGTCTTCCCCCTGGAACTGTCCAGCTGCTTTATCTGAGAAATGACCAATCACTTTAACAGAACACAGATGTATCTGCAAAGCGTCTTAGGGGTTTCCAAACAATGCAGTTCACGGATTAACTACTCTTACGGATGGCCAGTGTTACGAACATGAAGGAGGACATCCAAGGTCAGAGAGAAGAGAACACAAGTTTAAAAGCAGATGTGAGAATAGATGGCTATGATCAAAGGTATTTATTGTCAATACATAAACTCTCATGGACAGTGGAAATATTCAAGCTATAATAAAAATTTTAATCACAGACTGCAATTTATAGTATTAAAATGTACAAGGTAATGTGCCCCTTGTCTCTAATAGGAAGTAAACTACATTAAAAAAAAAAAACTCAAATGCATTTGGAAGAATCCTGCCAAGACCATGCTACAGTGTAACTGCACTCACGACAGACTCCACATCTGCTACTGCTCATCTGCTCTTCTGAAGAGAAGAGCTTCAACAGTTGGAGTTTGAACACTTTCATTCACTCAGCTTCCATCACCCCTATGTATGGCACAAGGATGCTAGCATCAAGTTTCATTCTTTGTTCTCTGCATAGGTGCCACATGGTTATGTACAAGACAATTTCTTGGTCAGGCGCAGTGACTCGGTAGACTCTTCGTCAGTTGCCTGTTAAGCTCTCAATGACAGTAAGACTCCAGGAAGTGACTGCACCCAGCCAAGTAAAAGTCTGCGTAAAAACCACCATTTTTTGATTTTACACTTTTTTAGCTGTACATTTTTTGGTTTTTAGTTTGGTTTTGATTAAACAAACAAGATATAACATGTTAATCAGTGAGCTTTAGAGGTGGTGGTAATTGTATTTTGCTAAATTTGGGCTTAGCCAAAGCTATCTGCCTCCCCCTGTTTCAAGTCTTTATGCTAAGCTAAGCTAATTGTGTCTTGGCCGTAGCTTCATATTTAACATACAAATAGGATTTTGGACAGAAAACCATTATGTCCGTAAATGTTTTTTATTTGATATGCTTTAGTGCATATTTCTTTGTTTGGCCACACAGTTTGGCCCTTATTTATTTTCACTTAATGCCCTTTAAAATAAATTTCCTCACTCCCAATTTTTTATTACAGCATATTTTTTGTTTCATGCTTTTGCTTTATTATCTTTCATAGCTTTAAATTATTTAATGAAATTATATGAAATTTTAGTTGAATACATTTTCCTACATTATACAGACAGTGCACTAATATCTTTTTACTGACCCTCCCCATTACTTGTGCAATAGACACTGTGTTTGAGTCCTTACAAACTGTTGCAGGCAGGATTTATTGCCTCAGTCTGAACTCTTTGTAGATAAAGGTGAGCCAGGGCTAAGGAGTTGCAGGCCAAGTGCATAGACTGTCAGACTTTGGTCACTTCCTTCAGTCTCGTCAAATAATTGGACAAGCTTGTAACTGTGAAACCTCTGTTTTTGACAAGGAAAACTAATGTTTTCCTGAGTTGATCCATGGGCACCTTTTTCATTTAGGAGTTTGCTTTGGCTTGACTTAAGCCAGATGAAAGTTTATTTTAGTCCATAAATTGCTTGGCTCTAAAGAAAACCACCCAAGCAAAATCCTGGATGTATCCGGCGAAGAATTCCCAAAAAATAACAAGGGAGTTGTAGAGTGAAGTGGCACCATTGAGAGTGAGAGAAAGAAATATGGTGAGAGAGATGATTCTTACAAGGTTGACTGATCGCACCTTTTTCCCCTGTGATTTTGACCTCGGTCATGTTACAGCATAACACAAGGCAGCCCTGAACCCATTCACTCTCACACATAAGTGTGATGCAGAAACCCCCTTCATGGGATGTTTGAACTGGTTATAGCCTGATTGAAATTCATAGGAAGAAGAATGCATGTGATATGATGCAAAGAAAAAGGTCCCAAGTTCGATTTAAATTCCTCTTAAGTCATTTCCATGTCAAAGCAGTCCTCAAAAAAAATCTTAACAGGGAAGAAATACACTTGTTTAAACAGTTCCAGATGCTACAAGAGATTGGATTAGGTGATTAAACATATTCCAGTATTGGAGTATAAACTCCATTTAGTGTTCAGCATGATTTCCTACACTAATTTTGCTGTAAGATGGGTGATTTCCAGACCACTGCCACCACAGGTCTCTCATTAGTGGGTATGTGGGTGTGGGAGGTTTGTAATTCATGTACATCCTTCCATTCATCCAGCCCTGTGCCCTCTCTCTTGTTTTCCTCCTGGTATCAGATGGCGCTCTGGCTGACCTTTGGGCCCTGCCCCTGCAGTTGGTCCTCTTTTTCTCCACATTGGCCACATTCTCACCACATCACGCTGATGCAGAGGGGAAGACTGTGGTCGGGCAATTAACTGAGCTCCTGTGCTGTGCCAAACAAAACTTCCTCTGCTGTTTTCACAGCAAAGTCCTTCAAATTATGGTTTTCATACATGCAGGGAGCAGAGCTGAGCCATCTTACTTTGCTTTGTCACTGTCACATGCCACTTGGCTTGAATGCGGAGAGGCAAAGTTCATGCCAGTGTTTAGAAGAAAAAGGGGAGTGCCATGGCAAGTAGAATCGCCCCTGGCTGTTAATATGCAGACATTGTGTATGAATGAATGCCTTTCATGGGGATTCAACCCCTCAGCCTGGAGAACTTCCCTCTACACACTCAGTTTTAGCAGCTTGTTTCTTTGGATATAAGTGCAGTGGCTGGTCTGACACCAGGTAATTTCTGTGCTAATAGGATTCTCTGCTTACATGCAGACTGCTAAATGCTCCCACAAAAATGACCATTTACCAAATTGCTAAATGCTATTTCAGAATCAATCACAGGAATGACCACCCACAGCAACTCGACCAAGTCACTCCTTGTCCTCATATCTTCATTATTCTTCTCTTCTAGAGACAACTCACTTTTTTTCCTGCACAATCCCCCCCCCCCACACACACAAATAATCTCCACCCAGAAACATCTCTCATTGATTTCCTGTATATCTGATTTTTATTTTATCTATAACCTGCACCTTTTCTGCAACCCATGGTGCCTCTAGTATCAAGAACTACAGCAGGAAACTCTCAAGCTAAACAAGAACATCTGTCATATTTACAGCCTTAGTTTTGCTGCAGCTTGAAAATTATGCTTGAAATTCTCACTGTTGCTTTATGCACTGGTTTAATCCATTTTTCACATCGCTAAAATCTGAACGGATCAAAAGACTTTGTGTAGTGTGAAAGCAGTTGCTTGTTGTGACGACCCCACAGAGGAATTAGCAGCCAATTTTCCTATTTCCCTCAGCTCTACCAAGTATTTTTAGCTAACTGTCAAGCAACAAAGAAAAAGTTGATGAGGATATATGTAGAAATGTATGTATATGTATAAAATGGCTTTAATTCCTAAACTGTTGATGTGATATCTTTGTTAAACCCCCTGAATTAAAGATGAAAGTCTACACTTCTTTCACATCTGGATGGCTTTTTTTTTTTTTTTTTAATTCATGGTGGTTGTGTGCAGAGGTAAAATTATGAAACAGTATGTCACTGTCCAAACACTAATAGATAACCAGAAAATCCTCATTTTCCAGAATGGAAGTGACTGTTGGTCAATTAACAAATTGATTAGCCCCCTAATTAATTCAGCAATACACCAATCATTGAACTTTTAAAGCTGATCTCAGCAAATGCTGAGCATATGCTATGCTGCAGCATATAGCTGCAGTGCTGACTGCGCAGTTCTCACCGAGGAGATATATGAAAAGGGGAGGATGGGTTCATTTATTTGGTTACTTTGCTGTTGGCAGACATCTGTTGATTTAAAAGCCGTGAATCTCTTCCTGGAGTGATGACTTTGCAGGTGCATGAGCAGAAGAAGCCAGGTTTTTTCAGCTGCTGTCATTTCACGGAATAAAGGTAGCATCTGTATGCTACATGGGAAGTGCAAACATCCGTTATGGGAGAGTCCACTGCTCCATGTGTTTGCACCATGAGGTCAGAAAACCTCTGTTTGTTCACCTTCGCCTCGCTTCAGTACTTCCACCCTAACCACACCTAATAATACAAACAAGTCACAGTGGCTGAATCTGACATTTTGAACAAAGTATGTTATGATTAAACTTATTGAGATGCTCTAACTCAAACTGTATCTTATCCTCAGGTTAACAACAATGGCCTTGTATCTTTCCTGAGGGAGGTGTCTCAATTCACACCTGTCGCTTTTCCAATCGCTGGGGACAGGAGGGTCGTGGCACCATTCTGGGCTGATGTAGACAACCGTCGGGCTGGGAAAGTCTTCTACAGAGAGAGCCAGGAGCCTTCCATCCTGAGTAGGGCCTCAGGTGATGTCAAGGCATACTTCTCAGACTTCCCCAACTTCAATGCCACATGGGTCCTCATCTCAACGTGGCACCAAGTTACTTTCTTTGGAGGCAACTCCCTCACACCGGTATGATCTCACAATTAAATTAACAGATTTGACACTACCATGTAGTAACTGTTTAAACAGCTCTGATTCTCTATGAAAGTTTTAAGTGTCGTTAGGGCCTAGATCAGTGATTTCAAGCGAGGGATACCTTTATCCTCGCTCTCGCTCACTCTGATTTGTTTAAAACATGAATCTATAGATCTGTGTTTAGGAGAAAAATGAACATCCAAATAGAGTTGCCAAAATTTGTGTGACGCTGATTTTTTTTTACATTTTCTTGTCAAATTACCACACATTACCAGCTACAACAGGCTGACTGCACAATACACACCACCCACCAACCTGAGTCACATTAACACCACCTGTTGCTACTGAGAGTGCATAACAACTAGTTAGCATGCTAGCAGAAAGTCTAAGTTATTAGTCAAAAGCAAGATTGATTCTAATTGTATCTGTAAATTTTCCTGCAATCTGCACCAACAACAACAGTCCCAGAAATGTCTATGATGTCTCTAGCCTGACTGAGATTTAGGAATCTGTACCATTAATATGAGGAGTCTGTTAGATATATGCATTATTATTAAATTTCCCAGGAATCAGGAAATGGTTTAACCAAGCCTGTTCCTCTCTATGCAGGTAAATACTTTCCAAGTGGTGCTTATTACAGATGGAGAGCTTTCCTTCACTATATTCCAGTACAATAATATCACTTGGACCACAGGCATGCATGCCAGCAGTGGAGGAAACCTGGCTGGGCTAGGAGGGATCGCAGCACAGGTAGGATCACATGGTTGTTTGCTTACAGTGACAGTCACATGTAGAATGTACAGAAGGATCTTATTCCTGTATAAACTTTAATTAAACAATCTTTTGTGATGTCTGCCTTCTTGTTACTGTCTTCCCAGGCAGGTTTCAATGCTGGTGACGGCAAGCGCTATTTCAACATCCCCGGCTCTCGCACAGCTGATGTGGAGAATGTTGAGGGAACCACCAATGTGGGTTACCCAGGCAGATGGGTCTTCCGTATAGATGATTCACATGTAGAAGTGGGTAGCTGCAATAATTCTGGTGAGACATGCTTCTAAGAGATTAGTTCTTTGATTGCTCTCAGCTGTTTTAATACTTCTTCATTGAGGATTTCTGTTACATTGACCTCTTTCTGCAGCATCAGTGTGCCCACACCTGCGCCCATGTCTGAATGGAGGCCAGTGCATCGACGACTGTATTACGGGCAACCCCTCCTTCACTTGCTCCTGCTTGGCTGGCTTCACTGGGCGACGATGCCAGATTGGTGAGTTATGGTTGACACTGCTTCATGCTCTGTTGTGCTTGACACACACTGCAGTGAATAACTATCTACCGGAGATCAGCCAGGAAAAATAATCTCAACTTTAAAAAAACAATACTAGAATTCACCTGAAATGCCAAAAAGACACCCGGATATTTGCCTAATACCTGTATCAACTTCAAGTCCCATTCTCCTGGTATTTAACCAATCCTTTACGTTGGCCAGATGTTTTGTTCTAATTAAAAAAGTCATACTACCTCCTTTGTATTTTTCCCTAACTCTTTAGATGTCGATGAATGTGCCTCATATCCTTGCCAGAATGGAGGGACTTGTAAAGACAAGATTAACAGTTTCAACTGTCAGTGCCCTCCAGGATACACTGGGGTTCTGTGTGAAACAGGTACAGTTGATAATTTGCCTCAAAGCTAGTATGTACTCTGGTTACCATACAGGTTTGTTTTGTTTTTTAAATCAATTAATCCTCTGGAATTTATGTGGAAATGAAGAAATTGCTCATGTACTAACATTATATATATATATATATATATATATATATATATATATATATATATATATATAAAATGTATAATATATATATATATATATATATATATATATATATATATATATATATATATATATATATATATATATATATATATATATATATATATTTTTTATTATTATTTTTATTTTTATTTTTTTTTTAATTGTTCTTCTCCAACATTCTGCTTCTAGCTGAAGATCTGGAAAAACTCTGATTAATCAAAGTATTTTGTGCTTCATTAAGCAGTTTCCACACAAAAGAAGTATTTGAAATATTTTGGTCCAGGCCCTCTGGAGCTTCTGTGCCTATTCCCACAGTCCAGCCTGTGGAGATGTATCAAACCTCTTCTAATACCTTTCACAGCCAGCAGCACATACTTGCAGAGTGAGGGGAGCAGTGTGGCGGATATATTAATCAGCTGAGTAAATATTCCATGAGCGTCTCTCACTGTCTGTGTGTATATGTGTGTTTGTGTGTGTTGCAGACATTGACGAGTGCAAAGACACACCATGCCTCAACAACGGGTTGTGTGTACAAGGCCCTGGCAGTTTCACCTGTGTGTGTAAACCTGGTTTCACTGGTATCCTGTGTGAGACAGGTAGGCAGGTCTTTTCACAGTCCCAGGGAAAGTAGGCATCTCCCTCCATAGGAAATATTTTCTGCTGCTTTCTACATCAAACTCAGTCATTTGGCAGATGTTTTTGTCCAAAGAGTTTCCCAGTCCATGTAGGCAAATGGGTCCAAGTTGAGGTTATGGTTGAGCTGATTTGCAAACAACTCCTTTTTTTTTTCTTGGGTCACACACTGTAGCAGTGAACCACAGTGAGAAAGTTCACTGAAGTCAGGTGGGTTTCCATAAAGATGTTTACTAATCTCTCCCCTCTTGGGATCGATTGTTGATTAAACTTGAACCCACTGAGGAATTAAATTACTAGGCCCTGCACAGTTCATGAATCCTTGTTTCTACATGAGACCCGATTACTCTTAATACCAGACACCTGGTCAATGAAACTTTATGCTTTCAGAAGAAAAGTTTAGAGTTCTTAATCCAGCTCAGTGTCTTAGACAACAAAAACTTGCATCTCCTTGTGAAGACTGAAAATTCCCAAGGTGAATCTAAATCAACAGCAGATAAACTTCTGTCCTCTGATTACTTGATTTTTGTTTATCCTCCAGACATAAACGAGTGTGAGTCGCAGCCCTGTCTGAATGGAGGAGAGTGCATCGATCAGGTGGCCAACTTCACCTGCATTTGTTCCGCTACTTTCACTGGAATGCTCTGTGAGACAGGTGACCTGAATTCAACTTGGATTCTGCCAGAGGAGCATGTTTGGAAAAATGATTCTTTATAGAAAATGCTTACATAGTCTGTAAGCACTACTTTCTCGTTACAGTTTGGCTTCCCATGATGTAGCATTTTTCCAACTGGAAGAAACAGAAGGAAGATCCTATTGTACCTCTTTTAGAGCAAAATTAATGTTTTTGGCTACAAACTTTATCTAAGTGAGCTAGATCTGACGCTGCTTGCCACTGCAAACGTTTCCTTCACACTTTATTTGCTGTTACCAAAAATTATGCTTATGTAGTATTTAATAGAGACTTTGTTATGTAGGTCACAGGTTTCAGTACCACAAAATCATAGCCATATAATTTGTGATCACATTTATATATTATGAAGACACCGTGTTTGGTAACAGCCATCAAAATAAAATATGTGTTAAATTATGATAAAAACATGTGTAGTGGCAATATAGCTAGAATTCCTAATCTGGAGTTTTTGTCAGAGTTATAAGACTATTTTCCCAGTGATTGAGGACTGCATGATAAATATCAACTAACCAGAGCAACAGGAACACTTTCTCATATCAGACATATCATTTATAATTTTTTAACAAAATTGCCAAATGATCAATGCTGGGACTAAATTCCAGTCACCTAGGGTGGCAGCACATATCTCAGAGACTGGTATCTCCAGATCATGGCAAATAAATCCAAAAGTATCTGCATTCCTAGATACCGCCAGAAATGTGAGGAAATGTGTTTTATTGATGTTCACACAAATCAAACCTTCAGGTAACCTTCATAAGTTCCTTTCTCAGAATTGGTGATGCCTCCGGTTAATTCAACTGAGGCAGAAAACCAAACAGGTAAAAGCAAGTAAAGCTAAAGCTTTGCCAAAATTTTCGCATAAAAGTTTGATTCTCACACCACATCCTGCCATGCTTTCTGTATCTGCAGCCTTGTGCGAAGAGGAAGATTGCAAGAAGCACCAAATTTGTGAATACACCAGCTCTGGAATCTACAACTGTACATGCACTCCAGGATACTATGGTGACAAGTGTGAAGGTATTGTACACTTGGCCTGGCTGATGCTTCCTGCAGGCAGCTGGGCAGGTAGAGAGCAGACTGGGGTATTTGAAGAGGAGCTGTGCTATCCCACAGGAATTTGGAGCTCTGCCCTGGAAGAGGCTGCTGTGATGATGGATTATTGTAATTATCAAAACTGACACAGCCTCGCCCAGTTTACTACGGGAACCAGTTGCTTGATGTTGTGAATAATTGTTTTATAGCACATTTTATTAGTTTACCAACAAGAGGAAGTGCTTTGTCTAGACTTAAAAAGGCCTCTTTATGAGTCAAAGCTGGTCTTTGGTATTCAGGTCATTTCTACAGACAGAGCTGTTGAAATATGCATGCTTCCACACCGCTACTTGTTTCTCTGGAAGTTGGCCATTGCACCACACTATAGTTTCAAGCACAGCTGCTGCTCGCATAACCATAGGGCGATTCGAAAACAAAATATGTAAAATGCTATCGACTTCAGCTAATGCTTCATACCTTCCATTCATGAATTCATATTAAGTCATGTGGTTTTTATGTTTAATCTCGGTATTGTAATAGAATTTTTCTAGGAAAATAAGTAGTGTCCTCTTTAAAGCTAATTTGGGCTCCCATAAGAGGGTACTGTCACCCTCTGATAACAGTTGCTGCCTGTTTTGGGGTTTTTTGCATTTTTTTTTTTTTTTTTGCATTTTTTTTTTCCCCACCAAAAGCTATTTAATAGTATTTGAGCTATTCCAAATGCATGCTACTTCTCACCCTTGAGCTGAAATAACTATCAGTGCTTATATAGGCTCTCTTAAATCTCCCAAATACTTTCCTGCCTGGCTCACTTGGAAGGCACAGTGGAAAAAGGAGCATGATCCTCCAAGGAAGAGAAAGTAGTGGGACTCAGAAGTGCCTAATCAGGCCCTCAGATCAAAGGGCCCGGGCCGCACAGGTGGCCAATGAAAGTGGCTCTTGCAAATTAACAATCCATTAATTGCCCTCGGGGCCATACATGTTGGTCGCAAAATATGCTCCATATCATCAGAAAAATAATACCCTCCACCGAGCTCCCAGGACTTCAAAGGGGAGCCATTTAGCTGTGATACGGCCACTTCCTTTCATCCACTGCTGCAATTAGGAAGGAGAGGAAAATAAAAACATTCTTACAATTTGTATGGAGCGGATGTGCAGCGTGCTGACTGGTAATCTTCTGGTCCCGTGAACTTTGTTGGAAAAGATTAGGGAAAGAGAAATGACAGCAAATCAATATGTAGTTTACAGTATAGCTGATGAAAGACACTCAGCATATGGTGCACATGTTGACCTTCTGTCTATGTTTACACTTAGGCCAATTCTGAAAATTTTACTTAATTTAAGTACTTTTTTTCAAGTTGCTCAAGCAAACTTTCCAGCTTTGAGCTTCTCACTCTCTCATTCTCTCTCTCTCTCTCACACACACACACATACAGATACACTCTCTGTCTCTCTCCCTTTGTCTGCAGAGGAATGTCTTTGCCAGAATGGCGGTGTCTGTGTGGACATCAATGGGACTTGTGAATGCCCTTCAGGCTACACAGGACTCTACTGTCAGTTTGGTGAGTATGAGACACATAATCCTATCAGGTGTCTTACCAGAGCTTTTATGAATGTGAAAGAAATTTGGATCACCATAAGTTCACAAATGTCTCTAAATAGAAGCCATTTTTCCAAAAACTTGTGAACCTGACTCACAATCCCTTCCTCCCAGAAGTAACCCAGACACCATGCAGTAACAGTAGGCCGTGTCCTGATGGAGGTCCTTGTTTGGAGTATGGGGGAACCTACCTTTGTACATGTCAGACAAGTGGAGCAGAACTAGATAAGGACTTCTACTCCTATGGTAAGAGCCTCAGGCACCACCCCAACAACCAGGCACTTTGCAGCTATGTGTCACTGCATGAGAAGCTGGTTACTATAGAGACAAACATATTTTTTAAACACATTGGTCATGACAAGTATCCTTTTCTACTTAAAAAGGACTGGTCACATTTGCAGTTTATGTTTACGATGTGGGGAGAAATTTGTACGTGATTTATGTCGTTGTTGAATTCTCATGCGAGATTTGTATTTGATCCAGTCATAAAATGGCAAATAATGTGTTTTTTAAAGGTTGGACCAAGCCCCCGTGCTTGAATAAAATTTAAGGAGGTCTACCAGTGCAATGGAACACAGTCAAGTCTCGGTGTGTGTTTTTCAGTACAGCCCCGATCGGTCTGCGACTCCTCTCCGTGTCTGAATGGGGGCTACTGCTATGAGCGCGACGGAGGCTATACCTGCGAATGCAAATACGGATACTGGGGGAAGCACTGTGAGAAAGGTAGCATGATTGATTAGAATGCTCAAAGAATACCTTCACATGAACTTACTAGGCATCATTATCTAATCATCCCTTGGACTTGTGGGTTATTACTCAAGCTCAAACCCGGCTTTAATGCAACAGGAAGCATGTCATTACTTGTAATGCTGTTTGAAATATTACAGTGCTGAAAGGCTTATGATAATTTGTTCTTATGACTGGGTTATGAGCTATTTTCCTGAATTATGACTTGAATTGCAATGTACCAGAACAGATTTTTTTTGTGTGATCAAAAGTTCGAGTGGTCTCTCCTTTAAGGATTCCGTTCTCCTTGTATCTTTCCAGTTAGACTCAATACCTGTGCTTCTGGTCCATGCCGCAATGGAGGCTCTTGTAAGGAAGAGGCGGGGAGCTACAGATGTGTGTGTCCTTACAGATTCACTGGGAAACACTGTGAAGTGGGTGAGTGCAAAATTTCTTGCAACTCTGTGTAAAAGCATTAGATTGCATGTTCACATGGGCAGAAATGCACAGTAAGTAATCTAATCGTGACACAACCCTAGTTCTTTGAACACTGTAATTACCTGTTTCACTGATGAAAGAATTTGGCTAAGTAATTTTTTAATTTTTATGCTAATAATTTGGGTTAATATGTTCTTGTTGATTTTATCTGTATTCTTTTTAATGTTTTATTGTATTGTAGTGTATTTAATGTATTATTGTATTTTACTTTTGCTTATTTTAAGTTTTTCATTTTGGCTCTATTTTTTTCAATCAAGTTTCAAGTTTTTTAAATTCTGGGCTGTATCTTTGACATGAGAATAAGAATCAAGTAATAATAATAATTTATATTTTTTTAAATTATTGTTTAGTAGTAGTAGTAGTAGTAGTATATCATTCTCAGACTGTATGTTTACTTTCAGGTAAGCCAGACCCCTGTGCCTCCAGCCCCTGTCTAAACGGGGGGACATGTTTTCACTACATAGGAAAGTATAAGTGTGAGTGTACTGAGGCCTTCAGCGGCAGACACTGCGAAATAAGCAGGAGCTCAGTACAAACCTCTGCAGGTAAGCAGACTGTGTGTCACCACAATAAAATGTCGGAGTCTCACTCTGATGCTGAACTTTGTACAATGTTGACCTTAATAGATTGGCGCAAGCAAGGGATATCCTGAGTTGTTAGGCATAGCGATACTGGCTTTCAATCTGAAGATAATCTTAGCAGTGTTGCTGCACTAGAGGCTCCACATATACAGATATAGAACAACTGCATAAACTATATAAAGTGAGACCTGATGAGACCTGATGATTCATGTCTGCACACTTCAACAGCATGCTGGAGGTAATTTTAGGAGGGAAAAAACAGAGCGCCTGGATGGAAAACACCTCTGTTGCCATTAGTATGTCCTGGATGAGCTCCTTTAAGCCATAGTGTTGGTGAGCTTGTGTTACTATGCAGCCATGCTGACATTATCAGCGTGTTTGTACTCTTTTCAGATCTGAGCTGTGGCCCACCCCCACAAATGAAGCACGCCGAAGTCCAGTTCTCCTCAACAACACCAGGCTCCATGGCTGTGTATACGTGCCACTCAGGCTTCATGTCTGTGCCCAGAGCCACCCAGAGCATCTGTGGTATTCAGGGAGACTGGAGCCAGCCACCCATTTGTGAGGGTCTGTAACACACACTGACACATGGACACACACTCTGGAAAAAAAGAGTCTTTCAGTGAAAAAGAAAAATCCTAACAAACAAGATTGCAGTTATCACAGTTTATACGAACATAGACTGACTGAGATTTCTTATTTTTGTTATCATTGCAGAGATCAATGAGTGCTTGTCACAGCCTTGCCTTAACGGAGGCGTGTGTCAAAACCAGCTTGGATCCTACACGTGTGAGTGTATTGATGGCTTCAGTGGAAATCTCTGTCAAACAGGTACAGCCTAATCAAACCCTTTTAATATTAAATGCTGAAATTCAATGTATCTGCACACATATTGTATGTAGTATGTATGTAGTGTTGTATGTGTGTTTCATCTTCCTTAAGACATGAATGAGTGCCTGTCGGAACCCTGCAAAAACGGTGGGACGTGTGAAGACCAGCCTTCCTCCTACTTGTGCCACTGTCCACAAGGTTTCAAAGGCCAGAACTGTGAAATAGGTACATTGTTTAGTGAACCTATTACATTATTTCTGAAGTTTATATGAATTAACATACAGATTATTCAGGACTGCAGTCAAATTCTATTGTAAAAATTTGTGTGCAGAGCAGGACACATGTGAATCCAACCCCTGTCTAAATGGAGGTGTGTGTCGAAGTTACAGACGGCATTACGTGTGCGTGTGCAAAGGTGGTTTTTTTGGAGATCAGTGCCAGATGTGTAAGTGGCTTTAGACTGCCTCACAAGTCTGTTTCGTTGATATTTTAAGCAAATTCACACCAATTTTCCATGCACAGACATTTTTGCATGAACCATATTGTAGCAACCATTTATCTTTGTCACCCCCCAGTGGAAGACCCATGTGTACTGCAGGTTTGTGGAAACCGTGGTGTCTGCACAACTGACTGGAGAGGAAACTACAACTGTATTTGCAAAACAGGACACACAGGCAAAGACTGTGAGAAAGGTCAGTTAAGAGTCACACCTCACTGCATCAGTGTCTAGTTCAACCAGCTTGCAGTTTGTCTGCCCATACTCTGTAGCTCATCCTCTGTATTTCAGAGACAGCTCTGTAATTATTTAACATATGGATTAGACATGTAAGGTTGCCACTGTTCCCAGACCTGTTGCCTCCCTCTGGTCTCCATGTGCTGCGTGTGGAGGAGAATGAGGTGGAGCTGCGCTGGGATGAGCTGGAGCCCTCGCAAAGCCTGATCAGTGGGTTCGCTGTCACCTATGCTCCCCTGGGCCGGAGTGATGCCAAAACAGATTACCTGGACAGGCAGCAGTCCACTCACGTCATGCGAGGCCTGATACCCGGCCTGCTGTACAACATCTCCACCTTCTCCATCAAACGCAGCAACAACAGGAAGGACTCCAGCCAGCCTGCCACCGCACTAATACGCACCAGTGAGCACATTATTTAATTCAGTAGTAGGAAGATAATGCTTGTTAAAAGTGTTTCCTCTCTGTGTAGCCGTAGGAGTTTGAATACATGTGAGAATTTCCATGTGTAAACACTTGTTTCTGTGTAGGACCTCGGCGGGTGGAGCAGCTGCAGGTGGTCAACGTGTCTTCATCTCAAGTTTGGCTGAGCTGGCTGGTTCAGGCAGCCCGTCATGCAGCAGTCAGCAGGGTGCACGTGTCTTTATTGCCTTCAGACGGGAGTGAGGCTCGCACTGCAGTGCTCAACACGAGCACCACGGACTACACCTTTGGGTCAGGTTTATGATTTTGCTTCAAAAGAACCCAGATAACCCATAATTTCCAATTACTGCACAGAACTCCAGCATCACTTGTGTCCACTAAATGGTGCTGTTGTTGTGCTGCACTTTGAATTGCTCTGGGTAATATACCTTATAACCACTAGATGGCACAATTTCATCACTTTAACAAAGGTACTGCACTTTGTTCACTGTAGTGCATTTTTTGAGTACCTCTTTCTGTTTCTCAGTTCCTTACTTCCTGGTCATATGTACACAGTGGATGTGCTGACTCAAAGTGGAATCCGACCAGATGAGTTTCCGGCCACCAGCCACTCAGCTGGACCACTGAAATTCTGGACAAGTAGGTTACTTCACCATTTAGCTGTTAGTGCAAGTGCATGTATTAAACTGAAGGGATTGAATGGTACCAACTCAACTGCTGGCCTCCAAATGGGATGCTAATGTTTTAGGATTTCCATTTGTTTATTTCTAATTAAAAAAAAACTCATATCACGGTACAGGATGTATAAGCTAACACAATTAAAAACAGTTGTGTAAGTACATTTAAGGATAAGGTGTTTACTGATTCACTTATAATGAACCTTAGACCTGCTACAAACATATATAATAATGAAAAAAATGTTAATAAATGCTGTATAACCCAATTTATACTTATGCTAAATACTATACCATATTAATAACAAATATAAAGGAATATTAAGCAAGAAGTAATATTAAGTGAACTAAAATTCAGAACATGTTATGTTATGGAGGACATTTACCCGTCTTAATTTATTCAGCAAAATTGGGATATATTCAAAGGGTTAGTATTTTTTATAGCCAGTAGTGATATGCATGCAGCTCAGCTCTGTGATCAAGTACCTAGTGAACTGGCAACTTGAAAGACAAAGTCTAGCAGCAGCATACAAGCTTGTTTAACACATTTTTTTAAACCACAGAAAATAAAATTAAAATGTAAAATTAAAAAAAAAAAAAAGAAAGAATAATAATTAAAAAAAATTCACAGTATCCATGCAACAATCTGACCATCTACATGTGTTTCCCTCAGGGCCTCTCCCCCCACAGAACCTTTCTCTTTCACATGTGACCACTAACTCAGCACTGATCACCTGGAGCCGCCACCCGAGAAACGTTCCGGATGGCTTTGTGGTCAACGTGACCCGAGGGTTAAATACCAGGAGTCGCTTCCTGCCCAATGGGAAGTTAGGATCATATACCCTCCGTGAGCTGACGCCAGGACAGCACTACTATGTGGCTCTCACATCCGTTAAAAAAACAGGGCAGGAACAGATCCACAGCATACCTCAGCACTTGGCCTTCACTACCTGTGAGTGTCTGTGAGAGGTCCTCATAACCCTAATGTGCCATTAATATATATTTTTTGCTAACTTTACTGAAGCTTTCATACAGTTATGAATGGGTGATTTAAAGAAAAAAAAATTCTGCATTCATTTTCTTTGACGCAGTACCAATGGAGGCCAGATTACCAAGAAGAGAGAGGCCAACAGCAGCTGGACAGGTCACTCAGGTTGGACACACACCTCCCCCATCTCAGCCTCGGGAGCTGAGAGGCACAGCAGAAACAGAGAACTCAGAGGAACTGCCCAGGTACAAATCTGATGGTTATTAAATCAACCACAGCAACATTATACTGTACAAAGGTAAGAGTGTTTCCATTTGGTAATTCAACTTATGATGCTCAGACGATAGTGTTTTTTCTGTGTTGCAGATACACAGAACTCATTGACAGGAGGGGGAGGATAACAGCCAAGTTCACTCACTCACCTCGAAAAGTCATTCGACATCGTAACAGTAAGTACAAGTAGAAGCAAACGTGATAAAACATTTAGCAGTGAGTCACTACTATATCACTGTTTGACACATTTTTTTAAACATATATGTGGTATGTATTTCACACTTAATGTAATGCTGTCATGTTAATATTAGACATAACTAACCATTAAAGTAATTTATTCTGCTCCAAAGCAGGATACTACTACATTCTCTGACATCTATTAAACCAACATGCTATGCCACGACAGTGAAACGGTTCTGATTTACACAGGATGCCCAAACAATGAAGAGTTATCTTGCTGGCTTATCTTGATGCAGATGGAATAACTTAGGTCATGGTCTTATTACCATATGGCCCTAAGTACGACCTGTCGCGATGAAATATAGGTGGATTTCTGAATGTAAACTGGACTCTCTGGTATCACACAAACAGAACCACCCTATCTGACACATGTAGTCCGCTTATTCAGAAGCTTTTGATAAAACAAGACATGTCAGAAAATGATGACCTTCAGGAATAATCTTTTTTCTTACTTTTAATTTTTTGTAATGTATGTAATGTATGTAATGTAATGTATTCTCACTTTTCAAAATGATGCATCATAGTGCAGAGGTTTATAGCCTATGGTCTAAACAGAAAATCTGTTTTACAGATGTTATCTTTTGCTCTAGGGAATAAACTTCCTTTCTAGCATTGTTCTGCCCCTTTTAACATTGTTACAGCCATGATGTCAAAATATGATTTCGGCAAATCAGTAAAGCCATGTTTCATTGTTCGAGGCTGAGGAATGCACACAAAACCTTAGAAGTGTCTTATTTAGTGACATCCTAGTTTAGCCGGAGTCAGACTGAAGTCTCTCATTCATTTTGTCTTTTTTATGCTGATTCATGACAGGAAATGTTTTGCCTTGCAGAACCTGACCCACCAATTAGATTAGAGAAGATGGAAGAAACAACAAACAAAATCAGCCTTGCGCTAGAGATTCAAGAAGAAGGTTTAAGAACGAAGCCTGGTAGGTGTCTTGTTGTTTGCTTCAATAGATGTCACATCTGCGTATGTAATTGATCCCAGCTGATATGTCTGACATTTATGAGATTAATGCCCTAAGAGACTACTTGTTATCTTGTAGACACATTATTTATCACTGGTATTACTAATGTTTTCCAAGCTCTGTGACTTAAATGTCAGTGAGGATATCCTTAAAAGAGAGAGATGTAACATTTGGGAAAAAGACTGGTAAAAAGCCGGGAAGGGGTGTTGGAGTTAGAGGGTATCAACACACGGTATAAGCTGTAGATAATGTTGAGTAGTGGGTCTGAAACCTGAGACCCACACTCATTCTGTGCTGTGGATGTTAATGGCAGCTGTTGTCTTTTAGAGCTGTCCCAGGACTGCCGCAGTCTGCCCTGCCAGAACGGGGGATCATGTGTGAACGGAGGCGACTCCTTCATATGCGAGTGTGCAGTGGGGTTCAAGGGCAGGCAGTGTGAACTGTGTAAGTTTACGTGCGTCCTCTCCACACATGCAGAGGCCACTTTTCTCCAAATGAGACAAAGACAGTGAGACTGATTTTTATCTCACACCAGATCTACAAGTTAATTAGTGAGGTCGGTGACACCATGTATTCCATTCATCCATTATCTATGTCTACTCATCTGTAGGGTCATGTGGGTCTTAAGCCTTTTTCATCTGGCACTGGGTGGGAAGAGGGTGGGCGTTTTTGTTTTTTTTCTCTTTAATAACAATAGTCTTTTATATTTTAGAAAGGCCTGAGATTGACTGTAATGCTACCAACCACCTCTGTTTAACTGTAATAGTTAGCCTCAGCATTACTATAAAGTAAATGCTAACATAAACTTGCTAACGTGTTTGAAGTGACAATGTTAACATGCTAATGTTTGTCAAGTATAGTGTTTACCCAATACCCATCTTAATTTGCTAACATTTGTTAATTAGTACTAAACACAAAGTACATCTGAGGCTGACAGTCATGTCATTAGTTTTGCAGGTATTTGTTCATAAACCAAAGTATTGGATAAATTAAAGTTTTGACCTGAAGATTGTGCTAGATTAAAAGTCAGCAGATCACCAAAGTTATTCAATTCATTCTGAGAGGATGATGAAAGTCTGTACAATATTTCATGGCAGTCCATCAATACTTTCAGTCACTGTTGGTCTTTCAGTCAAAACCACAAATGTCAACCACTTGATGTCACAAGGGGAAAGGTCAGGGGACGACTGAAGTTAATTACCAATATTTTACTGAATAAGTCAAAAGGCATCATCCTCTGGAGACCATGAATATGGGTAAAGAATACATTAACTAGTTGCTGAGATATTGTTGTCTGGATCAAAATCGGTGGAGTGACCAACGTTACCTTTTCGAGAGCTGCCAGCATAACTGAAAACTCCTTTCCACATCAGTCTCCCTATCAACAGCAAAATGCTGCAGTGGCTCCATGATTACCGCTGTCACCTAACCACAGGATGGTCAAAGGTTTCTGGAGTTTGCATCTTCTTCCTGTGACTGCAGCTTTCTTCTGACAGTCCAAAGAAATACTGTTTAACTGAGTTGGAAACTCTATATAAATAAATGCTAGAATCGGCCTAAGGCCTCCGTCACCCTGAACCTGATAAATAATGTAGGAACTAGGTCAATAATTTGCAATTTCAGATTATTTTCATTATTATTCATAATTATTTTCAAATTTTTTAAAAGCTATTTCAAGTGAAAACAAAACCAAACCTTGAGGATTAAATGAACTAGTAAAATTGTAAAATTTATGCCACTGAAATAGGTGCATACATGCTTCTCCAGGGAGATTTTTGTGAAAGATGTTTCTCTCAATGTAACTGGAGCATCTCAGGGTGAGAACACAAAGTATGATATATGTTAGATTTGCATTTCATCATGTAGACTGTCAGGGAGCACTGAGCTATGTGTAGATCTCTGGTTTCTTAAAAGCAGGAAACATGCTCCAGTGACAGTTGACCCCCCCTAACATTTATGAGTGGCTTGGTTAACTTTAAAGCTTGGGGGTATAAATGTTCAAAATGACTACAGTGTCAACGAAGGCACAAAGCTCCATATTATTTTTGCTGGGCCGCTTTCCTTTTTCAAGGAGCCAGTGTTACATTTATTAGTCAGTGTTTCTTTTGAATGGGGGGGTTTGAAACCAGAATTCTGCACTTTGTATGAGACAGCCATTCTCAATCTGTTTCATCTTAGATATATATTCTCCGTCAAACAGGACAACTCAGCCACAAAAGTTTTGCCACTTAATAACTATAAAAGAAGCAACGTAATGATAGCTCATAAGAGCATGAAATGAGTTTGTACCTATGACACTGAATGATAACGATGATAAATTGAAAAAAAAGTCAAATAGTTTAGAGAAACTATTTGTCTCTACCAGATCAAATTCCTTAACAGTCTGAATTCCCAAATCTTTAGATGACTGGAATCTCCCCATGTGCACTGTGATTAATTCTGTAGATATACAGTACAGCTGTGACTCAAGCCTCCAGCTTGTGTTAAATGTATCTGTGACAGGCTGTGAATGGGAAACTGCCAGCTGCCTGGAGGAAAAGTCTTTTGGCCATTACTACTACTACTACTACTATTACCGCTCTATATGGAGGACAGCCAGTTGGAATGCATTATCTGCAGAGTCCAGTGCCTTATTGAAGTTAATGATCATGGAAACAAATTTATTTAATTATATGCCTCCAATATTAATGCATAGATACAACTGTAACTATGAAGCATGAATAAAATGTAGCATGATTGTAATAAAATAGAACATTATTTAAATGATTGGTGTGTTCTCCTTCAAGGAGAGCAATAACCTGTTTGTATGAATCAGTCTTTCTCAATTCATTTGTTCAAAGGACATCAAGAGGCTCCTATAAAAAAAAAAAAAAAAAACCTGACCAAGATTTTCAGCAACTATTTTTATTCTGTCTTACTGTGGAACTAGTAGTGAGCCATCAAGGAATTCAGCTGTAGATATCACAGCGCCTATGAAAAAAAGACAAAATATAAAAAAAATATTAACATAGTACAAAATTCAAGAAGCAGTTCCTGAAGAAAATGTGTTATTCCTGTATGATTGATGCCCATTTGCATTATTTCTGAATGAGTTTACTGTGTGAAAACTTGTGTATATTTTGGATGAATTATAGATGCAACAGGGGTGAAGTGAGGCTTTATAACATTTGAGCATTGGGCTTTAATGCATTATGGGATTTAACTCTTAACTCTAAGATTATGTACATTTGATCAGTCTGCAATACTAAACATTTTGAAATATCAGTGGGATTTAAACTGCATATTGAACTGGCTGAGATACATGTACATTAGTTATTTACATTGTTGTTCTAGATACTTCCGTCAAAAGATGTAACAGATATAAATAAGAAAGTCATAGTAAATTTCTACAAAGTATTATGCACAATTCGACATAGCAATTATCTTGATACCATTAAATATATAGGAGAGGACAAGTACCAAAGGTTGCTTTTTAAAAATCATGTTTCTCATAGTAACTGGGGAATACATTCTCTTCTATGTCGAGCCCAAATCCTCTTTCTGCTTCTCAATTACAGTGAAATGGGGAAAAACACAGTGAAGTACAGGGAAAATGTCACTTTGATCTCACTAATAATTCATTTTTGATGAAGCTGTGTTTGAGAAGACGCTGGACATACCCTCACCCCTCTTCAGTTCTTTTCTTCAGCTAAACATCCAGAGTCAGATTGTTTAAACATCCCTTTCCCAAAACCATCCATCAGCCACAGAGGAGGGCCCAGCTTCATCATACATGACTCTAAAACCAACCAGTAGACTTAGTGGTTGTCAATACTTAAAACAGCCGTACCTTATGTTGTGTGACCCTGTTGCAGTGTGCCAGCGAGTGCCACACCCGTGTACCCGTCTCTACTCTGAAACGAAGAGCGTGCCTGTCTGGGAGGGTGGAGTGTGCCACTACCTGTAAGTCATGTCAGGCACACTTCCCTGCTCTGGCCTTGCATTCATCTAATTTTCAAAGCGTAAGTGTTGCAGAGTTTATGTGTAATATAATTGGATCAAAGAGATGTGCATGTTTTCTTTTTCACAGGTACAAAAGAACATATAGAGTACAGCATGATGTCTGTTATCGAGAGATTTGTGAACCAGCGCCTCCCAAAAAAACTCAGAGTAAGTTCAAAAAGTTGTCTGAACAGTGATGAAGTAATTTTCGGCAAATAACCCAATGCAATTCTTTTCACACACTGGTATTAACTTTCTTAACAGGCAGAAGAACGAACAGGCAACAATAAAGGTTCGTTTTCTTTAACAAAATTAGTGTTTTATTTTTATCCTTCATCCATGTACAATACATACACTGCTACTGTAGCGGATCACATGATGTTCAACAATTATCCTGAAAATGAGTCTTTTCTGTTTTGTTTTCGTTTTTTTTCAGAGCACTTGGAGTCTGATGAAAGGACTGTCGTCACGGTCATGTGAAAAACCTCCTTACTTCAATTTTGGTGTTTATAATCTACTTGAAGTAACTGATTATGGTCATTTTTGTGCTGAAAAACCCTGTCAGAACCCACTGTAACATTTCAGACTCAGATCGTCATTCATCTGAAAATAAGGCTTCATTTGTTAATTCCTGAGTGCTATGTTTGTAGCTCAGTGCTCCATGAAGAGGCTTAAATCAATCAAATGAAAAAGGCCCAAATCATTTATCATTTGTGATGTGTGATGGCTGATTTTTCATACAAACACCTGTATGCAAATGTTAATGGTAAGCAGTCCACTGCAGTGCATCAGAGACCTTATATACCTCATTTCCATGTCCATGCTGACACATTAGGAGAGGTTTTTTTTATTTGTGATTCAGCTGCAGGTTTGTCCCTCAGGGAAATAACTGTAGAGTGTTGTGAGTCCCAGTCTTTTCCTTATACCAGCCCCTTGGTCTCCTTATTAAGAGAATGGGAAATGTATATTTTTTCTCCAAACCCCGTAAATTCATCTCTTCGTCTGACAATGGTGCACAGTGTTTTCTGTGTATAAATATCTTATCTCTGTGTCTTAGCAGGCATCACTGCTCGCTACTCTGTAAATAGTGTTTATAGGCCATTTTGTAGGTGAATATTTTAATAATAAAAATATTAAAATGTTTTGTGTTTCATAGTGTCTTTTTGGGTTGATATTTTCATCAGTGAATATGGTATCCATTTTTAATGAGTTTTAATGACTTGATCATTGATGTATACACAACAACCTGCCAAATGTTTCCATTCAAGCAAATTATTTTCTTTAAGATACAGTATGGAATTATTTTAACAAAAGTTTAGCAAGAGCAGTCAAGTGTGACCAGATCCAGTTGTGGTGTATGATGATAATGGAAACACGATTAATTCTTTTGAGCAGAAAAGGAAAAGAAGAAACTCCATCAGACTTTAAACTAATAGTGACTATTGTCTGTGCCTAGTTTAGATTAGATCATCGGGTCACTGTATCATGCAGCACTGAGCAGAGACTGGCAAAAAAAGACTCTAACCCTTGCTTTGTCTTTAACCCAGCTGAGGCAGGTGGGGACATGCCTAAAAGACACAATGGGCAGGTCTGATCATTGGTTATCCCAATTATCTAAGTAAGTAAGTAACCATAGATTTTGAAAAATACTGGATATGCTCGTTGTTGGCCAAACAACAGCAGCATCTGAAGTGACACTTCTCTAACCCCTTAACCCTGTATTTGTAGACACCAGACATATTAAAGGAAAAACATGAGTAGATAAGAAACTTAACAAATCAGATGCTCCAATGCAGGGCAGATGGGGGCTCAATAACTTGAGTATGAAAATGATGGAAATTATATTCTCTGGTCTTCACACTCACCAGATAATCATCCTTAATCATCATCAAAACAACAAACTCAGAATGGTGTTCACCCCTCCAGTGGAGTTCCAGAGACTTGTCTAGTCTATCCTGAGCAGCACAGAAGCTATTTTGGAGGCTGGTAGTCCACTATGTTCTACATAATGTGCATACATTGTGTACCAAACCTCTATTCTCACTATGATAATCTTATAAAAAGCTATTATAACGTCGTTTACAGTGCAGCTATAACTGTTGGACCAAAATCATCAATTGTGAAGGGTTATGCAGTGCATTCAGAAAGTATTCAGACACATGACTGTTTTTCATATTTTGTTATGTTGTAGCTTTTTGCTACAATCGTTTGTATTCCTTTCCCCCTCATCAATCTAGACTCATTACCCCATGATGACAAAGTGAAAACAATTTTAGAATGTTTTGCAGATTTAGTAAAAAGGAAAACCTGAAATATCAAATAAGTATTCCTTCCCTTTAATATGATACTGGAAATTTAGCCCAGGTCCCTCCCATTTCTCTTGATCATCTCTGAGATGTTTCTACACCTTAATTGGAGTCCACCTTTGGTAAATTCAGTTGTTTTGACATGATTTGGAAAGACATACCTGTCTCTTTATAATATCTCACAGCTGACAATGTATATCAGACAGAAACAGAGACACGAGGGTGAAGGAACTGCCTGCAGAGCTCAGAGAGACGACTGTGTCGGAGCACAACACAATCCTGCTGCACTGAAGGTTCCCAGAGCACAGTGGCCTCCATGATTCCTAAATGGAAGAAGTGTGGAACAACCAGGACTGTTCCTAGAGCCACCGGCCAAACTGAGAAATAAGGAAAAAAGAGGTGACAAAGAAATGATGGTCACTCTGGTTGAGCTCTGGAGATCCTGTGTGGAGATGGGAGAAACTTCCAGAAGGACAACAATCACTGCAACACTCCTCTGATCTGGGATTTATGGAAGAGCAGCCAGATGGAAAACCTCTCCTCAGTGAAAGACACTTGAAAACCATATGAAGTTTGCAAAAGGTCTCTATGACTGTTTCATCTTGACTGATGATAACACGATTGAACTGTTTTGCCTCAATTCTAAGCATCGTGTCTGGAGGAAACCAGGCTCATCACCTGCTCATCACCATGCCAACGGTGGCAGCATCAAGCTGTGGCGGCAGGGACCGTGCGGACTGTGTAGGCAGGGTTGAGGGATCGCTGAATGAGGCAAAGTAGAGAGAGATCCTTAATGAAAACCTGGTCCAGAGAGCTCTGGGTCTCAGAATAGTCTGAAGGTTCGTCTTCCCACATGACAGTGACCCTCAGCAAACAGCCAACATAGGGGCGTCCTTGGGAAAACTCTGTGAATGTCCTTGAGTGACCCAGTCTGAGCCCTGACTTGAGCCAGTCAAACACATCTGGAGAGAGCTGGAAATGGCCGTCTGCCATCAGTCCTCACTCAGTCTGACAGAGCTTCAGAAGATCTCTAGAGAATCCCAGGGTCAGGTCTGCAAATCTTGTCCCGTCAAACCCAAGAAGACTCGAGGCTGTAACTGCTGCCAAAGGAGCTCCAACCACGTACTGAGAAAATGGTCTGAATACTTATGTCACTGTGATATTTCAGTTTTTCCTTTTTAATACATTTGCAAAAATTTCTAAAATTCGGTTTTTACTTTGTCATTTTGGGTATTGACTGTAGTCTTATGAGGCAAAAAAAAAAATTTAAATTGAAACGATTTCAGCATGAGGCTGCAAAATAACAATGTGAGGGGGGTCTGAATATTTTATGAATGTGCTGTATATTGCAATTTAATGTAGATTAATGTAATGTGTGTCTTCGACCTGTGGGAGCCTCTACTAAATGATTTACCCGAGCCTGTTGTTGTTGTTTTTTTTCATTCATTCTTGGGGTAAATATTACAGCAACACACGAGAGGAAAAAAAAAAAAGTTCTAATTTGCAATTTAAACTTCAATTTTACCCCCAAGACGAAGGTTACGAGCAGATGTCGGTGCCTCCCACCGTCACTTCACCGACGGTCTGTGATCCAGGCCCACTGACCTGACCCCTGAAACCAACACCAGCCAAACACAGAACGGACCCGGCTGGATCGTGTCCCCTGGTTTCAAGGCTGATGTCGTGCTGCCTGCCAGCGTCGGTGGCGTCGGTGGCGTCGGTGGGAGCAGGCGGAGGCCTCGGCATTTAGCCATGTTTAGGGGTTTTGGCTTGTCGAAGAAAACCATCTCCACCGATCGGCTTGTGCTGCCTTCAGGGTCAATATCAATTGTATTGAACGCACAGACTCGATCGATGGGATCTGTCGCTTTCGCTGTTGGTTCATCATTACTGGACACAGTGAGAGAGACACGGACAGACACGGACACGGACACAGACAGACACGGACACAGACACAGACACGGGGAGTTCGCGCAGATATCCGACGGCCCGTGAAGGCAGCACTGCGCTCCCGTCGGAGCAGCGAGCGCCTCCGCCGCGCCTCCGCTGCGCCTCCGCCGCCCCTCCTTCCTGCTCCCTCTGAAAACCGAGATAGTGAGGAAAAGGCGTCGGGAGGAGAGACCATGGAGGGAGAGAGCTGGACGTCGTAGCCGCTCCGCCACTTTGGGGAACTCAGTTCAAATTCCTCGCCGTCGCCCGCAGAAATCAAAGCGCCTCGATGCGGCGATACCCAGCGTGTACTTTATGTGCTCGGAAAACGTCGTAAATCTTCCCGACATTCAAACGTTTAACGACAGCCCGACCGCGGACGGTTAGCACGACCCGACCGAAGTCGTTAGCCCGCCTCGGCTAACTTAGCCCGTCTCAGCTAGCAAGAAAAGACAAAAAAAAAAAAAAACCGAGCTAGTGGGAGAGGAGTCGATGCCACAAGTGGCGCTGCGGCGTGAAGTAACTAGTAATGTTGCCTCCTGGGATTAACTTCAGATACGGATGAGAAAGAAATCGGCGAGCGGGGAACACCGAGAACAACTGCGAGCCAGAGGACCGCTGCTATGTCGGGGTTGATCCGCGGCTCCGGCGGCCCCTCGGAGTCCCGGGGTTGGCCGCACTCGGTGCTGTGGAGGCTGGGGGGCTTCTTCTTCCTCCTGCTGCTGGAGGGGGCCGGCTGCCTGGCTAACCCGAGCAGCGCTTCGGGCGTCAGCACCAACACCAACAACAACAACAACAACAACAACCACAACCATCCGAGTGTCAACATATACATGAGCGTGGAGGAGGTGAAGAAGCTTTTGGGTAAGCAGGCCTCCGCGCAGCAGCCAGCGGTCTCCAAACTTTGTGATCGGTGCGTCTTTATCTGAGTGTGTTGGGATGCAGCTGTGGTGGGGAGCCCTCAATATCTACATTTTTCCTTCTAAAACTCTCCCACTTAACTCTGGTGGAGCATTACTACTTGCTCCTATTATGTTTAAAGAGCAGCTTTAGTGCTCCGTGCAGAATTGGTGAATTTTGTAATTTGGGTTTAAATGCTCCCTTGCCCACATTTAACCTCGAGTCCAAGACCATTAGTTCTGCTGCAAATGTTGCTGTAAAGTTAACAGTGATACATAAAAATGGACAACATGTGCTGCACACATATCCAGTTTCATCATTTGATGTATTTGGTTCTCTAATTATGTGGCGAGCCTGTGCTAATTGGCTGTTGTGATAAAGGACCTGCCCTGAGGATTTAATGCGATGAGATCATGTCTTTGCACACCGCTGGACACTTCTTGGTCTGAACAAAAGACTCCCATTGCAAATTTGTTTTGGACACTGTCTCCAAGTATCATAAAAATAATACTGAGACCATAACAGAAGAAAATAACATATCTTCTTATTTAAAAGGCCTCATGCTGCGGGTATATGCCACATTAACATTTGCCATGAACTGTCCCCACGCCATCACAAAAATGGTGACAGCTGGCTGGTGTTTGATCCATATGAGCTCATCCCTGTAGATATTAGCATGGTTGAATGGGTTGAGATGTAACTCCGGCTAAAGCGGTACATATCTCCGGTGAATCCCAAACTAAAATCAGTATAACCGTTATGTACCATGTTGCAGTTGGCCAAACCGTTGATATCATTCAGTATTCCCTCAAGCAACGAGGCCAAAAGTTCCGTCATTAAGAAAACAGACTTGAAGCTCGAAGCAGCTTTACAGTTGTGGTGTGTTTCAACCTCGGGCTGCATTAAGTAAGGTATGCTGATGTCTCACCAGGAATGCTTGAAAGGAGGAAGGGAATCGACCATACATATAAAAAACACAACTAGAACGGGGTATGTGTAATTGAGGGTCATTGTTTAACTGTACAAAGTGAGCTGCAGAGAGGTAGGTTTGTTCTAGCGTGTTGATAGTGATGTTGGTTTGTATGATGCAGCTGCAGAAGATTCACAAAGTTGTGTCTTATCTATGATTTGGTGGTCAGGGGCAATGTTGTAGCATACGTAACTGCCTTGGCCATAGAAAACCTTTAGTGTTCGAGCCACAGAGATTAAAAAAACATGCTAAACTTGCATAGTAGACAGAACTGTGCTCGTCCTAAGTTGTTAATTTAGGGTTTACTGAAGATGTGTCGAAGGCACAGTTTGAAACTAGTCATTTACCCCTTGATGGCCACTGCACAGTCTAATGATGGGGTTGAAGTGCTAATGTGCGATGTCTTTGTGAAGGGAGGAAGCCCATGTTGCAGCATCTCACATGATCTGATGTACTGCTTTAGATCAGTGAATCATCGTGTAGTGGCATCAGCTTATCTGCGTCAGATGTGATTCAGTAGGAGTTAGCGATATTTGTTTCCGTTGTCCATTTATCTGGTAGAAAGTATCAGTTGTGTTCAGAGTCTAAACCAGATGTTGGCTAACCTCCTCATACTGAGTTATCCTGTGCCAGCCATCAGACAGAAATGCTGGTTTGCTTGTTTTAATTCCTTCATGAGCATGATATCTATGTAAATACAGTAAATGGCAACTATACCAGATGTTTTTCCATGTGTTGTGCAATGCTACATGCACTGTAAAATCTTGTAAAAATGTGTAAGCAGGTAAACTGAATGATATTGTCCCCTGGCTTGTTAAGCATCAAAGTATCACTCATTGTGCAGAAAATATTTGAGCTCCTTTTCTTCTCTCTATAATCTGTCTGGTGTTAGACTGTAGGCTGACTCTGTCCCTTCTGGTTCCTCTTGTTCTCCATCACGCTTTTAGATAATCTTCTGTTGCCAAACCAGGGCCTCACTTGTGGTTTGCCTGAAAACTCATTTGGTCATATGGAGAAGTCTCTTAATGTTTGACAACTATGTGTGTGGAGTATGTGTGGACAGATTCTTCCATGATGCAGTGGTAGGAAAATAACATGTGGGAGGGAGGTAAAACTGGCATCAACCTCATAATGCCGATAAGCTGCTGGGGAGTCTCACTCACAGATTCTCACAGATTCATGAAGTGACCCAAGATTTGCTAGTGTTTTTAGATCATTTGGAACAGAACACATCTTGCAGTTACGAAGCTATTCAATTTCAGATCTCACTAATTAATTGAATGGGTAATTATGTAACAATTATGTACAAAATGGCATTTATATTTTTTACCTGAATGAAAAGCCATTTTTTACTCTTTGTAAAAAATAGCTTAAGGTTGAATTAATGTGTAAAACTTTAAATTTGATCACAACACCATATGGCAAAACCTTTGAAAGATTTGTTTTCCCTGCACTGATTTTAGTCTGTCTGCAATAGGTTTTTCTGATTTCAGTGTTGCTTCCGCAGATGGGAGATTTTCACAAGTACACTGTACATATATGCCTACAACTTCCTGTTGACAAAAAAGGAATGTAATCTCCTGAAATTTTATGCAAAACAACATCAGGCTTGTGTCTGTTAACATTTTTGGAAGTGTCTGGAGAATTCAGTGTTTACCACAGGAGTATCCGGCATATAGGTCATGGCTGTCCATGCGTAGGCACTTGGGCTGGATGATATTCTAAATTCATCGCTGGGATATTAGAAAATGTTCGAGGTAGCTGTGGAATATTTGGGCATAGATAGAGTTGCTGAGCCTGTTTTTATCATTTACTAAGATGGCAACTGAAAATAAATATTTTTTGATTTGTGTTCAAGGAATAAAATAGTAAAAGAGTTCAGTCCCTCATTTGGGATTCATAATGTGGCAAATAGATCGGAAATGAACAAAAGAAAAGGTACCTCCTGCTAGACGCGTGTACTTGAGGTATTCAAGTGTGATATTTTGACCCATCATTACAGGGGAAGACCAGGTGGGATTAACAACCTTAATCATTACCGTGCTCCAAATGAGCGTCACTATAGACCATGCCAGTGAGTCAGCATGCACAAAACATGTCACAGTAGGAAACACTGGGGTGCAATTGATAAATATAACAATGGATGGATTCAATTTAAATGCGTAAGTTTCAGGGTCCTGGTATAGAACTTTTGCACAGCAGATATTTTGAGTTGTAATAGTAGGACAACCACAGGTGTTGCTAATAAGATTAAAAATGGCTGAGTTCCCTTAAGTGTCCTGATCATGTCACTCAACAAGCATGCTCAATCTCTTAATGTTATCAATTACACTTGTGCTTTTCTTGGTACGTTGTCAAGATGTCTGCTGTGAAAACATCTATTGTGCCTGCTGGCTCACTGTCACACTGTCATGGCTCTGTAGGACACCTGACTAGAACAGAGCCATCCCTAATGTTTTTAGTAACACTGGGGATGACGATTTTTCTAACAAAAGATTAATCCTGTTAAAAAGTTCAACAATACCATTCAGAAAGCTCCATAGCTGCGACTTAAATTTGCCATCTTCTTCCGTCACAGGAGGGAGTGGCCAATTCATGTTAATTCCAGCAGCTGCTTACCACAAACTACATACTGAATTGAATTTCATCAAAAAATAAATGACCCTCTGTAATATTTTTGATGGTTTAAAATCTAGATTGGATTGTGTCTTTTTGTCATTAAAAAAGACTAGGGGAGTTTTAAGTCTTTCTCTAGATTAACCAAGTATCTGATCACCTCATGTCACAGCTTCTCAGGGGTTGAACTGGCCCATAAATGTAAATGAGTGACAGCCATCAGGTAGTGACCGGTAATTGTAATCCTCCAGTTAAACAATGAAGCACATCAAATCATGTTTCAAGCTCATTAGCTTAAAAGCATTGAATCATTAGCTGTGTGATGGGGAACTGCGAATCAGACTAGGGGAGAGAATTCAGGGCACATTAGAAACTCTTGTTACTTTGTCAGACTGGACTCACCAGCTGTTTGTCATTATTTATTTAAACAAATAACATTGTGATTATTAGCTATATATATAATCCCACTCACTAATGGTGAAAGTTTACCACTGATGTAATGTTGTACTACTATATACTACATACTTTACTCAATAGGAATGTATTTTGTTTAATGCCATACAGACAAGAAATGCAGACCTGGAGTTCATAGATGATAAGAGCTGGCTCCGTATCGGTCAGAAAAATGACAATCAGATAATTTCCTACAAACCCATACATGTATGTCAGTGGTGCCAAAAACTGATATGTCAGATTTTTGTTAAAACCTGTGAACATTCCTCAACCAGGTTTATCCTTTTAAAACCTTTTAAAATCGTCTCCGAGCTCCATATTTAAGGTTTCTTGAAATTCACTGTCTCCACATCCTCTACAATGTTCCTGTAATTATAAATTTTCACTATACAGTAATAAAATTGTATTTGCCAATAAAGCAGTAATTTTTGCGATGGGAAAAACATATCACCAGTAATGTAGCCTTGCAATGGTCTCTGCTTTTTAAGCAGATGGACTGTCTTTTCAGCATTCCTTCATTTTGATAACTTTACCAAACAACCTGACTCTCAAGGGCTTGGTAAGGAACAGGAAAACGTCATGCTTGAACTGGAGCAGTGTTTTGCATGTACAGTGTGTTTGTCTGTGGATGAATCCCAGGTAGCATCCCTGATTGTTTTTGCATGTGACGAATGAGGAGTGAATTGTCAGTCTAAAAAAATCCTACTCTATACATATATTCCTACCCTCAGTCTCACTGTGTCTCAAATCCTGCATCTTTGGTAAAATACTGAAGTCATACTCAACTCCAGGGATCAGTTTTTGCTGGGAGGCAGTTAAAAAATGCTAAAAATCCTTCATGTCTTTTGTTTTTACAAACATGGCTAGTTTTCATGGTATGACACAAGACCCCGAGGGAAGGAACTGATTTTGATTGGTCAGAAACTGGCAACTAAGACTTTATCTGTTTAAATGTGAAGCTATGCCTCAGACTAAAACTTCAGTGTGTTTAGTTGTAGATTTCTAGAATGAAGCTTAGCAAAGATAGTTGGTCAATCAGATTTTTAAGAAGTTACTTAAGTAACTTAAGTTAAGAAGTTACCTAAATAGGAGGATGGTCTTGGACAGAAACCTGCGGGTACAACTCCAATGTTTACTCAAGGATTTTTTTTTCCAGCAGTGGTGCTGTTGTGTGTGCAACGGCAGACCCATATTAATGTGTATTGAATCTTGCCGTGTGTTAAAATTACAGATGGCTTTTGACATGGGGGGGGGCAGTTAGGTGAAGTGATAAATATAAAGAATGAAAAGCCCCAGCACAGAAAATTACAATATCTGAACAATGTTTGGTAGTATCTCCGATAGACGTCAGTAATTCAATACACCATTGTACTGTTTCTGTTTTATTAGACACCCAACCTGAGTTATTAATGCAAAATGCTGTAATACTTGTACAACAGTGTTAAAGAGAATCCGAACAGAATTAACTAGTAACAGTCACTACGCCATGGACATTTGGAAACGTTTACTGTTTAGCTCTGTTCTGGTCCTTAAGTACCTAAAATTTAAAGTTAGCAGAGGTAGTTGGGTTGACCTTGTCGTCGTGTGCTGCTTCTCCAGCTCGGTCAGCTGCACATGCACTTGCCAACAGCCCATGTTGGACTGTTAAAGTGACATCAGTGTGTATGCAATGAATCATGTGAAATTTCAGCGGCCGTGCTTGAATACATTAAGGGAAAACACGAACCTCAGTCTGAGAAGGGAGAGACCATTAGCTATTACCCTTTAACACATCAGAAAAAGTGACTACAAGGGGATTTCTTCAAATGCCTTGTTTTTTTTTTTGCACCAATAGCTTAAAACCCAGAGAAATCCATGTGACAATGTTGTAAAACAGCTGTAACCAGAGGATTACTGGTTTTTCTACTTGAAAAATTACCCGAAAGACTCAAAATAGTTTAAGATTATCAGCCAATCATTTAAAGGAGTAATGGTTTCATCACAACTTTTAAGTATCAGGCACCACCAGGTACTATATGATTATTGTATAAGTTTGTGACTTGTGGTCTTCCATTTTACAACAGTTTAGAAATGTATGGAAATAAGACCCATGATCCAAGTTTTTCTGTACGTTTTATGCTTATTTGCTGTGTCCTATAATAATGACCTTTTTGAGCCCAGTTTTCCGTGGTGGAATCACAAGTGGTCTTGTTCACTAACACATTACTCTGAGGAATTTTTCTTGGTGGAAAGTAAGCACTAAGAGAGTCTGTTTTCTAGTCCTTGCATGGCATACTTACAGTGTCACTGCTCATAATGCTTGCCATAGTCGTTCTGGTTTTTTTTCTGTCAAAGCAAAACCATAGCTCCCTAGTCCCAAACTAAAATTAGCATTGTGTATGCAAAATAAGCCTTTTCCCATTAAAATCAGCTCTCCAATATTTTTTCTGTGTGTGGGAAGGGGAAATATGCTATGTGCAGCCACAGTTGTTTACAGATTTTAATGAATCGAACTCTGAACTCTCTATGAGATTTGATGTTTTCTATTTTACTTCATTGTGAATTCCACTTGCTCAGTCAGGTGAGTGGGTCTTAGTTTGGTGCAATTTCTCTGGCCAAGGCTGCACATTAAAATGTGAGTAAGTGTGTAAAACCATCCGTGTATTGTGAAGAGCCAAGTGCATGTTGGATACCCCCCCTCCCACCAGCACCAGCAACCCCCATGCCCCACCCCCTCCAAAGAGCTTAAAGGCAAAGCAGGGGCCTTGAACAAGAGCCTATGAACAGTGAGGAGTGATTGGCAGCAGTATTCATTTCCTTCATGCCACTCTCCAAAGATCCTGTAGTTGAATAGGGGCGCCCCTTCTTTCACGTCTTTTGTCTAAGAGCTGCTTTGCTCAAAGTAGAATCTATAAAGCAACAACCCATTTTCATAAGTTCCCCTTCTTTTAAAATTGGACTCAGAAATATACTACCGTGTTTTCTGTTCTTGTGTTTATTTGACAGCAAAGTCATAAGATTTTGAGGTTTACTCTGATTGCTAGGGTTACACTGATTTAAATTTGCTTGTATGTTGTGGAAATATAGAAATATTAGAAGCAGTGATGGTAATATCAGACATTTTCCAACCCTTCTAGTTTCTGTACAATTTCTAAAATAGGAGGTTAATTTTTCATTTCATTAAAAAAAAAAATTCCATCTTGCACACACAACCCAGACTTTAAAACTGCTGTTACTCACAGAGCTACCCATGTAAAGAAAAGCGTCCTAAAATAAATGAGTAAAGTTGCTTGTGTGAGACCTCTCACATGACCCTGTAGTAGCCTTGAGATGAAATCATTCTGCCACAAACAACTAATCATTTTTTAAGTAAATCATTTGATATTTGCTGAGTAAACCAAGGAGCATCAGTGAGGTGCCTATAATGGCAGCGTGGCAGACAGTTTTGCTCAGATTCCTTCCCCTGCCTTCATCCTTGTCTGCCCTTGGGACACTTCACTGAATAAAAGAGGGAAACTGATGTATGGTTTCTTTGAAGTGAGTTAAAAAAAACCACAGAGATTGTGACTGAATGTGTGTTTTTCTTCCAGCTATAAGGTACTTTCTCCTGCTGCTGTTGCAGCCGGACTATAAAAGCTTAGCTTGTCTCTGGTCAGTATATTTCATTGAGCCTTTCAGTCAACGTGCTGTTCCATATCCATATTCTACGTTATTATTGACTGTGCTTGCTTTTCATTTTACACTTCGATCATGCTTTTTTTCCACATTCTGGAAGTAAAGCAATAATTGGAAAGGGATTTCTGATGTGACAAAGCACTAGAGCTTGGCTATGCCTCACCAACAAAGGTGTTGTACTTATGTCGCCTGGGCCATCAGACAGCCCTTAGATGGGAATAAAAATCTTAATCTAGATATATGCTATACTATAAAGATTTTGGCTAGATAGGTTTTGTTTGTTCTTCAGGAACATTGAAATGCACCTCAAAGTTGTCTAATTAGGGTTAAAAGTGAGAGTTACTTCAAATGAATGCCCTACTAAGATTTAAGACTCCAACTCTGCAGACTTTCTTTGGGATAAACGTGACAGAAAAAAATAAAGAGAAGCAACCCTGAATTGTCCTACATCTCTGCCCAGTGACTGAGCTGGGTTGGCATGTCAGGTGATTTCCTGCTGAAATTTCTGACCCAACGCCTTGTGACACAGTGGATGTTGTTATAACAAAGGGTTGCTATTTGATTCAAAGCCAAAACTAAATTTTCTTCTACATTGCTATTATATCCCTTTTATTTTTGTGTTATAACATGATTTCAGTTTCAAATATTACAGAATGCATTTGGGCTTAAAACATAGTACATTTTGAACAAGAGCTTCTGTCAGTTTGAAAATTAATTAAAGGTTTAATTAAATGCTATAAAAAAAACTCCCACAGGCTGAGCTACTAGTGTCTGAAATAAAAATTGAAAGCACATGCTCTACATTAGAGACAGCTTAGCTGTTCTTGGAGACGGGCTTTTATTTTATTAAGAAATTAGCAGGTCTTGTGTTCATTTAAATCGGCCATTTGTATGAATGAGCTGAATTGCATTTTTGACATAGTAAAAAAAAAAATAATTTTTTTACATGAAGGTAAATGTCGTTTTTTCAAATGATGTGATTATATAAGCCCTGTTTAAAACATGTACAGTAAATTGAATATGTATCATAAAATGGTCCTCAACTGACCTGACCAAGCTGAAGAACTTGTTTTTTATTGGTCATTTGGGTTTATTCTATTGAAGCTTGTTGTGAAACTGGGCAATACTGTTTTACCAAACATTTCCTGAGGTATAACTCTTGTGGCCATGATTGACCTTGCTTTGTAAAGACAGGAGCGATAATAACATTGTTCGATTTCGACCATGGCTTGTTTTTCCTTTTCAGCTGACGGACTGATCTGCTCATCAGTCCATAGAAATTGTAGCATTGAGATATTTTACACAATCTCTTTTTCAGTTGTACACCAAAACCAAGTCTCTTTAGTTTGTAGTTTTTCCACAGCATTGGTATTTTACACCATCAGATCCTTAGGACATTACCCCCCAACCCCCTCCATCTTCCTTATTCATGTCTGTGGATTCAAGTGGACTTTCCAGTTGATAGAGTTTCACGCGGGCCCTCATTTTCTCGTTCCTTGGTTAATGTGACCAGTATCTTCACAATGAGAGGCTGGAGGGAGTGTTTATCTCCTGAGCACTCAGGGGTGGAGGCTCTGGGAGGTAAAGTGTTGACTGTGCACACAAGAGGGTCTTTGTTATATCTGTCCTGGACATTGCCACCTGGCCACTGCCACCTTTTGTTCTCCTCTTTCAAAGTCTGCATCGTGATCCACAGCTTGCAAGAGGACATGTCAACATAAAACTTTGTAAAGCCAAAAATGTAAAGACAAACTTAGATTTATTGTTCCTTTTTGTAGTTTATAGTTTTGTTTTGACATCTTTAGATGAAAGAAAATGGCCATTTGCAGTGCATTTCTTTTGCAATTTTTTTTTTAATGTGATGTTTCGTATGTGATGTTTCATATGTGTTGTTTATGGAAACAAAATATTCATGTCACTTTGAATCTCTTACCCAGTAAGGCAAATATGCAGGAGATGTGAGTGAATGACCCTCTCTCCCTCCTACAGCTGAAGGAAGTGTTGATGTGCCCTTGAGCAAGGTACTTAGATCCTACTCCAGTGGAGCTGCTCAGTGGCCAGCAGCAGAGGACTAATTGTACTGGGCAGCTCAAAGGTATAATGTGTTGGTACTCAAGGAATGTCCATAGGGTGCTGAGTGGAAAAGAGCATGTGATTAGTTCATGGTTAAATCTCAGTCAAACAAATGTTGTGTCTCTGGGAAAACTTTCATAATTTTCTGATCAAGTTAATTCCAATCATTTGCATCTTGCATCTATAGTGTCTCAAATATGTCTTTAAAGGGCAATGTCCACATATCTGTATAACACAATTCATTTAACTATTAATACTTAGGGCACTATGTCTTTACATAGATGCAAATCTCTCTTTCCCAGGCTCTACCTGTTCCTAGGCAATGGAAAGGATTATTTGTTTTACTGCTTTCACCAGCATACTCCTCAGATAGTTGTATGTAGATGCCTAACTTGGAAACTAGAATCAACAAATCTTTGGAATTTTTGCTTGAAAAATAACTTCAACAACTAAGATTTTCAAAACAGTTGTTTTTTTTTTGTTGATTGGCTAATTGAATAATAAACAAATTGTTGCATCCTCACAACAACTCTAGCATGCATACATGTGTGCTTTAGCTTAAAAGTGAGGTGTATGCTGTCATGTTTTCATTGGTCCTCTGGTGACATTGCTGTTGTTAAACCCTGCGCCAGTTAATGGGAATTAGTCACTTTAATGTGGATGGGTTGCTTTGTGACATGACAGTTGAATGATAGCTTTTTTTTTCTTCTTTTCAATCTTTCTTAAAACAGTCGTCACTTGTTAAAAATTAGTTTTACATTAAAAGACATTAATCACCTTTCCTGTCCATAGGTGATGTAATGTGATCTCTTCCTAATTAGACACTAATATAAGAAGTCTTTTCTGAGAGTTGGCAAAATTTAATATGAGACCTCATCAGTGAGATTTGAGCCAAATCAAACATCTTTGTCCTGTCAGTTGCATGTACACTAGGTGTAATTGGTGGTGTTGTGTCCAGGAAGCATAGAGGGAATTTAGCTCTAAAAAGTCTGAAAATTTAGAAAACACTGATTTGATTAGATTTTTTTAACTTAGACTACTGGAGCCTTGTATCAGTTTTGGCTAAACTTTAAAATAAAAATAAACTAAAAAAATTAAAATATTTTTTTGCATAATTAGACTTGTTACACAGCCATTTATAGTATGACCTAATCTTGTGCCTCATTACTATCTCACACCTAATGTGCCCTTTCATAGCTGAGTCCCTGCCTTAAGTTGGACATACCACCTGTAGAAATAAAATTTTCTTTTTTCATGGTAAAAATCACATGTTTTTTTAAACCTGTTTTTTCCTTTACGTTTTTAACCAGTTCAACCATGAAAAGTTATTAAAAACTCATCTTCCTCTTTGCACTCCTGCTTTCCCAATTGGTTTTGCACAACATCCAGTCTCATACTGAGTCAGCTGGCGGTCACTTGCTAAAAGGCTTTCAAAAGCTGTATGGAAACCCACAAGGCTGTTTACACCAGGTAGTTGTTTCAGGTCTAGAGAGGCAAACATTGTCTTGAGTAACTAACAATGCACTGCAATAGTACAGTGTGACCTGTCAGTCAAGTCACGTTGCTGTTATGGGATGATGAATTTCACCATATGTTTCTATAAACAGTGTCATATCATGTAATTGTGCATGACAAACATAAATTGTAGCACTGATTTTAACAGATGTTTCTTATGGCTGCATGCCACTGTGGGGCGAAACCATAAGTCAGCATAGCATAGTTTTATCTAAACATAGCTGTACATGTTAGCATGTGCTTAATGGCTGTTTATTGACCTCTCATTTTGGCTAATTCAAAAAATGCCTTTTACTGAGGTAGCATGTAGTGTATTGGATACATGAAACGTGAGGTATCAGTATTTATCAGTTGAATGTAATATTATATAAGAGTGTTAAATGAGATCAGGTTTGTTTGGCCAACAGAATATGTTGTAATATATTTCATGCAGTGTGATAAACAGTTTTTACAATTTCAACACTGATGATACAGTAAGCATGACCCACTGTTATTTTCTGTCTTTGGTATTTCCTTGTGCTCAAATGACCTGGAGTTGAGTGTTTTCAGACCAGTGCAGGTGATAGAGTGTGTTCTGCCCTGGCTATTGTTAATCACTTGACACCAGCAGGGAGGAATGGAAATGTCCAGCAGGAAATAATCCCTTAAAACATAAAAGTGCTGCCAAGTTATCATAGTGGAATTCAGAATGATATTGTGATTTTTCATTTTGTTAGCTTTATAAACATCTGCATCTATAGGGCCAGACAGCGTGATGCCGTATCGTGAGGGTCTTTACATGTTGTGACCAAACACAAACTAAACAAGAGTCTTGTTTACAGGCACACCTTCTAGTAATGCTGTTTTCCCATTCCAGAGAGCAGGGAGGGTGATTCAGGGATTAAACTGCAGTGCATAGTTCAACTTCCCTAACCTCAGGAACCACTTATTCCCTGCCCTCAGTCTTTGTACGGTGACAGGCTCCTGTTGCTATTCCTTCCCATTCCTGTTTTGAAGTTTTGAAGTTGTTGCAGTATGGGTGGAGAGCTAAGGTGCTGCGGGAAGGACAAAATTGAGCACAATGGTCCTCTGTAGACCTTGTATGTGTGGTTGCATAGTTAAATTGGTATTAAAGCAGTGGAACCACATGTTGGGACAAGGGAGGGACACAGATTTGAACATGAGAATGGTAATTATTACAGGGCTAAAATGTATAGTTGTGTCTGTACTTGCCAAGTGCCTGGAATAAAGTCGGGCAATATGAACAAAATATCACATTTTTGTATTTAATCGCAATTAAAACATATGTATTTCAAAAATTCTAGTAATTTATTAGGCCACAAACAAGTACTAATTACTTTTAGCAAATCCCTTCATTTTCAGACTCTACTAAGATTAAGTTTAGATGTAGGTGTGCTTAATAACAAAAGTAAAAAAAAAAGAAATGCATAAAGTTTTTTAAAAATCTAAAAAAAAATCAAAAATGTATCTGCTCCTCTATGGATATATTAAACCTGTTCTGATACCAAATGACTGAAGTGATTTAAATGATTATTTGATTTATCAATTAAATTTTCTTATTAGAAAATCTGTGATGACTTGGTAATCAATCAGTCATTGAATCACTTTTCAAGCAACAGTCGGCAAATATTTGCTGTTTTCATCCTATAAATAAGGAGGATATGCTTGTTTTCTTTGCATCATTTTGTAGTGTTGGTCTGACAAAATAAGCAATCTGATGACCTATATGCATTTTTCATTAGTTTCTCCAATCTTAAAGAAAAATCAATCAATCAAATAACTAAGTAGCAGATTATTTAATAATTATAAAATAAAACACTAGTTGCATCACTGATTATAACTACAGTATGTTACTGACCTATTTAAACAATTTCTCTTTTTTTTGACTGAAAAATCTCCCTCAAGGTCAACTTTCTTACTAGCTTTTACCACCATATCTCATGGTCTTCATCAGTGGATGATTACCTGAGTAAACTTTGACATTGTCAATCTCAGTTCCACGAGTCAGTCACCTCCCCACGAAAAAAATGGGCAAACTCCAGACCGCTGTGAGTTTCACTTAAAAGTTGTTGAAAATGACAGTAAAAGTGCTATTAGTTAATTTTATTCATCTATTTAGTCTCCTATTTCCAAGACCTAGCATCAACATCTAATTTCAAATTCACAGACCTTGATTTAATTTTAAACATCTACTTTAGTGAAAATGTACAAGGGGCAAACTCCTAATTAAAAGAAGGGAAGGCAAGCATCTTACTCTTTTTGCCAGTTAAATACTAGTTTACATAACTCCCCTTCCCTTTCTGAGTTGGCAAATGGCTGAGAATGTTTTTAATTGAGCCAATGTGAGAAAGGTCCACGAGCCGGAGCTCTGGGACAGCCCGAGGGCATCGGGGGAGCCTGGGCACATTCTTCGTCCCTCTTTAAACTAGATACTCAGAGACTGATAGACAGACAACCCTCTGCCAGACAGACACTTTCAAGGACTGATCGCACTGCCCCAGGCCAGGGTTGGGGATTTCACCAGCACATGTTAGACTTCTATGACTTTATGATTCAGTAGGAAACCAGTGGAAAAAAAAACTTTTTAAGTCTCTATTTTGTTTTGGTAAATGATAAAGAAATATTACATACATTAACAATCTGTCCAGCTTCCTGATGTTCAAGTGCTATGGCATTTCCAGAACGATGCTTTTACTGAAGACCGAATGGTTGAACAAATTGTGGATGTTGTCTGCAGGCCCACATTTTTTAATCTAAGGCATTCCAGTGCCTCGCTCTTAACCCTTCCCCTGCCCAATTTTGTTTCCTGGAAAGAAAATCATGGTCATATTTTGGATGTGGTCTCACTTGAAAGTTTTGAAGTTTTTTCACTTTGGGCACTAAGAGTTCTCAAGTATTAACAGATGTGGTTAGTCTATCTCTCTTATTGAGCGGAAACCCCACTAATCCAAGCTGGAAGTTTGAGTGGACATTTTACCCTTCTTCTCAGTTCTGCTCTTTTTGTGTGTGTCTAAATCTTCCAGTAGATTAGAAAATTTGTTGTAAACTTAAGTCTTTTTAATCCAAGGATCTCAACGTTTACTCATCAGTTACGATTTTATGTCGTCTGTCCTCACACAGGTCTAGACGCAGAACTTTACTATGTCCGAGATGATGTGGTGAATCATTATGCACTCTCCTTCACCCTGCCCGTGCCCGGTGAGACCAACAGCCTTCACTTCACATGGCATTCAAAGACAAAGGTAAGATTCCTCATCAGGATTTATTGATGAATCATTTCAGTACCTGATAACCCTTTTATGTGTCAGCAACTTTTACGTCATCACTGTTTGTTCATAGGTTGACTACCGGCTTGGTTTCTATGTGGAGAACCCTGTTGCCATCAACCAACCAAGGAGCAACATCTCCAGTCAGGGGGAGGTGCCCTTCATTCCCTCCGGTTTGTGAAATGCACTCATAGTGCTCCTACATACCTCTAGTTTGTAGACTTTAAAAATCTGTAGTTCTAACTTGTGTTAGGATGAGAAAACTTTCAAAACCTGCAGAGGGAATCAAACATGCTGGAAAATGTTTTAAACTTTTTTTTTTTTGTATAGATTAAACAAACGATGTAATAACATGTTAATTAGGGAGCTTTGGAGGCAGTTCTTGTTATCATTGGATAGAATCTCTCTGCAAGAAATCAAATAAGCATATTTCTATCTCTATTTTTAGAGAGAGAGAGAGATAAATGATTGATGCACAAATTTGAAAAAATACTCCTTTAGACTGAGTTTCTCTAAATACCGTTGGGGTATGCGTGTGTGTTTTTTCCACAGTTTTTAGAGTGGACCTCTTTTGCTCTGGCAAGGTAGATGGAGAGGCTGTTGTGACAGTGCAGCTCAATCTGACCATCCATGCCAACAACTACACAGTGCTCAACTTCAAGAGAAGGAAAATGTGCTATAAGAGTAAGTATCCAAACAAATGCTTGGGTAGAAGTGTGCATCAAGAAAGTAGTGCAGCTTTACTGAATGCCTTTACTTTCTTTTATTATATTTGTCTGTAACAACATTTATCTAGGTCTAGACTTTTTTTTTGAGATTTAAAGTGGGAGATGTACATTTCTGTATTCTTTATTCATGTCTGCTTTATTTTCTAACTGACTGAAGATAATTACATGTGGCCAAGGAGCTTCTTGCCATGTTCAATGTGGAAACAAATTATTTCCATCTTATTTTGAGCATGAGTCACATTAGCAGCCAAAATACATTCTTTGTATGCATGAAAATGTATGTTGGGAAATCATACCTGTCAACTTTCTTCCTGTGGTGTGTAGAAGAGCTATGCTTGCTGTTTTATGGACGTGCTTAGAACTTAACAACTTAGAGTCATTTTCTGCAACTTAAAAACAATGTCCCTGTTAGTGACATAGTACGGCTTCGTCAGCTTTGAACCATCAGAGTGGAGAATACTGGATGTTGCTGATTAGTAAAACGACAAGCCTCACTATGGTTCTTTATCTGGTACTTTCTTGTAGTCTGTTTATCTTTCTTATCAATATTAGTACTAAGGACAATTAGAACTCAGGATTGATCTCATCTTGACTTCATCCTCTAACTGACCATGTTTACTGTGTTGTTGTCATATTGTATGCACAAATGATGTCTTTTAATTTGCTTTTTAATGTGGCATCCGTCTAATTTACCTCATCTTTGGAGTTTAGGAGATGTGGTGAAAATACAAGGTTCTTTATTTCTGGAGTCTACATGATCAGAATTTACTTACAATGAAAACTTATTTCCAACTTTTGTTTAGAGCATTTTTTGTTTCATTATGTACATTAGCTTTGTTTTTTCTGCTCTCAGAATTACATACTTCACTAAATGTTGTCGCTTTGTGAATAAAGTCTGCTATTGAGTTGACACTAATGTTGGTTGTAATTTTCTTTCATTCTTTTAAACAGGAATAGATGATCCAAAGATTCACATTCCCCTCAACAATAATACCTTTCAACGGCCTGAGTGTAAGTAATCTTACATTCACATCCTACTCTCCTTCCTCTTTACTCGCTACATCTATGGCCTATCATAGGTGGCATCAGTCTGATAAGAAAGAAGCTGGGCTAGTATGGAGAAGTCTCCCTGTATGGCAGTGCACATGAGTCAAAACTTTCCATAACCATGGCTTAGGCTTTCAGAGCCCAGAGAGAAGGACGTATTCACCTATTGAAATGCACCCTGTCAACCCCCACCCACTGGAGTAGTTGTCCTCTTTCAGTGGGATTTATTCTCTTTGTGAGCCCACTACCCCAGTAACTAAGCATCATTAGTGGGTCATCTTCCTTCTGCTTGGGTAGGTCCAAGAAACCTGGGGCCCTCAAAGGCTTTTAGAGAGGTGATGAAAAAAGCTCTCAGACACTGGATCCTGGGCACAATCTCAGCTAGTCCAGCCCTCCATTAACTCTAAGTGGAGCCCTCAGTGCACTTAGTTTCTCTTCCCTACTCTCTCACTTATGTCTTTATCCTGCTGCTTTAACTCATGTTTATGTTCTGCGTCTTTCATATTAGCAAACATTATTGATGCCTTTGTAGTGATGATTGGTATTTTTTGTGTGCAGCGATGCTATGGCTACCAAATACTCTTTTTTTCGCGATTGTTAATGTGTGGCTTGTTTTCATCATTAGATGGTGTGACCACCCCCACCAGCTCCACTCAGGTGTTCTATATAAGTGTGAGCGTCTGCTGCATTGTCATCTTCCTTGTGGCCATCATCCTGGCCATCTTGCATCTGCACAGCATGAAGAGAGTGGAGAGTGAAGACAGGTCGGTTCCCTTTGTTAGTCCCAGTTCCAGAGACATCACAGTCATTGTTATACATCAGCTAGAGAAAGCACACTCATTATACTGAGCCTGATGAAAGCCAGCACACAACAAAGTAGATTTATAGCCTTGTGTCTATTACCTGTGAAAGTTATGTCAGTATTTTCTGTTGAATCCCAACAAAACCAACAAAAATGGGTCATCTCCACAGAGACGTGTATATCAAGTTGAGACTTGCACTTAAGCTTTGCTGTTGTTTAGTTCCTGTTATCTCCGCTCCATATGGCTGTAGGCAGCTACGCAAGTTATCAGATATCGGTGTGAAGTGAGATCTGCACATCCTCCCCTTGTTAGTGATTTGGAGAGGTTAACTGTCACCACAGTGTTACATTTAAATTGCACAAGGACAAAGTTGTTTTTTTTTCCTTACTAGTAATGGAAATCTGGCCAATATGATATTTGTCCTAAACTTAGTTGCTGTAATGTTGTTTTTCCAAAGTGGCTTGATTTGATCACATTACATGATTGGATCCTTGTATTATACAGATATTTTGTGGGTCTGTCATCCTCAGAGCCTTCAGTTTTAAAATTATTTCAAGTAAATTTTTAAGTAGAAAAGCCCCAAATTGACTACTTTCAGTTTCTCAATTGTAAACATTTGCTGGTTTTCTGAGTCTTTTATAATAATAGTTAACTTAATATCTTTGGGTTCTGGACTGTTTTCAGAGAAACAAAGGCATCTAAAGGCATCACATTGGGAGATGTTACTGTTATTTAGCTGACCCTCACTGATATAAGTGGCTTGGACAAAATAATGGAAACTCCTGTAAGTGATGGCCAATATAAGTCAACAGCACCACAAACCGCAGCCTCTAAAACGTTCATACAGTTGAATCATCAACTCTCTGAAACCGTTTTAAACTGGACATTATAACCTACATATTTCCCTTTTTTATAAATAAACGTCATACCAACGTTTGTCAGAAATTCAATACATTGTTTTTTTGAGGATTTTTTTTTCTGCAGCTCATGAAGCAACAGTGACTTATGATGTGTGTGTGTGTGCATGTGTGTGTGCATGTGTGTGTGTGTGTGTGTGTGTGTGTGTGTGTGTGTGTGTGTGTGTGCGTGCGTGTGTGTGTGTGTGTGTGTGTGTGTGTGTGTGTATATAAATAGTGGATTACTTTTGATTGCATGGTGCTACAGATCCTAGCAACAGATTTACACATCATCAAGGTCTCCATTAGCATTTAGTTGTAGTGGTACAACCTGATTTGTTAAATCACAAGTTTGAAACTAGCTAGTACTTACAAAGAGGTCAGGAAGGACTTTACACACAAACTTATTAATTTATTAATGAATATCTAATGCAGCCTGATCCAGGTTCCTTTAAATTAATTCTATTTGATCTTCCTCTTTGTGTCTTTCAGTGTGAGTGACAGTGGGAGCTCCCAGGGCCTGTCTCAGCCATCAACCCAGACCACACAGTACCTGAGGGCTGACACTCCGAACAATGCAGCCCCTGTCACAAGTAAGACATTTTACTCACTTTCCCTTCAACTCCACCCAGTGACAATCAATAAGTAGATGCATCAGTTTAGGTTTTATTTTAAAGACATTTGGAACTTTTGTTGTGGAGGTATTTGCACTTCTAAAATTGCACCTAGAAGGGCAATGCCAGAATGTAAATGCTTTTCCAAATGCAATAATTGACTGTGAATGATCTTAATAGTTTAACTGCTATCATAAGACTATAATGAGGAGCACAGTCCCTGCAGTAATGCTCTTTTTCTTTTTGTCGCTATTAACCATCTGATCCATTAAAGTCGGAGCACTATGTAAATGTCATCACTGTGTGGTGTGCGTCAGCTTGTATCAACTGTTCATCAGTTAGAGAAATACAAGTAGTCTTTTATATTGGAACTGGCAGATCTTCTAAAATGATGTAAATATAGAACATGGTGGGAAACACAGACATACAGTAACAACATTATGGTAAGTGCCAGGTCTAAACATTATACTTTCCTACCTCAGAACTGTATTAGAACTTACTCACTTTTGCCAGTCAATCTCTTACAAGCATGACACAAGCAGTTTATTATACAGTAAGTGAATCTCGGCCCTAGCATGTTGCCCTCAGTAAGGGTTATCTTTAGTTGTTTTTGGTGTTAGGTAGCAGTGTGAATTTTCACAAAGCCCTTGTTCTCTTGGCTTGTACCCACTGTAATTATGGGTTAAGTCTGCACTATATTAGTGGAAAGTGGAAATAATCTGGCATGATTTACAATATAAACATTGCACACTGAGCAATTTCAGTTCGCATGTGGATTTGGCCTTTCAATTACAATGGAAATGAGAATGAAATGAGATTCAGGGTTGCCATGATAAAGGCATGGCCACAGCATCAGGTGAGATACCACTTTTTGAAAAAGAATTCTTTATTATTCAAAAATTTCTTTTCTTGCTCTCATCCTGTAATCATGTAACCTTTCCTATACCTGAACTTAATATACCTTGTGCCTGGAATATATTGTCAACTAGTTAGAGACTACATTTGTGTCCAGTACATGTCTATCGTGTACCAGTAATAAACAGAGTTGGCTCAGTCAGTTCCATTTTAAGGGAATATTTCAACATTTCTGGACACTTTCTGGCATATAGATGAGAAATTTAATACCACTTTAATGTCTGTTCATTAAATATAGGTTTACAGCTGGAAGCCGGTCAGCTTATCTTAGCAAAAAGACTGGAAGCCTGGAAAAAACAAGCTAATCTGTAAAACCACAACATTGTGTTTTTACTATTCGGTTTTTGAATAGATTAAACAAAGGGGATACATGTTAATTAGGGATCAGGAAGAAACAAGAAAACAACAATTTGCCATTGAGCGGGGAGCTACAATTAGGTCCATAAGTATTTAGTCACTGACACAGTTTTCAAAATATTGCCTCTGTAAACAACCACAATGAATTTGGAATTAAGCCACCAAGATCTGATTGAAGTGTAGACTTTCAGCTTTAATTCAAGGAGTTCCACAAAAATTAACCTTTTTAGGAATGGTCGTCATTTTTATACATAGTACCTTTGTGGTGTACAGAGGAAAAATTATGAAACATATGTCACTGTCCAAAGGACCTAACTTGATGTGCAGAGCTAAATTTGGCTGGGAACAGTTAGATCTTCGCTTGTTCATGGACAACTGCTACCGAACTATAAAATTACTGTGAGACATCCTCATATATCAACACTATCAAAATTAATCTTAAAAAGAGAAACAATAATTAAATGCTTAAGTCAATACTTGTTATATACTGGTACATTCCTGCTCGTAAAATGCCCATTTTGTGTCCAAGAGCCTCAAACAAAGGAAACACTTTCACCTGAATCACCGGAAAATAATTGCTTCACGCAGAGGGTTCCATCTTATAAGGATCGTCTCAATATTTTGTCCAGACCCTTTCAAAGTTTTCCCAATGTTATTAATGTTGGAATGTTATGGCCAGTTTTTTCAAATTAGATAAAACGAGTTTTCAGGACATAACATCCTATTCAAAGTAATCCACAGGCCTCACTCAGACACTAATTTGTAAGGCCAATTCGGGGGTTATTCTCCTCTTCAAGTAGTTTAGTATACAACTGTTAATTCTACATATCAAGTGATATATATCTGCTGAGAGAATCACACTTTTGACTGCAAGCATCTCATGAAATAATTAGGACTCTTTCTCAGTTTTATAGGAAATCTCTGTGGTTTATTTTGAGAGCCACTGGAAAAGTACAGCAGCTGTTTTGTGCCTCATTTTCTGTGTATCATCCATCATTGCCCTTTTGTGGATACAACTCACATCTCATCTCCTGTGCATTTTGTGTGACCCACCTGGCTTTTCTTTATGTCTTGTGCTTTGCTGAATGTGATTATTTGCACCATCATCCACCCAGCTCCTGATGGGCAGGTTTACCCAACTTGCATGCATACCTGGTTTGATGGATGTTTCTTGTGTAAGCTGAAAATTTACAGCTACAGTGAGCATCCATTCATCCATTCAGGTCATGTTGTAATTTGTGTGAGCTATCCATTAAAACACTTTTTTTCTCAATCCTCTTTCCACTCCCTCTCCTCTCGTCATCAGACAATCACCCTGGTTCTGCACCCATACTCCAGCTTGCTGCCTCCTCCTTCCAAAACCCTGGTGCTCCCCCTCATGAAACCAAAAGTAAGTTCCACTGGAGCCTGAGAGACAACTTAAGACTCAGCACTCTTTGATACTCTTACATTGTCATGTGCACCGTAATATCAACCCCTCAACCATGATTTTTCCACGGTTTTCTGACCTGTCCAATTCTTGTTTAAAATAGCTTATATGGTTGTGTTTACATACGCTCATATCTTGCCTTTATTTGGGGCTTTGTGAACAGCAGGTTTAATGATGCTCCTTTCTCAAATTCACTCCTGACCACTGCATCTCACCTGCTTCATACTAACCGGCTTCGTCAATTTTTTTCGGAAATTTGCTGTGTTGTGTGTTATACGTTAGTAGCTTACTTATGCATTTGTTATTTAGCAAAAAAGTCATAGAAAGGTCGTGGTAATTAATTTTGAAAATAATAGTTGATTAATCAGATTGAATATTGATTACTTGTTTGGGTCATTTATTGAGGAAAATACTGATCATTTTCTGATTCCAGCTTCTCAAATGTGAGGATATGCTGCTTTTTGCTATTCTACAGCATTGTAAACCGACTATCTTTAGTTTTGAACTGCTGACAAAATAAGACATTTGAATATGTCACCTTGGCCTCTGGTTACTTGTGATGAGCATTTTACTATTCTATTACATTTTATAAACGCACCAATTATTTGATGCATCAGGGTTACGTAAATCAGAGTTACATACATCACTCAGACTAGGTGAAGTCAAATGAAACACCAGGACACTGACATTCTGACAAAGTCAGTTAAAGTCAATCCACATCTGCCAATCATATAATCCGTGCCCCAAATCCATACAGTTAATTATCGGTTTTGGTTATGTGACGTTAATGCTGGAAAAATTACAAAATGAAGTATACTTTAGTCAGTATGCACACTAAAAAATGTTGTATGTATGTATTTTTTTATTTATCTATTTATTTAGAGTTTGCTATTGTTTGACACTTTTTTCGCACAGTGAAATGCACAAAGGAAATGGAAGAGCTGCTCAAAAACTGTTAAAAAAAAATCAAACTAATTGGTGGAAAATGAATGGTTTACTGAAACAACTCCTGGATGGTCAATGTCACAATTATTGTGTTATTTCATGTTATTAGAAAATGATCATTTTGATTTATTTTATTCTAACTGCAAAAACTGTGCATTAGTAAAATTAGTATATAGCAGATGCTACATTCAGTTATTGTGGATTTGGGACACAGGACTAGTATTTGGAGGACTATTTGTGGCTGTTGAGACGCTGACCTCTACAGGCGGAAGAATATTTCTGCAAGCAGACAATCAGTGCATCTTTCCAGTGAAAAGGGTCCTGCTGGAAAATTGTTTGACAAAGTATTAAATACAGAGCACACAGTGTATCAACAGACCCAGAGGAAATATGTAATATACAAAACGTTAGGTACTCTGTATATGTATTGTCCCCTAGTTCAAGTCCATTCCGTTGTCCATGTTATTACTATTATTTTTTTGTATTTTGAAATTTTTTATACTACTTCCTCTGCCGTATCTTGTAGGTCTCTTGTTATCATAATTGTTTTCTTTCACTGGTTAAAAATAAATGCTGCTCTTTGTTTGACCTGAAGGGGGCAGCATTGACTAGAATGTGCAATGGCAGAAATTTAAACCTTTAAACAAAGTAGTTTGTACTCTAATGTTGAAAAATCTGCATCTTTCAACCTAGAGGGGATGTATTTAAACTTTTATTGATTTTTTTGATTGTTTGTTTTTTTTAGATTGAAGCCTTCATTTGTGCTCATATATTTTATAAATTCTCATACAACTTGGATTTTTCTTGTAAAAAGCATCAGATGTAGCTCATAAGCACAAGAATAGGCTTGACTTTCATTACCATCTGCAGTATCTGGAGGCTTGTCACTAGGTTTTCCATTGTTTCCATCCATCCACTGGTTTATCTATTGTCTCCCTAAACAACTATACACAGCCTAGCAGAATTGTCCTCACTAGCAGTGAGTGGCAGTCACAGGATTGCAGAATGTGTTATCACTCATCACTGGCATGTTGTGCACATATGGAGTGTGTTGATAGAAAGGGGTCATGTTTGTTCATTTATGGGCAGATACTGCGGGGAACTGTGTGTGTTAAGTAATGGCAGTCTATAATACAGGACTTCACATGTAGTTGCTTTGATGCAACACTATATTTCTTGTATTTCTTGTAATAGCTTGAATTCTTTGAATTCATATGAGGAATTTTATTGAGAGGAAATCATTGCATCAGATAGGAAACTGTGACACATCAGACGGAAGAAATATATGATTGTGTGTTTGTGTTTGTGTTCCAGTGTTTGTGATTGTGTGTTTGTTTGTATGTATGTATGTATATATATATATCTATCTATATATCTATCTATATATATATATATATATATATATATATATATATATATATATATATATATATATATATATATATATATATATATATATATATATATAGATATAGATATATATATATATATAGATATATATATATATATATATAGATATAGATATAGATATATATATAGATATAGATATAGATAGATATATATATATATATAGATATAGATAGATAGATATAGATATATAGATATAGATAGATAGATATATAGATATATAGATATAGATAGATAGATATATATATATAGATATCTATAGATATAGATATATCTATATATATATATATCTATATATATATATATATATATATATATATATATATATATATATAGATATAGATAGATAGATAGATATAAATGTGTGTGTGTGTGTGTATTTTTGTTTATATTTCAGTGTTTTAAAATTACATTACATTACAATGTTTTTAAAAAAAAATGGCTTCTTATATTTTTTAATTTTTATACTTAAAATGACAAATTTGGGGAGCCATGTTTTGGCATTATTATGTGGAAAATATTGTACAAAACTTTTAAGATGGAGGATAGCTACTTTTCTTTTTTTTGCTTGCCCCTTACCATTAAAAACCTGTTCTCTATGATGTTTTATTTTGTGAGGTCACAGATTCATTCCTTAATGAGATTGATTTTGAGGATATTATAAAGATTTTTTTTTTTTTTTTTTTTTTTTGCACCAGAATAATAATATATTTTCTTCAAATACAATCTTTATTTCATTTTTGCCATTGTCTTTATCAGTAATGAACATGAAGATATTAAGAGAAAAACAAGCCGGCATTTTTTTTGTTTTTTTTGGTTGTTTTCATGGGACCAAAATGCTATGGGAGGTAAATAGAACATGTAAATATATAGTCATTTAATGTACAAAGTACCAGTGTCCTTCTGTGTTCCCTTCATAGATAAATACACATTGATAGAAAAAATACCTTTAACTTTTAGGATACCATTATTTGTTCTTTTATCAAAAATATTTTAGTAAGGGCCTTATGGGCAACACAATTCTCATTTCAAATGCCCTCTATTCCATTGAACATGCTGAAAACATTGTTATCCTTTATCTCTTACAATTGTTATGAAACAGGAATTCAATAGTCCTGGAGGTACTGAGGTGGAAAAAATGGAATCCTAAAATGGATGATTTTCTGCCATAGGTAAAATATCTCTGTCTGTTTTTATATGAAGGAAAACCTGAGGACACAATAACGGTACATCAAACAATTTCCATATGCATTTTTATGTTCCTACTGCATAAACATTATGTACACATCATTATGTTCCTAATTATGATTGATATCATATTGGTTCAGAAATGTGGCTTTGTAGTACTTTAAATATCACTCTTTTTAAGGAATTTTGCACTTTTTCCAAATCTATAGCCTCAGAAAAATAAAATCGCATACAGTGCAGGATTTTAATGGTTAAGACAAACAGAAAACATGTTTGCCGTCCACCCTAAAATTCTGGCAAAGCTAGGAACCACATTGTTCAAGATATTAATGACCATCATGGCTTCCCAGGCCTTTTTGAGGCTACAAAAATATCAAAGGCTGAAAAAATGTGATAACATAGGATTTGAACAGAAACATTTTACTTGCCTTAGTTTTTGGACCAAAAAATTTTATAGACAAACAAAATCTGATTTTCTCACATCTCTTTCAAAAGTGATGCAAAGCAGAAGCCCCCAGGTTGATTTCTTGTGTTAATCTGGGTAAAAAGACCTGTCATTCAGTACAGAAGCAATTTGTTTACATTTGGATCATGCGTGTCTTTAATGCAAGTATGTGATTTTCCATCTTCACAGGCTACCCATCTCTCCGCATAGAGAAGAATGACCTGAGGAGCGTTACGCTGATGGAGGCCAAAGCTAAAGTAAAAGACATCGCTATCTCAAGGGAGAGAGTCACACTACGAGATGTCTTGCATGAAGGTATTTGTCTCTCTTTCCTCTTCACCCTGTGTCTCTCTAAATAAAGTTCCAAAATAACTCATATTCTTCAGGAGAGAGTGAACATTATCTCAACAATGTCACAGAAATGTTTAAGACAAAATCAGAGGCCCTGTTCACACCTGGCATTAAAATGCATCTCCACATTTGTCTAGAGCGGCCACTTGTAATTAGATTTCACCTCCCTCCTCTATACAAATAAACACGTACATGTTGTGGCCCAGAACCCATTTGTGTTCACACACCTAAGAGCATGTGGCTACATGTGTCCCGACCACCTCTGAATGTGGTCAGAATGATCAGATCTCAAATGCATCCTCAACGCATCTTGGATGCATTCAAACCTTTACTTAGAGCTCTCCATTTGTGATCGGCTCACCCAACACTCATAATAATGCCAGGTCTGAACAGGGCCTGGGAGTCAGATTCAGAGCACTTCTCTGAAGAGCCAAGAGCACAGATTGTGCCATGAGCTGCAATTAACATCTCTTCCCGTTGCTTTGTTCAGGAGTCTATCTGTGTACTTTAAATATGTTTTTTTGTGGGAGTGGGTGTGGCTGCAATTAACATTGTATATCTCTAGATAAATATGTAGACATCATATAGGTCCATATGTTTTGCCCCTTGTGCACCATGTATTAAGCAAGTTCTGAGAATTGCCCTTATAAATTCTCGAAGACCTTACTTAAAAGTTACTTTGATAAAAGTGCATTATAAGACACATTTTTAAAGACCATTTCTCCAGCACATGGTCTAGTAGTATTTTAATTTTATATTTACTTTCAGTTACCCAAACAACATGAAACAGAGTAAAGGAAAATCCAAATGATAAAACATATAACTAGAAAAGTCAAAAAGCCATAGGACTCCCCCAAACAAGAAACCATAAATTATTATGAGAGAATTACGCAAAAATATAAACAAATAAGAGATGCACACAAATGGAAGAGAACAATGAAACCCATATGGACTGACAGTTTTAAAAAATAGTAATAATAAATTTGAGAATTAAGAGGTCACTAGAATATGACTGGAAAGAAAGTAGCTGAAGCTTGTATTTATAAACACACACACACACATCTGATAATTATTAATGCCTTGTACCGAAAGGATTCCTCATCTTCTGAACAAAGGGACAAAGGCGTCCTGACTGTCAGAGAAAATCGCCTTATTGTCTGAGTTACTGTCAAGTCCCTACAAACTAAAGAATGCTTTCACATCATGTCAGCGTGTAGTCAGCTTTAGGGCTTAAACCTACACCTGCGCCACTGCTGACTGTTCATTCTTCACATATTTAATCCTTGGATATTCTCAGGGATGATATTCAGCAGGAGCCCACATGATTGAAATTTAATAAAAGTTCTTTTTTTTTCTCCTCCGACTCTATAAGTAGGTACGAAATAAAAGGAAACTTCTCAACTTCAAGCAGAGAGTAGCGTCTCATTGATAAGCACAGTCATACAGGGAGCTGACAAATTGAAGTCTAAAAACATAAAGTTACTTACTAAGGTGTTGGGCCATCACAAGCTGACAGAACAGTTCCATTCCTCCTTGGCATAGATACTCCAAGTCTGAAGGGATGAACATCATTCTTCCAAAAGATTTTCCCTCATTTGGTGGTTTGATGATGGTGGAGAGCACTGTATAACACATTGGTCCAAAATCTCCCATAGATGTTCAACTGGGTTGCGATCTGATGACTGTGAAGGCCACAGCATATGATTCATATTATTTACATACTCATCAAACCATTAAGTGGCCCGTGTGCCCTATATGGAGATACCTGCATTTTTTTCTCCACTAATTTATCAAGGTCTTTCCTTTAATTTGTCACCTGCTAGATACATGGAGAAAGTTGCCAGCTTTAACTCTTTGTCCCTGTGTTCCTGAGTAGCGAATCAAATGTTAGTGTGGAGAGAGAAACTCAAGAAAGCAGCTGCTACAACTCGTAAGCTACCCCACCTAATATGAATCATTGAATGTTTATTTAGTTGAAAATATAATGATTAATTTTTCTTTTCTCCAAAGGTGTGCACTCAGCTCCATATCAATACATCAGCCATTTAAGGCCATAATAGTCTATTCCTAACTAACCTTAAATTTCTTATCTTGTGAGCTTATTTTTATGTCAAAAGAAATTTGACATCTTGCTTTATCCTCATGACTAAGAGTAAAAGTGAAGGATTTTATTTTCTCTGCTTATGTGCAAAATTACACTTTCTCTCAGGGATGTTTTAAATATAGGCCTCAGTTTCAATTGGATAGTATTTAATGAAGTATAAAGGTGCATACATCACAAATGCATTAAAAGCAAGAGCTTAAACCATCTCCACTGACTGATGCTCAGGGAGACATTTGGTACCCCTAAGAACGAACCTGTTAATGCCGTTTGTATATATCAACATAAACATTTTTGTGTGTCTAAAATGAGGATCCTTAGTGATATCAGTTGTTTCTGACATTGTCCGAATGATATGACATTCTTTAATTTTCTTTTTCTTGTATTCGGGTCTTGTGCAGAGACAGGTCACTGTGCTGCTTTCAATAGCCAGATCAGAGCAAAAACTTAAATCTAAACACCCTTGTATCCATTTTTGTTTGGTGTCAGTGGTGAAAAAAATGAGACATTGACCTATGTCCCTGGGTCCTGCTTTTTTCTATGAAATATGAGCATGCTTAATTGATCTAAGGATGCATGCTCATACTCATATTTCATATTTATTTCATGTCAGTAACATCTTGCCATAAACCTAAAATAGTAAAAGTTTGTTCCTCCTTGCGTGTGTTGCATAATGACAGAAAGATTTACTTACTGAAGTTTCTGAATCTCTTTCTTTGGCTTTGTCTCAAAGATAAACACAACTATTTGGGCTTCAGTTTGTCTTGATCAGTCTTTCTCAGTTTAAATGCTGGATGCTTTTAGAGACATTTAGCATCGTCATGGAGTGATGGTACTGAACAAGACTGTACTTCACATTTTGACGTTATGCCCACACTGGGGTTTAGTGTGGCTACATGACTGACGTGAGAGTTACACAAGGTTGAATACAACACACTTAAAGGCCTTTAGTGATTAATCATCATTGTTTCTGTACATAGGTAGTTTTCTCTGTTTAAATAATATTTATAGCCTACTAAACGTATTTGGATGCAACTGAGCCACTGTAATTGAAATTCTCAATTTGAAAAACTATTTAAAATTTTCTTATCAGTGCTAGTGAGGTGGTTGTAAGGTTGGCAATGGTGATTAGTCTCTCCCCCACTTGGGTTTATACAGAATATTTTAACAACTGTAAGTTGTACTGCCATGAATTTTTTATGGTCCCAAAAGGATGAATTTACCTGCTAAACATCAGCATACTAAAATTATCTCTGTATGCATGTTAGCAGGCAGCTACCAACTACAGTTAGGTCCATAAGTATTGGGACCGTGACACCATTTTAGCAGTGTCACCTCTGTACACAACCATAATGCATTTGAAACAAAGTCATCAAGATGTGATTGAGGTACAGACTTTCAGCTATTAATTCAAGGTGTTTGACAAAAATATCGCTTTAACCATGTAGGAATACAGCCATTTTAATGGATAGTCATAGTCATGTTTCATGTCCATGTGTGGCCTGTTCCCTTGTTGTTTCTTGACAAATGCTTCAGATAAAAGGTCTGAAGTTGAAAAAGCCTGAACTGTCCTGGAACAAGATTCTCTGGACAGATGAAACCAAGATGAACTAGCAACAGAATGATGGGAAGAGAAAAGAATGGAGAAGGAAAGGAACAGTTCATGATCTAAAGCCACCACATCATGTCAGACATGGTGGAGTCAGTGTTATGGCCTGGACATGTACGGCTGCCATGGAACAGGGTCACTGGTGTTTTTATCGATGATGTGACTGCTGATAGAATCAGCAGGATGAATTCTGAAGTGTACAGGGCTCTACTGTCTGCTCAGATCCAGCCAAATGCTGCAAAACTCATAGGACCCAAAACATACTTTGAAAACAACCCCAGAGCTTCTCAAGGGAAAGAACTGGAATAATCTTCAATGGCCAAATCAGTCGCCTCAACCCAACTGAACAATCTTTTTACTTCCTGAAGACAAAACTGAGGGCTGAAAGACCCACAATCAAGCAGCAGCTGAAGGTAGCTGCAGTAAAGGTCTGGCAAAGCATCTCAAGGGAGGAAACTCAGCATTTGTTGGTGTCCATGGGTTCCAGACATCAGGCAGTCTCCAACTGCAAAGGATTTTGATCCAAGTATTATAAATAATCCTTATATTCCTTTTATGTTTGTTTGTCCAATTACTTATGAGCCTCTGAAAATGAGGGACTATGTGTAGAAACTGTATGTACCTAATTTTAGGATCAAGCACAACCACTGCATTGCCTCTACATTGGGTTGATCAGTAGCTTCTGTTCTATTACAGATATGTTATTTGTTTGACCGTCTACTGCAGCCCGCTATGGATGTGAATATCTTAGATATGTTGTAAGTAATTGCACTCTGTATGTGTGTGGTGACAACCATTGGTTTGAATGGACAGTTGTTCAGGTTTCATGTCTGTTCACTGGAGACCTTACCATGTCCCTTTTTTTTTTTTTTTTTTTTTTTTTCCTTTGGTTAGTTTGTTTTTTTAATTTCATCCTGCTTTTTTTGACAAGGTGCTTTGTTAGAGAGGCTTATAAAAATATGCAAAAATGTCTAATTCAAAATTAATATCAAAAACACAAGAGATAACAATTTTGAAAAACAAAAAAAAAACACTAAATACAAGCCACATAAGCCATGTCTTGGAGGTGGTTGAACTGAGTAAGGTTTGTTTTTGGGAGCCAGCAGGTTCAGACTAGCTTGACAGAGAAGTTAGGGGCCGGAGGGAGACAATTAAACACTAACCCTGTTGTTATGTTTCATCTCCTCTCCTGTTGAAATACAAGTCAGGGTTAGCCTTGGGGCTCAGATATTTTTTTTAAGTTTATGTTGATGGTTTATGTTCTGAAATGGCATTTTACCTCAGTAAAGACCTTGGAGAAATGGGATGACAGTTTGGACAAAGGAGGTGAATAAACATGCTCACTGGGCCTTTTTAAATCATATATAATTTGAAATCGCTCCCATTGATGAAAGATCCTCTGAGCTCCACTGAATTGCTCTTGTCTTGGCTCCTGTCTTACTGAAAGGAGCCAATGCCGCCTAATCCCATTAAGCGACAAAACATTTTAAGCAGAATCCTGTCCACCTCTGTCCACAGATCAGCCAGGCTTGGCGGCCAGTGAGTGAGGTGACATTTCAATCTTTGAATGTGATGCCTCTGGCTCTCTCTTTCACTCTCATGCCCTTTCCTTGAGATTAAGCCCTGTGGTTTGTGTTTGATAGGCACTTTTGGGCGCATCTTCCACGGTGTGCTGCTGGATGAAAAGGACCCAAGTAAGGAAAAGCAGGTCTTTGTGAAGACAGTAAAAGGTAGGTGCTCCATCATGGCTGTAATTCTCAGTGGACTGCACAGTTGTCAAAGAAATGAAATATTGTCAAGTCAAATGTGTTGCAGGTTTCCCCATCTCTATTAATGTGCAACTCACTGTGGGTTTTCTAAGAAGTGTGGTTTGGCAAAGTGAACACTAATGCTCAATGAACGTCATTGGATTGAAACATGATTGTAGGTGCAAGAGGAATGACAAAATTAATTGGACTGAAACATACTCTAGCTTGTACTAGCAGTTCAGTTGACAACGTGTGGTTTTTGATTTTGTTTTTTTAATTGAGCCCTGATGGTTTTTTAATTGATCGTTAACCATACATTGTCTATCAGAAATAGCAGGTCCTTTTCTAACTGCTTCAGCAGATGACCGTACATGGTTTCTGTCCAGTAAACAGGCATTCAGATTTATCGGTAAATGAATTGTAAGTCTTACTCATACTCCATTATATAGGACTGACAGGTTGTTTGTTAATATCATGTGTCAGTTTTCTCTGCCAGTTGCCCTCTGACCCCTCCATTCTCTCATGTTTACTCAGGGAGGGGTGGATATTACTCTGCGAACAATATCCTCATGCCAGTCTTGGCTTTGTTAAACTCTTTACTTCCTCCTTATGCGCCTTTTGGGAAGGGAACAATACTGCTTTCCATAAGTACTACATGATGGCAAAAAGGTGCATGCACAGATAAAAAATTGGCACAAGCGAGTTTCCCAGTACAAATGGCTGTTGGAAGAGGAATCTCTGCACGGAAACCAATTAAAAAAAAAAATCAAACACTGCAAGGAGTGACAGTGTAAATCTAACCTTAAGTCATTCAAATCAGGTTCTCTCTGTGATAAAATTCTTAGATCATGCGTCTGAGGTGCAGGTGACCATGATGTTAACTGAAAGTTGCAAACTTCGTGGACTTCATCATAGGTAAGTAGCCCTTTTGAGTGTTTTTTGGGCGGTTTGCTTTTATTTGATTAAAAAGAGTTAATTCAAAATAAATGAAATAACTCAACATTAAAAAAAATGCTGTAACACTGACAAGGTTTGTTTCTTAGATCACTTAGCATTGTCATCCTGAAATCATAGTATTGATCTGTACCATGTTTATAGACAAACGCTGGTTTCTCCATTATCACTGTTGTCCAGTTTTGTAACAGCTTCAGTTTTCAGAGTAGCTGTAAAAATTCTGGTATGTTCCTGACCCAACATTGTATTCCGTCAGACCAGTTCCTGTGGTCGTCTTTTAAAGGGCTCGGTTTGAACGCTGACGAAAGAAGACCACATCTTTACACATAGAGCAGATACAAAACATGTTTTCCAACATATAGGTACCACTGACATGTTGCATTGTTGCTCATTCTCATGTGCTTTCTTTATTACAATCATTAATTTCTCAAGAATCTGATCTCTCTTTTGATAGTAGGCACATAATCTGAATGCACTGAATTTACTTTAAATTTACAGAAGCATCAGTTATGCAAATTGGCCTGAAGTTATTAATAATAAGTTATTATAATATATATATATATATATATATATATATATATATATATATATATATATATATATATATATATATATATATATATATATATATATATGTATATATATATATATATATATATATATATATATATATATATATATAATAAGTTATTATTATTAGGAGTCTTGGACCTTAATTTTACTGTTTTTGTCACAAAAGATTTTTGTCATGTAGGCTCGCTCTTTCCTCTTTTCCTCTTTGTGAGGTCAGCAAGTTGATAAGATTTGCTGACCTCATCGTCCACTGATCGAGAGTGGCTATGTTGACCCTGTTAACATGTAGCGTTGATTTCCAAGAACCGGTTGGATCTACAGGCAGTGTATATATGTGTTCGTCAATTTTTCTTTCTCTCTACCTTCAGAAATCTCTTGCCCATAAGTCATGTGTGTACGGAGGATGGAGAGAAGCCAATGGTGCTGTTGCCTTTCATGGCTTGGGGAAATCTCAAGCTGTTCCTGCGGCAGTGCAAGCTAGCTGAGGCTAACAACCCACAGGTGAGGCTTCAGCTCAGTATACATTTGCTGGAGCTTTAAGACACTTGTTAAACCATTAAGATAAATGCCTCAGTAAAACCCATGTGTGGCACCTACTGAGACATTTATTAAGCTGTTGAACCCCCCCCCGGGTCAACCAAGAAAGAATGTTTTGTGTGTTAGCAGCAGCAATCAATACAAAGTAATGCTTCCACTAACTTCTATACAGTGTTATCAGAAGAACTGTTGATATAGTCATAAAGCCAGTGCTGAGGGCAAAGATTTTTATTTCCTATGTGAAGACAATCAGGCTTTTGTACAAGTTAACCCCAGGGAGCCTTTGATGTACTTGGCAATGACACAGTGCAAATCCAACCAATCAATCGGCCAAAAATACAAGCGCAGTAAACACTTTGCAATCACAAGATGAAGCTTGCCATCCATTTGCATTAATCACGACCCCTTTGTAAAGTTTCAGTTGAAACATCAACACCTTCTTTCTGAGCAATATCATTATGTACTAGCATTCGTAGGAGTCAAGGACATAGTCATTAAGTTGTGCTGATGCAAAACACATCGAGTTATAAATCAGAAAGGTATCATTGCAGAGGGGTTGAAGCTCTGAGGGAGAGCACGGGAGGGAGCACAACACTACAGTTTGGCATTCATTCTGAAAGTGAACATCTGGTGTGGAAGGTAGAGCTGGGAGGAAAAAAAGTTTCCAAAGTTGCCATTTTTCCACTAACAACCAATAGCATGGTGCTTGACGGTCTGGTACCAGGTACACACATTTCAGTTTGGCTGGAGTTGTTCACTTTAAATGTTCTTATCTTTGTTCATCAGTTGCCAATAATGTGTCTTTTGGTGATGTGGCAATTAATTTTTTAATTATTTAGGCATTGTCCACAGTCAGGTGAACTGCAAAAAAATTCTGCTTGTGTAACTCAACTAGGGTTCATGCAGTCGACTGCCTGTAGTAGGTCAGATATATGCAAACATGAATGGATGCATTAATGTATGATACTGTTAGTTCAGGAGCTCCCTCGCAGGGCATAATTGTCTTTTAAGCGAAACAGGATGTTTATATATAGTATAACCAAAGGATCTGCCTTACTTTGTTAGCAGTCAGGGGTCTTTCTTTCTCTGTGCAGTGCTTAGTCTTTTCTCAGATACACCTACTGGCAAAGCCATTGTCAGCAGGCACTTCAGTAGCTCCAAGCACAAAAAAACAAGTGTCTTTAATGTCAGACTCTTGCTCAAACCTCGACAGAGGAACTGTCTGAACCATGTGAGTCAGATCATTTCCCTTTGTTACGTACAAAGATATTCAGCAATTTTGAAAATATGACATTCATTTCTGTGCCAATCTAATCTCTTGCTTTTTATAAAAGAGACCAGAAAACAAAATAAGTCTACAAAAATGCTAGCAGCTTTGCTTTGTCACAGCAGGGCTTTTAGCTAAAGGCTTACATCAGCATACAAGCTTGCTCACAAAGATAATGCTAACATGCTGATGTTAAGCAGGTATGATGCTTGTCATATTAGACCATCTTAGTTTAGCTTGTAGGCACAAAAGTTTAGCACTTAAGCATACTAACTAATATACTAATTAGCACTAAACACAAAATACCTGTTGATGACGACACAAAGAAAAATTAAGGACTCACCAAAGTTATGACAATTCATCCTGTTGGGAACTTCAGTGTTTCCTCATGTGTAGATATTTATCTGACAGGCAAAACTTTTAACCTTCTGTTGGCTGATAGACGGATATTACCATCCCTAAAACTGTGCCCCTAGCAGGGCTAAAAAAACATCAGTGTTTTGTTGTTGTATTTCCTAAGGTGGACTTTTCCGAGAATTATTTATCATCGAATAATTGTGTGTAACCAGTGATCTATCAAATATCCCTTTCCTTTTATTTTTACTTTTAAGAAAAGCCTTTTCCTTTTGAACCATTACTACTTCTGTTTTTCATGTGCATTGGAAGACTAAAATAGTCTTTTTCTATGCAACTCCCACCTTTGACCTGCAGTCGACTATGTTGCAGTTTAAAGGAAACAAGAACAATTTCAAAGTCATATCAGCTATGGACTCCTATGCCCACTCACTCCTTTTTTTGTATTTCCTACCTCTGCTTCTCAACTGCACATTGTCTCTCCCTCCCTCATTTCCTTTAAGGCAATCTCCCAGCAAGACCTGGTTTACATGGCCATCCAGATTGCATGTGGAATGAGCTACCTGGCCCGCAGGGAGGTCATACACAAAGATCTCGCTGCCAGGAACTGTGTGTAAGTGTCTCTGACCTGGCTCAAGGTTGTCGTCATTTATCCTCAGTTCTTGCCTGTAGGTTTCAGGTGATTTGGTTTGGAATTTAATTGTTAGAAATACTTTTCTCTCCCATCCCCTCCTGTGACAGCATTGACGACAACATGCAGGTGAAGATTACAGACAATGCCCTTGCTCGAGACCTATTTCCAATGGATTACCACTGTCTAGGGGATAATGAGAACCGGCCTGTTCGCTGGATGGCCCTGGAAAGCTTGCTCAACAATGACTTCTCTAGTGCGAGTGATGTGGTAAGAAATGCAATACCAGATATACAGTGAGGTCCATAAGTATTTGGACAGTGACACATTTTTCATATATTTGCCTCTTTTACATCAACATGATGAATTACTACTAATGAATCAAGATGTTATTAAAGTGTAGACTTTCAGCTTTAATTCAAGGGTTTGACAAATTTATTACATTAACCAATTTTAAATTAAAGTCAAAAGTAATTGGACAAACAAACATAATTATAAAGATAAGAGTTTTAATATAGCCGTTATTTCTAGAGACCTCAAAAATAATAGGACAACTGACTGAAAGTCATTTTCATGTCCAGATGTGGCCTGTTCCCTTGTTATTTCATGACACATGAAACAGATAAAAGGTCTGGAGTTGATTCCAAGTGCTGACTTTGCATTTGGTAGTTGTTCATTCAACTTTTAATATGCGATCCAAAAAGGTGTTGATCCAAATGAAGGAGGCATCATTAGGCTGAAAAAACAAAACAAACATATCAGACAGATGCAGAAACTTTAGGAGGTGACAGATCAAGGCCCGAAAGACCATGGAAGACAACTAATGTGAATGATCGCAGAATTCTTTCCTTGGTGAAGAAAAAGCCTTCACAACATCTAGTGAGGTCGAGAACACTCTCCAGGAGGAAGGTGAATCTTTGTCAAAGTCTACAATCAAGAGACACCTTCATGAATGTAAATACAGAGAGTTTAACACAGGGTGCAAACAACTGGTAACAGTCAGGAACAGAAGGGCAGATTAGAACAAGATTCTCTGTACAGATGAAACGGATGAACTTCTAGCAGAATGATGGGAAGAGGAGAGAATGGAGAAGGAAAGAAACGGCTGATGAAGTAGATCCATCATGGTGGTGTACAGAGACAAAATGAAGAAAACTGTGTCACTGTCAATATATTTTTATGCCAAACAGTACAGTTTATTTCTTGCAGCTTAAGGATACAGCTCTATATCTATGGACAGTGTTTTCAACAACAAAAAATGAACATCACCTGTCTCTTAAGAGTTTTTAATACATAAATTACTTTCAGGGGAAATAATGCAAAGAAGGCAATGCAGAAAATGGCACTTACTGTAATCAGGCCATTCTTAGCGAGTTGGTCAAGGTATCAGAGGGAAGGGAGTTGCTCCTTGTATCTCTGGCTCTTCTCTCTTTCCTGTCTCAGGATAGCAGAGCGGGTGCGGCAGAGACAGACGGGAAGCTTAACAGATCCTTAGAGACACCACTCACACACCAGCCAGACATGCCACCACCCCTCTACATTCCTGTTATGGTCACGCTGTTTCATGGCTATAACCCCCCCCCCCCCCAAAAACACACCCCTGCCCCCACCCCCCAGCATTTACAGTTAACAGGCGCCTGGCATAAACATCAAACTAAAGTTTAGGAAAAGTCCAGACATGTACCTGCGGCTGTAAGCATCCCCAGTGCCTCACACATGCCACAGCTACGCATATAAACACTCCATAGCCGTATGTCAATGGTTACGCACATTAGGCACCAAGTTAGACAGGATGAGAGAATGACTATTAGCATGTTTAGGCCTTGTTGGGAATGTTGGCAGTGGCTTGATTTGGGAACGGGGTGAATCACTGTACAACACGTTTTTGCACTGAGAAGCCCACCCACCACCGTGCTCCCTGTCCTCAGTCACTCCCTTCCTTTAAAGGTCCTGTGTCACCCCATTAATGTTTTTATCCTGCTCACACGACAGGAACTAATTTTTTTTCGGGATCATTTGGTGTATTTTGTTCATACTCAATGTCTTTACTTATCAGCAGTTGTATTTTAGTTAAGAATAAGCATGAGTCCCAAAATTCCAAGCAACAAATGTAAGGTCAACACCTACTCTAAGCATGGATGGCAACAGATATATGTTAATAATAAAAGTAACTCTTGGTAAATGAATGGGGATGTACTTCTTTTCTCTGTTTCTTTGTGGGAGGTCAGAGTGAGGGGTCAGTATAAACATGCAGGGTGGGCCCCCGCTGACATGGGAGCTTGAAGCCACAGTCCCTTAAACATGAACCGCCACCCTACTGTTTACTTTCATTCTCTTTACAAAAACTCTGGGCAATGATTTATATTCCGCATAAATTTTTCAACATAATTTCCTTGCATTGTTCCTGTGGAACATTTTGTATTTGAATGCAAGTGGGCACCACAGACTTTCCGCACTAGAAATGGTGGGTATGTTTATCCTGTTTGATAACAACGCATTAAAGACAACATCTTGTGTTGATTATATTTAGGAAGTGTTGTAAAGGAATGTTCAGTGCTGGTCTCTCAGTGTTAATCGTGTGTTGTGTATTCACAGTGGGCCTTTGGAGTGACCCTGTGGGAACTGATGACTCTGGGTCAAACCCCCTACGTCGACATTGACCCTTTTGAAATGTCGGCCTACCTGAAGGATGGGTACAGAATAGCACAACCTATCAACTGTCCAGATGAACTGTACGTTTATATACAGAGTACACACACAGCCACGGGCACGCTCCTACAAACGCTACTGATTCTAATATATTGATTTCTGAGAAAACAATGATTTTAAACTGTGACCAGCAGCTAGTATAAGGTAAATTATCGGTCAGTCAGTCAGGTTTCAGATTTTTTCAACGCTTGTCCTAGAGCTGGAAAACATTTAAACTGATACTTAATCACCCAAGTGTAAGCACAGTTGTTAAAGTACAGCATATAAAGTACCTTTTTTTTTTTTTAATGTAGAGTCGAGGCCAGGGTACCCCCATGTTAGAAACCTATTATAGAGCAGCGTAGACAGTCCAGGTTACCCAAAGTGTCACTATACACTCAGTTGTCCATTTATAAGGTACACCCAGCTAAAACTAATGTAATCTATTACAACAGTACTGTAATAAATCCAACTTTCATGAAGGTTGTAATGTTCAGCTTTTGCCAAAAGAGGTGTTGATGAGACTATGATAATTTTGGAGAACATAGTGTGGGGTGCTGCTGAACTTCGCTATCTCGTCCACCTCATTTAAATTAATAAGGGTAGGCTAGCAACAGACACATCTCTTTGTACAATGTAATATGGTTGTACAGCACCATTAACCTAAACTGACAACTGGGTTTATATTATAATATAGAAATACATTTTTGACCTTTCTTTGTTTTTAACATATTTTTTCAGGATATTGAGGAATGTATTTAATCAGACTTAGAGCTGAAAGAATCTGCTACAGTTTACTGCTACAGAAATTACTGCTACAGTAATTTCTCAAGTAAAAATGACATTCTCTGTCTCTTCATGTTCTCAAATCTCAGAAGTAAGAATTTACTGCTCTTCCTCATCTTACATTATTTTAAATGTAATACAACAGCATTGAACTGTTGGTCAGACAAAACCAGAAATTTTATGACGTTACCTTGTCCTCTGAGAGATTGTGAGAGAGATTTTTCACAATGTTCTGACATCTTATGGGAAAATCAAATAATTGATAAATGATTATGAGATTAATCAAAACTGCAAACTGATTTCTAGTTGCGCTTGTAAACAGAAAGTTCCATTTCAGGAGTATTGTTGACAAAGTGGACAAAACAAAGTGTTAAATGCAGACAATAAACATTTTTAACACTTGAAAAATGTAAAACTATTAAAATAATTCAGGATTAAGTGTGTTACTATTGTACCACATATTCTAGTACATGACAGTCAAAATAATGGAGAGGGCTTAAGTCGGTTTTTACAGGTCGCAGCTTTGACTTGACGAAAATGCAACACATTGCAAGTTTTTTGGAGACTTCGGTAGTGATGCAAGCATGTGTGTTTAGCTGCAGACAGCCTTGGTATTGCAAGCTTTCAGCAAAGCGTGGTATTAGGTACACACAGTTTATATAACACCAGAGCTGAATCAAACTGAAATATTAAGCTGCTAACAGTGTTGCTTGATGTGAAGCTTATCAACATCCTGCAACTGTCAAAAAGAAGGAGCAGCATGTGCCCACAGGCGTCGTTTTCCCTCATCGGCATTATTATTTACAGAATACTTCCTCAGTATCAAGGCTGCAGAGAGCCTGTCATCATCTCACTGTGGGATAATTACAGGGTTTTTCTTGGCTCGGATCAGGGCTGCAGTGGTGGACCAACTGGGGGGATTAACCTGGGAGGCATGATCGACTGAAATCATTGAGAGTTTGAGCTTGGAGTGGCAGCGGCAAAATCCATTGAGGTGTTGTGTATGAGTCTGAAACTGACGACCGTAGCTTAGTAAAGAAATTATCACTGATTATCAGTCAGTCAATATCAGTATTTATTTACAAATTTAAACATTACTGAAACATGATTGAAAATAAAGTTCTATTAATTTATTTTAGAATGATTTAATTCTTAGTTAGTTCTTAGTTTATTACACGACTAATACCACTAGCTACTAACTTAAAGCGTTTTTGTACTACACTGATAAAAAATGTTTTGTGTCCACCTTTTTGATTAGACATCCTGAACACTTAAATCTCCACACCTGAATTCTGTTAAGTGACTGAACATTCTTTCCTTCCATATACAATAGGTGGTGAGGCGACAACTTCCCTTTCCAAAATATCAGAGGCTGTAAAATAAAACATTAAAGTGCATGCATTGATTATGAAATGATTATATCTCGCTCATTTATATCAGGGCTGTACAGGCAGCTCCTGTTTTAGGACAATACAAAAGAAAGTATGTGCCGTGTAATTACAATGCCCTGAGTTTGATGCCAGCACCAGATTTCTGTTGCATTCAACTCTCCTCCTCTGTTTTACACACACACACACACGAAAACACACACGAAAACACCCGATATTGTCCTTAAATTGTTTGTGGACAGACATTTAAGTTTACCCATCTTTGTTGCAGGTTTGCGGTGATGGCTTGTTGCTGGGCGCTGGACCCAGAGGAGCGGCCCAAGTTTCAGCAGCTGGTTCAGTGTCTCACAGAGTTCCATGCAGCGTTGGGGGCTTACGTGTGAAAACAAGCTTCTTTTTTCTGTTTTTCTTTTTTTTTTTTTTTCTTCAAGAAGAGCAACATTAAAGGCTGGTGGACCCTATTCATATGGAGTATATGTAGGATATTGTGCCTTATCCGATGACAGAGCAGACCTGCGCCCAATCATTTAATTTTGTACAGCCTTTTGGAGTTTTTATATAGTTGAATTACCTTTTTACTGCATAGCAAAGTAAAAGGATTCCCTGATGAATATTGCTTAAATGCTTTGAAAGCGTCTGGAACTGGTAATTACGGGGCTCCACCCTTGCCAAGAGGACCACAACCATGGAAAAAAGTCCTCATCTGTACAGAACCTCAACACTTACAGATTATTTTATGCCACGGGACATTTTTTTTTTTAAAGATTCTGACAACCTGGTTTTAAAGACAGTATTTCCTACAGTTTCGTTACTTAGTGACACAGTGTAAATTGTAGATGTGTTTTGGACGAGAGTAACTAAAGCAGAATGATTTAGGTACCAAATTAGACTCAAGGGCTTCCTTTTGTGTATATGTATTGTCAAACACGCCTCACTCAAAGCTTGGTACGAGAGGCTTCTTGGAAACCAGAGTTGTTTGTTGAGATGATTTCTGAGACCTCTACAAATGGTACACTGTTTTCTCTGGATGGCACTAATATCGTGACGCAGATGAGCTTTCCTGTCCTCTGATTTGTGTGCCAACACTCGTTGGAGATGAGATGGCTTTTTTTAACTCTGCAGTGTGGAGCAGACGTGTGGACACCACAGCTCCTGCAATATCAGCACCACAAAAGCTACTTATGTAAACTTGACTTTTAGGGCAACATCCAGGTGAACTTTGGACACTATTATTATTTGAATGCCACCATATTCTTCCTCTTTTGTACATTTTTATTTCCACTATCACATTCTCCAAGCAAAATTATCCTAATGTTTCCATTTTTTTCTAAGCTTGATTGTTCTGTGTCAGAACACAGCCCTTCACAGGAGTTTTCAACTGATCTTTTTTTTTTTTCAAGTAACTAGAACACTAATAATCACTGTGAACACACAAAAACTGCCTACCAGCTTGGTCTAATCTTATTCTCCCACCTTTAACATCCTTGTGATGTGTCTGTACGGTCACTGCATGTTGAATTAAGGTTGTAAACTGCTTCCCGAGTTCGTATCCACAAATTAAATGGGATCTTTTAAATATTGTCTGCTTACTTCATTTTTTCCCCTAATCTTAAGCATACAGGGCACCACTCTTGTTGTGTGCTTAAAACAATGGCACTCATCTTTGTTTTAGCAGAATACTTGAGGACACATTGATGTTTTGTATTGTTTTGTTTTTTTTGTTTTGTTTTTGTTTACCACAAAATCCGCAGTTAAAGCAAAAAAATTAAAGCCTGCAAAGCTTGAAACCACAGTAATGCCTTTTAGCTACATATAAAACTAGAACTTAGCTTACAGCTATGCTCCCAGATCATATTGCCGTGTGTACGTCATACAAGAAAACTGTTTTGGATTCTTAATTTTCTTAGTTTAATTGTTTTTACTCCAGTAGCTTTTATTTTGCCCCTTTAGCTTTAGGCTGAAGTTAATGTCACATGAATACCGCACTTCTTCATGATGTCGTAATGGAAAGTTACGTAGAATCTAATTTGTGCAGAATCCTTCCAGCGGGTCTGTGGCAGAAAATTGGAGGGGAAAAAAAAAATTATCCTTAAAAACAGTCATTGTTCAGGTTTAGGTTCTGGTGGTTTCTGTTTCTAGTGGGGCAGTGTTCTAACTCTTTGGATGACCAGCAAAAACATCAGTGATGAGAAGTCACATGGAGATATTTCCACACAGGTGCAGCAGCGTTTGGAGATGACATCCTTTCAAAATATCAGTCATAGTCGCGTCTCAGTTTATCGCAGTTGAAAGAGGCTCTCAGTTCTGCACATAGTTCTACAATTTCCTCACAAACAGCAGTCATAATGGACCATAATGCAATGCAGCCGCAAGACATGTTGAGTAAGTGCAATGTTGTGTCACAATACTGTAGGTTTTACTCTGGACAGGTTTGCAAATAAAAACCACAACGTCACTCTGTGCTTGAGGTCAGAGGGTTTCTGGGTTACGTTCAAGTTCCATTTTATTTAAATAGAACTTTAAAAAGTAAACAGGTTTTGCAACAATGTGCTTCACAGAGACACAAATACAGTACAGGTATACGCATAGAAGCATAAAGAAGTGCATTACAGGTGTTGTGGGAATAAAACAAGACTAAATAGAAACAAGTTTAAATTTAAAACCAAGTGAGCCAGATGAAAAATAAAAACAGGTGAAACAATTAAAAGCCAGAGATAAAAAGGGGCTCCTAAGGTGCATCCTCAGACTGAGCCTCTGTTGACCTCCGTCAGCCTATTCCAGAGCCGAGGAGCTACTGGAGAAAAAAACTCTGTCCATGGCTTTTTTTTTTTTTTTTAATCTTTTCTGGGAATATATTCCGAAATCTGCTCCAAATAATTCTGATAATTCAGATAATTGGAAGGGCCTCAGTTCCTTCCTGTGTCCACTAGTAAAATAGATATATCCTCTCCTGTAGAGCTTCCAGTCTGGACTCAGCTCAGTGTGACTCACCTTTGGATCTGCCTTTGTTATTGTCATTCTGTTTCCTTGTAGTTTAAGTACATTTGCATCTGTTGTTTTCGTGTTTTTTATTTACTCATGTATTTAATAGCGATAAAACTCTTAAACGGACACCATTCTTTCTTGCCTTTTATCGGCTGAATCACAATGCCAGTGTACAATACCTGAATGCACGCTTGAAAATTTAAATATTATCATACCGAAGGTCAACTCTGTTATCGGTGTTGCTTTGGAAACCATTTATTAGACCATTCAGGGTGCAGTGAGCCAGTGTGAGCCTTTAAAAGTTCATGATGCAACGATTTCTATGAAAACTATTTTAACATAATAGGATGATGCTCATGGTGCATTGTAGCAGTGGCACAATGAGAAATAAGAATTGACAGAATCCTTGCCACGTCATTATGATGCCCAACGATAATAGTTATAAGGAACAAGAAGTGTGACTGTACAGTGCAACACTTTTTATCCCTTGCTGTTAATGGAAGGTCTGTTGTGTTGGGATTCTTAACCTTTTCTAGTGTTATTATTCCAAGGGTTTGGGAGTTTACGCAACCTGGGACGATTCTACAGCTTAAACCCCGGTATGGTTGATATTTAGTTGGATGACTACAGCAGTTAATACTCATACATGTATTTCATTGCCTATATGAAAAAAAAAATGTTTGAACCACACGTAGTGACAAAACCCGAAACTGTTAAAATAACAAGGGGCCTCGGCAAACACTGAACGTACGCGACGCTTTAAAAATGTCAACATCCCTGATTAAAATCAGGTCCAGCTCACTTCAGCCTCGAGCAGTGATTTAAAGGTCTCGCTCGGCCCCTCGGCTCGGCACAGTGGACCAATTCACACGAACGAACCCGGGCCACCCGGGCTAAGCGAACACACGGTTAAACCCCGGCGGCCCGGGCCGGAGCGGCTCCGTTCGTCCCGGGCCCTGCGCTCGTTGGCTCCGGGCGGGGAGCGGCGCCGGACGCCGCATACCGCGGTTAATGAAGCGTCCGGGGAACAAAGCGGCGCGTCGCTGGAAGCGGGACAGCGCTCGACGTCCCGGAGACGCGCGGACGTCCCCGGCCAGCGCCGTTTATCGCGTCCGCGCTGAGTCAACAGGCGGCGGCGGCGGCGGCGGCGGCGCGTCCCGGGTCACGTCCGCTCTCGCTCTCGCTTTTATTTACAGGTAAGCGACGCTCGCGCTCGCGCTCGCGCGTCACTCGGCCAATCAGCGCGTGACTGTCCGCTCGCGGCTTTCAAAACATTTGCGCGTGGAGCCGTGGGCTGAGTCCAGTTGCATCACGGGCGGTGATAAAAGAGGCGCAGCGGCCGAGCGGCGGGGAGGAGGGGGCCCCGCGTCAATCTGAGACCGGAGAGGACCGGAGAGGACACCAGAGGACCCCGGAGGACCCCAGAGACCCCGGAGACACCGGAGACACCGGAGACACCGGAGACACCAGCCCCACCGATGGACATACGCTCCCCCAGGAACATGAGGAGAGCGCGGACGCCGCGCTGCAGCATTAAGGTAGGCGCCGAAGGTCCGCTCCACCTGGGGCGCAGGTAGACCGGACCTCTCCTCCTCTCTCCCTTTATCCAGCTACACGGACCAGGGTTACTCACGAAGGACCCCGCGGCAATAACAACCAAGGAGCCAGAGGACCAGTGATTTCACTCCTTTTCTCTCCCTGGCGTTGACCAGGAGCAAAGAGCTTCACCTTAGACAAACACGCTCCCAGACACGGCGACGACACAATGACACAAGCCGGGGGAAGGAATGTTTCCACCGTTATTGCGTTTGAGAAGGGATTTTCTAATCAGGAGGGTTTTTATCGTTGCTCTCTTGGTTAAAGGAATGTTGCTGGTACCTCAAACCGTCCAAAGCGAGAAAGTTGTTGAGTTATCTAACTTGTCCAAAGCCTCAGGGTCTTTCGCGGACCCCCCCCCCCCCGCGCAACAGCGCAAATGAAAGTTAATGAAAAGTGAAATAACGAAATAGCCAGAGCTGGTCCGGAATCCTGGAAAGTGCTCCTCATCATTGTGGAGCCCGAGTTGAAATTATAAATTACTTCGTCTAAAACACCCAAAATATTCACATTTTCATCAATTTAAGGCCAAGAAAAGAAACAAGGAGAATATTTAGTATTGATATCATTTTCATTAGAATAGCTCCTGATTTCTGTCAACTGCCTCAGTTCTTAGAAAAGAAGAAAAGGATGACAGTTATGATTTTTCTATAATAAACACTTCATTCAAACAGTGTTGACATAAGTTTTTATGTGTTTGCCGCGTGACTCTCGCTTTTTGGTCTATTTTCTGCACATCTGGCTGGGATATGAAAGGTCTCACTGAGTAGAGGGAGAAATGTTAGCTCACTTCATTGCCAAAAGGGGCCCTTGTACTTCACTGTATGGCAATAATAGGACAGAAACAGTTTGTTCCAGGGCTGTGAGTAATAACGAGACAAATCTCCATATTGCACTTTGGTGGTTGCTTTCAAAACTCAGTGACAAATGACTTGTCTTCTTCTTTTTTCCTTTAAATGAAGTGTGACTAATACACCTAGATTCTGTAAGTTTGAAGACAACACTGACAACATGAGAGATTGTCTAAATTCCCAGAAGGTGAAAAAATCTTTGCAGCATTTGCATTCAACCTTCTCACAAAGACTGTGGTGAGTCCAGCTACTGCAAATCTTCTTCTGTCTTCACTTTAAAGCCCCCCCCCCCCTGAAACCGAGAAATACAAATAAAGATAGGGAAGAGGGCAGTGAAACAGCATGCATCATCCTACTGTCATCAACACATCATTCAGGGGTGAGAGTTCAGAGTGACAGACAGCCTATTCTACACCGTATGAATTCCCCTGAGGTGCAGAACTATGCAATGTTAAATTTAGATAATGGGGGTAGCTCTGAGTAAGGCTAATGTGTCAGTGAAATATTTCTGCAAGGTTTTCTTCCTGCGGTGAGAAGTGAAAGTAGGGGAGTATCCTTTAAGTTGTCTTGGGTCAAGCTGTATGATTAATTTTGTCCTACTTTCTAGCAATTGCAAGAAAGGAGTAGAAAATTGGCTGAGCTGTTTTTCCTGTGAAAGCAAATCACTTTGCCCTGAGCAGAGCAGGCAGGTCAACAATGGTTTCACAGGGAGCATTCGTGTTCATCCGTCTTTTTCTCTTGACACCGGTACAGCCTGTACAGCACACTGCTCTCTGTTTGCTCAGGTTCAATGGGATATTCTGTTTGTTTTTTCACAACTTTGAACTTATCAACTGTGGACTACACCTCGTCTACACCCGGGTTACACCATCAAATTCTCTTTAAGGATATCTCCGTCATAGTCAGAGCCAAGTTTCAGCTCAGGGGTACATGCTGTTTATATCCTGAGCTGTGGAACACAGATGTTTGGATGTTCTCAGCTCCTGTTTGCTTCCTTCCACAGCTCAGTGCCCCTGAGCACATGGCTCACATTTTTAGGCTATATCATAGTTAAAGTAACAGTTTAGCATTCAGGTCAATACACTAACTAATTTTCTTGCTGAGAGTCAGATGAGAAGATTAAAGCCACTCTCATATCTGTCTGGAGCCAGGCTAGCTGTTTCCCCCCTGTTCTCAGTCTTTATGCTAAGCCAAGATAACCGCGTCATAGCTGTAGCCTTATCTTTAACAGACACGAGTGTGGTATCGATCATCTCATCTAACTCTCTGCGAGAAACTGAATAAGCATATTTTCCGAAATGACTTACAAATATTCACTTAAAAATCTACAGAACATAAATCTACAAAAACACTCCTTTGTTCATGGTGCTATTGTGCATAAAAACAGTTTTATGTTTGTTTCACATTGAAGGGAGGTGATTCTATGGATTTTGTTTTTTTTTTTTTCAAGTATCCTGGGAGACTTGATACACTCAGTTTTTCCTTTATTTCTTTTCTTTTTTTTTTTTAGCTTCAGGCATTTTTTTGTAAAAAAAAAGAAAAAAAAAAAGATTTCCTCATAGAAATCCATGGACATCTAACAGCATAGCTATGACACGTGTCCCTGAAATGAAAGCATTTGAAATTCAAGTCTGAACTTCCCTTAATTCTGTCCCTCACAGTAGGGGTGAAGCCTGGGACAATAACCTCTCGACTGCAGAAGCTCGGTCTTCAAAAAGATAAATATTTTCATAATCCATGGAGGATCCAACTCTGCACAGCCACGTTTCCTGCTAATGAATATTGAATAGTCTCATATCAGTTGTATTACAAGTGGGGTTAAACAATATTTCCTGACGTTACATAGTGTGAACACACTGCAGCATTCAGCACCGACTGTATTTCAGTATTTCTCTACTGCTTGTAACACTATATAAACATCTCATCAGGGTTTAAACTTTACGCGACATTCCCTCATTGAGATTCATTCACTTGATAAATAATGATTGGGTACAAGAAAACACAGTTGTTGCCATTTCTCAAGCTGAAGGTGAAATTTTGCAATATAACCAATTATGATTTGTCAAAAAGGATTTTCCAGTGTTTAAGCCAAATTTTTTTAAAGCCAAAAAGTTGTCTCCGAAAGATGATATTTGTATCTGGCCTTAGAAATATAAATATTAATCCAATTTTGTTGAAGTGGGTTTTAAGTTTTCTTGCAGCTTCATATAAAGAAACAGTCAGGAACCACTAACTTTTTGTTTCAATTTAAATCACAAACAAAAGAACCTTGTTCCCTGCCTGAGCAAATAGGTCCTGTTGAATAGCTTAGATAATTGAACCCTACTTGATACAAAATGAAGATGAAATATTAACAATAGTGTAAAAGCATCTATTGTGTGTGCTAACAAACCATAAAGCCAAGCTTTAATAGGAGCATTAACTGTTCTGAGTCGAATGCATAGTTTATTCTTTCTCAGCCAACCTGGCAAGCAGTAAACAAACTGAAAGCTTGGATTTGTCAGTGTTTTCATAGCAAATTCACCCCTAATCTCAACATGTACCATTGGTGCATTCATGGCCCCCCAAGCGAATAAACCCATGTACAGAGAGTCATATCAGTGTCTATAAAAGCCTCCTGACACACAGACAGATGAGCAGGTCTCCCAGATGACTGGGAGTCCATCCAGCGAGTCCAGCGGCCTCTGATCTCTGCGCATCTCTGAGTGTGAAGAGAAAAGTCCATGAGAGAAAATAAAGCTGTTGGAGACACATACAGTATAATTTGAAACTAAGTAATTGGCTGAGACTGATTCCAAAGACCCATCACTGAATCCAGCATTTCATTACTCTTGGAGTGTTTACCTTCTAGGAAACCGCTCTGCTCTGCCATAAGACATAACTAACTGTCATATTGCTGCAAATTTCAGCCAGACAACTCCTGAGACCAGAGGAGGTAATAAAGCACATACATTCAAGTAATCAACTTAAAAATACAATTTGGAAGTCCTTGTACCTTACCTAAGAATTTACAAATCATGCTACTTTATACCGCTACGAATTTCAGAAGGAAATATTACATTTTGAAGTGTGGACTTGAGTCGAACTTCAGCCACAAATCTGAAGACTTTAATTTTTGATCTGACAAAATCAAAAAGTCCTGTACCTTGACTCGGACTTTAAAAGAATGCTTTGACATTTTGGCAAGTTTGTTTTCTCGCTGAGAGATGAGAACATCGATGCCACTCTTATGCCTGTCATCCAAACATGAAGCTACAGCCAAGGGACGGTTGGCCTAGCTTAGCAAAAAGACTGGAAGAAGGGGGGAAACAGTTAGCCAGGCTCTGTCCAAAGATGACAAAGTCCGCATACCAGCACCTCTAAAACTCACAATGACTTCCTGGTGAGCTTCAGAGGTGCTGGTGCAGGCCAACATTATATAAACAAAAATTGGCCAGAGCTCGCTTCACCTCAACTAGCTACAACATTAAAACGCCGCTTATGTGCGAGTACATCACTAATAATGATCCGGTTAATTATGTAATAATGTGTGTCATTCTGCACAATTAGTCCCTCTGTGTTTGATACTAAGTATATTTTTGGTGAATAATACTTTCATACTTTGAATGCAGGGCTAGTGATTGTATCGAGTATATCTCCACAGTGTTAGTGCTATTTTTAATGAGGTCAATGTACACTGGACTGGGGTTGTTGAGTTGAAGGTGTTTCGGCACTAATCCGACAGGCTTCTTCATTGACTGATGGGAAATTCCAGTCGTTCCCAACACGAGGTCACGCGTCGTTGTCAAGACCTCGCAAATCAAGGTGTGAATTGGTGTGAAATCACGTGGAAAGAGATGTCAGAATAGCAACGTGTGTAGTGACCGTGAGAGCCCAAAGGATTTCAGATGGGTTTCTGGGAAGATGCCTTACTTACTTACTATTTATGTAGAGTTTAATTTTGATGATTGATGTCTTTTAAATGGATGAATGCGGCTCAGTCCTTGCCTGTTTTTGTTTTCACTTTTATGTTGTGTTGTGTTTTCGGAGCAGCTGCTTTTGGTTTCCCCGTTTTACAGATCTCCTTGCTGCATTTTACTACATGGACAATATTTTTTCTCTGATGTGTAGGTTCGCACCCCGCTGGGTGAACTAAATGTCACTTGAATGTTTGCCAGGGCTGAAAATCACCAGCCACATGTGCGATGACAGTGTGTTTCCTCTGAACTGATGTCTGAAACAATGTAGGCCTCTTAGGAGGAAATACGTTATAGACTTTGAGTCTCTTCTGCTTCCAAGTAAGTCCAGCCAAATGTATCTATCACACTAGGCATTTATGACTATAACTTATTCTAACTCTGGTTCCACTATTATTATATAATAATATATCCAAGCTTTTGTCAGAGTATACTCGACATGTGTGATAAGCATTTTTGTGGTAAACTAACTTTTCTCCACAGGTTTCTTTGTTATTAAACTTATTGTTTGTTAAGGTACAAGATGCCACAGTCAAGTTTCCCTAGGCTATGGAGCAATCAGTTTCCAAAAATTCTTTCAGATTTTTACATTTCTGTCCTGTCTGCCCGTATCTTTTCACATGCAATAATTCTCCTCTCAAGCTTCCTGTACTGTCTGTCTCTCCTAGCTGTTCGTCCTGTGCCACGGCCTCCTGCAGTTCTCTCAGCTGCTGTACAGCTCTTATTTCAAGAGCACCATCACCACGATTGAGAAACGCTATGGCCTCAGCAGCTACTCCTCAGGAACCATTTCCTCTCTCCACGAGGTAGGAGCCAACAATAACATACCCTCACACCGTTTGAGATCATGATAGCTTTATTTCAAGGATACCGATGACAAAGGAGGAATTGGAGAGCAAGCAACATATCATAATCACACTTCCTCACAATTCAAGCAGGACAAGTATTTTGGAACAACTGTAATGATGAAAGAATGTCCATGGAAGGCACTGGATTTTTTTTATCCTCAAGTAGGAATTGAGGAAATGAATCCTACAGATAAATCAGGTTTTTTAGGTTTCAAGTATTCATGGCCACAGGTTGCTCGTCACTAATTAAATCACATGTTGGCATTTAGACATTTTCTGCTGATTTGTAGAACCTGTCAGTGCCAAATGGCAGACAGAGAAAGTTTATACTGGGGAACTAAGCAGCCAAAGAGGGAAATATTTATTTCAAGAGTTGATGGGGAACAAAACAGAGAAAAAGGGGAGTGAATATTGGACTTATCTTCATCAGGTAGCCAAAAACACCACTCTCTATCACAGATTATGTTGTAAATGGGCAATTGTTGCCAACAGGTTTGCATATCAAATGATATGTGACACTTGTTTCCACTGCCCCCGAGTGGCCAAACAATCTGTTGATGCAGCTTTAATATTTGTGACCTTCTTTCGGCTTCTAAATTTCAGTGACTCTCTTGAACATCCATAATTGGCTTTGAGAATCTGTCAGAAATGTTGGAGATGCGGAAGCGTGAATGTAATGATTTGAAAAGTGTAACTTTCCAACGGAGAGAAAGATTCTCCATCTGCAATGAATCCGCTTTGATACCTGTGTCTGTCTCCTAGATCAGTAACAGCGTGCTGATCGTGTTTGTGAGCTACTTTGGAAATCGGGTTCACCGTCCTCGAGTCATTGGAGTTGGAGGATTACTGATGGCTATCAGTGCCATGATGCTGGCCTTACCTCACTTCGTATCCCAGTCCTATGAATACGACTCTGTTTTACACAGTAAGCCACAGCCCCGTATACAAGGCCACACTGCTTCTCTTTCTCCACTGGCACTGCTAGGACAGCTACTGTGACTGAGTCCAGAGAGGGGGATTTACCAAGTACAAATATGTCAGGGCAATTTACAAGACTTTCCTTAAGGGTTTGTCTAGAATTCTGCGCCACCTTCTCAGCAAAAGCTCCATAGCCCACAGTAGGAGGCCAACAAGTATCTGGTGTTTGGCTCCCTGGTGTATTTAAAAAAAAAAAAAAAAGAAAAGGTGCTGCTGCTCTCCAGTTGAACTTTTGCATAAGTCTAACGGAAATTCATAATCTCTCTGTACTTGCTGAAAGCCGAGGAGATTAGAATCACCCACAGGGCATTTCATTTATAATAACAATCTCCCCCTTCCTTTATTCACTTTGCCCCCAGACAAAGTACCTTGGCGTAGTACAGTGAGTCAGGGAAGAGTCAGAGAAGCTTCAGGAAATTAAAGTAGTTGGACATCTGCATCCACTGGCTTGTCATTAACTATCACTGTACCCCCCCCCCCGATCCAGATCGCCACGACATTTGCAACCTGCAGCAGAACTCGAGCAGCTCCGAGTCATGCGGCCGAGATGAGAACAGGCGTCTGGCTGACACCAACAACCTGTGGCTGCTTATGGTCAGCGCTCAGCTGCTCTTCGGTGTGGGCTCGGTGCCCATCCAGCCCTTTGGAATATCGTACATTGATGATTTTGCAGGACCAGGCAACTCCCCTCTTTACATAGGTGAATGGCCTGTAGTTCAGAGATACACTGATCTGTTTAGATAAAGAGAAATCTCTGGTTCAGAGTGTTATACAGGGGATTCTGCTGGTTTGCATGGAATACGTTAAAAATGAGCTTTGCACCAAGTACAAACAACAGGCAACAACAAATTTATTTCTTATTTTGAGGTTCCATAACTTAAGATGAAGCAGCTTTCGTGAATTATATTCCACTGTTGTATCCACGGTGACAGAGCAGTGAGGACAAACAATAAAGGGGTTGGACCTGATTACTCTTCCTGTTTAGATTCTAAGCATTGATTAGTGTTTTGCTGGGGGAATTTGGTAGAATCAGGTTAAGAGAGACTTTGAAGAGACAAACCCCTTCTTTTTCAAATTTCTGGGCCATTAATGCATAAAAGCCAAAATAAACCTACACAGAATTTTAACAACCCGTTAAAAATTATTGCCAGGTTGATAACAGATTTGTCCTCCATCATGCATTAATTCAAACTTTATTTAATCAGATAAGTCCCACTGAGAACAGGATCTCAAATTCAAGAAAGACCTGAGTAGGTAATAGAACATAAAACAAACAATTTGTTTGTACAATATTGATCGTGATAATTACATTAATATCATAATGGTAGCACAATAATAAAGTAAAAATCCTAAAAACAGGTAAAAGCGATATCACACAATAATGAGTCAATTAGAAATAGCGGGTGTTATATGTTCCAGCTCTCCGATCAATAAGTGATTTCAACCATAAGGGCAATTTTTCGAGAAACCTTTATTAAGAAATCAAAATCCATGCTGGTCTTGTCTAAGAGAAAGGGAAGAGACCCACTCTGTGAAATACAGAATACAGTGACAAGGTTTCCAGTGAAAAATGATGTATAGCTTTAGATGCATAAGAGCTGATGCTGCCACAGGTCTGTAAGTCACATCATCAGAATCAAACACTGAGAGAGGGACTGACTTTACAGTCCTGTGTCCACAAAACACAGTGAAACAAGACTCCTTCTGTATAAAACCTGAGCCTTGTTCCTAGTGTTTTATTAATGCATCACTATGTTGTTTAAGGAGTTTTTTTTTTCCATCGGTCTAGATGACAAAATATACGTAGTGTAGGAAGTTTCTGACTGAGATAGAACCTTGTAATTCTAAGGTCATGATCTGGCAAGGAAATGGTAGAACAGTTCAATGGTTCCTCAGAAACTCTGCCTCACCGGCGCTCTGTCATTCACAGCCATCCTGTTTGCGGTATCAGTGTTTGGGCCTGCCATTGGCTACCTGGTGGGCTCAGTCATGCTCCGGATCTACGTGGACGTGGACAGACTTGGTTTAGGTAACAATGAATTATTTTAAGGACCGGTCGAAGCAGCGTAGATGCTTCACTGTTGCGTCTGGCGACTGGGTGCTCATGACTGTTCCCTGTAGGAGCGGAACAAGAGCTGAGACACGGTGATCCTCGCTGGGTCGGGGCCTGGTGGATGGGCCTGCTCATCAGCTCTGGCTGCCTGGTTCTCACCTCGATCCCCTACTTCTTCTTCCCTCGGCGGATGCCCACAGAAGATGATGTAAGTCCTACTCTCTCTCACAGAGGTTCTTAAGCTCAATACAGTCATGTTTTATGACTAAAAAATAAATTAATGTATCTTTATTATCCTTTTCTGTCGCTATAAAATGTAAAATTTTAAGATTCATTGTGATAATACTCCTTATCTACTGTATGGGTCTCGTTTTTTCACTGACACCTACTGGCTATGCATCAGTATTGCAGGTTTATATTTCCTCCTCTGTTCTTCTATTTTTTTTTTGAATGTCTTCAGGGTCACTAATAACACATGACTCACTAAACACATTTCAATTCCTAGAATTTGTTAGTGAATTCTTTTGTGTGTAGGAGGCCTTTTTTATATATATATAATTTTCAGAATATATTACTAACAGCTGTGATCAAGCCTATTGCCCCACTCCTAATATTTGATAAACCACATTTACAATCTTCGAGCTTTGTCACAGCTCAGTGGTAGGTTGCCATTTTGATAATGGTTAGATATCTTTTAGCAGCCCCAGAGTTTTTAATTTTATCTGATATAAGTAAGGCCAGTGACAACACTAGTAAAATTATTGTACTTTTTGCTTAGATTCATCATTATCAACAAGTGACCAACTGTGAGGATCGAGGTAAACCTACTGATACAGGCTGCATAAACTCATCAGCTATGAAGACAGCTACGATATGTGAAGACCTTACTTTCCGATCAGAGAATACTTGGTTTCGGTTGTTTGCCCTCAGTTATTGGAAAATTGTATCCTGCCGCTAAAGGGTTGACAATCTTACAGTTAATGTCACAAAAAGAAGCAAAGGATGGGTGACATTCATCCCTACAAATATAAAAGCTTATGATGCAAGTGATGCTGGGCTGTAAATGATATAAAACAGGCTGTTACAGATTCTACCTATAGAATAAACCACAGTTGCAGAATTTTTTTTTTCAAGATTAAAAGTGCTGAATAAACATGTGTAAATATCAGGTTTATATACATTTTAGTCCACTGTGACACCTAACGTATACCAGCAGTTCCCAGTCAGGGCTACTTGTTATGTTAACTCGCAGTGTGTGACAAGGGCTCCTTGGCATTCTACTTTGCCAGCATTTAGCTATAATTCTAGCTAGCTGACAGTCAAATTAATTAGCTAAATGTAATGGATAAACCCATCATATAATAACTTAAAAGTAATGGATAAGAATGGTTGAAATAGTTAGCTAAAGGTTGATAAACAGTTGAAATAATTACCTAAAAGTTTTGGATAAATAGGGTTAATAGCTAAAAGTAATAGATAAATGTTTTATATGCTAAAAGTATTGGCTAAACAGTTCAAATAATTAGCTAAGAATAATACAAACGGTGGATAATTTAGCTTAAAGTAATGTATAAATTATCGAAAGATTCAGCTTCTGCCCTTCAAGCAGTAATAGGAATGCAAATGTGAACAGACAAATCTAAATGCTAACATTTCAATTCTATGAAAAATATTTGTAGTGTTATTTAACATCCACCCTAAAATCAAATCAATCAATCAATCTTTTGACAAAAAAGGCTGCAATACTTTATTTCCTGTAAAACAAATATTTGAACACTCATTTAACAAAGTGTGTGTATTTCAGTATATAACAGCCACAAAAAAGTCTCTTGAAAGAAAAAAACTCAACAGAAATCTTCAATTATAGCCTTTGACAGCTTTAGACACGTTGAATGCAGGAGCACTGTGGAGCAATCACACAGAACTGTCAGTTCAGCTCAGTGTTCCCACATTACTTGAAAGCAGCATGAAGAGACGGGGGCTTGTGTGAGAATGTGGCATGAAGGGAAAAAAAGAGGTGGGAGAAAGAAACTTTGGAAGTTTTAACTGATGAATCAAGTCTTCGAGGCTGATGTGATTCTTTTTCACTGAATCATAAATGCCTCCATGTTTATGATATGCCTAATAAATGGCGAACTCTCAACTTAGTTGTCTTGTTACTTTTGCAAAACGGATGCTTTAATTATGCATGTACACTTGCTCCTTGTAACACTGTATACTGCATATTATTTTCCAGGTGATTGAAAGTGAAAGTGACATGAGTGATGACTTCAAGAAACCAGATAACTCTTTACTTGATTTCCTGAAAAGTAAGTTAATTATATCCAGGTTGCAAAATTTCCACTTCTAAGATCAATAAAAATATATCATATACAAGTCATATATCATATACATGTTAACCACCACATAGTGAACATGCTGTGTAAGAGATGACTAGGCAGAGTTATTTTTTGCCGAGGTCTCCAGCACTAATCAGTGTGTCTGTATGTGACTGTGTCTAATCAGTGTTTCCCAGGATGTTTGTCCACCTCCTGCTGAGCCCTCTCTTCCTGATACTGGTCCTTGCCCAGTGCTGCTTCTCCTCAGTGATAGCGGGTCTCTCGACATTCCTGAACAAGTACCTGGAGCGGCAGTACAGCACTTCGGTCGCCTATAGCAGCCTGCTAGTAGGTAGGTACTGTTAGAGTGCAAATAATGGAAGGGGGCTTCAGGGGCAGATCTTACAGTAGATCACAATTGGCTTTGAAGTTAGTGTTAGCTGGCTGTTGAATAATTCACGTCCTAATGTACAGCATCATATATATTAAACCATTTTATGAACTCTCCTGAAGTGCAATGAATCTGTCTGTTTAAATTATTTAACGGACGTTCTGGAGAGTGCGAGCCCAGTAGCACTATGGCCACGTTCCAAAGAGGGAATTAGGTTTGTGGTTACTTTATGTTTGCCCTTTTGTAACAATCCATTTACTCTCACGCTACATCCGCCTTTTGTGTTACATGTCGGCTTAGAGATCAAGTGAAACAGCACATAATGTTTAGGAAACACCTTCGGAAATCTTAAGAAGACAATAAATGTGAAGTTTACCTGGAGATAACTAAGCTGTTTATGGTTCCTAGGTGCTTTAAATCTTCCAGCAGTAGCAGTGGGTATGCTGGTTGGCGGAATCATCATGAAGAGGGCAGGTTTCACTCTGAAGACTATCCCACGGTTCTCTGTGGTCATGCTGACCATATCCACCCTCCTCTGTATCCCTCTCTTCTTCATGGGCTGTCCCACCCAGAAAGTCTCAGAGGTCAATCCCTATCCAGGTGGAAAACAAGGGTGAGTGTGAACAGCAGTGCTGCTCAAAGCTTTAGTTAGTTTGGTTTTGGGAACATGCATCTTTATGGAGAGTCACACAAACCCAGCTTAATTTACTTTATATGACAGTAAAGGGGGGGGGGCTAGATCAAATCCCAGCTGACACTGAGTAAGAGGTGGGGTACACCCTGGACAGGTCACCAGTCTATCCCAGCACTGACATATAGCCAGTTAACCCGCATGTCCTAGGCCTGGGGGAGGAAGCCAGAGTACCCGGAGAAAGCCCGCACAGGCTAAACTGGGCCACAGTAAAAATGCAAGTAGGTCAAAACAATGTTAGAGCTCCACTATGATTAATAATCTAAGTTCTTCTCCACCTCCACCAAACTGCCTGGACTCAGTTTACTTTATATTTTAAAATGTATGTGTATATACATTGATTTTATGATTTTTAATGGATTAAAAAACATACCTCTTTTTTGGCTCTACTTGCAAACACAAAGTACTTGGACATTAGCTTTGAACTTTAGTACCATCTATTTGTTTTTGTTTGACTCTCTGTCTCTCTGCCCTCCACAGGTCACTGTCCAAGTGTTACGCCAACTGCTCCTGTCCTGCCAACGCTTTCAACCCCGTGTGTGGTTCTGATGGTATCGAGTACATTTCTCCTTGTCATGCAGGCTGCACCAACTTCACTAAAGACCCCAACAACACCCACTGGGTTCAGGTCAGTGCCTCCTTTAAACCCCTAGGGGGCTGTAGGATAGGAGGCTGTTCAGCTACCACTGCATTTTAGTTGCCTTTTTCTACTGGTGAAGATTTTTGCCACACTAGAATGAGATCATACAACAGGAAATTCCCCGATGCAGAGTAATCATGGAAGATAGGAATGCTAGATATATTTGTTTAGAAGGAAAATCTGATCTGATCTGTAAATTAGCCTGTGTGGTTGTAATTAACCTTTAACTTTGTACTCGGAGGCAGAGAGAGTCCTGCCAGGAATACATACCACAAATAAAATGTGATTAAGAGGCATTGAGTCCGTGTTGAACTCTACTCTTCAGCTAGTAGACTTCTACCTGAAACACCTCTTTAGATTCAAAATACAAAATCACACCATTTTGTTTCAGTGCCCTAATATTTACAGTGTTAAATATCTGCCATATGGGCCTTGAAATTATGAAAAAATTTATGTAGAGCATCAAGATGAAGTCTGAGACCTTCATAATTTGACACTTGTCTCACAGTTTATGTCTAATAAATTCTTGTAAATCACAGAGAAAATAGGAGAAGTTTCAGAAGGACACAAATGTCAGTATTTAAACGTCACAGTTTGTGAATAATCCTTCGGTGGGTGGAATGTGTGACTGCTAATAGAGTATTAGTCAGTTTGACTGAGTATGTAAGCCAGTGGTGTAATACTGAAGCAGAAACACAGACAGTGATGGCCCCTGCTAGCTTTATGGATTAATACCAAGAAATCACAGAGTAATTATTTTCCCCTTTCTTATGGCCTCAGATCTCCAATTCAATTCAAAAGATTCTAAGTCATACATAACTGTGTCAAACTATATAAACTCCATTTTTTCCCTACACCATGCGAATACAAACCTTTGCTCTTCCTTATCACCTGTTAATAATATGGAATAACTGTTTCAAGTAAGGTACACATTTTCACAGAACAGTGCAAATATTTTGATTTTACACTTTCTCCCTTTGTCCTTGAAGTATTTCAAGTTATGCGGATGCACTTTATTGAACCCAAGGGAGGAAAAGGACTGTCTCAGCAAATGTAGTGGAACATAACATAAAGTGAAAGATGTTTTTCATTTTCTTTGTACCAGTAATAACATTAGTGTTTCCTTTGCTTCCTTTCTGGATGCAGCTCTATACCAACTGTAGGTGTGTATCAGGGAACCAGGGTCACGCCCTTCCAGCTCCGTGTCCTAACAGCTGCCCTCATCTTCTTCTCCCTGTCATACTCACCATCTCTCTGGCATCGCTGATCGCCTGCCTCACTCATAACCCCATGTACATGATGGTGCTCAGGTAAGAGAGGGTGACAACAGGCTATACTATATACACATATACATTGGTTATACGTTTAAAAAGTTCAAAAATAAGTTCAAAATTAACAGTATTGATGGTATGGTATGATGCAATGCGCCTGGCCTATTGTTCAAACACTTAATAATGATTTTATACATGTAATTTTTCAGTCTAGTTGCCTAAAAATATGGCGTCATGCAACACTGAATTATTACCTTTTTTTTAACTATCTTCCTGTTAAATGAATCCAAATCTGCACAACTCTGCCTCCCAGCCTTCGTTGACCTCTGTCATATTTTATACTCAGATTCTTAAGAGGAGGCATTTATTACTGTTTCCTTTCCAGTAACTGCTGCAGTTAAACACTGAACTGCTCTTGTTTTTTAGCAGTCTCTGCCAGACACTTCTTGAGTCAATAAAAAGTCAAATAAAAAAGTTAATAAATGAATGCACCAGGCCCTCAGTGTAGGAGGGCAAAGACTTAATGAAAAACAAATAGACTAACCACACGAGTTGGGAAATTTGATGAGAAATTAGTTTCATGAGGATTTGTACAGATAGTCCAACTGATTTATTCATTGATCTGAAACAAATTAAATGTTAAAGTTTGGCGTTTTTCAATACAAGCCTTTTTTGAAATATGAAAAACAAATGTACCCATTAATGGCTGACATAGCTGTCCTGCATTGTATTGTATTCAAGAATGACACAGCACAACAATGGCAAAAGCAGGCTCTGACCTTTTTAAATGTCTTTTCCTGTTCGTTTCAGATGTGTTCCCTCTGAAGAGAAGTCATTTGCAATAGGAATCCAGTTTTTACTCATGAGAGTATTGGGTAAGTCAGGGTAAAAAAATATTTAAAACTAATGATAGTATCAGTGATACACTTCCTTTTGATACTTTCCTCAAGATGCCGAATGTCCTCCCAGCTCACTATTATGATTTTGATACTTTTTGATACTTTGATACTATCAAATATTAAGTAAATAAAAATACATTATTAAATGAATAATCACATGAATAAATTGTATCAAATATGTATACACAATACACTAATAAATTGTGTAATAATTCAAGAATAATCAAAACTCAGTTCAATGATAAGTCATTTCATTATTCTTGTGTTTCTTATTCTTATGTTTTTATTTTCTTATTCAATTTTTTAAAATATATAATTAAAAAAAAATCACATTTTGAAAGGTGACATAAAATAAAATAAAAATGTCGAGGGGAACATACTATATTTAAAAAGTTCATTTTGAAATAAAAATGTCTACATTGAAACAGACTCCAATTAAACTTGTTTTGAATGACGATGAGAATAATTAAATAACATTTCATAATAACAAGTTGAGTTTTACTAATTTCCTAAATTTTATGGTAAATTTCCCATAACACTAGGATGTGGGGTTTTGTATCTGGGTCTACAAAAGCATGAAAAATATAACTTTGAATTACATTCAAAAATACTATGACATTAAAATTGTTATATATATATATATATATATATATATATATATATATATATATATATATACATATATATATATATAAAAAATCTTTTAAGCAGAGGTCAGATTGCCACCTGTCAGGGGACTAATGTATCGATCACTCTCCTTCTTCCTCCCTCTCAGCCTGGCTACCTGCTCCTGCTCTCTTTGGGATGGCCATTGATTCGTCGTGTATCTCATGGAAACATGTGTGTGGAAAGAAGTTTAGCTGTGGTTACTATGACAATAACAGCTTGAGGAACCGGTTAGAAAACTTATCACTTATCATGCTCATCACACATGTATCACATACAAATACGCAGTAGAGCCACACCACCGCTGACAGTCATTTATCTTTATTTGTTTGACCCCTGCAGATACTTGGGCTTACAGGTGGGTTATAAGATCATGGGCGTTGTTCTGCTGATGATGCTCGGATGGAAGGTGCATCGGACTCAGGAGTACAATCTGGAGAAGAGGCCTGAAACACTGCTGTGACCCCACTGAGCGTGTTGAGCGAAGCCTCTCTGTTTCTTAAAGCTTTGCTATGGTGTTTAACGCTGAGAGAAGCTGTGTCAGTGGGAGAAAGCCACCAGCCAAGACAGGCCTACACTGACCTCAATTTCTGTAGGCCCACTTCTCTATGTGGTGCTTCCCTGGTCGGAGTTAAAAGACAGATTTTCCAAATGGGAGAATTTATCATGTTTTTGGATGCTATAAAGCTTATGTTTGGAGTTACCCTGCCAATATGACCCACTCATAACAAGTTAAGAGAGGAGAGCTGAAACACCTCTCTTGTGTGGTACCTCACAACATTTCACATGGATCTGAGACAGGGATGAGAGTTTGACCAGTGATAAAACAACAGATACTATCTTTGTATATTACTTGTTCCTATAAGGTAGGGATCTCTTCAGGTTTCTATTTGCAATGGAAACATATTCTGTAACTAATTAACTGTATAGCTTAATATTTAAGTTTATTTTTTATAGATGTTTGTCTCATACACAGAGACATCTGTGGTAACTGCAATACTCTTATCATATAAAATCCCATATAACACTTGATTTAAATGCAATGCTAATGAAATTTCAGATATCAAGTACATACACTGTTACTCGTAAATTGAATTAACCAAACACATTATGCCATCTACTGGAATGGTTATATGGGCTGTTATTACAGTGGAGTGCATGGATGTGTAAGTATTATCGGCTAATAAAAAATATACAGTACAATTAATCAAGTCAGTGTGAAGCATTTTATTAATTTGTCTTTATCTATGTCTCAAACACTGGATAACCAACCTTGGAAAGGGTTGGGTATTTTAATGAGTTTCAGATTTGTTGGGGACTTGCACCACTAATAGGTGATATCAGCTAAGATGGGACGTGATTTTTATATATGCCTTTATATATACCCTGTCATGTGCAGAGGCCTTGGGTCAAAATCTTTTTTTTTTAAACCCACCTCTTGTTCTTTTAAAAAGAACATATTTAATCAAGAGTCACACAGAACTTAGGGATTATTATTCTAGCATTGGAATATTGATCGGTCTTTGACTAAATAATTCAATTAATTCAATTTTATTTATATAGCGCCTTATCATAACAGACCTTATCTCAGGGCACTTTTCATATAGAGCAGGTCTAGAGCAGACTCTTCATAGTTATTATTTACAGAGACCCAACATTTCCCCCGTGAGCAGCAATTTGTGTATACTGGTGTATACAGGTACCTACATTCCTGTGTATTACATAACTGTGAAAAATATTAATACAATTTAGGTGAATCCCAAAGTACTTTATAACCGTAAAGTTGTCAAGGGCCTATGGAAACGATTGTGGATTGTCCCCTGTGGCTTTTGGAGGGGCTGACTACAGTCTGAGACTAGCCCTGCCATCAGGGTTGGCTCAGATGGGGCTCAGCTTGGGCTATGATGCAAAACTGGTAGTGAGGAGTTCACCGGCGCCTCTGTCCAGTTGCATTATGGGAAATGTAGGACTCTGTGATTTGGGAGTTTCACCCAGACTAAAAGTATCTTAGCCTGCTCTGCATCTTCTTTCCTGCAACACCCCTTTTAATGTAAAGTGTTGATCATTATTCTTTTTATCATACACACCTGTATATTCGGTAACCATAGGACAATGTGCCAGCTCCTGTATGATTTGTGCTGAGCAGAGAAGTTTCTCCAGAGATGGAGGAGGCGCCCAGCAGCGCCTCCCTACGCGTCTGCCGCCCCACCCTGTCTCCTCCAGCGCCGATGACGTCACTCTACCACGGCAGTCGGCTCAGCGGAGAACGGGAGGCCGCGCATGCGCACAAGCCCTCGGGTTATACAAAAAAAAATCCCCGTCAGCGTCACGGACCGGTGCAGCAGCAGTTGAGAGAGAGAGAGAGAGAGAGACATAGAGAGAGAGTGGGAGGGAGAGAGAGAGGGAGACGGAGAGAGTGGGAGGGAGAGAGAGAGGGAGGGAGAGAGTGGGAGGGAGAGAGAGGGAGGGAGAGATAGAGAGACATAGAAAGAGAGTGGGAGGGAGAGAGAGAGACAGAGAGAGAGAGATAGAGAGAGACAGGGAGAGAGAGAGAGACAGGGAGAGAGAGAGAGAGACAGGGAGAGAGCGGGAGAGAGAGAGAGGGAGAGAGAGAGAGACAGGGAGAGAGCGGGAGAGAGAGAGAGAGAGAGAGAGAGACAGGGAGAGAACGGGGGAGACAGACAGAGAGAGAGAGAGAGAGAGAGAGAGGGAGAGAGAGAGAGAGAGAGAGAGAGAGAGAGCCTGAACGGGAAGCAACATCACTGCCTTTTCTATTCAGCATCTTCACCGACCATCACCGAACTCGGGTGGGAACAACAGACAAGTACGCTTCAGACTATCTCCCGCTGTCCAGAGTTCCCCCACCTCCTCCCTGAAAATGTCCGTGGGCAGTGACTTCGGGAACCCTCTAAGAAAATTCAAACTCGTCTTTCTGGGGGAGCAGAGTGGTAAGACACGTTTAATTCTCCCTACAAGTTGGTTCATTTTCCCCTGGTCGCCAGTCAAGTGAACCCGTTGCACCTGCTGGCCAGTCAGCAAGTTCACCCCTCGTTCTAGCTAGCTCGTCTCGGGGTTACGCCTCACGTCCGAGCTGCGCGGTTTAAAGTGAAAACGAAATAAAATGTCTCCATCCGTGACGCCGGGGATTTGAGTTTGTGAGAGGGACGGTGGGGAGGGAGCGGGCATTCTTTTAATCAAATTACCAGCTTGTAAGGCTCCACACAATGGAGGCGAAGTGTGTGAATTGTAGCCCGCAGCCTCTTAAGTTTTCACAATAAAACGCTTGAGGCACTAATGATGCTAATGTCCGCCTTTTAAAAGCGTTTAATCCGGCTATTAGTTTGAAACATCCTATTAGGATTTAGACCGCATCGGTGCAAAAGAGCAAATGGTCGGTAAATGAGACTGAATATCTGCATGCAGGGCGACTCAGCAGCTCCTGGTCTGACGCCGGTGATGATCCAAGTTGGTAAATATCCCTGTGTGTTGAGACACACCCAGGTTGTCAGTGGCGATGAGATAACTTGTGTGGCCGCAGTCTCTGCCCTGGTATTGTTCCAGTCTGCCTGCCTGACCAAGTTTCGCATGCTGACTTGCTCTATTAATCGTTGTTTGGATATGATATCTAAGCATGACATGAAATAAGAAACTCATATCTGATATATTTTTGTTTGTTTGTTTGTTTGTTTTTTTTTTACATCCATCCCAAGCATCCCTGGCCCACACCCTCAGTCAAAAGCGTCTCCTTATCTGAAGCTTGAACGTGGCAACAACATTGTTTTCCACAGGATTACACTGAGGTGGCCCTGATCTGATTTGAATCTTTAGGGTTTACTTTCTTTGTTGTACAGGGCACCTTCTGTTTATGGTCTAATTCAGAGGTTGTGAGCAGCCAAATGAACCACATTAGTCATCGTTCAGTCCTTTAGTTGGCCTTATTGATCATCCAGTATAGTGGAGTCATGTATTGCATAGTATATTGTTCCATTTACAACAGTGTGGCTTACTAAATAATATCTAATTATCTAAATAATAGTAAATATATGTTGTCTTTTAGCTATGCAACCAAAGTTTTACTACATACTAAATGGTGGATCCCTTAACCAACCTTAAAGGAATCCTGAGAATGATGATGTGCTAGAATGCCCATTGTTAAGACAAGGTATGAAACGATTGATTGAGTGGTCAATTGACAGGAAGACAGTCACTATTTTGATAATCAATAATTATTTTCTCATTCCAGCTTCCTAATGAGAGGATTTGTGGCTGTTCTCTGTTTCGTAATATTGTAAATTGAACATCTTTGAGATTGGCCAGACAACACATTCAAAGACAGCAAGTTTGGTTCTGGGAACTTGTTACAGTTATTTTTCCACTGTAATCTAATATTTTAGAGATAAACAATAAATCAAGAAATAAATGAATCAAAAAATTTACAGATTTGTATTTTGCAGCTAATTTCCATTATCTGTTTTTGATTAAATAGTAAATTGATCAAAACAGTCATCATGTTTGAGCTTTCAGATTACTCTTTGTAACCTATGAAACTTGTCACTTTCTCCTCTACCTTTTCACCGTGTTTGCAACTCCAAATGACGGTTATTTAGATATAGCATATACATAATATATACAAATCTCAGAGATTTCATAAGCCCTTTTGGCTGGCTTTATTCTTGGGCAGTTTTATTATATTAAGTGCCAAGCAACAAGCCAAAGGGGATTTGGCTGCACAAACATAATATCATGAAGTGTATTGTACTCAGCAGACCACAAAGCTGACTGAATGTCCGGACGTTATAAATTATGGTCAGACTGTGGAGAAAGAGCTGTAATTTCTCATTTGTATAAAGGTAAAGTATTAGAAATTATAGGTTTCTGAATTAAATAGCATGAATGAAATATCTAGCAGAGGAGAATATATTGATTTGATTGTTGAACTTTTTTGAGAGTGTGTTTGTGTATATGTGTGTGTGTGTGTGTGTGTGTGCGCATGCGCTATTTGCAACTTAATTTCAAGCTCTTGCAAACCTCAGAATGAGCATCTGATATTTGGACAGAGAGGCTGTGTGTTCACAAAAGATGTATAAAGATCTACATAGGCTTTTGGAAGCAGACAAAAGTCAGTAGTGCTATTTAGGTTTTCTACAGCTCCCTTTCTTTTCCTGCTCTCAATGAGGAGGGAAGTGTTACAGACAAGCCTGTCATATATGCACATAAAATGGTTGTAACTGACAGTAGGCCTGAATTATTAATGAGGAATATTTCTCATCAATGAATCGGCCCTCATATGGTGCAACTTTAATCTCTGTTACAGCTTAAAGTCATTGCTCTCTAAGATCCAATCTCAAAAAGATTTCTTTGTGGGTCGGTGTTATTTCAGTGACAAATAAATATAGATAGGAGGGCATCTATCCACATGTCTATTTGTCTGTCATGATATTGGAATACGACATAACTGCTGTAAAGTTTCATCAGCAAGATTGTCGTTTGGCCTGATATAATCTTGGAGGTTTGTAAGCTTCTAAATAGTGAGATGCAGCGGTTGGCCTCTCCCTGTTGTTTCTTCTGTAAAATGGTCTGGGTTGATGAACTCTAAAGCCACTTGAGTTTCCACAGGTCTATAGTGGGGGGTCCCAGCCAGTCTGGAGAAGTGTAGTCTGCATTTGTCATCAGTGCAAGTAGACTTAATTTTTTAACTACTGCTCAACAAGACATTGGCAGTGCCAGCCTCGTGTTTGATTGAGCCATCTCCACTGGAGCTGTGTCTCTCTGACATGTCTGCTGTAATTGCAGCTGGAGCCCAGGGCGGGCGTGAATCCCATCAGCTCTGCCACTATCATTTATTAATGTACTGACTGGGCTCAAGTATGTCAGGAGCAGGGGCATCAGTACAGAGGCTGCAGTGAAAAGACCATTTGTTGTTTCTGGTTGATGATTCCTGTGTACATGGAGGGCCCAAAATGGTGGAAGTGTCTCAAAAAATGTGTCTATAAAGGTAAAGATAGCATGATGTTCTGTTTTTTCTTAAAAGAATCAGCTAATGTCAGAGATACGGGGGTTCCAGATTAAGTGGGTGGAAGCAGCCAGAATGTTAAATGAGCTGTCAGGAAGTCTCTCCTCCTGCGTACTTTTATTTGGCGTTTTCTACACCATCTGTACAAAGGAGGCTGGCTAAAGATTTCCTCGACAAAGCTGAAGGCGTTAAGCAGGCCAATCAGCTGTTTCCAAGTCTGTGTGCCCACTTTCCTGGTGGAAACAGCTTTATGCCAGTTCCATCCTCAACCAGATCAACCAGATCATTGTTAGAACACCACAAATTACTGGTCTGCATTTATTGGTTCATAGATGTTTTGCCATTGCCAAGTTTTCAAAGGAGCAATACTGGATGGTATTTTCAAAAAACCAGTTGTTTGGATGTAATCCCCTACTTCATGCTTCATTTAACCTCAGACAAACAGATGGGAATACATTTGGTTGACACATTCGCATGGCTTCTATGAGATTTTGCTCACTGAATCAAATTGCCATATTCCATCTTTGACTGCACAGAGGTTGCCATTATGCAAACTAGTGCTGGCTCAAATACTGCTGAATCACTAGAGCAATATGCTTCAAAGTAGTGTTCAGTTGGTTGTCTAATGCATCAGTCACTGTGTTTCCAGGAAACAGCTCTCTGGGTAAATGACACCTTGGGTTTTGACTTGCCAAGGCACAGAGCAGCTGACACATTTCTTCACTGAGGCTCTGAAACCACAGATGAAGATATAGATATGACATGCTATGACACCCATACATACACCGATAACATACAGCTTTTTATATAGAAATTGTACAATGGTAAATGGAGGGAAGTTCAAAAATCTTAAGGCAAAATGAAGCCACACACAGTTCCATCTTGATTGGTAACTATATACCACAGGAGACTATATGGGTTTTTCAGCCTTTTTGCATATGGAGAAATTATATTTTCAATTTATATCGAATATCATATATTCCTATCTATTAATATGTAAGGCTTTGGCTGAGTATAGAAAAGAACCTGTCAGGTTTTGACTGCTTCTTGGCTTTGATACGTGTATAATGTACTGTATGTGGGGCCTGTATGTGCACCCATTTCCTCACAGAAACTGAGACCAGCATTTAATTATGAGAATATCTTGCAATTATGACTCAAGAGGAGGTTGGAGATTAAATATGATAACACTCCTGGGGTTTTAATGTGGGCTGTTTTGTTGTATTTGTTTTCTCTCAAATGTTACGGAGGTGCTAACAAAAACAAAAAGGTGCCAGATTTTCCAGTTCTATTCACCTTCAATATTTACCACTCATCAATGTTCAGGTGTGTATGATCATGTAAATGTGTCATATGTCACAGAGTGGGATTGTTTGTGATCTCTAACACAAGGTGAAAACTTGCATAGGAAAATCTTACAGGGCCACAGCCACATGGTAAACAGTTGCTTGAGAACCGATATGGTAATAGTTATTAAAATGTTGTAACTAAATAATTTTATCAGAACATCCTTTAGAACAATTACCAGATAAATATTAAAAAATCCATCTGATGATATGATATTGATATATGATACATATGATGATATATTAGATCATAGTTACTTAGGCACCCATAAGAAAGGTCTACAAATAAACTTGAAATACAAATAAATGAATAAAAAAATAGGTTTGAACCCACGGATATTTAGACGCAGCCTTGTAGTTCTTGATTTTGTATATTGTTTCAAATCATAGTTTGTATTAGAGCCGACAGATAAATTGGCAAGGCCAATTAATTGGCTAATGTGAGCTCATTTCATATTTTCATGTTTACATCAGCTGATGATTGACAAGAAATTATAAAGAAATCCAAAGACATGTTTTAACAGTGTCACCATTCTATACCATGTCCACTAGAGAGTAGTGAAAAGTCAACTGTAAAATGTCCTGCCCAATACATGTTTTGGTCCCAATTTGAAATTGGGAACAACAAATTTCAGGGAACTTCATTAACAATATTTATTTATGTTATAGGTTGTGTGAGAAAAATGATATAAAGCATTACATCAATGTCAGATTTTTTTAAAACTCTCAATTATCATTATTGGGATTGAGACAAATATTCCCTATTGATGGGGCTGTAGTTTTTCACTACAATTATATAGACAGGCATTAGATTAGGCATTAGGCATTATCAGGCACTAGATATTTATGAAATTTCGATTTGTAGACCTAATAGTAAAAAGTTTTAATTGCTTTAAATGTCATTTTTTAAATAAAGTATTTAGGATACATTACAGTCTATGATACAACTGTAAACACAGTTCAGTGTTCCAGGGTTGTTTTGTTTTTGACATTTTATGCCTCTTATTGGACAGCAGCAGTAATGGGGTGACAGGAAATGAGGGAGAGACAGACAGGAAATGAAAACATAACAGCAAAGACCTGTGGCTTGATCCAAACCACGAATGTTGCAGTTTATGGTTGGCAACTAACTCCACTAAATGTGTTCATTTTTCATTGTGTTTGCCAGCTTTAATATCTCAGCATAATGTGACCAAATCACAAAGATCAGAGCAAAGTGTCATATTGATCTGGCAATTTAAAGATTAAACTGCATGTTTGAAAGCACATTTGAGTGACTGAGCAGATGCATGTTTTCACTGCTGTGGTGTCAGACCAAGTTTTAGGATTTGCTCAACAGTTAGTCCACATGAGTTTGGTTTGGGGCTGTGTTGTAAATGACCCAGGATAATATAAAGAAGCAGCACAGTTCGACATCAAAACCACAATGTCTAGAAAATTAGTCAAAACAAATTCTTTCCTTGTTGTTCGAGACCATGTAATTCTCTGTAGCCTCAGATGTGTGACGGGTGGGGCTGGTGAGTTCACTTGGCTAAGCTTTTCAGGTTAGAGCAGAGCTTAGATCACATTGCTGGACTGGTGAGTGCTGTGAAACAGTCGTTGAATTAAAGGATAATACCAATAAATATAGGTTTGAATCTTAAACATACCTTCATAACATCTGCTCTCTTGAGGGATCTGGATGTCCCAACATCCTCATATACAACTGAACCTTGATGCTGAAGTGTGGCACAGCCAACAAGCTGAGGAGTAAATAGTTACTGGACCTTCAGCTTGTAGCATTTACCTGGAATGAGCAATTGAAGATAGGCTGCTGACATTGCAGCAGAAAGATTGAAGTCTGTGAGGGGTCCGTAGTCTTCAGTTCCGAGCAGCATCTCAGTTAAAGATAACCAGACATCCTTTTCATTTCACATCTCTTTGTGTCTTCCTGGCAAGTGTTCTTCTGTGATTGATTGGGGGAAACAAGTCCCTGACAGCTTTGATCTGCTATTGATTGGCTCAGCTGCCCATTAGTGGGGGTAATTGATCAAAGGCATCGGTCACAGTGACGTGCCATGCTTGTCCCTCTGTCCATGGATTCGAGCAGGAAAACATGTCCTGAACCATATATGCATTGTCAACCATGCACAATGGGCATTTTTTATAGTCTAAACAATATAACCTCCTTTCCTGTTTTACTACTTTCATTAAACATTCCTCTGATAAAAGATTTGTCTTGTGTACTGTAGCACTTGACCTGGAATGAGACCAAAACCATCATGTGCATTTATCAGGGTGAATATTCCTGCTGTAACACAGTGCATATTTTTCACTACCCTGAAAAGGCTAAGAAAAGTTGAATGGCCTAAAAAGTATATAATAATGACTGAAGGGTTTATTTATTTATTTATTTATTTATTTATTGTAATGAACAATTTCATTTTCTGACCCATAAGAGGTGCAGGAGCTGGTCTGCAGCAAAGCAATACCAAACAGAGTGATGGTAGCTCTATACATATCTTGCACAGCTGAGTGGGCGTGTTCCCAAAGGCCCATGGGAAAGCACAGCCTCACTTATACACTGCCCAGGATAAAACAGGATTGCAAATCTTTCTACTGCCAATGCAGTGATGTAGAGAAACTGTCTGATTCCGTCCCGCCCACCTGTGTGCCAGTGAAAAGATTTTGAAAGCAATATCTTATGAGACAGTTCAACAAAGAGCAGGAATAGAATAGCAAGGGTGGATTTGGCTCTAATTACAAATGCAACTTATTACCATGTTATTCAAATTATTCAAGAACCACTTTAACAAGGATACAGGACATTTTAAAGTACCTCACATTCAGCTGGAGACAGTATTTACAGACCATTCTCTCTATATTGTGTGTCTTAGAAATAGATTGGGCTCTTGCTCAATGTGAGATCTTTTGAAGGTGAGAGACCAAGAAGCCCATTTAAACATAATCCCAGTTGCTCAAACAGAACGGCTCTGTGAATAAAATCCCCACTGTGGAGGAAGGCTGTCATTTACCCAGCATGGCATGTGACACTTCACTGAGTTCAGCAGGTCTCCATTAGTGTTTACCCTTTCTCCAGTTCCCCAGATGAGCCCTCATCATTAGTCTGAATGCAGCCTGTTGAGCCTTTATTTAACCAGCCTTGTAATCATTTATCGGGTTTTTTATTTATTGAGGAGGTCTGTCATTCTTAAAAATCATGTTAATTAATGATTTTAATCAGCACTGGGATATATTGTCTGTATATTGAGATGGCAGTGTGAGCATCATGCATGAGTTCTATAGGGACGTATGGTCTGGAGACAGTAGGGAGGGATTTATCTAACACGGTGGACAAAGAATAAACCTCTACCAGACAACTTGCAGAGAAAGCAGTAGCAGAGATTCTGTGGGGCCACAGCAGTGTAGAAGCACTCTAATACTTCTAATACTTACTCATGATGTCAGCTTATTCAGGGATGGCTATTCTTAGAAGCACCACATTAGTTTTTGTAGTTTTTAATCAGATGCTAAATTTTTTTGGTTTTCTTAAGGCCTTTTATAACGCTCATCCTGTAAGTGTCCTTTGATAGACAGGTAGGCATCTGCAGGCCCAGACTTTTTTCTTTTTGTCTATTTTCTTCCTTTGCCCTGGATGACGCTTTAGGAGCTGATGAGTATGTTGTCCCACAGATCGTAGCTTTTGCTATTGGAGAGTTTAGCTTTGAAACAAAAGCAAGCCTTGCTCCCATATATAATGGTTATAATGCTTGTTCTGTTTTTGCTGCGGAACAAAGCTCTAATGGCAAACAAGCTAGAATTTCATGAAGTGTCAGCATTTCTTTGCAGGAACAATCATGAATGTTCGTTCCAAATGCTCAAAACTATATTTTGTTTCTACCATTGGTTCTATGCCAACACTTGGATATGTAACAGCTTTTTTTCAAAACTAGATTAGGCTATACTGCATTCTTAAAGTCCCTGACTGTCTGCATTTTGTGTAATACTCACCTCGTCATAATTAAAAGCATAGGCCAGTTTTACCCATGTGTTAAAAAAACAAAACAAAAAAAACAACCTTTTAAGAGCATTATTTATTGTCAAAATGTTTGAGTGTAAAGTTTGCAGCTGAAGTTCTGTAGTGTTAAGTGGACCCTTTTGTTACTGGGTAGCTTGGACTGTGCCTTTGATTGGTTAAAAAAAAAACTTGTGGTTTTTGCCTTTTGATAAACTAGATCCTGTTTTACCAAAGCCCCTTCACTTTGATGAAGTTGTTTTTTGAATAACTGAAAATAATTCTTTTTCCTATGTGTTGCATGTGAGCAAAAGCTGATGCCAAGTCAGTCTGACCAACTGGTTTCCCAGTGCATTTGAAAGCAACATGTTTACTTGGTTTGGCTGTTTGTCAGGGTCAAGAAAATGGGCTTGAAGACTCCAGTGGGATGAACATGTTGCCTTGTTTCTTGGGGAACTTGTAGGCATAAAGGCTTTGTTGCTGGTTTATTTTTTTGGAATCTTTCTGCACTTCTGTTAGATAAAAAAGGCTTTATAAAATTTATGTCAGTCAGTGGGTGAATGACATTCACTCCTATGATGCACAGTGTATTGGATATGGTATTTTGGGATTCATCAGAGGGAAAGTGTGCTGTACAAACATCACTAAAAGGAAAAGAGCTTAATTCTCCCACAACAAGATTAAATAGCTTACCATGCATGCCTCACATGGACTCATTAACTGGCACAGTCAAAACTGGTTTAAACAAGCTTGATTTACAAATCTATTAAGCAGAATTTTTTGATTGATTAGATGGTTCAGAGTGTTGTGGAAATTTGTATTGTATTTTTTCAGACTTGCTAGTTCCCTGAATAATAATAATCATAAAAATAAGTGTGATGAATCATTTCTATTTTAATTTATGCAGGATGGAGAGATGGACTCAGTGGTTAATCTCTGGAAAAGATTTCTAGCAAGTCTGCTTTTATACACTCAGGATAGATGGAAAAACATGCTGACTAAGATCAGGTTAAGCCAAAAATGTACACTTCAGCTCTCATCCATTAACCCCTCATTGCCTGTGTGCCAGTGACCAGAAATATCCCCCACTGAATTTCCCCTAGTTCTCCTTGTTACCTCCTCCTCCTCCTCTTCCTATTTTCCTGACAAAGCAGTACCAGCATCTCACCCTATAACATAAATATAAACTCTTCAAAACATGATACATTAGGTGTTCACTTACAACTTGTTCATTTCCCACAACAGGGTCAAGGGTGTCATTGCATGAGCGTGATAAGCCATATGATAAAAAAACTGAGTCTAATGTCATTCTTACTACATATCCCTGTGCTGTCCCTTGTTGATTGTTTAACAGAGAATAAAATTGCATCTTATGGGCACTGGGATAATGGCATTTCAATTAATTAACAGTAGAAGGCATAAGTCATTTTTCAGTTATATTCATTACAGTCCAGTTTACACAGTGTTTGTCCCAAAACATTTTTCTAGTGGGATGAAAGTTCCTAGTCACTTTCCTCTCATGCTGATTGAAAACTAACTACCTGCACAGATTTATCAGACGCTCAGTTTTCAGACCGTGGACAGTTTACTACAAATAGTAGCAACAGGGTTCTTTTGTTTTAAACATGTCTTTCTATGAGTCATTTTTAACATACACTTGCTGAACATGTTGTTGGGGCAATTCCAAGTCATTACATAAACTTAATTTATCAGTGTTCATTTAGCAGAATGAACTTAATGATTTAGTGTACCAAATAGATTCATACATTATTTAGTTCTGTGGGTACCCAGAACTGGGCTTACTGCATGGGAAGATGGAAAGGGGTTAGGCTGGAAATATGATGTCCATATTGAAGAATTTTACAAGTTTTCATTAGAATTAATGAGGGTAATTTGCTCTATTTATTGTATCAATGTTTAATTAAAAGACATTGATCACTGGAGATGTAGAGGGAAAACCTGCCAATAGATGAATCTAAACAGACACAATTAAAACCACTGAAAATTATTCAGTAGGTAAACATAATAAGCCTTGCAGATACTACGTCTCTAATAAGGGAACAGAGGATATTGGATAAAGTTTTAGATGGCATAATAACTACCTTGTCTGTGTAAGATATAACAAGATACTTTTAATGTTAAAGTTATTTTCAAAGTAGGTGTATCTGGACACTAGAGAGTGTAGTAATGTGTTGGTCCGTAGTCCAACTGCAGTGTTAAATTTCAGATTGCTGGCCTTGTGTGTGAAAAGTATTGTGGGAATGCTGATTGGGCAGCCTGGGATGTCAGGATGTGAGGCGGAAACTTTGTTATTATTTCAGATGAATGTGCAAACAGTTCCTTTGGGGAATGGAGAACTAAGGTTTGAAATAATTTGATCCGGTGTCTACCAGGAAATTGTTGTTAATCAAAGTGGTAAACCACCCACATCTTGACCATCCTGTCCATCCTATCCAACTTATTATATATTTGCTTTGTTAAATATTGCCCCTGCCCGTTTTCCCTTGGGCCATAGATGATGAGATTGTAGCGTCACATTCAACAGTCTGAACTAGACAGTTAGAGAAGCTGTTTGTAATTTCAGTCAAGGTATTTATTCATAGGCCCTGTGTATTTGCAGCCAGCTTCATAAATTTCCTTTGTTAACCCCATAACTGCTAATTTGAGCTGAGTATATAATGCAATTAGGATATTTATCTGATGTTTTCAGAACTGAGAGCATGAGAAGATCTGATAATACTAGAAGTACTAGGACATACTGTTTGACTGGAAATGAAAGTAGTGTCCTGTTTTCTGAGAGGATGCTGTTTTCATTTCTCCAGCCTACAGCTGCCCTTTGCCTTGTGAAAATGGAATATAATTTAAACATTAAAACATCAGCTTGGTCTCTCTGAAGCCCTCTGGCCTAAAACAGCAGATACATGACTGCTATCTCTTTTCCCAAGCCAATCGCAAACACCACATAAGTCATATATTTCAAAAATTGTGTAACACATTCTTGGGTCTGTCACTGTGCTCTGAGTGTGTATTTGATTGCTATTGCTTTTAGTAACATCAAATACCTCATTAGACTACGTGAGGACTGAAATGGCTTTCTGAGTGCTTTATGTGTGCATGGGAAACTCAGCCTTTGTCGAGTTTGAAAGCATTTTCATCCATTATTCAGAGGTATTGGTAAATGAAGGTCTCCTGTTGAGAGTGTATTTTGCAATTTCTTTACAGGTACGACAATATGACACATTGTAAAAAAAAACAAACCCAAAACACTAAATCTTGATATTAAACAATTTTTAATAGAATAGATTTTTCACAGTAACTCTACAGATTTTAAAACATGTCTATTTTTGGGTAATGGGTAAATGGGTAAATTTAATGTCTTGTTGCCAGATAGGAAAAAAAGGACTCAAATATTACTGAATAAGTAGTGTTATGCAGTGCAGGAGTGAAATTTGGTTATTAGCAATAATCAATAATTATCAACGATAATTATTGATTATTATTAAAATTAATGAATCTTATTAATCGAAATTAATAATAAACGGGGCACCACCGGGAAGACCCGGACCAATAACCGAATAGTGGATGTAGTCTCAAAGGGGGTGTTCACTTAGAAATGCCTATATTTGGGAAATATTGGTAATTCCAGAGTGAACAAAGAAGGAGTGGAGGTCGGCACTGACTCCATCAACCAGCTTTGTACCACGATATGCGAAGATAAAAACACCAGGGCAAATATCCGATCAATATCACTTCTGTCTAACAGATCTTATCATATGCTACAACTACTGTCCACCAACTACAGATCACAAACAAGTATTGGTGTGTGTGTTAGTGTGTTTGTGTGTGCATGCACCTGAGGAGAGGCGGAGCAAGATGGCGGACGTGACTCGTCATGGTCACGTCACGTGAGGGTCGGCAGGAAGGAAGTCTGTCTAGTGTAATGGCGGCTCGCCGGTAACATGTGACTTCAACAAAGGAGAACAGCTGAGTGGGAGGTTCAAACTTGCCTGCACTCAGGTGTTTGTATAAGAGTGTGTGTGTTATCAAAAGACAGAAGAGAGGTAGAAGTGTTCGGCAGCAACGTTCTGGTGATCGTGATCGAGGGGCAGTATTTATCTGTGTTACACAGAAAATCACTCGGCTCAGCTGATGACTGGCATGAGTCTGGACCTTTAACTAACACAGAAAGCACTGGTCTCGATCATGAGTACAGTGCAAGACAAAATTGATCTGCTGCAGATTGATCGAATTGCAGTTCACTCAAGTCTGGTAACATAAGTGAACAAATAGCAGCAACAGCACAAACAATATCTTCACAGTATTGTAACAGCAGCAGTTTAACACACATTAATTACTAACATCTGCCCAGAGCTTTAAGCCTCTTGCTCTTTTGCAGGTAAAGCAGTGTGTTTAGATTGTCCTCAGTGTCCTTTGTGCAGATGAGGTTGTGTTGGTTAGCGGATACCAGCAACTAACGTAGTCTTAGGAGCAGCTATTGTTGCTACTTCTATCGGCGAAGAGTTCACTGGTCGTAGCGAAGGTCCAAGCCAGAAGCCTGAGTTTCAGGAGTTTCTGTGTTAATATGACTTTGGGGGATGTCGTGGTTTGGGGTTGACCGTGACGGATTTCACCAAATGGGAGCCGTGGATTTGGGGGAGCGCCGCTGATCAGCTGACGCTGCCTATGTTGGGGGGTCGCTCATCTGGTCAGCTGGTCAGCTGAGACCGCATGTTGGGGGTTGCTCCACTGAGTTCTTTGTCCTTCTCAGCTAGCAACACGTGGTCTTAGCTGAGTTTCAGGTTTAGGTGTGCATGTAGGCCTTCTTTGTCTAAGGTCTGTTGGTGAGGCACAACAGTAGATAGATCAGCAGTTTAACAGTATGAGTCTACAGCCAAACTTTTAGCTTTGTCAACATGCTAACTTACTAATAGTCTCAATTCAAAGCTGCTGTTGTTAAGCAGGTATAATGTTTACAAATTCACCATCTTGGATTAGCATGCTAACATTTATTGATTAGCATTTATACAAACTATAGTTGAGACTGATCTGATTGCTATTAGTTTTGCTGGTAATTGGACAAATGAAACATTTTGATCAGACTAAGGCACAAGAGGAAAAGTCAGGGCATCACCAAAGTCATTTGGATTCATTTTTCTGGGAACCATGAATATCTCTTACAAATTTTGTGACAGATCATTGTGTAGATGTTGAGATATTTGTCAGGATTGGTGAAAGTTTTGACCTGCAAGTGGCAATGTAAGGAAACATTAAGGGGATCACCAATGTAATTACTATTCATCCTCTGGGGAACATGAATGTCAGTGCCAAATTTCATGGGCAAGCCAACTAGTAGTTTCCTACCACCTTGGTGGGTCTATGTCCCCAGACTTCTGAGCCTGATGTGACTGAGATCAGCATTGTTACGTTCATATGATCAGTCACTAATATCTGACTTACAACCCAGGCATAGAAAAAGATAAAAGAATGAGCTCAGGTTTGGCTTTATCCAAGTAAGTATTGTTTTGCTGCCTTTCATATAAAATGTTACGATATGTCAGTGACTATTTTTTATGTTAAACCTAATAAAAGTGTTTTTATCTTGTCTTAAACTGACATATAACATGTCAGCTATATGTCAGTCTATATGAGATGGTATAAGTTAACCTGAGGCAGCTTCAAAAGTAATGGCTTGAATCTAGAGAGCTTGTGGCTAAGTTTTGGGATTTGGTGATATGCAAAATGCAACTCCTTGACCTTGACTCTTCTAGAAGTTACAATCGATGATGTAGATGCAAGTAGTCACTGTGTGCACAACGCCGCTGTGCGATTAGGAATGTAAATAATGAATAAATGTAAGATTGAAACTAAAAAGTTTTATTTCAGAAATATTTTCAGTTTTCTATTTTTGATTTGTAAATGCATGCGTAATTTGAACTTAAACTGAAGGATCATGATTTGAAGGCCATCTGCTGTTTGGCATTCTCCAGTTGTGTTCTTTATGTCAGCCGCTATGACTATGAATTAGTACACAGATTTAAGAGTCAGTATCTCCCACTGGTCTGTATCTCCTCCAGATCCTTCTGCTGTCCATCCTCTACAAGGACAATCTTAAATAACCTCTTATTTTCCTCTGTTTCTCCATTCATTGATAAATATTAGATATCTGCCTCTCTCAAGCATGCCAAGCTTCCCTCCTGGTGTTGTGCAGAGGCGAGGCATGACATGCACTGTTTTATTTTTATCCATCTCCTTCTGAGTGGGAGCTGGGCCCATGCAGAAAGCACTGCCACGCTCTGATTGGCTGCCAAGTCCTCAAGGGTGTCCATGATACCCACCACCAAGTGACTAGCATTGGATATACCTGGTTGCTTGACAAACAGCCTCAGGGCTGGATGGACAATTTAGTTTATTATTCAGCTTTATAAAACTCAACAGGAAGTGGTGGTTGGACCTTTATTGTACTATGTGTGTGCATTTTCTTGTCCATAGTTTAATGGCCATGATGTTCACATAAAACTTATTAATACTTGATTATCAGCAAGAGCTATAATAGCTTTTTAGTCCATGTAAATGCATAAATGCAAATATTTGCAGAAGTGTTTTTTAATTGGAGAGAGACATCCCATTCTTAAACATGCTTTGGAAAACATTTTTATTAAGTTAGAGTTTATTTCAGTCTCACACAAAACACAATATAAATATTCTTTCAATGCTGAAAAAGACCAAGGTCATGATTTTGTCATTAAAAGTGTGTGAATTTTTCATATGTTAAAGGACTCTAATCTCACATTCATTCAATACAATCATATAGATAAGGATTTATCGATTTTGTTCTAGCATATTTGATACATATTTGTTTTTTCGTCACTGGTGGTGTAGGTGTAGAAATAAGAGAATCCTAAACGAAGTCATTTTATGGTTTCATACTTGACAAATGACAGGAGGAGGCAGAGCCTAATGTGAACCCAGCTGTTTGGGATCTTTAATGTGCTGTAAAATTTTATTTTTAGCGTTCAAGAAATGCCTTGATGAGGTGTCCGCTGACTTTGTTCAGCGGAGTCCTGGTGGTGAAAGTGCAGATTGTGCAGCAGCAGGTCCTCTTTTCTTTCCATTAATTAGCCCCCATGTTGTTAACTCACTCCACTAAGTTGAAGCTTCGCATTGAGTAGAGACTTCATTAAAACTGAGACTGTTATTGGAAACCCATTTGGCAGGAATACCCTGTGTTACTATTTGTTAAGATAACTATAATTTGGCTACATAATTGAGAGCTTACTCAGTGTGGTGGTGTACCATCAACATGGAAAGCATTATTGGTTGTTACATGTTGAATTCCTACACTGCATTGAGACATGTGAATTGAGGGGCTGAATGATATAGACTGTTTTCAGTGAACAGTCTAGTTTAAGAATATATAGAAAAGTAGTTATTTGCATTCACAATAACTCCTGGAGCTCAGCATTTCTCTTCATTGTGGCATTTTGTTATTTCATGAAATAAAAAAGTTATTGAAGGGGGATAATATATAGTTCTCCAAGCTAACAATCTTGCTAATACGTCGGAAAGGGGAACAGTGGGGTGAGCTCGAATTTTTGGGGTATGATACTGCTCAGCTTCCTGAGCAAAATTTATGCTAGGTTGCTGGAAAGGAGGCTCAGACCCATTGCTTTTGTTGGCTTCATCAAACCATGACCTTAAGTATGCACTGGAACAGTTTGCAGCTGAGTGTGAAGCTCCCTTCTAGTTGGGACGGAATTTCTGCCTCAAGTGAAAGGGTTTAAGTATCTTGGGATATTTTTCACGAGTGTGGCTGGATGGAAAAGAGATGGACAGGCGGATCGTTTCATTGTAAGCAGTAAAGTTGGCATTGTACTGGACCATTGTAGTTAAAAGGGAACTGAACCAAAAGGCAAAGCTTTAGATTTACCAGTCTATGTTCAAACCCTGACCTATAGTCATGAGCTTTGGGTCAGAATAGGATCATGGATACAAGAGGCTGAAATGAGTTTCCTCTGCATGGTGTGCTGGGCTCAGTCTTAGGGATAGGATAAGGAGCTCCCTGCTGATGTAAGAGCTCCTTAGTAGAACTGCTGCTCCTTCCCGTTGAAACCAGTTGAGGTGGTTTGGGCATCTGATTAGGATGTCTCAGGGGCACCTTCCATTGGAGGTCTGCAGGGACATCCGGTTGGTAGGAGACCCAGCTAGGTCTCCAGCTACGTAGCTGGATAGATTATATATCTCATCTGGTCTGGTCTGGTATATTGCTTATAGGACATACACTGTGTGTCATATCTAGGATATATCTTAACAGTCTCATTAAGAAGATGGAATTAGTTTATTCTAGCACTTTTTTCTCATTACATGAATGATTTTGTTTAAGGTTCGTTACTGGCCTGTAGTCAGGTAGTTAATTTTTTTCCCCATTTAAATTTTTTATATCATACAACATAGATACATAGATCTGTAAAGTACAGAACACTACATGTAAGCCATCAACAGTAACCCTAAAAACCCCCGCAAAAATACCACAGTCATAAATCACATGTGGGATACACACAGGTATCAAATACAAAAAAATGATAAATAAATGAAAAACAAACAGAACCATTATCTTATTTATTCTACATAGATAGATAAATAAATATTGGGAGAGATGGTACATTAGCAAAGTTTTCTTTACAATCTGTTACTTATACATGTGCCAGAATGGACGCCACTTTAAATTATAGTTGGACTTCTTATAGTACAATGTTACTTTTCCTTTCTAATTTTATAACATGCAGTTTTCTCTGTAAACCCATTGGCCTGTGAGAATACACCTGTGGTACAGCCTAAATGGAAGGGTTATGCTATGTTTTCTCTATAGCTGCTTCTACTGCTTTTACTTGTATGTCTGACCTAAGCTACTAACCATTTGAATTCCATCATAATCTCTATAAAAGCACTGAGTGTTAATGGCAAAGAGGATGAAAATAATATGAGGAAGAAACACTCAGAAATGCTGAGCTAATTCTGAAATGTAATCAAAAATCTTCCTTGTTAATAAATTCATTTTTAGCCTTGCAGAAAATTCACTAAATTATTGCAGTAATGTAACTTAGCTTCCTGCTTCCAGCCCAGTAATTAGATTCACACAAACAGACCTGGAGTTATATCTGAAGATAGAAAAAAAAAAAATTAGTTCAGCCTTTTAAGATCAGGAAACTACTGTAGGTTGACTCGGGATATGTTTTTGTTTCCCTGTAGGGCTTTGGTGTGACGTTTCAGTCGTGTGCTTTAGTGTCCATCATTATATTGTTTAGTATATATATCCGAGCAAAATCAAAGTGTGCTGTGATATAGCTTACTCCCCAGAGAAGGAAATTTTGTGTCCCCTCAGATCTTCATCATACTGCTTTCTCACAGATACTATTTGAGTTGGAGGGAGAAAAAAAGGGTGTGCTGTCTCTCCCTGAGTTTTTAAGCTTTCATCAGTGACTAAGAGGCAGAGAGAGTGCTGTGTCATGGTGCTTAGTGGTTGAGGACAGTGAGTCAGCAGTGAAGATGATGGATCAGACTCTCCATCTAAATGTTCTGCTCACTACTGATAACTACTGATAACTACTGATGTGAAGGCATTCTGTGTCTAAATATTATTCAGGGTGAAAAATACCAACTAAACTTGACACTGTGAATTCAATATTGTATTTCATTATATAGCACTTCAACTAGTGATGATTTTCAAGTAGTGAGAAATGATCTTTATAGTTAACAATAACTTAAGGTGATGTCTTCAAATGCCTTGTTTTGTGCAACCAACACTCCAAAATTCAAAGGTATTCAGTTTACAGTAATATAAAATGTAGAAAGGCAAAACTCCTCCTCATTGGAGGAGCTTGAAACAGGGAATGTTTGGCGTCTTTGCATGATAAATGACTTAAATGATGACCAGATATCCCACTTGGTTATGCAGAGTTACCACTCAAAATTTGGGACCAACTGTAAGTTGGTTGACAACTATAAAGCTGAGTGTTTAATGATTCTCTTTGAGTAATGATGCAAAGACTTAGGCTAAAGCTTAACGGTCTTAGACCAAATGTCAGCATCTTCAGCTGATGAAGGGTACTATTTTTGTTTTATTGTGAGTAGAGCTAGTTAGCCCTGGTATAGGAGAACAGTATTTTTAAGAAGAAATCTTGATATCAGACTGTTCAAGATTAGCCAAGTCATCCTGGATTACCCACATTCAACAACTAGCAGGGCAGAGGTGATACTTTTACCCTCTGATATCCTTAAGCGTTTGGTTGAGCTGCAGTGGATGTTTCAGTCCTGAATGGGAGTTTATCTAACGTAATCTGTAACCCCACAATGTCATACATGATATTCTAACTTCAGGCCTTGGAAGTAGGACAAGGTCACTGTAGGTAGCTAGTTAAAAAGGCATGCTAGTGTTAGCAGCTTAGATTAGAGAAGATAAACCTTTTGATTAATTTCTTACACCATTTTTTTGTGTTTTAGTTTTCAAAAAGTGGTTAAACATAAGACACCACCTTTCTTATGCTTTCAAAGTCAAAGTACTGTGTTACTGCAGCTCCATGCACACAAAACTGGACTTTATACACTAGTCATGAGGGAGATTTAATTTCAAATAGACCATGGGTGGATAAGTAAAGTGTGTTAAATTTCTGTTTAAAGTAGGACAGATCTGGAGCAAAGTAAGATAGGTGATGTATTGATAAATTAGAATGAGGTCATTAGCATAATCAATAGCTGTGCATCAGATCATGGCTTGCAAATAGGGAAACCAAATGAGGGCACAGAAATGTGATTACTCTGCCTGATGAAAACTACTTTATGTAAAGATTTGCAACTGTATGCCCATTTGATTAACTGTGAATTTAAGTCAGATTATGTTCATCATAAGCGAGCCTGTCCCTGCAAGTTTTGAATTCTCGGTTACAGTAAATTTTCTTTCATATGAATAATGAATTAAATTTCACAGATATTGAACAACACATCTGGAATGGCAGCAGCATGTCTGCATGCCGCACTGGGGTATAGATGATTTAGGACCAGAGTTAGTAAGATGAAATGCGGTTGTCAGCAATATACCACTGGCTGACTGGACTTAACTTTAGCACTATGGATCTATTCCACTGAAGTTAGAGGGATATAAGATACCGGCTCACAGCCACTCATCTGCAGTGCTGCTAAATGGATATATAAGGCAGATGTGATTGATGCCTGCTGACTTCCCCATTTGCTTTGCATCCATCCCCCTCATTAATAAAATCACGGAGAAAAAAAGATCTGAAAATCGTACACGTTATCTATCAATGAGTCAGCCATGCCTAAGCAGACTTTTTTTCTTTAAGAGATTGATTCTAGTATAATATACGTTATGCTGCTAAAATGATGAATTGATTGTTGAATTGATTTGAAATTAGGTGGCTGTATTCTAAACATTTGTCAGTCACATACCATAATATGCCACCATAATGATTCCTGGCAGTTATGTATCCTCTTTTCCCCAGGGTAAACCATCAGATCTAAGAGCTGTTGACATTTAGGTACACATGATCTAACATTTTAGGTGCCAGTTTATTGCAATTAATTATTCTGAGCAAAAATGTAGGAACAAAAAAACAAAATTCTTCCTCTTTCTCCAGAGGTTATACTGAAATTTTTGAACCTAGTAGTTTGTGTCTACCTTTTATGTAAATATTTTAATGTCTGTCTTTTTTATGTTTGGCTTAATCTGTATTAAAATGAATTGTCATATTCTTCTTATATACCCACTATAACAACAGGGAGTGTAGAACAATAACCTTTACCTTTTGTATATAGGTTTGTTATATGTGGATTTTACCAAACTGACATAAAGGATTATTACCAAAGTTGCTTAAAATAACCATTTCCATTTTGTGCCTTCAAAAATGAATACATTTTCCTTTATTCCATTGCATAAGTCCCCTATATGCAAACAAAAATAGAAAGTGTATTGTCAAGGATTAATGTAGGTTATTTGAAATGCACAGGCATTGATCACAGCAATCAGTGTTTTTGGAGCTAAACAATGCTCAAAAATTGTAACTGGATCTATGTCTAAATAAGCATGGACTTATCACGAATTACACCATGGTCCAACACTTGAAAATTCTTTTTCATTGTGATAAAGATATTTTTTTGCTTCAAGGTAAAATACAGTTTTATACTTACACTCGTAAAGTTGCCATTTGTAGGCACACCATGCAGATTATGGGGGATAAGGATGTCCCTGTAAAAGAAATGAAAACTTAGTGCCCTTGAAAACTTGATTTTAATCCTTTAGTATGACTATAACTTTAAAATATTGAATGTCCAGCAATCAAAGTTTAAACTTGAAAAAAAATATTGCTCAAGAATTATACATTAAGGATTTAACCCTCAAAAAATAAAAGAAAGTGCATGTACTTCATCAGGACTATGTGGGGTTGGTTTAATCAGATTTGATTGACAGTGTTGGCAACATAAACATAAAACAACCTCACAATGGTCATCAAGCCTCATTTCAATGTCATACATGACATAATATTTTCTTTGAGCTGCGGTCTTGCCACTTCAAATCACTGAGAATAGCATATATGGAAACACAGATACACAAATCTCTTGTAAAATAACAAAACCTTTCCCACTCTGTGTTTCCATGTAAAAACCCCATCACCACTAGATGATTGCGAGAATCAGTTTCCAGTGCCTTTAAAAGCAACTAGATTCGATATTGTTAGCTTAATAAATCAGTCTATTGGCTTGGCAACCTGTTTAGATGCTATGCATATGACAGACAACTGTCAGCAAAATTGGTTTTATGCTCTCAGATGACAGTCCTTCAGCTGGAGTGGTTGACTTTCCTTCACTTTTGCTCTCTTTTGGATCTTTGCATCTCATCTCTGTATTCTTATTCTTTCCATTTAATATATTAAAGGGGAAATGTAGGTGTTTTGGAACACATGCCGGTTGCAGCAACAGCTCTGTAATTACACATGAGCCTGATGCCATCGCTGGTCACTCCCATGCACACTAATAAGCTCCCTGGGAAGCAGTGACAGCCATAGCAGAAACCATGACCTCCAATCTCGCTGTTAGGTTTATTGAGTGTCTAAATGAAAGAAGACGAGGCCTCTTGTCTCTCATTTCTCACATTATGGGTTTTTCTTCTCTTGCAGTTGGAAAGACGTCTCTGATCACACGGTTCATGTATGACAGCTTCGACAACACATATCAGGTAGGTACTACTACAGGCAGAGTCAATATTTTATCTCTAATGACCAATTTTGTCTGTATTGATCATTCACACTGTGCTCTATGCTTCTAATTTGATAGTGAAACATACAGCTTTACACAAATTAAAGAACTAAACCTCTTCTCTACCCTTACAAATACAGTGAATTGGAAGTGAAATTAGTTACTAGTATAATATTCAAGGAAATTAATTTGCAAGAAATAACTATTTTGTGTGTGTGAGTGTTTTTGTGTGTAAAACAAGGAAGTTAAAGCCAACACAGATATTAGAATAGACATGTTTGCACTAAACCAGATCAAAAGGGGCCTCGGGCAATCACTATTTCTGACCTTGTTCTCTAAAGCAGCATAATCTCACTAGCCAACCTAAAAACAGAATATTGCTTATGCAGCCACAGCACTTTTTGCAAGCATCTGCAGACATGCAAAAGACCCTTATATAGAACCTCTGGTATTGTTGCTTCTTAAGCAAAAAATATCTACTTCTGTAGTAATAAAAAAGGAATTAAAAGTAAATCTTACAGAGCAATTCCACCTTCCTTATCATATCATGTAGAGTGTGTATGTGTGTGTTCTTTAGCACACTCAGGCTCTATATTGAGGGAGTGTAGAGTATTATGAGCCTTAGCAATGTGTGCAAAACCATAAGCAGATTAGCCTTAGAAATACTATAATACTATCAGTATATTAGAAGACTAAAGGTGAAGAAAACCTAAGGGGAAACTTTTATTTAGCTAAATTTCAAGTAAGAAATACAACTGAAATTGTCACTGATATATCATTTATCATCTACTCTGCTGGTATACTTGATAGTAATTTAAGTGCACAAACCATCGTTCAGTGTAAGTATCATATGTATTGTTATGAGATCCAGCAGTAAGGCTGCAGCTCATGATTATTAAATGTGTCTGTAAAACAAACACAAACAGTGAAAATGCTTGTCACCCTTTGGTAGAGTTCAAGGTGATGCCATCAAATTTCTTGCTTTGGTCAACCACCAGCCTAAAACCCAAAGATATTCTATTTTAATGTGTGGTTTTTCTGTTGGACGGGGCTTAAATGATGAATCCATCAAAATAGTTGCTGAATAATTTTCTGTTGACTACCTGATTAATTGATTCATTGCTGTAGTTCTAGCCAGAAGACTTCTATCATTTTACATTGCTCTACAGATGAAATTTCAGGAGATGTTTTCTATTTAATACAACATTTGACTCTATTTAACGGTTGTGTGACAAGACAGTCATGCCTCACATATGTTTGAAGTTTTGCATATTGTTTGTCGCTGGAGATTTGGTGAAATATGTGCAAAATACAAGGAACACAGTATACATTGGCAGTGCATAGTGTGGTGAAAGGTGACATTTTGTATTTGAGTTGATGGTGGATTTAAGTAATGTATACAGTAGACCAGATTAGTCCAAAGAGACTCTTTTTGGCAATGAATGATGTCTGTTTAACCAAAACCTGAACCTCACCCGAAGCAATGTCTCCTTTTTAATATGAGCAGATGTTACTTTAAAAACGTGAGTTGGAGGAAAGATTTCCATCAAGTCAGCAGAGTAAAAAACGTTCCTCCTCCTGGTCCTAAGACTTGAGACCTGCAGCCTCATGCCAATAAAATCAAATGTTAATCTAACCCTGCCTTTATATTATCTGAAGCGGTCTCTAAAGATTACCTTAGTTCTTGATCTAAGCTATACCTCCTTTATCCTCACTGTTTTCAATCTAACTTGACTTTGATTTCCTTTATGATATAATCACTTATTATTTAAAACTGTTTCTCTATCACCAAGCGTAGAAGTTTGATAAAGTAATAGTGCTATACTTTAGGGGATATTCTTGTGGACTGTCAGATAAGAAGATAGATAACACTTTCTTTTATCCATGCAGTGTAAGGCTACCACCAGCAGCTGATTCTTGTAGCTGAGCACACAAACTGTTAAAAGGGGATTGTAACAATAATTTGCAGTTGTATGAACTTTAATGGTTGTGATTAACTTCCTGGTCTTCCCTGGTTCCGAACAAATTGGCGGCAACATAGCCCTATGCCAGGTAGACTGGTGACCTGTCCAGGGTGTACCTCGCCTAATGTCAGTAGGGATGGGCTCCCACCTCCCCCACAACACTCAAAATAATAGGTGCTATAGATAACCAATGGATTGATGGAATTTCAGGTGCTGATAGTGGATTTTGCTACCCTTTTACATAGCCAGGCTAGATGTTTCCCCATTTTTCCCTACTTTGTGCCAAGCTAAGCTAATCAGCTGCTGGCGATAGTTTCAATTCATATTTAACACACAGGTATGAGAGTGGTATCAATCTTCTCATCTCAGTCACTGCCAGAAAGCAAATAAGCATATTTTCTGAAATGTCAGACTTTTAAGAGAGTTGCACAGCATAGGGAGGACAAAGTCTAGTACACAGATTGTGGGATGGACATGGTCAAAAAAAAATTCAGCTTGTACTGAGTTAGTTTTCATAATATTATCAGTGTTGCTACAAAGACTTGTTTTCTTTGGCCTAACAGCGTCTTGCTAACCCCCCAAAAAGGAAAGAAAAGCAAGTGTCTATTCTTCAGTGTTCACACAAGTACTATGCTTTGTTGAAATGAGATTTGGATGGCTCATTGTGTGTGGATTAAGTTGTGTAGGTCAGCGCTATGATGCTGTGCTTTCACAGTTGCTACTGCATCACACACACATTTCACAGTCTGTCAGGACTCATATCTTATGTCTTGCTGCTAAAACTCCATGATGCATGATGATGTTTTAAAAAACAAACTTAAAAAAACGTCACTCTCACAAATTGCTGTGGAACTAGTTTTCAATTCATTACTTCATTTTCAGAGATTTTCAAACTGTGAGGGGTGCCCTCCCAGAGGGGAATGGGAGAGCTGAAGTTGGGACACAGGGAGACCAAGAAAATGCGTGGTGAAATGCAAAGTTGCATGCCATTGTTGTAAAAACAAGGATAAGGTAGTGAGTGTAGTCTGGCCCACTTATTAACATGGTCAACAGTTACAGCTGCAGCTATGGCTGTTAAAGAGAGGTCATGGGGTCACTTAAGGTACTTTAAAAACCCTGGCAGTCTGGCAATTTGCATAAAAAAAAAATCATACTCTTCTATCAGGTTATAACTCTGTCAAATCCACACACAGAGATACGATACACATATTTGGTAGGTATATCTTAGGTTTACTATGACTTGCTCTTTCCAAGAATATCACTACTGATGATATCTATCCTGGATAAACTTCAACAAATCCCCTGAATTTTAATTAATTAATTTATTTTTTAAGAGATGCTTCTGATGACATCATGTTTTTAAGTTTTCTTCAGTATCGAAATAATCCAGTGATAGTTTCCTGTACATCCGTGGGCACGTTGCAATCAGGAACTGCTAATAAGTAACGATTACTATTTTCAGGGGGTAGTAAACTCCCAATTATAAGTACCTGTAGTGAATGTGGGCTTCTATTGTTACCTGCAGGCTTTGTCACTCCAAGGCCCCTATATAACCTAAATGCAGCTGGATGAAGTCAGCACTAAGTGCAGTCATTCTGAGCAGTATGGGAGAATATGGTTTTCTAGACACCAGCCTCATAGTGATGAGACCTGAAAATACAGAGAGCTCTCCTCACCTTCAATTTTTCAGCCATGTCCTCTGCTTTTTAACTGTGCAGGCAGCATGCTCGGCAGACAGATGCCAGACAGATATCATCTGCTTATTAAATAATGTCCCTGTGTGCTGTATAATGTCAATCTCTGCCCCACACTCCTGTAATGGCCTGTGTCTCAAATGATAACAGCAGCCAGGGAGGACTATGAAAATCAGATGGTTATTTTATTTGCATATAAAATAGAGCCATTTGAATCCACCATTTAACTCTGAGTCAGCCTCTTCATTCCCTTCTCAGAGTCACCTTGTTTTGTTTTTGTTTTTTCAGATAGTGGATTAATGATTTTGTTATGGTTGCCATAACCTCCGTCTTGTAGCCATAGATCAAAGCCAAGTATGTGTGTTTTATCCTGTGTGTGTGCTTGCATGCTGTCCCTGTATCTTTTCCTCCCTGGCTCAGTGACAGGTAGTGCTATAAGTGATTTTGCAGTCTTTTTCTAGCTCAGCTCCTGAGACCTTTGAGTATTAATTAAAATACTGAATTCATTAGCTCAGTTTGAGTGTTTATGCTGCTGCTCAGAGGGGAGGCTAGATTTGCCAGCGAGGGTGGATAGATGCTTTGAATGGGAGCCTGCAGGGAAGAAATGTGTCTTGATGACAAGATTTATGAAGTTCTTCAGGCTTACATATTACTGGGTTTTTTTTGTTTTCTTGCAAGCCAAGGTTTTAGGTTTTAGCAGATCCTGTTCAGTCCTTTGAAGGAAGAGTAGCAGTATATTTAGAGAACTAGGGGCCATAAGAAAGATGAAACTGAGCATGGTAGTGACTTTAGTCAGCAGGAGGATGAGAGCAGGGCAAGTCAGATTTACTGCCTCTAAAGCAGCAGACTCCCATCAAGCAGCCACCCAGCCGAAAGACACACAGGCAGGCATCCTTCCTGCCTGGCAGCACACGCTTAAGGGCTCAGAGACCTCCAGGGACAGAATGCCTTTGTCAACCATGGTGGAGCTGTCAGTCAGGCCTGGCCACCAGGCTGTGACTGCATCTGTCTGCTCTGCCAAAACACTCGGCTATTTAGTGTAGTAACTGGTGAATCTGATTTCTTGGACACATTGGGAATATGTAAGATATCACACCTGGTGCCCATTTGAAACAGAGGATCATCTCATTTAAAAAAAAAAAAAAAAAAGTGAAATTTTACTTATTACCACTGTGGTGCTTTTTGTGTAATTTAGCTAAATTTTTACTTATACTAAGTTTGAAAATGGTTTGGTTTGAAAATTATTTTCCCAATGATCTATCTAATATTTGTAACCCTTTTGAGAAAAACAGCATAGAGCTAAAACAATTACTAAACTGGAAATTAATAAGTAACTGTTTTGAAAGTGAAGTAGCTGTTATCTGTCATTTTTGAATAAAACAAATAATTTGAAGATGCTACCCTGGACTGGAAGGAAATTGTGAGCATTTTTTTAACCATTTGCCAAATGAAAATACTCAACACATAATCAGTAATTAAAATAATCATTAGTTTCAGCTCTAATCCTCTGTTACCACTGCGACTCTTTTTTAACCAGCGATACTTAGTTCTCTTTGCTGCTTCAGTGATCCAATCTGCTGTCAGGGTTGGTTTAATCTTAATCCTGTTTTGAGGTAAAAATCTACCCATAATGCTTTGTGATGCGAGTTAAAAAGACTTATTATGAATGCACTGGTACTACCCATTGATCACAAATTCAGCATGCTATAACTGCCTGCTGTCTGAAGAAGGCGATAATCATATATTGATTGGTTTTCTCTCATGCTAGCAGTAGACTTCAAATTAATCAGGTATCATGTGCTCACAAACTACTGTTAAAACACCACTGTGGGCAAATGTGAGTGTGCTCACTGTGCCTGAGCTACTTCTGGTTTACCAGCATCCCTGCAGGAGGGAGGACCTTGAAAATCATGATGGGAGCAGTAGTGGTGGAAAAAATATTAAGAGTCTCTGCTTATATAAAAGCAGAAATACCAAAATAGAAAATAGTCGAAAATATTACAAGACAAAGTCTTGTGTTCATTAACTAAGTTACATGCTGTGATTGAGGCCACATGTGGCATTTTTCTTTTTGGTCACAAGAGCAACATCTTGTTTGTGCCAACACTCCAAGTATAATTTCATTTGAATTATCCTGCAGACCTTATGCTCCGTGACCTCTCCCAGTCAGCATTTGTGGCTCAACAGTGGTCTGAGGAAGGGCCAATTCATGATAGCAATGAAGGGCTGTTGTGGCATAAGTCACAGAAAATTTTTTATTTTTGGTTATGAGAAGAATATGTCATCACACACTGCACCCTGCTGTGTATGGGGATGGATAGCCACAGATATAAACTTGTGGTACTTCTGTCAGGCGAAACTTGGAATTTAGCATTCAGGTACTTTATCTTGAAGACTTCTCCTTGATCTAGGGTGGCCTTGATTGTACCTCTTTAGCATGGACAAATACATCTGCCAAATTTTTAAATGTGCATGTAAATGTGAAAGGGGTTGAATCACCACCCAGCTGAGCATTTCCACTCAGCTTTATGGGGCTGTTTGTCAGTTTTCCGGTCATTGTTTTGATTGAATCTCACTGTTCTCTTCAGCGGTTTTGTTGCTGTTTTCGGTAAAGCTCCAGAGACCCACTGTTTACTACCTGCTGTTAACCTAATGACACAGTTTGTGACTAGCTTGTGAACTCAGTGGTGCATTTAGTGGCTAAAGACTTGGTGTAGTCCAAATGAAAGATTTTAGTATTTCATAGATTCAACTCCTGCTTCACCAAAAAGACAATCATTAGTTTGACTCCAGAGTATGGTCTGTAGCCTAAAACACTCAAGTGCTCACAAATCTGAAATTCAAGTTAAAATCAACTTATTTAAACTTATTTAATTCGTGAATTCATATGTGAAAGAAGTGAAGACAGCCATACTGAAGTTAAATATAAATTTAAAATGTATAATCAGTGAAATCCCTCAAATCTGTTAAAAGCATTTCTTTGCCCTAGTCACTGGCAGAATGGGTATGAGAGTCATGGCCTGTCTTCTAAGGATGTGTGCTAGTTAAAAATTTAAAAGAAATATTAATAATTTCTGGTGATCTAATCTGTTCATGTATAGCCATCTGTGTGGGATTCTATATTTAAAACTGGGGCCAGAGAGAGCCCACAGCACCTCTGCCAAACTCCTGCAACATCTCTGTTCTTTAAACTTCATTCAAGCTTCTATGTTAATAATATAACTGCAAATAAGAAAAAAATTAGTTTTTTCTCAGTTAACCCAATTTCTTAAGTTTTTGATAGGCTGTTTTGTGTGTCAGTTTTGCAAAATTAGTGCTGTCTGTATCCATCATATAGTGATTTTTTTTTTTTTTTTTTTTTTGTCAGAAATGACCACAAAACATAAAGTTGTTTCTTTTTCAGCAATTTCTACCAGAATGAATAGGGATTTATTTAGAAAATTCACTTAGTCTACCTGTTTGTTTTGGGGCTGACACAACCTAAAATTATATTTTATATTTCATTAACTATAGTCTTGTATCCAGCACTTTATAATTTGAATTTCTTTGAGCATATTTATTTTTAGCCTAATGTTGCTTGATCTGGCTGAGTGTAAAGGAAGTATAAATGATATCCTGTCTTAATGCCAGATTCTCTGTTAGTCCACTGTGGTAGCTGGCATTGCCAAGGAAACGAGTGCGTGATCGAGCTGCTGATGCCCATCTCTGTCAAAGTGGGCAGTGGGCACCATGCTGCACTGCCTAATTAGACAAACATAACAGATACACAGACTTGCTTAATCACAGTTGGGTAAAAATGTATAAAATGTGTCTTGGTACAGATGATACTCTGAAATGTCTGTGAATAAGTGCTAGTGGGGAGCTATATCCTCGAGTCTGCAGACAGGTAATTCCCTGTCAGCCTGTCAGCCATCTACAGTACGGGCTCCAGCTGGCCACTGCTGGGCTAAGCAGGCTAGGGTCACATAGGCTGTAACCACACAGCTGGGGAATGCCACATTAGCCCGCATCAGTGCTACACAAGCTCCCGTCGACCCTTCGAACCCTGGCTCCTCACACGCACACTGATATACCAAACATCTGGATGCACTGCATGATAGGGCCACAAACCACATCTGCCTTGGCCAGCTGTCAATGGAAATTTCTCATTTTAAACTCTGTTGTTTCCCACAATTCATCTTTTGTTCTGAAAATTATTTATGCATACTGGGGAAATTAGGAAGATTTCCAACAGATGTCTGCAAAGCTTTAATAGAATAGTTACTCTTAATATTGAATGTAATACTGACTAATGTTTTAGAAGCATTGTGTTGTGTGTTTTAAAACAAAACCACTTTTGTAATTGTGAGATCTGAAAGTTTGTTGTCAAATGTCCAAAGCTGAACAGTACTAGCACTGAATTGCGGTAAAACTAAAAAAAAAAAACGAGATCTGCAGATTAACATCGATTTCTAGGTTTAGGAGCCAGAGCACCTGATGATATTATGGCAGGCAGCAAAGATGAGAGCTGTGGGCTTGGCTAAGAAAAGTAAACAACCCTTGAAGAGGGACCACACTGCCATCCGCCTTGTATCACAATAGGGGAATGATTTGATTGCTTTTTTTAAAAAGATGATGTTGAATGGTATTAGCTATGATTTTAAGCAGCCCATTTCATTATAAAAAACATACAAAATACATATGAAATCAGTATCGTAGCTCTGATAACTGAAGTGTAATATTTACATCCCTTGAGACCACTTTCCCATTCAAGTGAATGGGAAAGTGGTCTCAGACATTTGGACCCCACTGTATTGTGACCTGCTCAAATCTAAAAACCAACTGCATTTGATGATTAATCCAAACATCTGGATTCAAAAGCAAGCACAGAGTTGAATCAAAAATGTATAAAAAGCGACACAAAAGTGGCCTTTTAGACTGCTATTGTAGTGTATTGTGTTCATTATATGATATTTATTAGCTCAGCACATAAGGTTGATGTGATCAGGACTGCAATGAACCATGGATCTTACTGTAAATTGTCCTCCTCTTCATCATTTGTAGCTTTTAACTTTGATTATCCAGTTCCCCAGTAAAAACTCTGTTGTTTGCTTTTTGTGGTATTTACAGTGATGTTGAACCATGGTTATCTTCTTTCCTTAAACTAGGCCACGATTGGAATTGACTTCTTGTCAAAAACCATGTACTTGGAAGACCGAACGGTAAGAATCTCAGTCACAGCTGTATAAGTTTGTGAAAAATAATGTTTGGTATGTGTCAGCACCGCAATAACTCATCTCAGAGAGAAATATTATAGACTATTGCACTGTCCATCTTCAAAATAATGTCATGCATGCATTCAACCTTTACCAAGTAGCTTATGATATGTAGATGAATACAGTCAAACCTGTCTGCATGTCTGTTTATCCTGGGGAATATTTCATACAGCAGTGCGACCTTGGAAGTGTCAATGATGAGGAGTCCACTTGTGTAAATAATGCCTGTTTATGAATCTTGTGCTGTGTATGTGTTGTCTTGTTGCCTGTGTATCTGGAGGGAGCCCACTGTTTCCAGGCTCTCTGACTATCTGAATAATCTCAGCCTCCTCAGCTTTTTCTCTCTGAACCCCAGGTGAGGTTGCAGCTCTGGGACACAGCAGGACAAGAGCGCTTCAGGAGCCTCATTCCCAGTTATATACGGGACTCCACTGTGGCTGTGGTTGTCTACGACATTACAAGTCAGTCTCCCTCTAGAAGTCTGATGAATTTACCCAGTTAGCAGCTGTTACGCCTGCAAATATCCTTTTTTTTTTAATTTAAATTAATTTTTTTTTTTTTTTTTTTTTTTTACATTTTACTGTCAGATGGGTGGCCACGGCTAATCTCTCTCTCACTGTAAAAAACCTTTGCAGAAAAAAACGTCACTGACACTAATTGTAAATCAATGTGACGGATGGATTATACTGCGAAGTGAGATCAAAGATGAGATTTCACAAATATCAAATATCATTTTATTATCATCTCCAAAATTGGATCCACTGAGCAATGAGATGAAACGTGTCACATTAACCTCCCACCTTCTCACCTTTTCTAGAGAACCAGTAACCTTGCCTGAAGGAGAATATAGATAACAAGATTGTAAAAATTCCTCTCTCTGTCCACCAAGGAAAAGAACCACTTTGGTGCTTTTCTTTAGGCGCAAACCAAGGGGATTTTGAATGGCCATTGCTGTGCAATTTGCTCTTCAGAGCACCAATTTCAGCCTCTATTTGGTGTAGCTTGCTTGTGGTCTGTAGTTGAATGACTATTTACATATATTGCAATTGACAGTAGTAACATAATTCTCAAATCTGTCACTGGCCTTATTCAGTTGTTTAAAAGAGCAAAGACTAGGACACTTAGTCTAACATTTCTGCTGTAGGGGGGTGATTTTTATTCCTAGTTTAATAGCAAAACATGGGTTACCATCCACCATAACCAATTTCTCTTATCACCTTGAAACCTGTTGTCTGTCTCATCAAAATCCCAGTCCAAGAATATGATAGGAACCTTAGTTTGCCCGCCAGCAAGCCTGCATAGTCAGTGAATGTGGCAAGGTGAAAGGGAATTTAACTTTAAAATTCTCCGGCGCTGTTAATGTACATTATAACGTTTATTGTGTCATTTATTTATTTATTGTGGATTTATTGTGTAATGGTGGTACTGCATACATCCTACAGTGGGCTCTTATGTTTTGATCATGACATGTGAGATGCCACACTGGATTTTTTTCATTATCCTCATCTTGTATTAATTATTAGTACCCTGATTACAAAATGTTCAATTCATTATATATCAGCAGATTTCACATTATTTCTCCCCAGCATGTCACTGTTTAAGAACTGAGGTGAAGTGTTAATGGTTTTTTCTAGAGCACTAAGAGCAGGAGAGCTGTCAGTTGATTGAAGGTCACTGCATTGTATGGACAGCATCTTCTATTCAACTCTGCTTTATTTCTTTTCTTTCACATAAACAGATGTTAACTCGTTCCAGCAAACGTCAAAATGGATCGATGATGTGAGAACAGAGAGAGGAAGTGATGTCATCATTATGCTTGTCGGCAACAAAACAGACCTGGCAGATAAGAGGTATGTGGTTACCAATGAACCTGCCTCCTAACTTCATTACTTGTATCACATTTCATCTTCTAGTTAGAAATTCTTTTTAAGCCTTGATACCATAGCAACCGCGATGTGCATAGTGTCTGCAGGAACATTCAGCTGAGCACAATACCACAAACTCAAAACATGATAAAAATAACGGGATGACTGCACATGCTGTCCTTGCAGAGCAGATGGTTTGATAAGATGTTGGAGCGTCTTGCTCACTGGAAAACTAACTATCAATATAGCTCCTTAATTGTTTGCTGTGTTAATTTAATATTAATACCTCCTCAATGGCATATGCAGAAAGGTAAGATAAATTAGTGTTTACTGTATAATTTATCAAATATCTTAATTAATACACTCAGAAGGCATAATTATTATTTTTGTGTATTATTAGGCATTATGGTGGGACATGAGGTGGTTCAGCTGCCGTCTTGAGCAAACCACTTGTTTTGAAATGAGAAAATTTATGCCTGTTTAAGCAAATTATGTAGTGATTTAGTGCCTGGTGACACACACACACACACACACACACACACACAGAGTATTTGTTTATTATAGAATTTTATAGTTCTAGTTAGGAGAAAGTGATAAAATGCAAGAGGTGAGACAGTATGTTTAATGAAATTGGGAAGGTATAAGAATTTCACTTAAGGGGAAGGGAATGCTAAGAGAAAAGGGTAGTAATGAAATGAAACAATGCATAAATACACAGGAGTGGAGGAATAGCACAAAGTAGAGGTAGAATTAAACCATAAAAAGACTTGTGTCCTGGTGCCAATATGCACGAATGGTGCATACTGTATGTACAAAATCTTTCTTTTACCCATGACATCCCGGGTAATCTTATCTAAAGGTGCCTCCTTTATTTGCGCAGAAGTCCTTTCCCTGATATTATTTAGAAACATAGAAAATTTGGCTAGTAATGTAATAATAGTAATAGTAGTAATTTCCCCAACATATTTGGATATGCTGAATTTTCAGTAGTGAATTTTTATTTATCTTTTCATTTTTTTTAATTTTATGTAACCTTTATCCAGAAAGTATCCTGGGATTCATTATCACTCACAAAAATGTTTGCAAGCTCCTGTAAAAATTGCAGTGTAGAGTAGTTGACACATAATCACAACACCACAAGAATTTGATACATTCATGTGTATGTGGCTGCTGAAAACTGGACACCGCAAACATATGTTTTTGACCCCTCGTGATGTTTATATGACAGAACATGAACCTGCAAATATTACCATGCTAACGTGCTAAACTAAGTTAGTGAACATGGTATACATTATAACATTAGCATGCTGGCATTGTCATTGGGAGCATGTCAGCATGTCACTATAGCATTTAGCTTGAAGCACCACTGTGTCTAAGTACAGCCTCATAGAGCTGCTAGCAAAGCTGTTGATTCTGTCTTTTTTTTTAATTACTTCTTACTTCTTTCCTTCTTATGTATCTTTTATTTCCTATTAAAATATTCTTAACTGATCAACTTTACAGTTATCCTCTCAAAAGTACATTATATATTCAGTAATTTTTGTATCAGAAAAAATTCCTGAGCAATAATTCTTAGCAAAGTGATAATAATTATGATAATTTAATTTATTTGTAAAGCGCATAGCACATAACATAACATACTCTTAACATAGTTACAAAGTGCTATAACAAAGGAAATAAAATACAGTAATAAATTATACAGTAAAACACAACCCAAAAAAAATACATAAGATAACATATAAATAAATCAAAAATTGTTAGTAAGATATCAAATCATACAAGTCAGTATAAAGCCTGTTTAAATGTGTACACGGTAAACAATTTATTTCTCAATATACGTACATTTATTCAGAGAACAGAGTTTATTTTGTCATAATTCTGAGCTGAAGTTTGGAGGCTGACAAACAGCTCATCTAGTCCATTATTTAGTCTTTCTTCTGTGTTATTTCTGGTCCACTGTCTGTAAGTAATGACAGGCCTCTGGGACATCCTTTGCTTGAGTTTGTGCAGATGCTGTTCTCATTCCCAGTCTGCTTCCATGCTGGAGACTCAAGTCAAGACTTTGCAAAGACAGCCTAGCATCAACTTTTTGCTATGGTTCGCTGATCTTTGTGTGTTTTCTGAGAAAATGGCATCCATCAGAGAATCAGACTACTTTCTGTTTTTTTCCCTTTCTCTTAACCTGTCAAATATGCGGCCACACTGAATATTTAGGTGTGTAAAAGTGTTCAGGAGAGCATATTCACAAATATTGTTCCCTCATAATATCTATGTGGTGAGTAACTATCCATAAATTACACACACTTTGTTGTGCACATTATTGTATGCCCATGCAGTAACAATAACATTTACAGAGTGTTAACATGTCAAGGATTTACTTAAAACTACAGAAAGAAATTCCCATTGGAATAGATCCAAAATGTAACTAACTGAAGGGAAAGCAGGAAAAGTGCTGGTGATGGCAATTTCCAGGCAGAATTCCAGTGGATCTGTCAATAAAAGTTCATGGCTGCCATTACATCAGACACGTGGCAGAATTTCTGGTGTTAGGCAACAGAGAGATATAGTAAGACTGAGAATGGCCAAGCAAGTATATACATATATAAAATGAAGACTGAAGAATATACAGTGTTTTAAGCTAGCTGGTCAAGAGCCTGAATATGACCTATAATTATATCTTTTTTCTTATTATATTTTGACAACTGAGCTGTCATGTTAATCTACAGAACAGGGTGTGGTGCTGAGTTAAATTAATATTGACAAATGGGCCTCCATCAAAAGAGTGCTGAAAAAGAATGAACCCTACTGTGTAATTTTTGGATCATTTATCTCAACTGCTATTTAGGTTGGGTTGCAATGGGGTCTGGAAGTTAAAGCCCCAATGAATTCTCCATAGTAAAGCATCAAACACCATTTTATGCATTAACATGACCTGAGCATCCTCTCTTAATTTGCCTCTTGATAGAAGTATATCAGCCTTACTGCTATGTAGATTTTTGCCCAAATGAGTGGAGAAAATTTAAATAGGCATTTTACTGCTTTTTAAATTACAGTACCACACAGCTTTTCAGTTCTCCAGTTTCCAACTGCATTAACTTCACCTATCATTCTGAAACTTATAAATAATTTTCTTTTTTTCTACCCTTTTTTCACCTTTTTCATTTATTACAAGGAAATTGAGGTTAATCATGGTGACACTCCTGATGTAGATCCGGTTCAACTTGGCAGTAATTGTTTCACATACAAGAGAAGATAAATGTTGCTGTCACTATTGGCTCTGTTGTGTGCTCTCAACGGCTGGGGGGGTTTCAGTAGCGATGGATGATTTTAGCTGATAAATTGTAGCTGATAGATTATATTTGAATTCACTATATGGTAAGTGTAGTACGTGATGAAAATGATAAAAATGAATGAGTAGTGCTTGTGCATTGTATGTGAAATGACTTACATGATACATGGTACATGATCTGACATTACAATAAATAAAGTGGCTGACTCTGAAAGGTAGATTTGGAAGTCCTGAAACATCACAATATGTGGGAGAGGATATTTTATAGGTAAAAGTCTTGCAAAGATGCTGTATATTTTTGTCTTTTTCTCTGTGTGTAGCTGGGCCTTTAAAATAATCTTAAAATATGTCACTGTAGTATTTTTAGTTACCTTGTCTTACTCCAAAGATGCACTTACATACAAATTAAACAAACAAAAAAATCATTTATATTGGTTTATTGTGAAAAGGTGCAGTTTAATTATCAGGTGCTCTTAAAAACCACCTCAGTGAGATCCGGGTTTGTGTGTTTTGTTTGTTGGTTTGTTCACTCCTGCGTAGTGGAGCTTTTCACAATGGTCAGTTCTTAGGGGAATTAAAATATGTAGAGTTTAAGCTCTACAGACCCCTGGAGGGAAAATGAGTGTGCATCGTACACCAGGCAGCATCAACCAAGTTTAGCCCAGTGTGCTGTGGACTGAAAGGAAGTAGCTCAGGGATTTTTTTTTTTTGTTAAATCAGTAGATAAATTGAGTGCTTTGCTCAGCTATTCTCATCTTTTCACTTTTACACTGCTCAATAATACTGTGGTTTGCAGTACCTTTTAAAGTTATGTACTTTTATTGTTGTGCTTTTTATGTGCAAATTAGAAATAAGGGAAAAAAGATACAGTATCCATGTAATAAATCCTAGTCTGTTGAAGATTATGTAATAGAGAACGTATCAGCAAACAGTTGCCCATTTACACCTTGCAGAACCAGAGCAATATCCACGGTCATTTGAAATTGTGTTCTTAGCCTCCTGGACAATATTAGTCCAGTTACTGTAATTTTAAGGCAAATATCCAGCTCTTTCGCACCTAGTAAGTTCACCAGCTAGTTGCCAACTGTGTCTGTCAGCTGTTTGGTGCTGGGTAAAGAGCTGCCTACTGCTTTTTGAAAAAGATGCTGATGAGAGCAGTAAAGATGCAGCCTGTAAAACCAAAACAATCTGAAAGATTCTAAAATGCACCATAGAGCTGAGGGGAACTGCATAGTCAGGTGCCAAATCTCAGCAGGCTCAAGGCAGTGTTAATGGACAATTAAATGGCTTTTAAATATATAAAATAAAAATAGTAGTCTAGTTGATTTTAGTAGAGCTAGTGGCAAAAATAAGCAACTTTGTTATATGCTTGAGTTCTTAATGATTTTCATAATGGTTGAGCGCCTTTATTTGAAGAAATGGTTGAAGAGATCACTGTTGACTTATGAGAGAGTCACTGTCACATATTTTAGGACTGAGCTGCTTTGCTAGTGTGCATGGATGTTGCTAGGATTCCACATACTGTGCATCCATTATGCAATTTTCTAGCTAACTGACTGTCTGATGGTGAATAAGCATTGGTTTTGTTTAGGTTTGGACCTGCATGCATCCATAAATAGCCACAGAGGCACTGGTGGAACTCTGTCAGGTGGTGTTATTATGTAAATACATCTCCAGTGCAGTGTTATCTGTTCTCGCTGCTGGAACTTCGATTTCTTGTCTCACAAAGATAGAAAAGGGAAAGATATTTAAGTAGAGGAGGATCAGTTGAGTATAATGTTGCTCTGTTTGATGCTTGGCACAGCAGCAGATCTTGTTGACATTGGTGTTTTTAGTCAGGTGTGACTTCCTCTTGAGGCTGGTTTGAAAAAAGAAGGTAGTAAAGAGGTGGCATTTCTGAGTTAGTACACAACTAAGATTTCTTTTGCGTGTCTGTGGAACAAAGAAGACAAATTGGTTATGTCATGGTTTTCCCACAGAAGCAGTGGCAGGTTGATTTAAGCTAGTTGTCCAAATGAACCTACTGGCTGTGTTGGCTAGGGAGTCAGCAGGACTGCACTGATCTCTCTGTTTGTATTAATGGACACCTGACACTGTCTCCATTTTCACAGCAAGATCCAAACAATCACTGCCAGATCCATTTAAATGTAATGCAAATTTGTTGTTATTAATATCTTGCAGGACAATATAATTAATCCTTCTCAGTCAATAGCTAATTAAATCTGTTGCATCCTCACTAGCCCAGAATAACAGGAGCGTCAGCTGCAAATTGTGGGCCTCACATTGAGTCTTGTGTCATATCTACTTGGCTTTGTTGAATGTTAATTTGAGAAACTTGGCCTCTGTTTTGTATCATCATACTGTAAACAGTGTATTATTATCTCTAATTTATAGATCTGAAGTGTTTTGATAACAATTCCCCTCTATTCACAGGCAAATCACAATTGAGGAAGGTGAACAGAGGGCTAAAGAACTGAGTGTCATGTTCATAGAGACTAGCGCCAAGACTGGTTACAACGTCAAACAGGTGAGTAAGTTTGGTGCTTACGTTCGGTGTTTAATAGGTCCTTCATAAAATTAAAAAATTGCATATATCTGCATATTAATGAGATTTTCTTGCAACTATTTTATCATCTCACTGCTAAATGTAACAGAGTTCTCTCTCTTAGCACATATTTAACTTTTAAGTCAAGTGTTATTACAAAAATTTCTACATTAATGTATTGATAATATCAGTCATTGGCCTCATAAGCATCTAGTAATGATAATTATAGCACAGTTATTAATGCAGGATATGAGGCAGCTTAAAGGTGCCCCATCTTTCCTGGTGCATTAGTATGTTTTTGGCGCATTACCGCCACCAGCTGTGGATGAGTGGTATGGCATGAAGATAGCAATTTGTTATGCATCATGTCTAAGTATTCTTCAGTGTGTATGCATTCTGATGTGCAGGAAGAAGATATAAACACAACAGAGACTCACTAATTGAAACATTGCTCCAAATTACTACTAGTGGTGACAAAACTCCACAGGGTACCTTCAAGGGCCTCTTGTTTTTCATACATAACACGACTCAAATGTGTATGTAAAAATGATGAAAACTGTAGCAATTGATTATATTTGAATTCACTATATGACAAGTTTATTACGTGATATAATGATGACGCTGCCACTACCAGCATTTCACAGAGACCAACTTGTGCATGTATTAACTATTTTACTGGCATTAAACTACACCAATGTCTACAGAGATAAGGAGGTTGCAAATACAAAAAGAAGCCTGGTTTAGCAACAGTGATTTGTCTCTGAACAGATGTTTGTTGTTAAAAACAACGACTGTCTGTTAAGTTAATAAGTAGCGCGATGAAGGAAAACTGTATTGTGTCTCTCAGTGAATGGTGTTGCCAGCAGGCGCCGCTCCTTCTCACCCCATAGCAGCACAGACAGAGGAAGCTATTCTTCACCTCACTCCAGGACTGTGAACACTAAGAACAAAATGTCACAGTGGCACATAGTGGTGTGAAACCTGCAAAACAAAGATCATAGTCCTGCCTCCAAAGGCTGCAGTGTTTACACTGTTTGGCTTTGTCATCACTACCCACAGAGATACTTCGTCAGCAATTTCAAGCCTTTAGGCAACAACTTAATGATCATCTATGAAAACGAATAAGTGATATAATAAAACTACTAATTTATTGTATTTTTAGGGTTATCTTCAATTTCGACATGTTGTTTTGAGAAATATAAAATATAAATGTCTTGAGTAATTGTGCTAAAACATGCAGTACATTAGTTTTGGTCTGGATATTAAATAAATGGATTTTGTTTTCACTTTAAATGAACTTAACAGTGTATCAAGGGGCTAATTGTTAGAAAAATCAGTTCCCTCACTTAGTCTTAAAAACAGATTGTCCTCCGTCTTTTTCTTTCTTTCCAGCTGTTTCGGCGTGTGGCAGCTGCTCTTCCAGGGATGGAAAGTATGCAAGAAACAAGCAAAGAAGGAAGTATCCTTTGACCAATTTACATATCATGAAGATGAAAAAACCTATTGCAGTTAAAATGTGCAAATAGTCAGCTCTGAGCTAAGAGGAGACATTTATTCCTGATGTGATCACATCACTCACAGCTAGTTTTTAAATTATGAGTTCCAGGACTGAGCTCCGTATACTGCTACCTATGGAGAACAGGTGTCAACTACCATTTTGACACTTGAGAACTGTTTCAGCCATGGTCCCACATGAGTGGAGGAAGGGGCCGGTCAGTCAGACAGGTATGTGCCTGCAGATTTATCTTTGGTTGGTGGGCAGATTTGCTCATTTAAACCAGTGACAGGGGTCTCAGTGTCCAGCCATCAGTCAGCCTGTAGTGTTGCTGCATACAACTCTCTTACCTGGCACCTCATATCTGCTGCTGTCACTGCTCCACCTGTGCACGATTTGTCAGGGGCTGCAGCAATATTTCATTCTCACAAAACTAAATTGTAAAATTTTATTATTTTAGAAAATAGCTTTTAATACTGCAGAATAACTTAAGTATCACACAGTTATTGAGAGCAGCTTTGATACTTTTCTATTCTTACAAGTAGTAGTAGTCTTCCAGTGCAGAAATTCTGATATCTGTTTAAATCTGATGTCAAAGGAGATAAATACTGCACCTGAGACAGATTTTAGCTGTAATTTTCATCAACTTAAGAGAGCTCTCAGGCTTTCTGGGCTCTTCTCAGGCTCCTGAATTGATTTATATATCCTCTAATGTATTTGATGCAGGTGACAATAAGACACCCTACATCCATACCCAGACTCTTTTAGACTCAGATTTAAAAAATTTCCAAGTATAAAAAGTGCAATTATACAAGATCTTGAACAAAGCCCATTATTCTCATCTCAGTCTTACTTCTGTTCACCAGTTGCAGCCTTAAACTTTAAGAGGCATTAACGCACAATACTATGGTTTGATTCTCAAAGCTTTTTTAACTCCTTAGAGCATGTTTGGCTTTGAACCCCAAACAATTCTGGATGTACTATAATCTAAGCATTTAAAACAGTTTAGTTCATTTAAGACTTTTTCCATATGGCTTTCCTCTTGTGTGGCTTTACATTATCCTCCTTTTTCTTGTGTGAAATAAAACAACAAAAGCACAACGGATAAAACCAGAATTGAATGAAGCTAACAACACAGAACAACCAAGATAACAGCACCATCACTTGTAAAGTCCATTATCACATCATCGCTCCAAGGTAGAATCATTGAGTGTCACTACCAAGAAATATTCATGACATTAAATGCAGGAGCCCGCTCTTACAGAGACCACATGTGTACTAAACAGCACACATTAGTAACATAAATGATAAGCTTTTCACAATTCATTCACTAACAAACAGTAAGCCATGTGGCTAGAACAAAAGCTAAACCCACACACACATTAGGAGGTGGATATATTATAACAAGTAGTATAATGGTTTCCTCCTAAACACAGGGCTTTTTCTAAAAGCTCCTACATCAAACAGGTCACTATATCGTGTATAGATATACATCCCTCACAGGCCATGTTTTATATCTTTTTAGTTGTCTCTAAAGAGACAACTAAAAAGATATGAGACCAAATATTATTTCTATCTGGTCAGATATATTTCTTTACAGTTATGCAAGCTGGCAACCACTAGTTCAAATGATGCACTCTGTCATTAACCGATAGGTTTAAATTTTCTCTCATCTGCCTTTAAACAATACATACATGCCCATAACCTCTATATTCCTCCTGTTCAAACTGGCCATTCATAACATGCTTCCAAAAGCCTTCATAGTGTAAAATCTAATTTGAAGCTTAAGCTGTCTTGAGTTAGTCAAAGCAAGTAGATAATTCCCAAATTTACAGGCTTTTTAGTGTTGAATTATATATTTCCCCAGGCAGTATTTTGATTTCAGAGCTGCTTTGGAGGCAAAGATGTAAATAGAAGAAATTTTATCCACTTGATTTGTCTACTTAAGACTGCTTAAATCTCATATTAACCTGAAATTAACTTTTGATTGTATTTTTCTGTACAGACACAGAACAAGGTGTTAGATTTTGCCCCCCATAACTTGCATTGAAATCTCAATAGAGTGATAGGTTAATCGACAGTATGAACATGAGGACTGGTTAAATCAAGCAAATCCTGTAAAATCTGTTTCATTGTCTATATGGGCACCTGACAGTTATTTTAAAACAGACATCAGTAAAAATGAACCTGCCATTTAACATAAGCTAAGCTATATTGATATCTATCTTGAATTTTCTTCTACAGTATGAGCTGGCAGCTGAAATAAAAGCCGTTACAGAGAAGTCATAGGTAAACAAGACCTGTCACCTAACAGACAGAGAGGGGGGAGGCTCTAGTGTCAGTGTGTCTACCCACCCTTACCTTTAACATCATGCTCTCCTTTTAACGATATGTTGAGCTATGTCTAATTGTTTTTCAACTGACTAATGTTAATTATTTTGTCCTGAAAATGTTTCTTCTTGCAACTAAAACAAAGGCTATGAATATTTTTTCTTATGCATTGTGGATACAGTACATCAGCAGCATTGTGTCACAACTGTATCTCCTCTGACAGCGCCAGTCCTTCATATCCTCCTCAATACACAAAGTAGGGTGCCATCTCTATGGTAACTGTGGGTGAATTATGAAATTGCCGTTGGTTTTAACCATGTGCTTATGGCACTGTCATTTCTCCTTCAGTGTGAAGCTGCCTCGCAGGGTGTCCTGATTATCATTGCAGCATATATCTGCTGTAACTTAAACATAAATCAGATGCTGACCTTGGTATAGTGAAGGGATACCTACATTTGGTCTGCCTGTGCGTCACTGATGATACCTCACTCATAATACTGAGAGTTGTCCAGCCTTTGCTCACAGCATGGTCTCAATAATAAACTCAGTTACCTAAATGTTTGTCTGAGCTGTTCAGATGACACCTTTTGCTTTTTAATTTATTTTTTTTTTTTATATTGCAGTCAGCTATATTTCCTGGTTATTATGCATCACTCACATTGAGCCAATCACTTTTATCTCTCATCCTGTTTCTTTTAATTGTCTTAATGAGACATAATGGATGTAGCATCGAGTGGTGTGAGGTGGAGGTATGGTGATGGATGGTAGGTGATGACAGTTCCTCAGCAACTCTGTGCCTCTGCTGACACTGACACTTAATGGAGCAGCTCCTCTGTTGTTATTGCACTGTGAACAGTATTGATCTCACTGGGAGACGGGCAGAAATAGTCTTAGTGCAGAATCCATACATGCCTGTTATATGGCCTCAAAGTGTCTGTATTATCACGTGCAGTTTTATAAGGTATGCACTGGATAATAACATTCACATAACCTTCACATATAGACATAAAATCAACAAAATCTTAATAAGGGAATGTTTAGATACTAGAATATTTAACCATATTTAGGTTTTATCACTTTGGTTCCACTTGTGTTTTCTTTAAAGAATGAGACCTAGATGTATGAATTTCAGTAGATATTTAAACAGAGTTCACAGTAGGTTTTCTAATTGGCAGTTATAAATTGGGATGGGAAGGTCACACTGATTTACATGGATGTCAAGGCCTATGGTGCACAGTCTTCTGGTGTCCTACTGAGACACAGACACTGTGTATTATCACCACGGCAGGTCTGCATGCAGAGAGAGGGAGGATCCTTCGGTGCTTGACTCTCACAAGTGCTGGGGTCGTCCATGTTGATAAGGGAGTCAGAAAGTCAAATAAATCGCTCTAGACTCATGCTGATGAACAAAAGACACCTCTCCATGACTCTGTTAAATAAATATTTTCTGTGTTTCCATCATTAGTCATAAAAGATATTTTTTCCCTCTAGCTAGGACCCAATAGAATCACTCAAACATGCCCTAAAGCATTGTGTTGTCAGGTATATGCCTGTTCCTGTGCTGTCAGCTGAAGATTAACGATAAGACACTCTCCCCTGAGCAACCTGGACCTTGACCTCTTTGGCTTTCCCATTCCACTTGTGTCTTTAAGATATTATTTTTAAAGCTTCTCTAATCATTTTTTTTTGTATTAACAGTGGACCAAATGTCTGTGTAATGTGAACAGGTTCACTTATAGTGATAAACCCACAGATGATTACCATCTAAACCTACAGTTACCCTCAGTCCTACGGAGCTTTATACTATCTTTCAATTCATTGTATTGATTACAGGGCCCTCTGTTTAATTCATTTTATGCCACCTGTCCAACACCAAACAACAGATGAATTTCACAACTAGGTTGATATATTGGAGCATTTAGCAACTGAAAATGTATTTCCCTCAGGAGCTGGTGGAGCGCGAAATAGATCTTAAAGGACGGTGACTATTGGGTTATATTCATCATTCATCTTTCATCATTCACCAAATGAATGCCATTTTTGCTCGGTGTCAGGACGGTGCTTAGTGCCTCTGTAAGCTACCAACTTATCGTTTAAAAGCTATTATCTTCATGAACTACGTGGGCATAGCCCAACAAAATGAAACAGATCTGGTTTTCTGTTCTTCAAAATACATCTACTGGTTGCACACTAATGGGAGTTATTACTCACTGTTCAGGAGGTGCTGTAGACGGTACCTATACTCACACGCACACACACAGGCATCAGAGGACTAACGTATTCGGGGCTGCAGCTGCTCATTTGGTTTAGTAATGTCGGCTGCTGAGGTAAAGCTGCCAGATTCCAGATGGGAACACTCAAGTATATGTTGCATTTAAAAATTGTCCTTCAAATGACACCATGTCATGATGAAATGCCAGAATAATGTATGAAAACAAGCACAGATCAAGTGCTTCATCTAACAGTTAGCACCAGCCAGAGTCCAAGTGCATGATGGGTATTTGAAAGCTGCAGTGGGACTGTTTCCAGACTAACTTTGCATACAATATGTAGGCCACACTTTCTGTGCATGTGTAAGGCCCCCTCCTTACACATAATGTTAATCAGAAAAAGTAATAAACAAGAGCCTGCTGCTGCTGCTATGCTTTTGCATTCACTAGCACTGGATTATGGAGGCATTGGAGCAGTCAGTCAGGGCACACTTCTTGTCTCCTTAAAACGGAGGAGGTCTGTCTCTCACTTTTAATGTAAAGTATGAAAAAAATGGTCTGGTGAATTCATTGGGAATAAAAACCTAAAAACCTAATTGTGTGGAGGGGGGAGTGATTCTGATTTACAACAACTCATTAACACAGCATTGTGCATCAGCATTAATTGTAACACAGCCATGCCAGTGACTGTAGGCAATATCCATTCTCAGTTTATTACCCCAATAACAATAGGGGAGAGGATTCCCTGGTGAGCTGAATAACTAGTACATGTTGTCAGAGGAGGATTATTAGGATATTTACTCCCAGCAACAAACTCTCCCACCAGGTCCTAAAACCCCTGAAATAGATTGGTTAGATTAAAAATTATTATGAATAATATTTTAAACTGAATGTTGCCAGTGGTTTATTGTTGAGTCACATTTTAAGTATTTGCTGATGCCTGATTTGGAAAATACATGGAGTCAAAGTATAGAGCACTATCTAGTGTTGATTAAGTGGTATTGCAAGCCCTACAGTTTGTGCCTTTGAACCCATCATAATGGAAAATTATAAGAGAACTGTCTATCTTTGATCTTTGAAAAGAGAAATTCAGGTGCATGTAACTGATGAGTAGCAAATATTTCCCAAAGTTTCCTTAATGTTCTCCAGTGATCGACATCAAGTTGGACAAACCACAGGAGCCCCAGACGACCGAAGGCGGCTGTTCCTGTTAATACTCAGCACCTGTCCGGGGGGGGGCACACACAACAAAACTTCATTTAAACCACATGCTTGTTATGTTGCTTCCTATTGGTTAACCTGCAGTTGACTTTGCACATTGAGAATCTGGCCCCCTCACCTGGCTGACGATCACCAGTTGGAAATAGCAATATGGGAATTTGGTTCTTAAGTAATGTAGTCTACTTTGTTAATGAAACTGCCAGAAAAGTCTTAAAACTTGAGCCCCCCCCCCCCAAAAAAAACAAATAAAACCACCAGAAAAGACAGATGTGAAAAAAGACCCCCACGTTGCATATTCTGTGTATAATTTATTTTTTATTTCTTTTTTTCAAGTCGAAAATCAAGTTTCCCCACTTTGTTTTTTGTATTTTTGTATATTCAGGAAAAGCTCTCTTGAAAGCTTGTTTTTTGTTTTTTGGGTTTTTTTTTAGGTTTTTTTTGTTTGTTTGTTTTGTTTTTTTTAATTAAGATTCAAAAAAACAAAGCTCTGTATTAAGAGCTGGAAAAGAACAGAGAGTGTAGACATATTTTTATGGATGTCATTGTTGTTACAGGTAAAGATGGAGGTCCTTCCTACATTATTACTCAAATGTTAACCACACCAATCTCTTACCCAAGCCTTTATATAGCTATTATTGACATAATGCCTTGACCATCTGAAGGCTTATTACTTTAACATAACCATTTTGAAACCTCTACCTAAGCCCAGTCTTACGGTTTCCTGGACCAATCACAGCACCCAAAACCCTAGTGACATCCATAATTTTGCATTCTATACGTTACAGGACAAAGTGAACAGCAACATCTTGAGTATCTAATGCATGCCTAGTTTTTGAGCATAGGTACTGTCTACCAGTGTACACAAGTTTGAATATGTAAATGGTAACATTACACCAGTGACTTAATGCACTCTGATAACAACTAGTCCAAGTCTTTTTGTTTATGAAAACTGTTGAACTGGATTTGTATACTTGACTTCAGAAAATCTTTTTTGTCGCGTGTGCGTGCGTGCGTGCGTGTGTGTGTGTGTGTGTGTGTGTGCGTGTGTGAATGTGTGTGTGTGTGTGTGTGCGCTTTCTGTATAGGCAACATTAGAATGCAGATATATAGAAGGCCACTGCCAAGTCGTGTCATTCTCTCCCTATTGCAGCACTGTGTAGGTCACCATTTGTTTGCAGGATGTCTTAGACTCCCCCCTCTCACAACAGTAGCGTGGTATCTTGGTAGTTGTGATTACAATAGTCTGCACATGTATGTGAGCAGTGGAGAATCCAAACCGTTGCCTTGTGTCACAGAGGAACATAAAGACAAAGTTCCCTGTGCCGTGATCTGTAGACTTTAATGCAGGTTCTGTGATCAAAGCAGACCTTTAACATTGTAAACCAGTTTCATTCCTGTCAAAAGACTAATTTGCACATGTAGAACCTTCAGGTTAATATGAAGTTCTGAAAAGCTTCATTATAAATGTACAGTCACATAATTAAAGACCTGTCTGATTGTCATAGAAACTGTCACACAACATGTCCCCACTGAGATGAGGTTTTCTTTGCTGCTTGTGTTTAAACTGAGTACTAATGTTGATATAATGTAATGTTGTCTTTTTTATTGTTATTGTTATTTTAACTTTAATTTTTTTCTTTTTTCTTTTTTTAAGACCGGAGCCTGGTAAAATAATGTGTTGGTGGTGAAGTCAGACAGTGTTAAGAACACTACTTTGATTTGACTTGTCTTTGAAGTGAAATCCTACTGCACTTTTTAAGAATATGTTTTAGCATTAGAGTGACAATGTAAGTCTTAGAAACATGGGAAAAAGAAAAAAAAAATCTTTATCTCCAGAACTTTTGGGGAACTGTGTCTTAGAGTAGAGGAAAACGTTTATGAATTGTTCACACATGTCCAAAAAAAAAGGGGGAGCACTCTTGTTTAAACTAGTGAGCCTTTCTAACCCACATAATGAGCCAAATAATGATAATAATAATAACAACAACAACAATAATAATAATAATAATAATGATAATAATAGTAATAATAATAATAAGAGACCAAGTTGGATCAAATGTCACAGGAGAGCTTGACTGGAACACAGTCTTTGGTGGTGTACGGAACGACAAAGACGGGTTGCATTTCAAGTTTGAATCCCTTGAAATGGAAAAAAAGTCCAGCATCAAACCTCTGTGTTGCTAACTATTTATTTTATTGAAACAGGAATGTACTGCTCTCATTACTGACCACACAGCCTTGAAAGGAGAGCGCTCTTTGAGAAAAGACTCAATGGGTATTTATTTTTAAATGTGGACAACATGAATATTCGGTAGCTATAGACATTCCTTCGTATTTATCCTTAAATAGGAAAGTATAGCCCAACTTTGTTTCCTTATGGCCCATTTGAACGTTTCCTCGAAAATGGACCAAGTGATGCGGCGCAAGTCTTTGTGTGTTGTGTTAAGGGGGTCTGCATTTAAGGGTTGGAGGCCACGGCCACTCCCTGAGGGTGTGTATGTTCTCTCACAGCTCTGTGCAGCAGACCCGATCGGTCAGGAGCTGACTCTCCATTCACACTGTACAGAGATCTAGCATGTCTCTCCAAATGATTAATAAAGATGTCTTATTACCTAAGCGATGCAGAATGCCTCTTCTTTTACACTGTACCCATTGGAGGTATCTATACAGTATTAATAGAATGAAACGCTAGTAATTGTATTACATTGATAGGCAATACAGAGCTGTCATGAACTGAAGTAATAGGCAATTTGGGATTATGTAGGTTACTAATAATAATGCAGTAGTTGTGACACTACATCAAATATCCTCAGTTTCTTTTGATGATTTGTTAAAATCCCTGTCATACCAATTACCTACTATATTTGTGTAAATGCTAATTAATTTATTAATACACAAAATGTAAGCATGATGATATGTGCACACTCAGTATGATTCTACTTCTTCTTCTGGAGTCTCTGCTGGTTACCTGGAAACTGGACCTGGCCAAGAAATTATTCAAATTTACTGTAGAGACGTGAGAGTGTGACTGATCTGTAATTGGTTGCATTACTAAAAAATAAGTCACACAGTGAACCGGGGACCTTGGGGCCCACAGGTTCCTGAGGCCCTGGGGTATTTGATTACCAAGTTGATAATCCATTTTTGGTATTGGCATTATATTAAAGTACAGTTCTAGTTTGATACACTTTCAGTCCCAGACATTCTGTTTGACAAAAACACATCAGTGCTTCAGGTATTTATGTTTTATTCCAGGCACTCACAGCACTCGTTCAGTGTAGCACATGTACTCAAAAAGGAATGTACTGATGCATGTCGTAATGGGCACTGAGGAAACTGTATTGCGCCATATTTTTGATGCAAAGACTCCTCCTATGAAATATGTTTATGGCTCTCAGTCATATAACTGCCTCATGAGTCACATCTGAAATATATCTAAATACAATTACTCAAGTAGTATCATTTCAGTATAATTTGAAATACTTCATTGACTATTCCTATTTGTTTCCATTCGATACTTTTAGTCCACCTGATTTCAGAGTGAAACCCTCCATTTTTTTTTTTTTTTTACCCCAGGACATTTATCAGCTGTAGTTACTAATTACTGTACAGATTACATTTTTAAATAAAAAAACATATGACACTTACAGGAGTCATATTGCTGCATAATAGTCCAGTACTTCTACTTTTAATACATTTTTTGTTAATACTGTTATACTGATTTAAGTAATCTTATTTGTAATTGAGTATTTTGTATCGTAGGGTTTCTACTGTTACATGAGTAAATGATCTGAGCCCTTGCTCTACTGCTGCTAACCTACAATAGGGGTTGTTTGCTGTTCTTTTCCTCCCTAATCCCAGTACTCAACTCTTCCAGGACCGCATTGGGAGCTCATAAATACATTGCGAAACTGAAACTGGTCCTGTGCCATTTTCGCAACCCTGTTTTTCTTTTGTTTGTACTCTGCCCGGCTACTGCCTCCTTGCTGTAGTCCAGACTGCAACTGGGACAGCCAAACACAGCTGATGCCAGATCATTTAGCACTTGGATGCAGCCTCCTGTTTGGCATCCTAGAGGAGCTGGAGTCAGTAAATGTGTTAATACTTAAAAAAATGGGAATATTTAAATGGTGTTGAAAGGCAGAGTAACACACCGTCTATCATATATATTTCCCAGGCGTACAGTTGAGGCAGCCTGTTACAACTAGTCTGCCACCAAACCAGCATGACAGCTAACAAATTTCTTTTTCCTTCTGGGCAAATAACATTGACCTTAATATGACTGAGACGCTAAACACAATGACACTGAACAGTAACCCTGATCTGAGATCTAATTCTACTCAGCACAAATTTATACAAACCTGTTTTTCTTTCCAGAGCAGTGTGGAATGTACAGTTTTTAAAACTGATATGTGCACATAAGGTAACACAAAAGATTAAAGGCCGTTTCTATGAAAGTGATAATCCTGTATTCTAATATCTGCTAACATGGAATATTTGCCAGATGCTCATTGAATGGAGTTTATAATCCACTTTCATGGCTGGATGATTCTTTTGTGGCATGTTCTCGTTGTGTATTGTCCACCACAGAAGTAATGGTACATTCTGTTATTCAGGAATCTCCTACTGGCTTCACTTATTGTTAGTCATTAAATTCACAGTGTGTCATGAACGATGCACAGAGTAAAAAGTGGAAAAGGGGCTCATCTTTGCTTTAAGTTCATGATTCTTTTAAATGACATTGATCTCCCAAAGCCACATGGTATGATCAGCATTAATTAGTAAATGAAAACACTGAGAAAGAATTCTTTCAAAAATAGTTTTATTCAATACTTTATCGACATGCTATCATAAATAAAGAAAACAATAACTTAAATTCAGTGTGCAGCTGTGGCTATGTAAAAGGGAATGTCCTCAGAAGACCATCTGTTATGAGGGGGTCTTGGGGTGTTAGCCCCACTGGGACAGCTGAACCAAATCCCACAGCACCAGCTGGGAGAATTAAGCCGAGAATAAATAATGGGGAGACGGGCCACCTTTGGCTGAGGACAAAACGCTGTCTTGACAGGAACACAAATGGTGTCTTGGTCCCAACGGTTGAGTCAGGTCTTCAAGAAGCATCTAATATTCTGAGAACTGCAACATGTATAGCTTTTGGTCTATTTCTCCTTTTTCACAATGATTCTTCAGTTGAAAGCCTGCGCCAGGATTTCATTTCCCTAAAAAGAAAAAAAAAAAATTCAAATGAACCCACACTTGAACAAAATTCATCTGCTGTCGTAGTCATTTACCGCAAAGTCAGGACTTACACGTTGCTGCCGGACATGATTCTCTCTTGGCTCTGCTTCGTCAAACTGAACTTTCTGAAGAATGCGGGTAATTTGAGCTTTGTTCTTGAGGACCTCGTGGAAACACTGAAAAAATAAAGGTTTCCGTGTCAGACGCCTGCAACACAATGTGGCACTGCTGAGCTGAGGTGCTAATGATAAGCTCTGGGAGCAATTGTACTGATTATCATCGATGTGTGAATTGCTCAGTATATCTGGAATTTTTTGGAATCAGCTTAAAATTCTTCAAATTCAATTTGAAACATAATATTCTAACATGCTTCATGACAGCAGTCAGTCACATTATCATTCAAGTTTCTGACGGATAAACTCTTTAACAGTAAAGCTACTGTAAAGAAAATAATAATAGGAAAAAACTATAGGAACAACTTTGAAGTTTTCTGTTTGTATATGTCTCCTGTCATGTACATAATCATACTCTGACTGAAAATGCCCAGACACAGATAATGGTTTTTCCTAATGTTAATGTCCACGTGTGTGTGCGCGTGTTGACACTCATACCCACCATTCTGCTTGTAACGAGGGTTGTTGTTTAGCCTCCATCCTCTCCCCCTCAGCTTCCTGTTTCAGTCTGCCCTCCTCCTCCTCCTCCTCGTCCTCCTCCTCCTCCTCCTGGGCCGCTGTGTCCACGTCCTCTGGTATCTGCTCCCACAGCCGGCTGTTGACCCACAGAGCTTCCTGCAGGCTGACGCCGTGGCCAATGCAGGTCACCCGGCGGCACAGAGGGCAGCCCACGGTCAGCAGCCCGCTCCTGACCCGCGACATGGTGTCCAGGCACGGGTCGCAGAAGGTGTGCCTGCAGTGGAGCACCCGGGGGATCCTGTCGCTCCTCGAGTAGGGCAGGAAGCAGACGCTGCACTCGCCGTCCTCACACAGAACCATGGTCACGCTGAAGGGGTCACAGTGATCACAGTGAAGATCAGAATGACGCCCTAATGAATAAATGTCTCCCTGGAAACGTCAACTATTTAGCAACTAATGATGATGATAGGGACCCGTGGAAGTGGATGGTCGGTCCACGTTCCCTGTTTGCTACTTTCTGTTGAATAAAATTGTGGTTGTAATAGTTATTAGATGTGCTGTTAGATCCAGCTATAAACTTTCTCAAACCAGTAATACTTGCAGGGAAAGAGAATCTGTGAAGTCTATTTTGAATTTGAAACATATTGATTATCTTGCAATTTTTTTACTCAGTTTATAATTGAACTACATTTCCTGTCTAGTGTAATTGTATTATTTCAGATACAGACACAAAATATGGAAAAGTCTAAGAGAAAAAACCAGTATCCTGTAATACACATCATAGCCGAAGAAATAAAGGTATTTGTTTACTCACAGTTCGCATATACTCCGTGACAGACACGGTTCTCCTTCAGATCAATAGTACAGTCCCTGCAGACTCTGCTGCTGAGTGTCACTGTGGTGAATGGACAAGAAGAGCCGGCTCGTCTGCCACCTATTGAGTGTCTGATGTGTTGTGTGTGGGTGGAACAAGAAAGAGTCTCTCTCTCTCTCCCTCCCTCTCTCTCTCTCTCCTCCCTCTCTCTCTATCTCTCCCTACCTCTCTCTTTCTCCCCCCTCTCTCTCCCTCTCCCCCTTCTCCCTTCCTCCCTCTCTCCCTCTTTCTCTTCCTCTCTTTTCCTCCCCCTCTCTCTCTCTCCCCTCTCTTCCTCCCTCGCTCTCCCTTCCTCCCTCTCCCCCCTCTCCCTCTTTCTCTCCCCCTCTCTCTCCCCCTCCCTCTCTTCCTCTCCCTTTTTCTCCCTTTTTCTCCCTTTCTTTCTCCCCCTCCCCTCTCTCCCCCTCTTTTTCCAACCTCTCTCTCTCTCTCTCTTCCTCCCTCTCTCTCTCTTCCTCTACCCCCCTCTATCCCTCTCCCCCTCCCTCTCTCTCCTTCTCCCTTTCTCTCCCTCTCTTTCTCCCCTTCTCTTCATTCCTCCCTCTCCCCCTCTCTCTCCCTACCTCTCTTTCTCTCCCTCTCTCTCCCCCTCTTTTTCCCACCTCTCTCTCTCTCCCTCCCTCTCTCACCCCCTCCTCTCCTCTCACCCCCTCCCCGTCCCTCCTGTCCCTACCCCTCACCACACAACAGCTGGGGAAGCGGAGCGGCCGCTCTTTGTTCAGTGTTTGACAGAGGACAGCTGGAGAAACAGGTGTGGGGAGTTGAATGAGGAGGGTGGTTGAGAGAGGGCGTGGCTGCAGCTTCTCCCCATTCAAAACACACACCTGTCATTATAAATGAGGTCGTATTGATACAAACGCTGAGACGGACAAGCAGCTACTTCTCGAAAAGGTTGGGCTCGTCCGGGATTTGAACCCGGGACCTCTCGCACCCAAAGCGAGAATCATACCCCTAGACCAACGAGCCACAGCGGGCCAGGGCCTCGTTTCGATTTAAGTATTTCATTATGTCCGTGCTATGTTTTCCCTAAACACGGTTGGATTTAAAACCGATGACAGTCAAATTAGGTCCAGCCCGCGCCGCAGCTCGCCGTCAGCTCATCCTCCAGTAGGTACATGGTTCGGTGGCCGGCGCAGTATTTACGTTACTCGGTACAGTGTGACGTCCTGTCCACGAAACGTCAACACTCCTGTCCACGAAACACGCAGCTAGAGTGGAAATACCCGCAAGTTCTGCGTTAAAAAACCCGCCATCAGAGAGGTTTCGGAGTGGACGCGGTGGCGCGCTAGCGCGGGGACCCCGCCGCCATCATACCACGGCCACAGCTTCCAAAACGTACTGGGCTCGTCCGGGATTTGAACCCGGGACCTCTCGCACCCGAAGCGAGAATCATACCCCTAGACCAACGAGCCACGTGTCCGAGTGAGGCGACGCAGCGCTTATTATTGAAGCCAACACCACGTCCGCGGAGGCGGGTCCGGCCTGTTCGGTGGTACCGTCCTCGTCGCGGCCCGTCTGCGGTTCCCTCTGCGAATATCGCCTCAGACTATGAATATGAAGGTGGCGACGGGCTTCATCACGCTGTGCAGGACGTCAACATAACACGTGAGCGCCGCGGCACTGCGTTGTTTAAAAGGCGGACCGGGGTCAGGTTCTAGCTTTGATTGGTTCCGAGGGCGGTGCGAGGTTCGGACGGACCCGGACGCGGAGCCCCGGCGCCAGCGCCGGCGCCGTGATGAGGTCACAGCCCGGGGGCGGGGTTACCGCCTTACGTCAGGAAGTCCGTTGTACCCAACGCGGTTCGCTTAGCGATGTAAACAGAAGTAGTCAGACACCGGGAACTTTCCGTTTTAGCTATTACCCTTTGCTTTTTATCATATATGCTTTAATCATCTGCCTACCGCACTTAGCACTAGCTATAATACGAAGTAAGCCGATATAATATCTGCTATTTAATTTCAACTCAGGCAATTTAAGTGGCCCCGCTGCAGCTCATTGTGGTTATGGTTAGCTGTTACAGACGTTAGTGGGTTCATCGCCTTAGCTGTGAGCTAACCCGAGACAGGTTAAAGTGTGCACAGGGACGGCTCACTGTAGAGTAGTAATAACAAAACTCGGTTAACACTTCCAGCCCGATGGACGCGTCTTTGGCATCTCTGCAGAATCCTGATCTAAGGTAATGCAAACTGTGACTAAAGCCAGTGACTAACTGTCAAACTTGAGCTAATTCCTCAACATCACGGGCGACCAGTGACGGTGAGCGCCTGTAGAGATGGAGACCCAGTCGCTTATGTGGTATTTTAACGGATCTAGCATATATCCCCTTGTCTTAAACGTTTTGCACCTGTGTTCCAGCTCTGTCCTGTCATCGTGTGAGCCAGAGCTCCAGGAGCTGATGCGACAGATTGACATAATGATCAACCATCAGAAGAGGGAGTGGGAGGCTGAGATCCAGGCCATGGGGCTCAGGCTGAGAAGTGGAGAAGAGGAGCTGTTGACTTCCAGGAACCTCATCAAACAGAGGGACCTGGAGGTGAAGTAGAAGACTCTTACTAAAGTTATATTGTAGTGTTTCTTGATGCAACAGAGTCAGTGAGTCTTCTCATAACTCACGACTATGCTGATTCCTGAACAGTAGCTAATTGATCATGTGTTCTTAGTTTGAATTGTGGGTTAGCACTTTGTTTAGTTTTTCCATGAGAATTATACAGTAACCAGAACTGTGGCTTGGCACTTATGTTCCTAAATGATGTTATTGTGTTATCACAGATTGGAATGCTCTGCAAGCAGCTTGAAGACGCCCAGACTGATCGAAAAGAGTTAGTTGCCAAGTATGAACAACAACTGCAGAAAGTCCGTGAAGAGGTGAGACACTTTGGCAGCTACATACTCAAACAACCAGGTCAAGTCTTTCATAGGGTAGTCAACAGATATGCAGACTCAAAGGTTTCTCCGGTTGAAAATGATTCTGCTTCTATGTATCTGACAATATACATTTCATCTGAATGAGTCTTAATTTATAGTATTGTCTTCCAGCAGAGATACAGTACAGTAAAAGCACGGTGAATGTTTTTTTCCTGCAGTTAGATAAATTAAAGAGAAGTTACCACAAGCTTCAGCGCAAACAGCTCAAGGAGACCAGTGGTGGAGCAAAAGAGATTGATCTTTCAGAGGTGACTCAACTGCATGAAAAAATGGAGGTACAACAGGACATTTCCCTTTACATCTTTTCCTGACATTAGCCCAATCACCTACAAATTGCCTTTTACTACCATCTACTGGTCATGTGGATCATAATTATCCCTGTCTGCCCTTGCAGGAATATTGTAAGCGCTCTGCAGAGTGGGAACAGCAACATATCCAGGACCAGAAACAGCTGTCAGCACTGGAGGCCCAGAACAAGAGCCTGACCGATGAGCTCGCACACGTGAAAGTAAAAGCAAAATATGAACCTTACAATATGACATCAAGTCAGACAGAGTTTAATGCTGTCACAAAATTGATACAGGTATTATTCTCACATTCACATTTTCAGTCATTTGATTTTTACAGTCCCAGTGGGCATTGTGGCGAACAGAGAGGGAGCACAGGGATTGCTGTTTAGAGGTGCAGAATCTGCGTACTCAGGTGGAGAAGACTCAGGGCAACTTGCACTCACACGAGCTTGAACTGGAGCGACTCCGACCGCTTGAGATGTGGCTGGTAAAGCACCAGGGAGAGCAGAAGGTTAGCAGCATGTCAGGAATGTACACAAGCAGACTCATATTTAGGTGATCATGATGGGCCCCGAGTGGGGTCCTCCACCTCCATCCCATAAGAGATAACCAAGAAATTCAGTGACATGTAAAACATAGTTACCAAGTGTATAATAATGTGGAAAATGTAGTTTGAGTCTTTTCTGAGAAATTTCTCCTTTGTTGTAAAATATGTGACATCAGTTTATATTATTAAAATTAAAATCAGGATCTGGCAACAGACCAACAATCTTGTATCGGCAAAGAGATGACGATGATAAAAGGAAAAAATCAGGATGGTGCTTTAAAACAGCATGATAAACAGAATGTATCATGAAGCTGCCTAAAATAAAGAAAACAAGCAGTTTGACGACATCACATTAGATTGTGATGTGATGTGATGGGCTAAATCCACTGTTCTGACATTTTATGGACCAACTGATCAATTAAGTAAAAGAGAAAATAATCAGCAAATCAATCAGTAATGTAAATAATTTTTAGTTGCAGGCATAATAGCAACTAAAGAATTACTTTTTCATTAGGAGATTTCAGCTTTGTCTGGAAGCCTTCAAGATAAAGTCACATAAACCCAAACCCCTTCTGGAAAATGCTAGCACAATGGAAAAAAATGAGCCGATATTATCTTGAAAAAAGGTTATCATTAGTCTGTTGTACAAATTTTAGTTCATGTTCATTATACACAATAACAATAAGGCTGCATATTATTTCATCAGCTGATGCTTCATGGCTGTTCCCCAGGTGTTTTCAGAGGAACGGAAGGAACTTCACACCACACTGGACTCTCAGGATACATTTGTGCAAAGAGCCAGTATAGAACAGCAAAGGCTTCGTAATGAAGCTGCGAGACTCAACCAAATACTGCAAGCTAAAGATCAAGTCATCCGGTGGGTGAATCTGTATCTGTCATTAATGTGTATTCAGTCTCTCATGATGTAGTACAGCAACAATTACACAAGAGGTCATTCTATACTGTTACTGTGGGGAGGATGCAGCTGTCTTGCTGTGATTCAGAAGAAGGGTAGAAACAACTGAAATGAAGTTTTCTTGCGAGTGTTTCATGGATGCTCTTGTGTATCCAGCTCTTTGGAGGACTGTGTAGCAGCCCAGGGCGGCGCAGGTGTTGAAACCCTTAGACGGGATCTGGAGAGGACTGCAACCAAGCTTCACTGTGCCCAAGCATGTGAGGTTCATCTCAAGGCTGAACTGGCATGTCTCAAAGAGAGGTGAATGCCGGAGTCTTTATACGCACACATTGTTTTTATTTTTGACGCACAAGCTTTGTCATTCTGTATGTTTTTGAGTTTGCCAAATCAACACTGGCTTCCCTTCCACGGTTTACTCAGACTGGATAGGTTGAGCCAACAGAGAGCTGACCACTCAAAGACAGAGCAAGATCTGAGAAGAATAAAAGCAGAATATGAATCTTCTATCGTGGAAATGAAACAGGTCAGAAAATTTCCCTAACTCACTGAAGATACTGTATTTTCTGTTTCTCTAACAATTACCCCATTGAGAACAGCAGTGTTTGTAGTTGCAAACTTAGCTCTTGCCTTTCTGGATTTACTCCACAGCTCAAAGAAGAGCTTCACAGGGCCAAACAGACTCACGGCGGGGAGGTGGAGGGAATGAGGAAGGAGGTGTCAAAGCTGACCAGTGAGCTCCACCAGCGTGACCACACCATCGCTGCACTGAGCGGCTCCCCGTCCAGCATCAAGCAGCAGCCTCAGGGCGAAGTGGAGCGAGCAGAGCAGAAGGCAGCTGAGCTTAAAGTGAGAAATTCCAGCATTAGGTGTTATTCTAACTGACAAATCGTTTTCATAGATATTTTTAAAGCTTTAATGAGATTACAGTAGTTTTATAGCAGAAATCACATGAAGGAACATTAAACCTTTTTGGACATGTAATAGATAACATCGCTGTCTTTATGTGACAGCTTTGTGTTATCCTGACACAAGAGTCTATTACATAAATATTTACTTTGTATAATACACAATATTATAAATCATACAAAAAGAGCCACAATGCTCATGCAGTATTTGGCACCTGGGTTTGCAAGAGGGAGAAGCAAGAGAGTTGAAAAGTAATGGTATGAATGAAAGAGAGTGTTATGAGGTCTTTCACAGCCTGCATCACTGATGAGTATTAAAACTTACATTGCTATTTTTTTTTTTTTTCTGCCTGTGTTATATTGTCCAGCAGGGAATTTATTTAACTGAACTTTATTTAACTTCTAAGAAATACACTACTCAATGCTCTGAAGTACCAACTTAATAGTAAAAAAAGTTCTTGATTAGTGTGAGCAGTAAGACAAATTTAAGCAAAATCTTCAGTTATAATTAATATGGGAACTCCACCACCATCTAATATATATGTATTATGCATAAATATAAAAATTTGGCTAAACTAACTGGAAATTGGCTGAAATGGAAACATAGTTCTGCTGCGAGATGTTCTGTTTTTGGTAGACAAGGTACGTCAGAGAAATTATATAAGGAGAATGAAATGATGCAGAATATGAAGCTACTTAGAGAGTGACTGCAAATAAAATCTATGCCAGATTTATTCTCCATTAGTCTGCGGTCCTGATAAATGCACAAAAAGTGTTGTAACATCTACCCAATGTTCAGCTCTCTCAGCTCTATTTTAATGATACTGCTTCAGTCAATGTATTATTATTATTATTATTATTATTATTATTATTATTATTATCATTATTATCATTATTATTGTTATTGTTATTATTATTATCATTATTATTATTGTGGTTCAAATTTCCATGTCAAACTTGTGTAAGATTCATACTGGACCGAGATTAACATTTTAAACTTTCCTCACTCAGCACATGAATCTTTCTGCACCGTGCACCTCAAACATTCAAGTGAAGAGACAAAAAGAAGGATTATTGGAGGGGGACTTATATATATATATATAAACTGTAGCTGTAAACTGTAAACTTTAACTGTAAGAGATTTAAAACTGCAGTCACATTTATGTGTTGAGGTGCATGTTTGAAAGGGGCTATGTTTATCCTGAAGAGACCATTTTAGAGTAGAGACTTGCCTGCAAGGTGAAGCTATACCTCCTGAGAATACCTTTGTATTGTTTTTTGTTTTTAAATCTTTAATGGGTTAAGGAACCCTAAATCATGCAGGAGCCTGTCATCTGCTCAGGGGGTCAATAAAATAGGTCACATTTTTCTGGTTTCTGACTTTCTCAGATGACTCAGACACAGCTGGAGACAGTTCAAACTGAGAACCATCATCTGAAGAGTCTGCTGCATAGACTGGAGTCTCAGTCATCCAAGGTTTGTCTGCGTTGACATAGTTGTTAATGTAGTCAATACATTGTTTCACAGACAACAGCAGACAGGATTCTTTTCTTAATTTGGCTTCAGTGCTTGTGTTTAAGTCTGACTCATCTCTCTCTTTGCTCTACTCAGAGGGGGGACTCATCCCTTGCAGCCCTGAGGGAGAGTTATATGTCCTCCCTGAGCAGCCTGGAACAAGAGAATCGGCAGCTAAGGCAAACACTCTGTGAGATGCGTGCCCAAGTCGGGGTGTCCAGCAAGGATAAATATGAACGAGCCCTGCTCTGTCACACCATAACTGACGAACCACAGCCTGCTCAGGACAGGTAGGTGGCATATGCACAGCCACACAGGCCCAAAATATCAAGAAACCAAGCCCTGATGCACCTACTTGTCTTATCTGTAGGAATGAAGACACCAGACATCCAAAATACCGGGAGGAGAAGCATGCCTCAAAAGCTAACACCACTCGCTATGAAGGAGAGATCCAGAGGCTCTTTAAAGAGCTGCAGACCCTTTCCCAGTCCCCCACAGACCAGCCCTGCAACCAGCCCCGAGATGGCAGGCCTCATTCATCAGCATCCTCCTCCTCTTCCTCCTCCAGTGGCAAAAGACTCACCGGGAGAAACTCAGTGCGGACCTGTAGTTCCAATGATTCTGCTGCTGAGGGACAAAGTTCCACCTCTGAAGATTCTCTGAATCTTGTGTCACAAGAAATCCTTCCCTCTGCCTCTCAGTTGGTGAGACTAATCACAAATAAGGCTCTTAGTCCACTCTTGTTATGTAGGTAACACCCTACTGTGCTCTTTTTCATTCTTAGCAAAGAATCCTACAGTTGTGTTTTTTTTTCCTGCTTCCCAGGAGCCTTTATCAGTGTCACCTGCAGAAGGCATGGTTGCTCGTTTCCTGGAGGAGGAAATGTCTCGAACCACGGCACTGTTCCGGAGACTGGACACCCACATCAAGGGTTTAAAAGAGAACAATGTCAGGACAGTCTCCAAATACCTACCCAGGGTCTCACAGCCTGAGTCTGCCCAGAATTCTGCACAGGATTGTCAGCGATTGAGTAAGGTGGAATAAAGCCAAAAAATTGCCCAGAACAGCAGTCTAGAATCAAATTTGTGGGGCTTTTTGTTTATCCCGCACTAAATTTTAGAGACAGCTGTTCTTATTTTTACATGTATTTGCACATTCAATATCAGCATGACAATTTATTTGACAAAGCGGATTAGCTTAGATTTACAGTAAAATTAAATTTTTCTCCCATCCAGCCATCTTCGAGGAAGAAATACTGACAGAAGCTGACTAGTCAAACATTTTACCTTGTGTCTTGTGTTAAAAGTTGCACCTGAACATACCACAGAGACTGTGGTTGATGGCTGCTAAATATACATGATCTGTGTCTCCATCAGTCCATATTTGTAATCTAAAAAAATGTCACAGAAAGACAAACTAGCTATGCTATAACCGTTTTACACCACTGTGAATCTGTGAAAAACTGTTATTATAGGTTTGGAATAGGAGTAGAGCATATGTCTAATAAAATGTTGCAGCTGGTCATGTAACATTTTGCAAATTCTCACATTCTAGAAGCTGGAACCATCTAAATCCTGGCATTTTTCTGTTAACAATTAATATTAACTATTATCAAAATACTTCGTTAATTTTCAGATGCTCCTCTAACCAGTGAATCAAATACTGCTTCAGCTCTGGTCAGCTTGTTATCTTGTGTTAAGGGGCATCTAATAGTGAATTGTGAAAAGGGAAAACTGCACTAAATGTGAGAATTAGGCCTCACTGCTTGTGTTTGTGATCATGGATGTAATGTATACTGAGTTATGAGGGTCAACAACAGGAACTCATCAAGGGCTAACTGCTGGTGGTGTCGAACACGCAGTAACTGCTCATGAGTTGTTCAGATTTTTGTAAGAATTCATCCAAACTGTTTGCCAGTTGTTTGAGGAACACATAAATGCAGTACTTTGTCTTTAAAGATCCTAAAGATGGCAGATGTGTGGGCTCTTGCTCTCAAGATATTTTATGTTATGCTGCATTACAGATCAGCTTGTATGACTGCGGAATAAAAACACAGGAATATGCTTGATTTCCAGCAGAGATTTTTTCTATATGAGCTAATGTTTTATGACTAATCCATGCTGCTACACATCTGTCACTGAAAGGACAGGTTTCATCCTCAGCTCTGGGGTGAAATTAGTCTCAACTGCACTTTTAATAGATCAAAATTGCCTTATGACGTTGTTGACCATTCATGGTGCATTCTGCCATATTTATGAGACCTCACATAGCTGACTTTTAATCACTGAATTCCACCCGAGTTACTTGTTGGCCTTTTGACATTAAGCTGCGTTCCTTTGCACTTTTTTTCTTGTAGGAGGCTGCATATTCCAATTTGTCAAATTACCTTAAATGCAGCATTAATGTGAGCTCTGCATCTACATCCAGACAAAGAATGTTGCCATGGGCCAAAGGAGTGTCCATCCTCCCGGCATTTCTGTCATAACAGTGAAAATACCACATATGTTCATATCTGTTCTGACATCTCAGACAGCAGGGAGGGAGAGACAGTAGCTTATACTGTAGCTCTCCTTATTTTCTTGTTTATTCACCCCCCCCCCCCCCCAAAAAAAGAGCAGCACCACCACCACCGTCCAGAGGCCCTCCAGCTAGTCTAATGCAGGAATGTGTGCACCATGCCAATGCTGTCATGAACCTTTCCCTGCGGCCTGCTTTGTCCTCATCATTAGAAAGCGTATGGAATGTTAATATCAACCATGTGGGGCACTGAACCTCAGAAACACTGAAAGGCCTCGTAGGGAATAGTTATATTTTACTGCATTCCTAATGACGAACGTACCGATATAATGGAAAATAAAGTGATCAACAGCTCTCAAGAAATATGTTTTTCCTGTTTGCTGTCAGACTATTACAATAACAATACAGAATAAATGTCATTTGTCTGTCTGAGTCAAATAACTTCTCACTGTGGTATTTGGTAGCCTGTGTTACTAGCACTGTAAGCCCCAACAAACAGCAGTGAGGAATTTGGCAAGGCAAGCATTTCTCCAGCTCTCTCTGGGGGGAGGTGAAAAGGTTTTTATATGTGTAGATTCCTTGAGGGGGCCTAGTAAAAGGGAGGAGGAGTGAGGCTGATTCAAGTCTGGGGAGCGTTGGGAGCCTCATTTACATAATGCTTCACAGGAAAAATTAGCTTTAGGCCACAAGATGATTGAGTAATTGCTAGATTGGTTAGTGTAATGAATTGAATTGCCTGCATTAGGCTTTTAACCCTATCAGGACGTTTATTGATATGATGTAAACAGAGGACTACCTCCTTCTAAAGGCACCCTTTTTGATTACCTGATGCTCTAAAGGGGCAATCGAGCAATTTTTTGCTCGTAATTCCATAACATTGGCTGAATTGCAAGAGAAAGATTTGAAAAAAATGCTCTAAATAATACAGCAGAGGCCAAGATATCCAGACTTTTAGTGTCATGGATCGGTCAAGCCCCTAAATATCTGGATCCCACATTTCCCATAACTCATCATTGTCTTTCATTATATAATCCCTGCTTATGCCACACCCCCAGGTTGTACTACAGGCTTTCTGCTAAAAAAAAAAAAGTGATAGAGCAATATTATAATCCATGTGGAACTCGTTTAGTACCCACCTGGTAAATATAAGTCCAATATTAACTATTAGTCTGAGATGAGAGAACCTCGAAGACATCATCAGGGGCTTTAAGGTTGCTATACAAAATCTTTAAAACCTGTAACAGTTTTTACTCTAAGGTTTACCCTGAATAAGACACTTGACACATGACAAATTATCATTTAGTCCACTTACTTGTTTTTTCTTATACCTTCAGCCACATCTCATGGCCTTCCTCTACAGATGGAGTTTGCTCTTTTGGGTTTATTTAAAGTGCCTATATTCAATATTATGAGGACTAAAGATATAGTCACTATGTGTAATTTTAAAGGTATCACCTGTAGTGCTGATACCATTCAACTTGTCAGTTCCTCTCAGCTCTACAAAGCTTCACAAGCTTTCAGCTCATTGCTTTGGTTTTAGTGCTTGCACCCTACTGTTTTGGTTCACTCTCACTGCTCTCATCAGTGTTGACTGAAGCTGTTTTCAGATTAAAAAGCTCTGACAGACACAGTGTACACGACCTGCCCAGCACCAAACAGTAGACAGACAAAGTTAGAGACTAGCTGGAGAACATTGTGGAACATTTTTGCAGAGCTAAATGTTTTTGTGGAGACCGATAACTGATCTAATAGGAGAGTGGACATCTGACTTAGCTAATTTTGTTTTCTCTGCTGGACGTGTGAATAAGCAACTGTTTGCTAACAGGTTCACCAAATAAACTTTTCAAGGTGATGATACGCCGATTAGCCACATCATTAAAACCGAGTGCAGGATGTAAATGTCTTTTAGGTCAGTGAAAGAACCAAGGACAAAAAGTGTCCACACCACTATCAGTGATGAAATACTTCTGTAAGTCTGTAAGTGCTTTATAACTAGCACCTTTCACTCGGTTGATATTCTCATTCAAGTGTAAACACTCATCTGCCGACATCCTCATGTTGACGGTATCATCATTTTTTGAGCTATTCTTGCAACAGCCTGATTGCAAATCACTGTAGGAGAGATGGAAAGCAGTGATGATTTGAGCCTGTTGAGTTGTTCATTGCCTCACTTGTTTTACCACAAACTAGCAGCAGAGGGAGCAACGAGATGATCTGCTGTCACACTGAGGTCAACAGGAATGAATCCGCCAAATCAGATACCTCTCTGTTACCCAGTAATTCAGCAGCTTGCGTCTGAGTTCCAGGCCTGAAAGAGATTTCCTGCTCCTGGCATGAAACAGGAATGCACCTACAGTCCAACACTATACTGAACACCTCATGTTACAAACCAGACATTGTAGTGGATCCATGAAGTCAGATGATCCATTAAACTCTGATCCCAAATGAACAAATACAGTATGTGAATAAATTTGGCAAACGCTCTGAATACTCAGTTGGGAAATTTATCAGTGCATCTTGAGGGGGAAAGATATCTGAGGTATTTGTTTCAGGAATGTCCCTTATCTGGAGGACCATAACTTGTCATGGGAATAAAGAATGAAGACAGATTGATTGTGCAGAGGGCTGACTTACCGCTTAAAGGTAATGCAGGTTGGTAGGGGTTTCTTAAAACTGCCAGGAGATTCCTGAGAAAGCGGGGTGGGTATCTCTGTGATACCCGATTAAAATAATTTAACGATATCAAAAAGGGTCAAAATACTTTCTATCTTTATGTATCAGGACACAGAGGTAGCTTTTTTGAGTGTGAAAAATTATATCATAGTTATCCGAGAAGTCTTCCTAGTATAATTCATGTTGCTCCTAAGTGATGAACTAATCCTGTCACAGGTTGTTGTACCTTGACAGGCCTGGTAAACATGATTTTTTATTTTTTTATTTATTTATTTTTTTTACAAATTGCTCAACTTCCTTCAGAAGATAAGACATCTTTTCCCAGAATTGTTGTGGCCCGCATGCGTTCTTTGCTGCACATTCCATGGCAGGGCCTCAGAGAACATGCTTGTCGTGCTTCGTGTGCGTCCATGTCCCACTTCTAGCTCCAGCCATGTCCCTATGTGTGATGGGAACGTCTCATTGTTCTGGGAGGGTGGGGTAAGAGTGAGTGGGTGCAGGTTTGTGGCAGGACTCATCTCGTGCAGCCGGACTCCGGACGTTCGCTGCAGGATACTTGGAATGTTGCAGAGACAGAGGGGCGCGTTCTTATCGGCCCGCTAAGCGCTCTGTGCCAAGGGAACTGTGCCAGAGAGGCCAAGAGGAAAAGACTCATTCCTCTGAAGCTCAATGAGTGCGTTTACATGCACACTAGTGTCCCACTTACAGAAGGCCTGTGTGTTTGTTTGCGCACTGTGGCATGTAAACAGCAGTGGAAGAAGTATGGAGATCATTTACTTAAACAACAGCAGAGATACCAGAAAATAAAAATTACACAAAAATTTTCAACAAAAATTGACTTTGTCTTCCAGAGGCTTTCGTCCATTTCTCATGCCAAGTTTCAGAGTTTCCTGACTTGTCATGGTGATAACGTAGCTGAAAGGTTATTTAGATCACATGATCTTAATATAGAATTGTTGATTGTAACTCGTCTTTCTGTTCAAGGCCCTCTGAGCCAGATGTGAATGGCCTCCTCGATCTTTTTGTGGCATCTTTTTTGTTATTTTTCCTAATCCTATCTTGTACAAGTTCTCCCTGAGGGACTCCTTCTCTAGGTCCTCTTTCTCACTGACAGATGTTATGCATTTTAAAATACTTCGCTACTAATAAATTCCTTGCATAATCTGTATTTTTATATAAACAATATATCAAATGCAAATGTGAAAACAATGGGACAATGTGAAAGTCGTTTACAAAGAAATATCACCTGAATCTGGAGCTTACCTCAGTTTTTATGGAGCTTCATAGTGTCTCAGCTCATTGCTTAACTTCCTGGACTGAATCTTTACTCTTTTTGTTCCCTTTCGCCACTCTCATGATGTTGTTTCCAGTCCACTGTACCCAGCAAGTTAGGATCTAGCTGGTAAGCTCAGACCTGGAAAGTTCCCTCAGGAGTTGGTAGATTTAAAAACAGAGCTAAAAGAGACTGAATTTTGGACTTACATCATACAAACAGGACTCTAAAGGGACGGTTATATTGCTCTACCACTGCTGATAAATAAAGCAGCTGTTTTCTAATAAGAACCCCATATCACCATCAAAGGTGATTGTATGTTTTAACAAATTGTTTCCACTGCCCCTAAGTGGCCATGATTGTTATTCTAATTTTTATTATTTTGTTATTATCATTATTATTATTATTATTGTATTATAGAGTTCGAATAGTGTTAATAATTCATTATTTGTAAATGTACTTAAAGTATCAAAAGGGCTTTTTAGTAGCAAAGGGTTAGACCCTTACTGATGCATTCATGTGCAGGCAATGTTGTTAATCTAAAGTTGTAGCTGGATGAGGAGAAGCTAATCCAGTCAACTTTGATATTTTTGGGGAAATTAGAACAAAACAATGCATTATTTTTCAAGATGTAACTAGAACTGTCAATAAAAAGTAGAGTAGTAAAAAACAAAACTTGAAATCTAGTGGACCAGTGTATAAAGTAGGATATGATGAAAAATACTCAAAACACCTGCAACATGTCCGTAGTTACTTTCCACCACATGTCAGCACATTATACCAGGTTTCTCATTAGTGTCTTCCCAGGCACAGCTTCATTTTGAATTACATGGTAGTGAAAAATATATGATGCTAAAAAATATGTAATGATAATCTACACACTGAATGTCAGTGATAATGCAAAAGACAGTGCAGCATATGTTCTTGTCTTGATATGATGTCAACATTACTCTGATTGAAAAGCCAAACACCAGGCTTACAGCCTTCCCAAAAGTTTTATTGCAAAACTGTTGCACAGTATCATATTTTCCACATGTTCATGCTGTTGTGTACTGCAGCTTTTTTCATGCACAAATGAAAAAATGTGAAAAAAAAATCCTTACTAAGGCAGAGCAAGCAAAAATATTTACTTGTCTTCATTGTTTTTCATAGTCAGAATGTCTGATTTTCAGTGTCTTACAGATGTGTCCAGCACTGGGAATGAATCATCATTATTGAGCAGTTTAAAGAGTGACAACATCTTTCAAAACTACTATTACTCAACACAGTTCTAAAAATCTAAACAGCATGTTTTTAGCAAGATGTTTATTTGGATCCAACTGTGGGAGGCTGCGGCTGAGACTGGTTGTCGATGCCTTTGTCTAATGGCTGTTGCTGCCAAAAACAACTGGGGAGGCAGCTGGTGGTCAGATGGTGTAGGTGTTGGGTTAAGGCTGAGGCTGGCAGGAGCAGGTGGACCCCGGGGCTACACCTTGCTAAAAGAACCTTTATGAGGAGAATGTGGCTGTTGCTGGCTGGCACAGCTGTAGGTGTAGGCCACAGTGGTAGGTGGCTGGAGGAGGCTGCAGGTGGAGCATTGTGCTAGAGATGGAGCTGGAAGGAACCGGATTTCTGAAGGCTGAAGGTGGATGCTGCTGGCTTTCACAGAATGCAAGATCCCCGTAGACTCTCTGACCTCAAGGAGCCCCTCAGTATTCTCGCCTTCAGTCACTTTTGGATGACCCAGACACTCCCAAAGACGCTGCTTAATCCTGCGGCTGAGGTGCAGGTTGTAGATGCGAGGCCTGCCACTTTTACATCTATGAGGACAAGTAGACATAAAAAACGATTATTAAGGGAAACGCCAACAAAATATTCACGTGAATCAGTGAAGATTTTATCATACACCATTCGAATTTATCAAATCACCTGAGAATATATCAGCCAGTTTTAAGTTAAAATTTGCTCATTTAGAAACATACTTGAGCATGTCATCCACTACTGAGTGGTAAATCCTCTGCCACTCCTCAACAGAATAACCATGGATCCTCAGTGGCTCCTCACTGTGTGGGACAGTATCCCCCTGCACAGCACCAGGGCTCAGCTCAGCAGTGGAATATTCTTGCCTGGGGATCAATCCGAAGGCCTGGGGAAGTTCGGGAGCAGCTGCTGAGGACTGGGGTCTCAAACCCTCGGGCTGCAAGTCAGGAGTAGGTGAGGAAAGCTGGGACCCAGGGACCGCATCCTGGACCTGCAGAGAGTCAGCAGCACATGGCTGCCGTTGGGTTGTGGCATACATTTAACACCACGCAATTAACATTTCACAAGCTATAGAAAAATCAAATAGAAGGCAGAGCACTGCTTTGTATACCTCAAAGAACCTTCACAGATTTGTCTTTTTTTCTTTTTTTACAGGTTTTACAGTGTTTACTGGCACAACCCTTTAGATGTAATAACACTTGTTTCACTTAATAGTTGATGGTGATTTTATTTATTTTTGTGGCAACTGCCAACAGAATAGTAAAACAAGCTTGAAACTGAACAGGTGAATGATTTGGGATGCAGCTTTACAGAGTTCTAGTTTTTATCAAAGACAATAAAACCAAGCATTAACCTGCTCTCTGTAAACTTCAGCTTTTGCCTGAAGCCTGGCATTTCTCTTCCTCTTCCTCTTTCTCTTCCTCTTCCTCTTCCTCCCCCTGTTACGGCCCGTACTGGGAACACACTCACTTTGACACTGCAATTAAACACACATATAAATATTGGAATGAAGATCCCCTGAGATAAAAAGCAAATTGTGTTAAATGAAGGCAATTTATTTCACCTTTTCCTGCCAGGAGTTGAACCTTGCTCTACAAACTTGACTTTTTCTTCAGGGAGAAAATGGGCAGAGAGGTGGCCAGCTCCCTGCAGCCTGTAACTACGAAGGGCCCCTAACAGCAAGGATGTTTAGATGTGTGTATTTATGTATTACATTATTTAGAAATCATATCTAGAAATAATTTTCTAGGTAATACATATAAAATTATCTATTTTAACTTATAGCTCTTAAATAAATGTAGTGGAGCAAAAAGTACAAATTTTCCTCTGAAATGTGGTGAGGAACACACTCTGTGTGTAGTACAAGTATGAAGTAGCATAAACTGGAAAATATACTTCAGTAAGGTAAATGTACTCGGTTGTTTTCTAGCACTGGCTGCTCTAGTGAGTCAATCATGTCCAAGAACTAGAGAAAAAATATGTTGATTATCTTTTGCATCAGCAATTATCAAAGTTGTGTCCATGTGCACACAAAGATGCTAATCTGTTAAGCAGAGGAGAACACTGGAAAATCACTGCATCCATGGTACCAGTAACCTCTTTAACGACAATAAAACCTGATGCCATGGAAATGTTGAGATGAAGGCTGGATGAGGGACCCCTGCCTGGTTTTTCCATGGGCCCCCAGATAACTACGCCTGTCCCCGTCTTACTGTATTAGCTCTTTTAACCACGGGGCTGTTGTTCCCCCTTGATTTCCCTTAACTAAACCTATAGTATTGCATGAAAATGAATGAGTTGTATGAAAATGTCACATCATACTTCAACTGTATCTGCTGGTAATAAATACATGCATTTACTTCAGACTTGTAGTAAACCTGCCCCCCCCCATTATGACTATCAATGCCCCACCACACAGAGGGCTGAAAATTAGATGGAAAAACACTGACCAAACTGAGGATGTGTCAAAAGGATCAAAATCTCACATTTTCCATCATGAAGTGTCTGTTGTCTGTCTCAGTCACCGGTGAGTTGAAGTCAGGCTCAGAACAATCGTTTTTTTGGAGAAATCGTCAAGTAAATGTTGAAAAACTTGTTTTCTTCACCATAGCAGCGTTTGTGTGTTAAATGATGCACCTGGAGAATGAAGGTAGCAACCGTGGAACCTTACAGAACAGTAATATTTCTATTCTAATGTACTACCGCAGCAGTGAATATTCATTATAATAATAATATTGATAATGATAATCAATGATGTAGATTATGGGCTACTTCATTATTGGTTGTGTTTTACTGGGGTTGGCGTGGTTGCTTCACTATAAACAATTTAATCTATTTATTTTTTATTTTTTTTATTGAGAAAACAAACACACACTGAGGTTTTCCCTTTAATCTTTTGCAGCAGTTTGTCCACAAAAGAAAATTCAACTATAGATTAAAAAATAAAGTGAGATGAGACACAATCGTGTGAAATATAAAATTACATTTTTATGCTTCAAGTGGAAATGAGTTGATTTAGGGCCTTTAGAAATAGCCTCCACATAACATCAACCCATATCAAACTGTATCCTTGAAATTTTAAGAGAGAGGGAAAATAAAGAAAAGAGAGTGTGATTGGTTCATTTCCAAAATACTATTTATTGCTTTTAGTGGAAAAAAGAATCAAGGTCCTCTGCAGTATTAGTCTGGGTTAAAGTGAGAGGGGAATACCTTCCTCATTGACTTTGTCTTGTGGTTGGACATCACTAAAACTTTGGTCCTATCTGAGCTGTTATAAGCAGCTGATTAAATCCTCTCACTCATCTATATGGACATGTAGAGGAAAGTCATGGCCTCATAGAAAAAGATGGTTACAAAGTCTAGTTGTGTTTGGGAGGATCTGTGTCTGACTTGGGAGCCAGATAGTAATTCATTATTCAGAGATTACCCCGATCTCTGAATTGACTTTTGTACACACATGCTTGCGTGCATGTGTGTGTAGTTGCATGAATGTACACGTCTCTCTTCATCCACTTCCTTTGCAACCGTCAGAGGCAAAGGGAGTACGATGGAAAACTCTCCTGAACAGAGGAGAAACCACAGGCAACACAGCAGTTTTAGCCATTAAAATTACATTATTGTTATTCAGTGAGGATGGAATTAAAAGGGCCCCTTTTAAAGAACTGCATAACTAGTTTAAATTTGAATAATAATAAAACATATCTACTATGTTGTAGTACACCAATATACAGCTGCTGCCCTCATTACAACCTTTATTTCTTTCTTTTTTGTTTTGCTTTTCCTGTTCTCCTAGTTTTAAAATATCTACTGCAGCTTCTTTTTCTACAGCTTGCAGATACTGAACAAAAAAGTTTTGTGTGAAATGGATCTTATCCATCTCTGCCGATAGAGACTGGGTTCTATTGACCTGCTATGGATTCCAGCTCTTCCAGTTGACTCATGCATGGACCTGACATTGTGCTGTAACACACACACACACACTCGAATATATATATATATAAATAATTGTCAAGTGGAAACAGAAACCCCTCTCTCAGCTCAAAGAGTGTTTATTCCCCAATAAATACCAAAGCAGCAGACACGCAATTCTCGCTACAATCTTTCAAATCTCGCTACAACCTTTCAAGTCCCGTTGTCCTACGTTGGTTGATATCTATAACGTGCCACAGCACTTTTTTATATCAAAGTCGGATATGAATATTGAACTATAGTTTGAACAGATATAGGGCCTACACTGCAAGCTGCTCATCACTTCCTGTAACCCCACTGTATCAGAGGTGGGCTTTATCCCAGCATTAGTCCAGTTCAGCTTGATCTGGTGGATAGAAGGACATCGCAAGGTCTGAGATTTGAGTGTGGAAGTTCATTCTGGATGTTTGGAAACAGAATTTGTTTGTTGACTCGCAGGTCCACTTACTACATTTCCTGTCTTTAGCATTGACCAGCATAGACTTTAAGATGTCAAATAGTTTGTGGTAAGTGTTGAGTCCTTGTGATTTGAAAACTCTGGCTTTTTATATTCCAGCCACGTAAGAGTCTCACTTCGACTTCTTCGTGGACGCTTTTGATGTTTGAAGTGTCCATCCTGGTCTGGGTCAGCTTAGATTTCTCATCATCCATTTATTGTACCCGTTGACCTGAGAGCTCCCAGATTTGCCTCCTTCTTCCTCCTCAGTGACAAGTTATTAAAGTATGGGTTAGCTACAGGGGTGATGGATGAGTCCATGGCTGTTCCTATAGTTTGCTTGTGGAATGTTCCTCTACACTGGGTCTGAACTGACAATGAAAGAAGCAGATGATTGTAATGATGAAGCTGTTGATGCAATCCCAGATTGAGTGGACTAGCCTGTCCCAATTCCTTGAGTCCTAAATCATAATAAATTGTGAAATGTGTGACATAGAGGTTTATTTTTCTGAGCAGCAGAACTTCTGCAATGAGGAGACTATCACTTCTTTGTATTCACTTTTACAATCCCTACCACTGACAGGAAGGGAAAGATTTTACCAACTTCACTCATTGAATCAAACTTGAAGGTGGACTTTGGTTTTTAAACCACTGGCAAACAGGCAGGCATACTTTGATATAATTTAAGGTTTTGATTTAGTTTGTTTGGTAACTGACCACACATGAACTCATAGACCTCAGCTCCTTTACTCACACATTTTCTCACCAATCTAGGGTGTTATGACGTTAGCCTGCTAAAATGATCCTATTGGTACTCATCCATCTACCTTGTTTTTGCTACACATTTAGCATTTTAATGTGTTAATCTGGGAAAATTAGAGAATTTGAGTAGAATTTATATGGTTGGCTGAGTCCAGATTATATCATTGCACCTTTAACAAAGTGGGATGAACTCTCTATACACTAGGTTTAAATTCCTTCTACAGATCTACTTAACCCTGAAGCCATAGCTCAGTCAGTCCTGTATAATGTAAATACTTGGAAAAATGGAGCATCGACTTGTTGATATTCAGCCCAGTCACAACAGGAATCCTCTGATGCAGTTTGTGTGCGTACGCTTGGTTCTGGGTTCTGTTACGTAAAAACTATGTAGAACATTTCCTTGTTCATTCATGGCTAATGAGGGCCTTCATTTGTATTGTGTCCTGTAATTAGTTTGCAGATTTCCTCCTGCATCCACCCCCCCACACACACACACACAAACGCACACACACACATGCATGTACTTTGTCTTATGCAATAACATGCGCAGGCCTGATTGAGTGTGACCTTTATGCAGCATTCTATGCTTAATGGCTGAGTAGTATGAATGTAATCCTAAACATTTGGAAACTAAATACTTCTGACTATAGATGTAAATTATTTTGAATTGTATATCATTTCATTTGCATATTCTTGGAACTGGAACAACATATTACAGACTGAAGTAGAGCAAACCACTTAAACTGGACTTGCCACACTTTTACACAACTGTCACGTCACATGAAAATATTATTTTAGATAGAATGTTGGCTGCCACTCAGTCTGTGAAAGTAGTGAAAAAGAATCTAGGAGTAAAAAAGGGGGACGCTGATTAGGATCTACACCACACAAGCATCCTGGGCTACGCTGATGAATTGAAGAGAGGAAAAGTCAGTTTACATTCTCTTCTTGGTAGCGACATAAACAGCTGAGCATGTTTTGATTCATACGTCTTTTCAGGAGAAATGCCTGGGGAAATGACGCACCTCCTCACCTTCTCATTTTTACGTTATACCGTAGAAATGTATGATTAAAATTTCAGAAATTTTCATCATGCGCAACATTAATTAGATTAAACAATTTATTTTACTTGGACTTGGATCATACAGTGATTGTAGATTAGTCAGGTCTTGGTTTATGCTGCCTGTCATCTGATCAGTGGTGCTCAACCTAGGGGTTAGGAACCTTTTAAAGGGGTCAAATGATAAAGCTTAGGGGTTTCAGGTGATGATAGGTAAACATGATAGGTAAAAATAAGTGGGAAAAAAAATCTGCTTTCACAAGATTATTATGTTTTGGGTTTTTTTTACAGACTTCACAAATCATTGCTTTCTCTTAGGATGGCAGCACTGGCCGGTCAGTCCAGCACTTTCATCCAGACTGTAATAATCTCAACAACTACTGGATCAATTGCCATGAATTTTTCTACAGACATTCATAGTCACCAGAATGTGAAGCGTACTAACCAAGGACATCCTCCAGCGCCATCCTCTAGAGGTTATTTTTAGAGTAATATCTTGACAATAGTTGGATGGATTGTTGATGTCATTAAATTTGGTTCAGACAGTCATGACTCCCTCAGGATGAACTGTAACCTTGTGTAACCTTGGCGATCCTTTTGCAGTCATGTAAAACCATCATTAGGTCAAACTTTCATTTTATCCGGTTTGTGGCTTTTGACCAAATATCTACAAAGCTAATGACATCTCCATCAGCCTCGGCTGTCTTTTTTGTTAAGTGCTGAATAGCAAATCTTGGAATGCTAACATGCTAAACTTGGACACTGGACATGACAAACATTATGCCCACTAAACATTAAGATGTAAGCAGTGTAAGCATCCATATATATAGTTGGTTGCACTAAATCTCTAGTCTAGGTGCACTAAGCCACTGATTGACGAGTGTGCTATGGGATGATATAATTTTAAGAGCAAACCTCAAACAATGAAAAACAATGTAGAAAACGTGATGGAAACATGATGTTTATATTTGTTTCACGTGCAAATTCACTGTTTCCCCTCCAACATTGTCCTGTCTTTGTGCTTAGGGTCATTCTCAGGTAGGAGAAGGGACTTTCAGCCTGGTCTGAGGTCCTGAGTGCTCTTGACCAGGTTTTCATTGTGGAAATTCCTGTACTTTGCTCCGTAAAGCTTTCCCTCAACTCTGACCATTGCCTGAAAATTTCTAAGACGTGATGCATCGAATTGAGGCCAAACAGTTCAATTATGGTTTCGTCAGACCAGAGAATCTTGTTTCTCACGGTCTGAGATTCCTTTACTTGAGAGTCTCTGAAATTTTGCAGACTCCAAGCAGCTTTCATGTGTCTTTCACTGAGGAGAGGTTTTCCATCTGACTTCTCTTCCATAAATCCCAGATCAGAAGAGTGTTGCAGTGATTGTTGTCCTTCTGGAAGTTTCTCCCATCTCCACACAGGATCTCCAGAGCTCAACCAGAGTGACCATCATGTCTTTGTCACCTCTTTTTTCCAGATATCTCAGTTTGGCCGGTGGCTCTAGGAACAGTCCTGGTTGTTCCACACTTCTTCCATTTAGGAATCATGGAGGCCACTGTGCTCTGGGAACCTTCAGTGCAGCAGGATTGTGTTGTGCTCCGACACAGTCGTCTCTCTGAGCTCTGCAGGCAGTTCCTTCACCCTCGTGTCTCTGTTTCTGTCTGATATACATTGTCAGCTGTGAGATATAAAGAGACAGGTGTGTCTTTCCAAATCATGTCCAATTTTAGCTATATTTTGACTTTTTTGTGTTTGAGTTCATTGTGTTTTACTCCTCTTTTATTACACAAGGTAAAAATGCCTATAGAAATAATTGTCTGGACATTTACTTTTAGTCTTGTTTCTGCCTGAAACCCTGTGGACGTTTATCTCTCCAGGTCAGTAAAAGATATTAAAATGAAATTGCTTGTGAGTTGAAAACTACTCCTTGTGTAAGCTGCTTTTATACAACATGTACTGAAAAGTCATTTGTATCATTGCCTCGCTATAAAGGGTCATGAGCCGAAAAAGCCTGGGAACCAATGGTCTCCAGATTAGGGGTTTTCACCAGTTACTTGAGATTTGGCTCATAAATGTGCAGCATTTCTTTACTATTTCCCTCATGTCCGAATTCAGGAGATTTGGCACCGAGACCTGCTATTTTACTGTGATAAAAATGATTTGTTTGATCATTTTAAGCAGTCAGTGATAGCTGAGAATGATGTACTTTGGCAAAAATGTGTCAAAAAAACCCAAAACAAACTAAAAAAATCAGTCTTTAATCTGTCTAATAATGCCACATGTAGCATCAAGGATATGTATCCTTTCATATTTACCAAATATGGTGAGAACAAATCGGATACTGTAGGGAATGGTTTAGAAATGTTTTGCACCCTCTTTTCTCGAGAGGGAAGACTTCACGCTTCATTACTTACGAGCAGCTGTTGTCATTTTACAAGGAGATGGGGGGAGATAACAACACTGTTATCAAGATTATTCTCACTCAGAGAGGATTTTTTTTAACTGTCCATTCCAGGATCCCCCACCTCCTCCAAGAAGCCACTGAGGTATAGAGGAAGCTTAAACCATCATTCTATACCAAACCCTATGGCGTTCACCAATCCTCTTATGTAATGTCTCTTACTTTCCTATCTTCATTTGAAACTCCATATTTAATGACCCGCAGAACGAATTCAAATGCCTTCTCGGTCTGAATAAAAACATTATTGACCCTAACAAGCTTCCTTTCCTCGCATGCCTGGGTCAACTTTGGTG